>CM061538.1:253355843-254555843 GCA_030864215.1 Capsicum pubescens
CGTTATGTTTTCATTTATGAGATGTTCTACAGCTGTTGCCTTAGAGGCAGGACTTCGCTTAAGGACTTTCAAACAACAAGTTATGTTTCATGGGCAAGAGTCGATATTACTATATTGTATTTCGATTTATAAGATGTTCTACAACTATTGTCTTAGAGGCAAGACTTGGCTCAGGGACTTTCAAACAGCAAATTATGCCCCACGGGCAAGAGTTGACTCTACCACGTTATGTTTTCATTTATGAGATGTTCTACAACTATTGCCTTAGAGGCAAGACTTAGCTCAAGGACGTTCAAACAATAAATTATGCCCCACGGGCAACAGTCGACATTACCACATTGTATTTTGATTTATGAGATGTTCTACAACTATTGTCTTAGAGGCAAGACTTAGCTCAGAGGCTTTCAAACAACAAATTATGCCCACGGGCAAGAGTTGACTCTACCACATTATGTTTTCATTTATGAGATATTCTACAACTATTGCCTTAGAGGAAAGACTTAACTCAAGGACTTTCAAACAATAAATTATGCCCCACGGGCAAGAATTGACTCTACCACGTTATATTTTTATTTATGAGATGTTCTACAACTATTGCCTTAGAGGCAAGACTTAGCTCAAGTACTTTCAAACAACAAGTTATTTCCCACGGGCAAGAGTTGACTCTACCACATTATGTTTTCATTTATGAGATGTTCTACAACTCAAGGACTTTCAAACTATAAATTATGTCCCACGGAAAAGAGTTAACTCTAAAAAAGAGCAGTCCGGTGCACTAAAGCTACCGCTATGCGCGGTGTCCGGAGAAGGGCCCCACCACAAGGGTGTATCGTACGCAGCCTTACCTTACATTTCAGCTAGAGGCTGTTTCCAAGGCTTGAACCCGTGACCTCCTGGTCACATGGCAACAACTTTACCAGTTAACTCTACCACGTTATATTTTTATTTATGAGATGTTCTACAACTATTGTCTTAGAGGCAACACTTAGCTCAAGGACTTTCAAACTAAAAATTATGCCCCACGGGCAAGAGTTGACTTTACCACGTTATGTTTTCATTTATGAGATGTTCTATAACTATTGCCTTAGAGGCAAAACTTAATTAGCTCAAGGACTTTCAAACTACAAATTATGCCTCATGGGCAAGAGTTGACTCTATCACGTTATGTTTTCATTTATGAGATGTTCTACAACTATTGCCTTAGAGGCAAGACTTAGCTTAAGGACTTTCAAACTATAAATTATGCCCCACAGGCAAGAGTTGACACTACCACGTTATGTTTTTATTTATGAGATGTTCTACAACTCTTATCTTAGAGGCAAGACTTAATTAGCTCAAGGACTTTCAAACTATAAATTATGCCCCACGGGCAAGAGTTGACTCTACCACGTTATGTTTTCATTTATGAGATGTTCTACAACTATTGCCTTAAAGGCAAGACTTAGCTCAAGAACTTTAAAACTACAAATTATGCCCCACGGACAAGAGTTAACACTATCATGTTATGTCTTCATTTATGAGATGTTCTACAACTCTTGCCTTAGAGGTAAGACTTAGCTCAAAGACTTTCAAACTACAAATTATGCCCCACGGGCAAGAGTTGACACTACCACGTTATGTCTTCATTTATGGAATGTTCTACAACTCTTGCCTTAGAGGCAAGACTTAGCTCAAGGACATTCAAATAATAAACTATGCCTCATGGGCAAGAGTTGACACTACCATATTATGCCTTTATTTTTGAGATATTCTACAACTCTCACCTTAGAGACACGACTTATCTAAAAAATTTTCAAAGAACTTCGTAACAACAATTCACGCCCTTAAATTTGCTTTGATGTCAAAAAATGAAGATACCTTTGCGGATTAACCAATTTTTTATTTATTAGCAAAATATAATAGAAGTTGAGAAAAAAGAAAAAAACGATCAAACAAAATAGAGAAATAAAAAAAAAACATTGAGAAAAAAAGGAAGAAAAAAATAAAGATCAAGAAAAAAGCGAAGAATTAAAAAAATTGAGAAAAATAAAAATGAGAGGAAAAATAAAAATAAAGTTTGAGAGAAATGAGGGGAAAAAAGAGAATTGAAAAAAGAAAAAAGTGATCAAACAAAATAGAAAAAAAAAGAGTGAGAAAAAAAAGGCAAGAAAAAAGCAAAGAATTAAAAAAATTGAGAAAATAAAAATGAGAGAAAAAATAAAAATAAAGTTTGAGAAAAATGAGGGAAAAAAACTGATAAAAATCAAAAATAAAAGAAAAATAAAGATTAAAGATAAATGAATTAAAAAAAAAAAAGAAAAAAGAGAAGAAAAAAAAGGTTGAGACAAATGAATTAAAACATGAAAATAAAATTAAAGGAAAAAATAAAAAGTGAAAATAATAAAAAATAGAATAATAAAATTAAAGGAAAAAATAAAAAGTAAAATAATAAAAAATAGAATAATAAAATTAAAGGAAAAAATAAAAAGTAAAAATAATAAAAAATAAAATTTGAGAGAAATAAGTATGAAAAGTTTAAAAAATATATTTAAGGTGTAGAAGGGCAAAATGGTACTTGTACTATACTTAAAAAGTAAGGAAGATTATTTTTTAAAGACATTTCTTATTGGGGTCAAATATCTAAAGTTACTCATATTTGGGTCTATGACATGCAATTTCCTGTAGGCTGAGGAAAGTTGGGCCACTGTTGGTTGATAGGTCAAATGGTTTGGGCTAATTAATAATGGGTAGAAGGGTTTTGGGTCGTTTAATAAATAAATAACCCAATTAAACTTGGAGTTCGTCAATTTTATTTAATTTTCGGCCAAGTTAAAAATTAATTGGCCAATTGCATTGCAATTTTGGCGAATTTAATTTCAACATGGCCAAATTTAACAAATTAGCTAAATTAATTTGAAATTTGATACGAATTAATGCCTCATTTAAATCCGAGCTTCTTTATCTAATAAAATTAAAAATATATTTTTTTCAAATAAATTATATTTAAATAAAAAATTTAAGCATTTGAATCAATTTTCAAGATAACCCTTGATTTAAAATTCAATTTTTGTAAAATAATTATTTAAGTAAGAAAATCATACGATTTCGTGTATGCGACTACAAAAATATATAATCGTTACTTTAAATGTCAAAATTACCCAGATAAATACTTTAACAAATTTTTTATTCGGATAAAATAAATATTATAATTTTATTTAAAATTGAAGAAACTTGAAATTAAATTTAGTCGCGAAGGACAAAAATTAGGTGTCAATAACCTCAGCAGACAAAGCACCAGTAGCACCCCGCTCATCCTGAGCAGCAACCAATTGGGCAATAATATAAATAGACTAACGAAATTCTGCGCTCGTCACGTTACCCTGAGGGACCTGAGGAGAACTAGTCGGAATAGGAGGAACTCCAACACCATCAGGAATAGGACCATGGGATCGAAGATGTACTCCAGACGTAGGACGTACCCCTTCAGCATTATCCCCAGATGGGACGAAAGAAATTTCTTGTGTTCCAGATCTAGGAGGCATGATCTGAAATACGAACAAACAAGGATTAGAGAAGATTTCAGGATTGAGAACTCAAGCTTGAAGATAGAATATCAAGAAAAGAAAATATTCCTAAATGTCTTGTAGCCTCCCTTTTATGAGTGTGGTGCGCTTCACACCCCTAAAAGAAACTCTACTCGATACGACTTTGTGGACTTCCCAGTTGACCATAAACCTAGGCTCTGATACCAACTTGACACAGCCCGACCCCGGGCCTTGTCGTAATGGGCATCCCAAGTCCAACCAGGAATAGGGACCGCCCCCTGTTACCCAACCCAACCATCTATATCCAGCCTTAGATGGGCTGAATTTTGAACATATAATAAGATAACATTATTGTTCTCATTAAGACACTGAGATAGGGTCACGACCGTGATCGACCCAACCGAGTTCGATTGTACCATATCAATCGCCCAACCATACCAAACCAAATCATAAACCATAAACCAAAGGGAATACCAAAATATAATATGCAAATCAATCCCAAAATGTAGTAGGATGGAACAACCAACAATATCGTCTAATGGTGTCAGCCCACTAGCTTATTCCAATGCCAGGGCCGACACCAATACCGATTCCGCCCATACCAACTCCCAGTAGTACCACAAAGCCTCTATCCGAAAGAGTAAGCAAATCTGGTAGGGACATGCCCTCAACCATGGCCAAAACCAATATCCAAAATAAAAGAAAAGTGTCTAAACAAATCCATAACATGAAATGATGCCTTTCCAAAGGATGAAAGCTCACCACTTCAGTACAAATGCTGATACCGAGTTCGCGTGTTAAATAAGAGGAGTATAATGGCCAGTTTCTACACAGCGTGGGTATACAACGACCAGTACACGGGATTAGCGAGTGACCGCTAGCATGAATCTCAGGATAAGAATAAAATAATGTCAGTTATAAAAAACAAGTAAAATCATCCATAATGCATACAACCATACATATATAAGTGCCGGAAAAGGAAACCGGGTTTATCATGAATTTAAAATCTTTAAGTGAGTTGTATAACTTTATCGTCCCTAACCACCCATAGGCCATATGGGTTCAACTCCCCCTGCTGAAAGAGCCTAGTATGTGTAGCCGCACGACCAGGGAATATCCCATAGGATGACTAGTACATCCCCTAATATAAAATGTGACACATACACATGGTCATCAAGACCCTTCATATCGGCAATTATGAGTTTCCAATTTTGGTGCCCCCCAGGACCGCCATCTTCCACGGCTTAGCTACACACTTCACCATTAATGACCAATTAAAATCATGTCCAAACAATCCATTTACCCTTTATTAACCAAGTCCAATACTGTTGGTATAGTCATACCACCCCTTACTTGCAAGTAATATCCATAGCTAAACCATTTAGGTTAAGGGGACCTTAGATGCCCTTCCAATTACCATGTTAAATCCACTTGGGAGACTTCCATGTTCTCCACAAGTATAAGCATTTAGCCTTTATCTTTTTCAAACTATTTAAATCATGTGTGAATTATTTATCCAGTTTAAAACATGCAAGAGTTCCATTAAAAGAAGTCAATGCAATGAACATATCTTTATAAGCATTTTATCAAACACCTTAAGGGCATAATATAACCAAAACCAATTTCAAAGACCATTAAACCATTACCATGTAATCCAATTATCCAAATCCACCATTAATGCATATAAAAGCACAATTACAACTATAGGAAACCATAACCAAGCATTCAATATCAAAACCCCCAAATAATAGTTGAAAACCATAATCATGAAATAGTGAAACCATGAAATCAATCATATAAACCATGTCTTTGGTTGAAATTATAATGAGGAAAGAGAATCATGCCTTATACCCGAAGAATGAACAAAAAGAAATCACCAAAGCAAGCCCCAAAGTAATTCATAAGATGAAACCTAGCCTTCTTGCCCCAAAAGCACTTGAGAGAATTATGAGATATTTTGGGAATAGTTTCTAAGTAATAATGAATAAAGTAATAGAGTAAATAAGATCCTAAGTGTATTAGAAGTCGTGGGTCCTATTAGGGTAAGTAGGAGAATTTCCAAAATACCTCTACTTAAATCCCTTAAAAATCCATCACAGGGATACGACTAACCCATATGAGTCATACCCTTCTATACGATTGGCATCCACCACTCATATCCAAGCCTCAACCGTTGGATCAAACACTGTCCAGTATACGACTTATCCAACCAAGTAGTAACCACAACATACGATTCGTACCCATAACCCATATCCCTTGCAGAATGAAATACTAAGAGGATCAACATTTCTCACCATACGAGTCCTTGATACGACTCGTACCAAGCCCTACGACTCAAACCCCTAAGTCGTACCCATTCTAGTGACCAAAACCATCCCACCAACTAACACTGGTCAACATACGACAAGACCATACCACTTGTACCTCAACATACGACTCGTACCCATGAGTCGTATTGGGTCCGAAGAATAGATTTCCAGAAAATCTTCTAAGAGTCAAAACCCAGGATGTTTCAACTGTCCAATAGAGGCTATCAACTGTCGATAGGCTCCAAGAATTTATAATTCATTGCCTTCTATGTTGGTAGACTGTGGTGCAAGATGTTGCACTGACTAGGCTATTCCAAAAATATTGGTCCTTCGACAGATGAACTAGTATGAACATGTAAGATGGCAAAGAGGAAGAACGGTTTGTCCTGAATCACTAGTTGTGTGTTTGCTATGATAATCCACAGTATTTGGCAAGAAAGAAAATTCATGAAGGTTTAAAAAAGAAAATTCCAATGTTGTACGAGTCTGTCAAGAGATTAAGATGCACATACACATTCGCGGCAGATTAACAAAGTGCAGTCTACAAACTCAATTAAATAAGAATTTGATGCTACAAAGTACATAATCATTCAATAAAACCTAAACTTAAAGAATCTAACAATTTTGCTTCTACATTCATACCATTTTCAAATTAAAAAATAAAGCACAAACGTACATACAAACTAACTACATACATATCTAGATAATACATGTTAATATGCAATAAAAACAGAATGTTATATTCTTATTAAAAAAATGATAACCTACCTTTTTTTTGGAAGAGTAAAGCATCAGTCCACAACTGTAAAAAGAATTTTTTTTGCTAAATTAACTAATATCCTACCAAAAAGAACATATATATAAATAAAAAATTCAAAATCAATATAAGATATTCATATATGTACCGTATTGATTTCCTTCTTTAATTCAATATAAGAATCTTTATTTACAGAATTTTTCTCTTACTCTACTTCTTCTTGGAAAAAACTATCTTGTAGAGTAGCATCCAAATTGAATTCTATCATTGTAACTCTCTACATTTTTGGGCTAGAATTTGAATCGTCGTTCCTATGTGTATAGACCCGAATTCAATATTTTTTATGTCAAAATAAGTGTGTTTATCAATTCTATAGTGTGGAAACATCTTTGTATATGAATCGACATCATAAAGATATCCTAACTCAAATATGAGTTGAGAACTTTTCTACCGATTGAGTTTTAGTGGATGTTTCAACTCTCAATGATCATTACTCGTAGAATAAAATAAGCTAGGTGGCCTACTATATATCAAATGAGATATATTCAAGTCTTCCTTCCAATTTCACCTTAATAAGATATCAGAGTAGAAATTTATGCCTATTTTACTTTGGAGTGTCTGTCTGTCAGAAGATGACGACTAAGTTGACGAGACGTCAACTAGGTGACGACTAAGGTGATGAGCCGTCAACCCAAGTCGTCAACCTTAATCAAAAAATGGCAAAATCCAGCTAAAGTTGACAACTAGGGTGACGAGACGTCACCAAACTAACGGCTTGTCAACCTAGTCGTCAGTTGAAGAATCCCTACGACTTTTTTTTTGCTTAGGGATATTTTGATTGTTTACTCACCTCAAATCCTACCTCCACGACTTAAATAACCCTATAAACATTATGTATTCATCAGTTATCAATTTTTAATGTGCATTCTCTTTTCGACTCTCAAGAGAAAGAAGTTAGGGTTTCTTTCTAAAGTTCAACTTCCAAGGATCCAAATTCATGTTCTCCTTCAATAAATTAAGAAATTCAAGTATGTGGGATTTGAATAAGGATACTCTTTAATCCTTGTGTCCAAAAGTGTTATTTTGTTTAATTTTGAGACAAGTGATTTACTAAGGTTGATACTATTTTACTATGTTTTGAAATATTGATGCCTAATCATAAATAGAACATTATTTTGCATTTGATTACATATTTACATATACTTTGAATCCAAGTAAGTGACCTTGATGGTTAAGTATCATGATTTCATGAGATGAATTTCATTATTTTGACAAGAAGCATGATAAGTTGATAAAATATTTCAATTTAAGTAATGAGTTTGATATTTTGATATGAAGTTTCTATGAGATAATGAATGATTTCAAGTTTAAGCAAAAGTTATTGAGTTTACAAGAAGTTTAATCTTATAAGATCAAGTTACAAGTATTACAGTATGATTAAAGTTCAGTTTTGATCTTATAATCTAAGATAAGACATGAAAGCCATAAGTTTCCTCATGAATATGATTTAAGTAAGAGAAGTATAGTTATTATAAACCCATATGCTATTTTCAGGTGGATTTCACAAGTATGAGCATATAAGTATATGTTTTGGGAATAGTATTTAGCACCAAGAGGGGAATGTGGGTTTAGCGCATCATGTTCTCTAGAAACTACGTGTCACCGTAGGTTTATGTTTAGGGGCCTCGCCAGAAAGTGTCCCCTTCTTTACCCAATATGGTCTAAGTATGGTGATCACTTTAAGTTAAGGTTCTATTCCAATGGCAAGGATTGAACAACTCTCCTCAACATGGGTAAAAGGTTGGACTACATGATAGCTCGCATGGTTTATATCGGTTATAAGAATCTCCTATAAAAGCAAAGATTTTAAAAATTAAGTGTAATGACTCATTAAGCTTATTTAATTATGCTTTATTATTCATCTTTTATGATATTTTAGCTTTCAATTTTATTCATGATCAGGATGAGTCTTTTTACACTTAGCATTGGTTTGAAAGTTTGTTCAGCTTCAGTTTTACTTATTGCATTCACCTCCACATACTTAGTACATTTCAGAAGTACTGACCACATATACTTCTGTGTGGATACATTGTATCATAATGTAGGTACCAGTTGCAACCCACACATCATGGTCAGACAGTTCGCAGCTTCCAACCAGCAGGTAATGAGTTCTCTTGATTTGAGGACTCGAGTAAACAATAGTTCCAATATTATATGTTTTATTCAGCTGTATTGATTAGGGATAGTTGGGGGTCATATCCCGACTACATGTAGTCAATATTAGTAGAGGTTTCATAAACAGTCAGTTAGAGTTTATGTATTCAGTTTTAGTTTCTTTTGAATGACTAGTATTGTAAATGCTTTAAATAGTTTTGTATTGAACTTGTTCAGCTAAAGACATCTCTTCTGCTTATTATTTCTAGTTTTATATATTTTATTCAGTTGGTCATGAGTTATGTCAGTATCATGGGTTATCTTAAGATCACTTGTGATTCTAAGCACCTTGTGATGCCCAGGGATAGTCTTAGGGCATTACGACGATGTCCTCATCAAGAAATATGATGTCTCTGAACTCATACTGTAGAATACAAAATACAAAAAACATGATTTAAAAAATTAAAAATAACAATTGCATTGAAGCTAAAAATGTATGGCATATAAATTCAATAAAAAAGTTCTAAATTTATGATCATATAAAATGTATAATATATACTATTTTCAAAAGTTATCCCCATTACCTCATTACTATTTTACTTAAATATAGTTCTCTTCAAATAGTCATTGTATATGAGTTCTAAAGATGACTTCTAATTTAATATTTGAAAAATTTGATGACCATCAGATTTATTCATATTCAAACAACACTCATAGAATCAAATTTGAAGAGCGACATGGAATCCACCAAAAATAAATAATGATGGATTTTTCTTCAAATCATGACTACAACTACTAAGCGAAGCATTGAAACACTCATTTCTCTAATTAAAGTTTTGATATGCACCAGAATCAACCAAATAAAAAATATACTTCGTTATAAAACACCTTGGTAAATTCGATTCCAAAAATCTCATTATGAAATATATCTACCCCATTTTGAAAAAATCTCCATCCATGAAAACAGATTTTTTACCAATAAAATCTAAATAAAAATCCAATCTCTTAACCTTTTCCTGTCCTGGACAATATCATTGCATCAATTTATTCGGTACATTCGGATAAAAAAAATAAGATTTCTTCCCACATTTCAATTCAGTAATAATCGAAAACTCCCTTTTTTTAAAGTGTAGCTTCTTGCCATTCAATCTAAAAATAAACATGATATCTCTATCATCAACAATTTTCACATACAATAAATTTCAAAGAAGCTGAAGTTGCACTTTAACAAATTGCACGATCAGAAAATGACCAAAAGGAGACTTTGTAAATTGATTGAAATGTTCAGCCTTCTACTTTTTATGAAGATTATCGAAAACATTGACCTTGATGTAAGAAGACTAGTGGCTATACTATTTTTGTTCCTAAATTATAAAAGTAAAATTGTTAAAACCACATAACTATAACATGTGCAATATAAAAATATTATTAAAACAAAAAATTATACTCAATAAAGATTGTACAATTGAAATAAAAAATATTTAATTTCATCATTAAAAATCTAATTACATACTGATTAAACAAAATAAAGATTGAAAACATTCAGTGTCAAACCTAACTATTTTCATACACTACAAATTTTAGTATAAAAAAAGAAAAATTAAACTTACCTTTGCAACTTTGTTGGATCTCTTTTTATCGACTTTTTAACAACCTCCTCACTAATTTTTTTCAACACAGATCTTGTTACATGAGATGATTCACCTTTACCATTCTTGATTTTTTTTATCGATTTATTGAAGAGAATTTTATCTTCAAAATTTGAATTTGAATTCTGCTCACAAAACATAGGTTTTCTCTTCTACGCCCTCTTCTTCGATGTAATAACCTTCTTCATCAAATCATCACTTTGCATGTTCATACTACACATTTTCACAAAAAAATTCTTTTAGAAAGATTAGATTTTTCCGAAATTGACTCATTTTGCTCAACCAAAAATTACTTATTTTTCACATTTTTGAAATTCTTAATCTTAACGGGTGATAGAGTAAAATATCCTAAATCAAAAGATGATCTTGAAAGCAAAATCAGACTTCTATCTTCTACTAATCTAGGACTCTTCCTAATAGGAGTGGAATCAGATTTGGATTTAGAAGATATGAAAATTCCCAAATATATATCAAACGTAATAGAATAATCTTGAAAAAGACTGAAAAATACAAATTATTCGATTACAAATCCTAATGTTAACAAATTAAAATTTGATTCTAATAAAAACAGCAGCAAACGAAAATGATTACAAACCAATAAAGTTGATATTTTGATAATATATTAACCTTACCACTCAGTAAAAATAGTTTCTGAAAGATGCAAAATCTTAGACATAACTACAAAGATGAAGGTGAGTAATTAATGTAGTGTAAATATGAAAACAATATTAACAATGATGAAGATGGAAAGCCGTGTAAATATTGGTAAAGTAACACCAAAAAGTTAAAAGTTTTCAGAGAGGAAGGCGGTGTAATTAATGGAATGTACTTTTAACAAGTTTAAAAATTGGAAGCCATGTAAATATAGGATAGCTACAATACATAAACATATTCTTTAACTTGATCTCAAATTATATTAATGACCTATATATTGTGTACATCAACTTTTGGTGTATACAAGTAAGCACTAACTTGTATAAAATTGAATAAGTAGATATATATATTCTATATGACGTCCTACGTGGCTAATTCTTATCCTACATATCATCCTACATATATTATGCCACATAGAACGTGTGTGCCTATGTGTTTAATTTTATACAAATTTAAGTGTCTATTTATACACACTCAAAATTAAAGATTATAAATGTAATTTAAGGTCAAATTAAAAAGTATGTTTATGTATTGTGCCTATAGGATATATAAGTAAAAGAAAAGTTAACTTTTTCTGGAAAAAGTTAAAACATGTATATAGAGTTTTAATACAACACGGAATTTATGCTATTAGAAAGAGATAAATAAAAAAACTAGGATAAATATAAAATATTATCTAACAAATATATTTTTAAATAAAAATAAATAAATAATAATTAAATTTTCTATAACTTGAAATTAAAAACACAATTCAATAATTACATAAAAATAGTGTTGCAAGTTGTAATTCAATAATTTTCACTTAAATTAATTGGGCCGATACTAATTTGGGCCGGACCGATCCGATTGATGGGTATAAAACCAATACAAAGAGAGAATGATTGAGGACAACCGTGGTGGAGTGGAGGAAGGGGTAGGGGTAGGGGTGGGGTTAAGGGTTCTCAAAGAGTTATTGAGGATATATATATATATATATATATTAGTGGCAATACTAATATATTTGTGACAGTGAAGCTGCAAAAGCAAATAGCTTGTAGACGACATACTTATTTCAGTTGCTTTAAGTGTAATTTTATTTTATCATACCTAATTAATTATTACAAGTCACTTACGTATCATAAAATTAATAATATTTAATTAAAATCTATTACTAATATATAAGTGGCACTAAAGCTGCTGAAGCAGGCAGTTTGTAGACGTCATGTCTGCTTCAGCTGCTTCAACCATAATTTTACTATATCATACCTAATTAATTATTACAAGTCATTTACGTATTATAAAATTAATAATATTTAATTAAAATCTATTACTACTATATAAGTGACACTGAAGGTGCTGAAGCAGGCAGCTTGTGGATAACATGCCTGCTTCAGGTGCTTCAACCGTGATTTTAGCATATCATTTCTAATTAATTATTATAAGTCATTTATGTATTAAAAAATTAATAATATTAAATAAAAAAAGTATAATAGAATAGATATAAAATGATAAATTAACTCTTGATGTTTTAAATTAACTTGGTGTCTTATATAAGCCCACTTAAATTTTTTCCACATGTATCTTTTATAATAATTTTATTATGTCACCGAATTAGTAGAATAGAAGAAAAAATATTATAAATCACAATAATTAAAATTTTAAATTATTTTAAAAATATAATTGACTATCAATGTCACAAAAATTTTCCTCCCTTCCAAATAATTATGAAAATCCCTTAAAGCAATTTCTCTCTCTTCTTTTCTGATACATTTTTGCTACATACCACATCCCACAAAAATATTACTCCCTCTGTTTCATAATAAATGAGTCATTGGATTTTGGCACAAAGATTAAGGAAAAAACATTAAAGATATAAATTTAACACAACTTTCTATTTTTACCCCAAAGAAAGAAAAAAGTTGACCTTGTAATACCTTTTCAAAAGTTAATTGGTTGTCAAATCATAAGGGTAAATTTGAAAAAAAATTCAATGATTCACTTATTTTGAAACATCAATTAATACCTCAACAATTCACTTATTCTGAAATTGAGGGAGTATCTCGTAAGGGTGTGATGTAGGTTATCTAATATCTACCCTGACACAAACAACATTGACTAATTTGATGACTCAAATAGTAACCTATAAGCCACACTGATGTACATAGAGTGAGTGGGCAAGGTCTTAAGAAGGCGCAACAATTTTGTTACTGTATGAGACATTATCTGTGTCAGTGGGCTAAAAACAAAACCCTTGCTACAATTCTACTACATAAGAAATTTTATTTTATTTAGAGAAAATGGTCTATTACCCCCAATCTTTAGTCGAAATTTCAATTACACACTTAACTTTTAAAGGTGACCTATTACCCCCTAAACTTATTTTTACCGAATTTATTACCCTCTCAGTTGCTGACGTGTCAACGGACGTGACTACTCCGCCCATGAGCGCGTCAGCTGAGTCCATTTCACTTAAAAAATTTTATTTTTTGATTTCCACATCATTATTTTTAATAATATAATAAATATTTTAATTATTACTTTTTCTTAATGAATTATAATTGCCACATCATGTCTTCTTCTTCTTCTTCTTCTCTTTTTTCAAAACAAAAATTCAAGAACTCATTAATGGAGTTCTTCATCTTTCTCATCTCCAAATTCTCATTAATGATGTTTTTTGATAATTTGAAAAATGTTATTACCGAAACCAAGAAACACTTGAACTAAGGAAACAATAAGATTTCTCCGATTAATGAATTCTTGAATGAGGAATATGAAGAACTCCGATTCAAAAAGCTTGCAAAAATTCAAGAACTTCGATTTCCTCTCTTTTTGCTTAAGATCGCCATTAATGGCGAGTTTAAAGCTTTGAATTTCCACAATGCCATGTATAATTTTCAACATAATCCACATATAATTTTCAACCAATTTCTCCAATTTTCTCTATTTTTGCTCAAGATCCGCCATTAATGGCGAGCTCAAAGCTTTGAATTTCCACAATGGGGAAGAATTCGCCATTAATGGCGATCTTGAGCAAAAAGAGATGAAAAGCTTTGAGGAGCATTTATTCGCTATTACACACTCATTAATCCGTTATTTCTTTCCTTAAGAATTTTTTTTTTGACCCAAGAAAATGAAATTGAGTTGAAGAAGAAAATGGAGCAAAATGGGAAAAGGGAAGAAAAAGGAAAATAATAATGTTAAATAATTAATTTTTTTAGAGTAACAAAAGAAAAAATGACGTGGCATGATGTGGCAGCGCGTGCATCACACCACATGCCAAAATAACTGGTTGTCAGTTTTCGAGGGGGTAATAATTCCACTTTAAAATAGTTTATGGGGTAATAATTCCACTTTAAAATAGTTCAGGGGGTCATAGAATCTCAGCAAAGTATAAGTGTGTAGTTGAGATTTGAGGTAAAGGTTGGAGGGGCTTTTGACCATTTTCTCTTTTATTTATATAATATTTGGATTACTTTTTTTAACCATAGAAACTTAATTTGCCGATTAAACAGAAGAAAAAATGTTAGAACAATATAATATGTTCTCAACTGGTCTCCCATGGACTTTTAGAAAGTAATTAAGAATTCACATTAACAACTTATTGATAGAAAAGTTGAAACAAAAACAGCAGCTAAGCCTGTAAATTCAGATGACATTATTCTCAGCTTGCTCGATTCAACTTCTATCAAGTTCATGCCCCTACTGCAATCCCAAAACTTCATTTCAATATAAGAATATATGGATCTATAAAAGAAATATCTTTAAAAATATGTAATCTTTAGTAGTCTAAACAAAAAAAAGTTCTACTCAAAAGAGGCAAGTTCTTGCTTGGTATATTATTTGCATGAAGAGAAAAAACATAAAGTAATCATTGAATTTGTTTGAGATTTTTAAAAAGATACTTTAATTTTGCGGGTGACCTATTACCCCACAGAAGTTATAAAACCATTATAAATTCACCATTTTAACCGATTTTATATTCAATCCTAGTCTAAGTTTAGGCGCGTGCAGGTCACCTTTTTTTAATTAATTAATTTAATTTTTTTAACTTCTCTTTCATTTTTCTCCTCAAACCTCCATTGCCGTTAATACCCTTCACTGCCATGAACATTCAAATAACAACCACCGACTCCTTCCACCTAAAATCCGATCATCGCACCATCTCCAACTCCCTTCATCTTTGTCTCGTCGAAAAATTTCACTGACGAATGGATCCCAAACAAGTAATGACATTAATTCCCCAGTTGATCTTTTCTCTCTATTTTCTCTCGCTTTATTATTTCTTTTTCATGTCTACTGAAATGTACTTTGAGAAGGAAGATCGAGCGTATAGTGTAGGTAAATTACAAATTTGACATTGCTTGAATTTTTTTCCTCAAAACCGAATTAGAAAATAAAACTTGATTTCATAAATTTTAAGCAAGTTAAGATGAAATTAAAGCTTCAGTGACTAAAAAATAAGAAAAAAAATTAGAAGATAAATGAAAAAATCTTATCTTTAAAGGTTGATTTCGTTGAGAATAGATTCAGAAGAAAGTGACTCTTTTTTTGAAATCAAGCTCCAATGGCTATAATAATGGAGGTTTGGAAGAAAATTCAATTTTTAAAAAAAGAGAAGAAGGGTTTCTAAAATAATTGTGAAGTTTAATTACACTTGACAGTTTTTAATTGGTGGTTGCAGCTAATTTTCTTCATTCACGCGCATCATAGGCGTGAGCACACACATAGTCTCAAAATCATCTATTTAAAAGGGTTTGTATAAATTTTGTGGTGTAATAGATTGCCCGTAAAGTTTAAGTGTCTTTTCGCAAAATTAAAACAACTTCAGTGTTTATTTTATGTTTTTTCTCTTTGTATGAACACGCCTGCACTCATTTCCAATGCATGTGTGTTTCTGAAAATTAAAATTTGCTCCGAATTTCATTTGCGGAATAAAATGAGTATTTCTATAATTACTGGTATAATTTTCATTTTGAATCTTGCAAACGCTAAAACGCAAAGAGACATGCCAACAATAATTCAAAAAACAATTACGCCGTCAGAGAAGAGATAGAGGTTGTTCTTACTTTTTCTAACACATCCATAATGAAAAGCAAGCAGATAATTTGAAATTTGTCTTCACTAAGAATATCCACTTTACAGACCTAGTGCTTCTAAAACAATCTAATCTATATAGAAATTGAAAAATTGAATAGAGTATTCTTCTTCCAGTAAAATCAAGGATGGATATAAACCCCAAGCAAGCACTGAAATTGAATTAGATCTTCTTCTTCTATTAGAATCAGAAAATTCCAAAGATTGGAAAAAATATTATGTCATTCTTGCTCAGACTATTGAACCAAAATAAAAACTGATATTAGATCCTCACTGACAATTGAATATGCCATAAAATAAATTTATTAACCTATCGGGTATTGTAATTTCCTATAGATGGGTTTCAAATGGATATTCATCTTAATTACTTGCCCTTCTCCGAGCAGCTTACTACCATCGCTTGTGATGGTCTCTCCTGAAATCTCATAAATTACCCCTCGATGTTGTCAACTGATTTCCTTCAAATCGCACGATGTGAACTAATTGTGAGATACAATTGTCATTAAAGGTCACTTAGCTTTGCTCAATTTTCTTTTAAGTAGCCCAGAAATATCCTGAACCAGCTTCTTTTCTAACCCAACATGGAAATGTACTTTACATATTATGTTTTTTTGTATGTAATTCGTGAATAGAGGCTCAAATTTAAATTGATTTTCTTGCAAGTTGTAGATGAAAGTATTAGTTTGGTTGTGTCTTGCATTTGTTGATATATTAGTTTGGTTGCGTCTTGCATTTGTTGATGTATCTCTGAACTTCACCTGATGCACTCTATTGATGTATCTCTGAACTTCACCTGATGCACTCTATCTTTCAATCAGATACTAATTGCTTGGATGTGTTTGAAAGCCTCGAAATGACTTGCAGAACCCAAAACTAATGTATAACATCGATAATTTATTATCTTATTTTCCTATTCCCTCCTTATTAAAGTTGGTAACTTTTTTAGATATTAATTTTTTGCACTACTCTTTAGGTGTTAGTTGTATTTTCACTGTTACAAAGAAACAATGTTGTCCAGACTTGCTCTTTCTTTTTCCTAATTTAATTACAAAGATGGCACCACCAGAAAGGAAAACAGTAAGAAAACAAGTGTTGGTTAATATGTGAACTATTTTATCATACTCGGTTAAACTACAGTACTGGAGAAGAAGTTGAAATAACATCACTAAGGGCAACCTTTTGCTCAACAAGTTCCAGGGTGGCATTAGTATCAATTATTTTCAATAACCAGATACAACCTGGGGTTGTCTTGTGCTAATTCAGATCTGACTATTGAGATACCAAAATTTGTATTTCCCTGTAAGGTGCTTTTTAGGGACATTAGTTTAGTTAACTTCAATCTTCTTCATCTCTGTAACAGGTCCAAAAATTCTTGTCAAAGATCATAACAAATGAAAACTCCAACTTGATGTCTTTGTGATTTTATATTTAGATTTTTCAGAGTGCTTTGGGACAAAATTTGTAACAGTATCAGCCAAACGAAATGATAAATTCGGGTTTCAAACTAACCTTGAAGTTGTTGATTGTCACCAAAGCCCGTAAAGTCCTATTTACCGAAGCTGAAAAGGATTGTGTTCATTTTCTTTTCCATGTTCTCTACTTGCCCGTTGGTACTAATCAGGCTTTTCAAGGAGAAATGCATATAAAGACCACTTTCTAGCCTATCCGTTATGAGAGAATAGAGAATCAAATGACTCCTATATCCAGTTGAAAGAATGCAAGGATGTCCTTTTAAACTTGAAATTTTCACGTGAGACCACTTCGTTTATTTGTCTATCGCTTAATAGCATTTCGACTCAAAGGACATTTTATGAATGTAACTACTCTTATTCTTATAAATTTGTACCGTATTGTTGGTATCTTACCACTGGTGGTGATTACATGCTTATGTTGTTGAGAAGTTGTATCTGAATTGTGAAAGTGTTCATAATATTGCACTATTGTTTAGTTTAGTAGGGATTCAATTGATGATAACTCAATCCTTCCATAATATTTGAGCATGGCCAAGATTATGGTTAGATTAATGATTTCTTTGTGCACCAAGAATTTATTGTCAGTAACAAAAATACAGTGATAAATATTTAACTATCATAAGAGGCAAAGATTAACCTTATAGTTGCTAAAGAAAAGGAGTATGGAAGAAAAGTGATCTACTTTGCAGACGTTGAACATTAATAAAGAAAGATGAAGATGACTTATTCTTCCTACATATAAAAAAAAATATTAAATCAAAAGTAGTTTTTAGAAAATGAAGAGCATAAAGAGTGTCATAAATAAATTCATGAATAAAGATATATATAACTCTATTGCTATGCAAATTCTATTGCTATTCAAATTTGAATATCCTATTAATTTGTTAAGAAGATTAATTTATTCTTCCTCATTCTTAATTTTTCTATCTAAATTCAAATTCAAATATCCTATTAATCTGTTAAGAAGATTAATTTATTCATCCTCAATTTTTCAAATATAATGCATCTATTATGGCAAGATGTTATTCTTGTTGCAAATACTACCACTATTCTTACTGAAACATCCTGGATTTTGACCCTTAGAAAATTTCCTGGAATTCTGTTCTCCAGACCCAATACGACTCATGGGTACTGTTGACACACAATTTTGGCTCTCCTTTTTCATAAAATTAATTTCTCGATACTTTTTTCTGAATATATTTTCTTTCCTTCAAAAGATATTTTTAATGTTAACAGTTTGAAAATGATGTTTTTCTTACAAATATTGCATCTCATAAATTTAATTAAAAATAAATAAATAAATATATTTTTATTATCACTTCACTACTTCTTCTAAAATGAATAAATAAATATATGGTAGAGTATTAACATAATCCTTGCTATAATGTCATTTCTTACAAATTTACTCTATTTTATTTTATCTTATTTATTTACTTAATTTTAAATTATAGTCAAATACATTTTTTAAAGATAATGTGTTTACATAATATAATTTGAGAAAATTAATTAGAATCAAATAAGCATCGTTGAATTAGTTAACTGAAATCGATTTGGGAGAATTGGATTAATTTATTTACTCACTTGAGTCGATTTCTTTCAAATTCAGCCTTTAAAAACTTAACAAAATAGTAGCCCACTGATCCAATTTCAGGTCTCCCTCCAAATATCAGCTAATTATAAGCTCAATTAAACCTTGACCCGACCCAAGCTTCAACTAAACCCTCATTTTTTTCCTTTCTCGATTTCACAGTGGTCTCTAACCAGAACTCACCAAAAAATGTTGACACTTTCCTTTCTCTCCTCTCTGCAAATGCCAAATCGCTCAGCCCATCAGATAATAGCAATTTCGATGGTCTTTCACTTTCTCCTTCACCTTTCAACCCACATCTTTCAATTCCACAACTTTTCGATCAGCTTTATATCCCTTCACTATCAGTTTTTCTTACTCAAATCACACCCTAAAAAATATCTACCTCCACTGCTATGTATGATAAAGGTGAAGAGCATGGAAGACCATAAGATTTGGGGTTGTTACCTCTTTAATTCATTGGGTTTAAATTTGAAGCCTCAAAATGGTTACTTTTCCCTTTCACATCAATCTAAAAGAAGGGTGAAAATTCAACCTTTATTTTAATTTTCTGTAGTTGAGACTCTCAAGAATTCAAATTTTGAATCCTTGAGGCTTCACTTGACCAACCGTTGAGCCCCTTAATTTGGCTATAAAAGAGCCTTTGGTCTCTCATTTTTTGATCAGCAGGAAAAGCAAGCAAAATTCAAGAATAACCAAGTAAGAAAATCAGAAGAAACTATTACTGTTAGTTTGTATTACTATTTCCATCTCGTTTTCTCGCTTTCTTTCCGAAGTCAAAGTTCGAGTGCGAGTTCAAATTTTCGACGAGGAGTCCCCTAGTTCGCTGCCCCACACAAGGGAGCAATAATTGGGAGTCTTAAGGCTAGGACTCCCATATTCGTATCAAGTCTTAAAATGAGATCCAACGCTACCTCTAATTCGATCAAGGAGTCATAGCCCATATTCTTAAGTCAAACAGGCTAGCAGTTATAACACCCCATACTTTTACCTAGCTTAAATTCATCCCAAAAATTATCAAAAAATTTCTTTAAATATGAATACAATTTTATACATGTGGAATTTTTAAGATTTTGACTTTTTTGTTGTGTGGAAAATTGAATAATTTTTCCATCGATATAAAATTCGTCGGGCAAAGAGTTATGGCCATTTTTGTAAGACAGTGTATCACCTGAGCCGTCAGCGCATCGCGGAGCCAGCCAAAATGGCAATCATAAAAAACCAGTGAGCCTCCACGATATTGGCGCATCGTGCCAAGGCTCAATTTCGGAATCGTCCTTTTCCAGTGTTCCAGCGCGATCTTGGCGCGTCGCGCCAAAGGGAAAATTCGAAACCAGTGAGGCACCGCGATGGTGCTGCGTCGTACCATCAGTCCAGTTTCCTATCGTCAGTTTCCAGTGACACAACGCGATAGCGGCGCGTCGCTCCAGGGTCTAAAATCGGAATTTTTTAGTGACGATTTTTAAATCCACCCAGGGGTAAGTTGTATTTTTCCACAGCCCTAGTCAGTCTAAACACGAAATTTAAATCCTAAATACCCCATTATTTTATTATTTCTCACTTTCTCTCAAAAAAATTAAAACATTCTCTCTCAAAGGGGCTAAACCCTAGTTCAAAAAATCAAGAACAAGCCTAAGGATTTTCTTCAAGAACCTTCAAGAAAGAATCTTCCAAGGTATGTTAGATGTTGATTCATGGGTTCGTTTCGCCCATAAAGTCCAAGAACCCTTTTTCAAAGTACAAAGTTGATGTATTCATGATTTTCATGTTTGAATTAGATTGAATTCATGTTTATAATATTAGTTAAGTTCCAATCCATGATTTAAATTCAAGTTTCATGAAATTAAATAGCATGTATAACAAATATGTGATTATCTTGATAGACCCTTACATTTATAAAGTGATTAATGCATCTATGATGTTGATTTGGTTTTCAATCCATGATTATGATACGATTCATGAAAAATAGAATAGTATTTAGGGGAAATTATATGAATTACATGCTAAACCCTTTAATTTGCAATTAAGTATTGTATTCATGATGTTTATGTGATGACCATTATCATGTGAAATACTCATGCTCCCCAAGTGTTTGATAAAATGCCTATGTGGAGTAGATAGAGGAATCATGAGATGTTATTATGCGATCCCATTTATGTACAAGTTAATGCATTACAAGTGTTTGATGAAATGTCTCTATGAATGAATTATGACCAAGTGAACACTGTTATATTATTCAAGATTTTGCTTTGCTTTACTTTTCATGCTATTGAGTCCTGAGGGTATTAAATACCCGACAATTGAGTTGTTTACCTAGAGCCAATGTCAGTTACAGAATACTATCAGTCAGTTCGCGACCAATACTCTTAGTTCGATTATAGAACTCAGTAGAACTCAGTCAATTACAGAACTTAGGAAAACTCAGTAAACTCAGTCTCAGTCCAGTTCAGTTCAGTATACTCAGTTTGGTCTCTTTTAGTTGGGAGCAGGATTCAACACCGAGCGAGAGCAGGGATGATGGCTCCCCCGTCAGATAGGCAGAGTCGTTAGTAGCAATTCCTATACTCCAGAACTGTGTAACCAGTGCAGGATGAGGAGTCACCCATCAAACTAGGCTTGACTATCTTCCAGGGGTCACCCGTCAGATTAGGCTTGGCTCCGTCCAGGTGTCACCCGTCAGTTAGGCTTGGCATCCTGGTTTTTCTAGTGTTAGTACCCATGGCACGGTATTAGCACCCTTCCAACTGGGGTTACAGGTTAAACCCCTATCAGTTCAGATTTGGGGCATATTGGTTATATGATTACCTCCCACAGTTTCAGTCTTAGTTTCAGTCTTCAGTTCAGAACTAAGCTTAGTTTTACAGAATCAGGACTTTCAGATATAGTCAATCAGTATCAGTTAATCAGTTATCTGAATTCAATACTTAGCATAAGAAAAGCTCAGTTACAGTTTATATATATACATGTATATACACATATTTCATTCTTAGTTTTTCAATATTCTTAGATTCTTCACGTACTCTCATGTTCAGTTATTCTCATTCAGTCAGTTATATCCTCATGCATATGAACCCTTGCATTTAGTCTTACCTCATCTAGCATCCAGTACATTCCCACATACTGACGCATACTTTTCTGTGCTATGATGTTTCATATCATAGGTTCAGACGCTCAGATTCCCGATCACGCATAGTAGATTCAGGTTCAGCCAGCAGCAGTAAATTTAACAGTGAGTCCTCATCATTCAAGGATATTATACTATTTCATACTGTCAGTAGATGTATTAGTTCAGTAGATGGAGTTAGTTGGGGGATTGTCCCATCAACTCCACTTTCAGACAGATTCAGTTAGAGGCTTTTCAGACTAGTTTTCAGACAGTGTTCAGTTTTTATCAGATGTTGTTATTTATCAGTATTTTAGATGTTTTGAACCTTATGGAATTTTAGCCCATTTTCTGCATTAATTACAGTGTTATTATTCAGTGCTCACAACAGATATCATTCAAGGGTTAGCTTATGGTCCTTTGGGGTCGTGAGCACCGTGTAACAACTAGGGGGTCCCGGGTCGTTACAGCAGTCTAGTGCCTCTTTCCCTCCTTTCGAGCTTTATTCTTCTTTTCTAGACGCTTGTTATTATTTGTCATTTAACATTTCGCACATTATTATTTAAAAGTTGTGTTTCATATATTTTTGTTCGAATTAGTGTGAATTCTTAAATTTGATAGAGAATTTAATTATTTTCTTTCTACTTCGTAGATTCTAAATTTAGCATAATCACTAGGGTCCGACTTTTAATTTATATCGTTGGAAAGGTTAAAATTTGACAGGGGATAACGTACCTTTTAGAAAAATTGGCCAAGTTTATTCGAATCCTTTAACGCTTCATTATAGAATAATGGCCTTATCTTTAGAATCAAATTTAGTTTTAATTAATTAGTAACATCGGATTAATATAAATATAGGTTTTGTGATAGGCGAATTTATTATGGTTAAACTCAAAAATCGGCTTTACTAATTTTGGATATGGTAAATCAAATTTCATCCTTTTTTCATTAGTTTCAAATAAAAGATGGCACTTCGTAAGCTCTTTTTTTTTTAGATTTTTTAATGGCAAAAATATATTTTATTTATTTATTTTTAGCCGTATTGTAATAAAATATTAAATTCTCAAGCCATTATATATTTAAACAACTATATATTTTTATCTATTCATTTAGTATAGGATAATTAACCATCTTAGTTTTATCTATTCATTTAGTATAGGACAATTAACCATCTTAGTTACTCTTATTTTTATAAAAGTTTATTAAAAAAGTAAAAGAGTCATATTTTTAAAATTGAAAAATTATGGAGTTCTTAATATAACTAACTTTATAATTATTAATTTAATTTTTTTTTTTAAGAAATGACTTTAAATAACTTTATTTTTTACAAAATAAGGTTACATCATTTTTAGGAGGTCTTACAAAGATTATCCTAGGTAATTTTTGAAAAGTAGGTTTTAGATGAGGTTCTTTTAAAGTTTTTCTAATCTTATTCTTATAAATAATTAGCATATATTATCTTACAAAAGACAAATATTTTTTTATTCTTATCTATGCTCTTTTCTTAATTCAACGTTTGATTTCCTTATTTAACCTAAGTATGGCCGGTTAACTATAGTTAGCAGATCCTTTAAGGTGCCTAATCCCTTTCCTTTAGGATAATTAGAATCCTTACCTAGAATTTTGAGTTGCGTAGATCTAAAATGAAGTCTTTATTTTCTTAGATCACTTAGTTTATAATAGGTATCCTAATTCACCGTAGAACTAATTAGGTGGCGACTTCCTTAATTTTACATAGAAATTTTTCATTATGTTATACCTTGGTTTGGCCCGTGTTAAAATGGGGTATAACAGCTTGGCGACTTCACTGGGGATTATTTGATTCTTAACCATAACAAACTTAGGTTAATAATTAAGTTTTTCATATTTTGTTATTTGCTTCACCCTAATTGTCTTGTTTTATCATGTTTATGTGGCATAAATTATTTATTTGCTATTATTTTATATAAATTGCTTATTTGTTTACTGCTTTATATTATAAATTGGCATTTTATTTATATTTCCTCCACTTCGGAAAACAGACACTCACACACATTGTACGCGCGGATTGTACATTGTACTTTCCCAAAATTCTTCATATCACCTTATTTAGAGAGTCCGTTCATACGTGGGGTGAGCGAAAGTTTTACTATCGTGGGACCACGTGCTTTTTTATACAGGAAATTCAAGTCTGTGTCTACCCAAATCTTAGCAAACTTAAGATAGAGCGTTGCCACCCTTGATTTAGGTCATGCGTGTCTAAGCCATAGGTGGTTTGACCCATGTCGTCATTTCAAAAATTTAGAAAATGCCTTTATGTCAAAAGGGTTCACGACCCAATGACGACCTCATATTATGTGCAGAGATAATGATAAATTGATCCAAGTTAAAATTTGACCAAATTGAGTTTGAAAAATTCTGACTCCAAACTCGAGTAACTTCATTAATTAAAGCTTGAATCAATTTATTGAAAGCTCAATTGATATTTGACGCTTAGGACTACCTCTGACATAAAGGAGTCACCCGCATATTAGGACGTGTTATTTAACATATTTGCTCTATGAATTTTCTTGCCACGTGCTATTTGACCTACATGAATTTATTTGCAATATAATTTGGCTTGATATTTATTTGCTAGCTTAACCTTTGTTTTGTCCTTATTTTCAGAGAAAAAAATTAAATTTGCATTTATATATCTCTTTATAATCTATTGCATTTTTTTTTTTACATATTTCATATCATAATATATTCTTTATAATTCTATTATTGTATCATTCCACGCTTAACGTAACGTAGCAATTCTAGAGCACCATTTAGGAAATTATCTTTAGTTCGCCAATTTCTCAGTGTTTCAATTAATGTGTCCTTCAATTTTTATCTTTCGATATTTCATAAGGTTCACATTCTTTCTTTAAATCTTTAATGAGTTTAGTTCATCATTATTCCGTCAAGTTTTCAATACTTGTGTCCGCAATCTGTTAAAAGTTCTTTCTACTCTGTTAGCATTGGCATAATTATTCGCAAGTATTTTTGCTAAAAAACATTCATTTCAAATTTTATCAAACTCGTGCAAAATCAAATTTTTCCAAACTCGTGCTAAATTCGAACTTTAATTTACTTTTTTTTTATCATTTTAAAATCCTCTAAGTCCTTTTTTTATGGGTGTAATCTTCTCCTGCTAGCGACCGAACATTTAGCTTGTTAGTTTTATCTTGATAGTATCTATGTAGTGTCAATCTACGTAATGAAACTCTTACTCACGCTCTCAAATTCTTTCGACCTTTTATTGGCCTTCAGGTCATTTGTTGCTTCTTAAGTTGGTATATGTCCAAATTTATTTACACAAACCGTCCAATCACACTTGACTTTATTTGTTTAACTTTCTCCGTTAAATTGTTTTAGGACAATGACCCAATTTTGATACTTTTTTAAATTTTCACTCGTTCAAAATGCTTGTGTCGTTCCTATCTTGAGATTATAGGAATTGATCTTTACACACTCATTTTAAATTCAAGCTTTAGCACGTAAATCAATAAAAAAAAATCATCCTCGATAATTTTTAACCCAACTGTGCTAAATTAGATTTTTGTGTCATTCACAATCCTTTGTCTTATCAAAGTTCAATCTCCGTGCTCTCTTTTTCTTATTAATTATTATCTAGAGCTTATATCCCTTATAGGACTCGATCTGTTAGGTTCTTTTTAATCACTTTCTAAAATTCTCTACTCTTAACCCTTTCAATTCAATTCTTACCGAATGTTTCATGTTCTTCCAAAGGTCGACTTAAGTTGAATACTAAAAGTAATTTAAGGATGATATGGCCAACCAAATTACGGTAATTGACCTTATTGAGGATGAATTCAACTGTGAAGAACCAGAGTCGTATCACGATAAAGTTACTAAGCTTGAGACAAAAGTGTCAAAAATGGAGCAAGAGATTGACAGCATGAAAGAAATGATAAATGACCTTAAGAACTCATTCACTGAAGGCTCAGAAGTATACTCACCCTTCGGCACTACCACATTTCCCACCTTTGAAGGCTCAAAAGCATACTCGCCCTTTCGTACTGCTGCTACACTTTTGATGATAATGCCCAAGTTTTCTCTAACATGCACTCATCCTTGCCAAAAGGGTCATTCAATAACTTGGCGGAGACGAGCAAAAGCAGAGAAAATGATGGAAGACATTTTGACATTGAGACTAATCAAATTTCCTTTACAAATAAGTCTGCTTTACCTTTTGAGATGGATTATGGCAATATTCTGATGTACGATGGAGTTGGTAGTCTTGTAGACCACCTGAAGGCATATGTTGATTGGGTGAGAAATATTGAACAAGACAATGAATTAAAGATGAAGCTTTTTGTTAGGAAACTTACGGTCCCAGCTTTAATGTGGTATACAAAGCAGAATATATGGAAATGGTCTTCTTGGGGCAACCTAGACGATGATTTTGTCAAGAAATATGAGTCTTCTAGCAGTACTCCTAGAGGAGTTGGGAAATCTGTAGAGTTTCCTATGGATCCAAAAGGAAAAGAACCAAATTCATCCTTTTTCTCAATTTTTGCAAGCACTTACAATCGAACCTGGCAGAACTCCAACAATGGTTTTCTTGAGCATGGCGATTAAAGTGCAGTGTTTTTTTTTATGTCATCTAGGATTTATGTAGTAGGATGGTCAATTTTTGGGTAGCATCTTTTGGGAACAATTATGTATTTTGTAAACTTAATGATCTATCTTTTGTACGTTTTTAAATTTCTTTTATGTAAAGCGAACTACGATTGACCTGATTTCCTCGGTGGATACGTAGGCATCCACATAGGGACTCGATCATATTAACATAGGATTTCAACATCTATTTTACATGTAATATGAACTACAATTGACCTAATTTCCTGTCGGACACAAGATACATAGGCAGCCTATATAAAGCTCGATCTCTTTATTATATTTTTATTTTCCCCCTGAAAAAGAGAGAAGATAACTGTAGCAGAACCTTGTCATGCAATCGAGGCATCGTCATCAAAATGTCCTAAATATTGAGACAAGATTTGGCACGTAAGATACGACATCATTATTAGAATTATTTTCAGACTGGGGCAATTTTAAGATACGTCAAGAGTTAGCAAAGCATAAGGATCAAACTAGAGTCAAGCTTTGGTGTTCGACATGAGTCAACCTTTCTTCTGATTACTACTCCAAATCAGTCGTTACTTTTCTTTTACATCTTAAGCGTTAGAGCCTACTAGCTAAGACTTCTTTTAATCCACTTATTCCAAAGCTAAATCATCTCTTCTAATTTAGAGCTCTCACTTAGGCTAATCACGGATTAATCTTTTCTATGAAATTTTTATTTTTATTATTATATGTATTTTCCATGTACTGACACTTTATTTTGTGTTTAAGGTTTCATTTTTTTAGAGGTTGTCTGGCATTGAACATTATTCTGACTATGAATTTTTGCTAAGGACGATACGATAATGGCAGATAGGTGTGAATCATTCAATACCGATGTGGGTTTAGTGCAAGCACATAAGGATGATGGCAAAAAGAATGTGGTTCGAAGAAATATTTTGATCAATATACCTAGTACTTTTAGCCTTCTTTCTACCACTACCTCGATTTCCAACTTAATCAAAAATATTTGTTTAACCATATCTCGTTGCTCAACTCTTGCGTCTACGATCTCTCTGTAAATGCCATCAATATATACTAGCAATCTAAAAAAATTTCAGCTTACTATGATGTCAAATAATCATTCTCCCACAATTGTGCTTCCTTCTAAAGAAAATAAGCATGACCAGCTAACAGTTTGTCAAAATGCAAAATGTGGAAAAGTTATTATGTCAATTCACTATGAAAATCTGGGCAAAGAACTCTACAATCTGAGAAAAGCACTTGATGAAGAGTTGCACTTAAGAAATTATCAGAGTCTAAAGTATGAAGACTTGTGTGTGAACCCAAATATTGAGATTCTGCCAGGGTATAATCTACCAAAATTTAGCACTTTCAGCGGGAAGGAGACCCCGTTGCTCACTTAAAGGACTACTGCAGTAGGTTAATTGGAATTGGACATGATAAAGCTATATGAATGAGACAATTCATTCAAAGTTTATTAGGATTGGAACTCGCTTGGTATACCAAGCAAGAGTTTAGCAAATGGCGCACATGGGAAGATATGGTTTGCAACTTTGTAAAGCAATTTGAGTTTAACATTGGAGGTGATCTGTACATAACTGATTTGCTCAAAGTGAAGAAGATGTTGCATGAATCCTTTCAAGAATATGCTATGTGATGGAGGTTAGAAGCTTTAAAAATACATCCTCCACTTCCTGAGGATGAAATCATCTCAGCCTTCATTCAAATTCAAGAAGATTTATATCATGATAAGTTGTTTGGAGCTTGTGCACACAGTTTCTCTGATTTGATTCGAATTGGCAAAGAGATAGAAAATGGCAATCAAGAAGGAAAATTTATAGAAGTAACACAAGTTGTCCATCCAGTTGTCCAATTAAAGACACCGGGAAATTCACAAAATATAAATAACTCAGATTTTGTGCATCAATCGCAATACCCTCAAGGTCACCCGTCTTGGCAGTTTCATGTATTTTCTGACCTTTGCAATGCTCATATCCAGCCTTTTTGTCAACAAAATTTTCAGAATAGCTCCCAGCAATAATTTCACCAAGCACAATCTACCTCGAGACCATAGAAGACTATGGAATCTTTCTCCTTCACTCCTTTAGATGAACCATTGGTCGATATATTTGAGAGGTTGAGAACTAAGAGACTTATGCAACCCAATAAAGGATTCATACCTAAGTATTCATCTCCAAATTTTGATTTATCCAAAAATTATGCTTATCATTCAAACATTCAAGGACATGACATTGAAGATTATCTATCACTAAAATTCAAGATTCAAAGCATGATTGAGAGTGGCAAGATAAAAGTGTAATAAGAGACTTCAACCAACAGTGGTAATGTTGCAAACAAGGACACACCTTTTGTTAAGGATGATCCATCGAAGTTTCCACCAAGGTATCTGAAGAGAAAGAGAGCAACAAGTCTAGAAGACTAACAAGGACATCATTTTGTAACTTGAAAATATCATTTTCCTTTTTCCCTTCTTTATAAGTAGCTACTATTTTGTAATCTGAGAATATCATTCTTTATTTTCTTCCTTTATGAGTAGCTGCTATTTTGTAACTTAGTACCATTCTCTTTTTTTATGCAGCTACTCTTTCGCAATCCTTTTAAAACTTTACTATGAACTACGTTGGACCTGATTCTTGTTAGCAACGGGATACGTAGGCGCCTATTTTGGGTTTGGTCACAATATTATAAGAAATCATTTCTTCCATAGCCAAAATTGGGACAGATTTACAGATGGCTTGTCTCAATTCTGACAAAAATAGGTGTTTTGATATCATGGACCACATTCGCATCATCAAATTATAGCAATGCCATGACTACAAGAGGCGCAAATTCAGAGCCAAAACTTTGTATTTCAATGCGAGGCAATCATGTTCTTTTATACTAACAAGTCTTCTTTGAGTAATGCAGATGCTGATTATTCTTAAAGAATAGCATAGGCTAGCAAAGCACAAGAAAGGCAATGCAAAAATGATGCAAATACAATGCAATTTAAATTTCAAAACTTACAATTCTCTTTGAGTGTAGGAGCTTCCTCGCAACAAAATTTGTCGAAGAGAAAAAACTCAAATTATGGGTACCACATTATGAATAGTCACTAATGTGGCATTGCAACATTAATATTTTCTATTGCAAAGGCATCACATTTGAATTTTTACTACTGCAAAGGCACTACATAGAGTTTTTACTAAGAATAGAAAATTTTGCACCAAACTCTCGGCACTGCATTAATATTTATAAATTTGTAATATATATTGGGTTTGTCCATCCTAAAATAGTACACATTGGGTTTGCACATCCTAAAATAGGACATTATGGGTTTGTCCACCCTAAAATATGACATATTGGGTCGTCCACCCTAAAATAGGACATAGTGGGTTAGTCTGCCCTCCAATAAGACTGTTTATGCACGTTGCCTTCAATTAGATATTTATGCTTAGTTTCCTTTAATTGAATATATCGCAATGCATTAACTGTTTATTTACTAGCACTGAATGCTATCTTTTAAATTTTCTCAAAAATTATTAGAGAAAACCGCACCAAGCCCTCTGCACTGCATTAATATTTGTAAGTTTGCAATACACTATGGGCTATCCATCCTAAAATAGGACAGGTTGGGTTCGTCCGTCCTAAAATAGGATATTTTGGGTTCGTCTACCCTAAAATAGGACACATTGGATTTGTCTACCCTAAAATAGAACGCTATGGGTCTGTCCACCCTAAAATAGGACACGTTGGGTCCGTTCACCATAAAATAGGACACGTTGGGTTCGTCCACCCTAAAAATAGGACATAATTGGGTTAGTCTGTCCTCTAATAAGACATTATGCATGTTTGCCTTTAATTGAATGTTTATGCTCGATTGCCTTTGATTGAACATTTTGCAATGCATTTATCATTTACTTATTTTAGTTAGATATGCACTCTATGCTATCTTTTTAATTCATTGAAAATCAAGTTTAATTACTCAGTTGTCCTTTATTAAGCACCCCTTTTCAGTTTGATGAGACATCGGGTCTGTCCATCCTAAAATAGGACATATTGACAATTTAGATTCGTCCATCCTAAAATAGGACATATTAAAATGATCTGCCCTCTAATAAGACATTTTATGCATATGCCCTCTTTTAATTAAATATTTATGCTTACTTTCTTCTAATTGAACATCTAGAAAAGCCTTAATTATTATTTATTTATCTTTTTTTTTATTAAACAATGCATGCGATCTTTTGATTTCTTGGAAAATCAAGTTCAATTAAGTATTTTTTTATTATTAAGCATTGATTTTGCTGATATTTCTACTTAGTTTATGAATTTTGCAAGCATATGATTTAAGTTTCTACTTCTAGTAATACCGCATGTTCGATTAATCGCATCTAGAGAACCGATGGATGCATTTATCTTACGGTCCTTTTGTAAGAATTTTTATTTTTATTTTTTCATGTTTTACTTTATTTTCTAAATTTTCTATCAAGACTTGGCAGGAAGCAAAACTTATATGTAAAAAGGGAGACATATCATAACGTGGAACTATTTCTTAGCAGCGAACTAGGACAAAGCTAGTGGAATGTCAAGCATCTCTAGTAACGTCGACAATTCATGAGCTCAACTTGACTCGAAATTCACAATTTCTCAATTAACTTTAAATCTTTTCACAAATCCTTTCTCACATTTCAGTGCCACCATAAACTCAAACTGGGATAAAATTTTGAGATTCTCTCAATTTTTGCATGGCATAACTTTTGAACTACATCGACCTAATTCTCGTGAAACTTGGAATATGTAGGAGACTCGGAAACTAGGGTTCGATCACAATCGTGTCAATTCTAGCTTCTCCATTCCACCTTTTAGGTGTAACCTTCCAGTAATCTGTCTAATCGACCAGTCAAAACAAAATTAATTTTCATCAACGTCCTCGCCCAAAGACTCTTTAATCATCTTTGGTCTAAGAGGGACAAGCTGTTGACACCCCATTTTGACTCTCCTTTTTCATAAAATTATTTTCTCGATGCTTAGGATTTTTGAATATTTTTCTTTCCTTCAAAATATATTTTTAATGTTAACATTTTGAGAATGATGTTTTTCTTACAAATATCACATCTCATAAATTTAATTATAAATAAATAAATAAATATATTTTTATTATCATTTCACTACTTCTTCTAAAATGAATAAATAAATATATGGTAATGTATTAACATAATCCTTGCTATAGTGTCATTTCTTACAAATTTACTCTATTTTATTTTATCTAATTTATTTACTTAATTTTAAATAATAGTCAAATATATATTTTAAAGATAATGTATGTACATATTTGAAATCGTGCGTGTATTTTTGTGTGTGTATATATATATTTATATATATATATACACATACACTTTTGTGAAAATTAATTAGAATAAAATAAGCATTATTGAATTAGTTAACTGAAATCAATTTGGGAGAATTGGATTAATTTATTTACCCACTTGGGCCAATTTCATTCAAATTCAACCTTTAAAAACTTAACAAAATAGAATCCCATTGCTCCAATTTCAGGGCTCCCTCCAAATATCAGCCAATTATAAGCCCAATTAAACCTTGACCTGGCCCAAGCTTCAATTAAATCCTCATCTTTCTCCTTTCTGGATTTCACGGTTGTCTCTAACCAGAACTCATCAAAAAATGTCGACACTTTCCTTTCTCTCTTCCCTGCATACGCCAAATCGCTCAGACCATCGGATAATAGCAATTCCGATGGTCTTTAACCTATTCCTTCACCTTTCAACCCGCATCTTTCAATTCCACATCTTTTCTATCAGCTTTATATCCCTTTACTATTAGTTTTTCTTACTCAAATCAGAACCTAAAAGATATCTACCTCCACTACTGTGTCTGATAAAGGTGAAGAGCATGGAAAACCATAGGATTTGGGGTTGTTACCTCTTTAATTCGTTGGGTTTGAAGCCTCAAATAGTCACTTTTTCCTTCCACATCAATCTAAAAAAGGGTGAAAATTCATCCTTTATTTTAATTTCCTGCAATTGAGACTCTCAAAAATTCAAATTTTGAATTCAGAAGGCTTCACTTGGCCAACCGTTGAGCCCCTTAATTTGGCTATAAAAGAGACTTTGGGCTCTCATTTTTTGATCAGCAGGAAAAGCAAGCAAAAATCAAGAATAATCAAGTAAGGAAATCAGAAGAAGCTATTACAATTAGTTCGTATAACTATTTTCATCTCGTTTTCTCGCTCTCTTTCTGAAGTCGAAGTTCGAGTGCGAGTTTAAATTTCCGACGAGGAGCTCCCTAGTTCACTGCCCCACACAAGGTAGCAATAATTGAGAGTCTTAAGCATAGGACTCCCATATTCGTATCAAGTCTCAAAATGAGATCCAACGCTACCTCTAATCGAGAAAGGAGTCATAGCCCATATTCTTAAGTCAAACCGGCTAGCAGTCTAATGCCTCTTTCCCTCCTTTCGAACTTTATTCTTCTTTTCTAGACGCTTGTTATTATTTGTCATTTAACATTTCGCACATTATTATTTAAAAGTTGTGTTTCATATGTTTTTGTTCGAATTAGTGTGAATTGTTAAATTTGATAGCGAATTTAATTATTTTCTTTCTACCTCGTAGATTCTAAATTTAGCATAATCACTAGGCTCCGACTTTTAATTTATATCGTTGGAAGGGTTAAAATTTGACAGGGGATAACGTACCTTTTAGAAAAATTGGCCAAGTTTATTAGAATTCTTTAACACTTCAATATAGAATAATTGTCTTATCTTTAGAATTAAATTTAGTTTTAATTAATTGGTAACATTGGATTAATATAAATATAGGTTTTGTGATAGGCAAATTTATTATCGTTAAACTCAAAAGTCGACTTTACTAATTTTGGATATGGTAAATAAAATTTCATCTTTTTTCATTTCATTTCGTATAAAAGATGGCACTTCTCAAGCTTTGTTTTTTTTTAGAATTTCTAATGGAAAAAAATATTTTATTTATTTATTTTTAATCGCATTGTAATAAAATATTAAATTCTCAAGCCATTATATATTTAAACAACTATATATTTTTATCTATTCATTTAGTATAGGATAATTAATCATCTAAGTTTTATCTATTCATTTAGTATAGGATAATTAACCATCTTAGTTACTCTTATTTTTATAAAATTTTATTAAAAAAGCAAAAGAGTCATTTTTTTAGAATTTAAAAAATGTGTTCTTAACATAATTAAATTTTTAATTATTAGTTGAAAGTTTGTTTCTGAAATGACTTTAAATAACTTTATTTTTTACAAAATAAGGTTACATCATTTTTAGAAGGTCTTACAAAGATTATCCTAGGTAATTTTTGGAAAATAGGTTTTATGATGAGGTTCTTTTAAAGTTTTTCTAATCTTATTCTTATAAATAATTAGCATATATTATCTTACAAAAGACAAATATTTTTTTGTTCTTACCTATGCTCTTTTCTTAATTCAACATTTGATTTTCTAATTTAACCTAAGTATGGTCGGTTAACTGTAGTTAGCAGATACTTTAGGGTGCCTAATCTCTTTCCTTTAGGATAATTAGAATCCTTACCTAGAATATTGAGTTGTGTAGACCTAAAATGATGTCTTTATTTTCTTAGATCACTTAGTTTATAATAGGTGTCCTAATTCACCGTAGAACTAATTAGGTGGAGACTTTCTTAAATTTACATAGAAATTTTCCAATATGTTGTACCTCAGTTTGACCCATGTTAAAATGAGGTATAACAGGTACGAGCCGTATGCTGGGGTACGAGTGATATGGTACTGTCGTATGATGACCAGTGTTAGTTGGTGGGATGGTTTTGGTCACTGGAATGGGTATGACTTAGGTGTATGAGTCGTAGGGATTGGTACGAGTCGTATCAAGGACTCGTATGGTGGGTAGTGTTTGATCCTCCTGGTATTTGATTCTGACAGGGATACGGGTTATGGGTACGAATCGTATGCTGTGATTACGACTTGGTTTGATGAGTCATATACTGGAAAGTGTTTGATCCAAGGATTGAGACTTGGATATGAGTGGTGGGTACCAATCGTATAGAAGGGTATGACTCGTATAGGGGAGTCATATCCCTGCGATAGGTTTTTAAGAGATTTAAGTGGGGGTATTATGGACATTTCTCTACTTACCCTAATTAGGACCCACGACTTCTAATATACTTTAGAGGCTATTTAACCTGTTATTCTATTCATTAACAGTTAAAAACTATTCCAAAATACTCCATAATTATCTCAAGAGCTTTTGGGACAAGAAGGCTAGGGTTTCATCTTGCGAATTATTTTGGGGCTTGTCTTAGTGATGGCATGATTCTCTTCCCTCATTGTAATTTTAACTAAATTCATGGTTTATATGATTGATTTCATGGTTTTACTATTTCATGATTATGGTTTTCAACTATTATTTGGGTTTTTTGATATTAATTGTTTGGTTATAGTTTCCTATGGTTTTACTTATGCTTTTATATGCATTTAATGGTGGTTTTGGGCAATTGGATTGAATGGTAATGGTTTATGTAACGCCCTGAGAGTACACCCTAGGTGCCACACGGTGCTTACAGTCCTAAGGGACCACAAGTTAACCCATGAGCTGGTACCTGCTGTGAGCACTGAGTAAAACAAATATCAAAAGATCATATGCAGAAATAAACTGAGGAATACCATAAGGTTTTATGTCATAAATCTTATAAGTCTGTAAGAAAAAACTGATAATGCTAATAATGACAACTGAAATCTGAAAACTAACTAATTATCTGTACTAGTCTGAAAAACCTCTACTGACTGAATAAGGGTTGATGGGACAGGCCACAACTAACTTCAACTAACTAGTGAACTGAAAGAATGAAAATAAATATAGTCTATCCTCGAAATATGAGGACTCTCCACTACTACGGCTGATAATCTGGAAAGTTTATGCACAATCCGAGAACTGAGCATCTGAACCTACGATATGATAAATCATAGCACAAGAAAAGAGTATGCGATTAGTACTTTGAATGTACTGGTTGCTAAATGAGGTAGGCTAATATGCATGGTTTCAGGTGCATGAATAATAACTGACTGAATAACATAAAGTACTGAATAGAATGCATGGAAATTGTAAGCACTGAGGATGCATGTAATCTATAAATACTGATAATTTGTAAAATCTATAAATACTAAGAATGCGTGAAATCTATAAATACTGAGGATGTGTGACCAAGCATAAAACATGTTCTGAATATAATCTATAAACTGAGATACTGAATACTGATAATTGGATAACTTATATTTGTATGCTATGGTTAAGTAAAACTTAAACTGAATTACTGAGTTGATCACAACACTGAGACTGTGGGAGCTATCATTTAACCGACATGCCCCAGTGGGCAAATTGGGGTCCAACCTGTGACCCTAATTTTAAGGGTGTCAATACCATGCTATGGGTACTAACACTGGCTGTGTGGATCCACTGATGTACTGTCCTGAAGGACTAAGGGTGTCAAGCCTAAACTGATGGGTGACCTCTGGGAGGCAGTCAAGCCTAAACTGACGGGTGACTCCTCATATCCTACATTGGTTATGTAATTCTGGAGTACAGGGACTGATACTAACGACTCTGCCTATCTGATGGGGAAGCGGCCATCCCTGCACTCGCTCGGTGCAAAATCCTTCTCCCAACTGAGCTGACTCGGAATACTGAATTGTTCTAAATTTAACTAATTATGATAACTGACTGAACTGATAATGCTTATAACGTATTTTGAAACTATTTTGAAGATACTGAGACTAAGTAAACAACTATGTTTTCGGGTATTCATAACCTCCAGGACTCAATAGCAATAATAGCAAAAATAGTACTAAAACTTTGGGGACATAATATGAAAGCATTTATTCAAAATTCATTATTGTAGGCATTTCATCAAACACTTGATATGTATAGTGTAAGCTAAGCATGGGAATAGTTTAAAACTTATAGTAATAGCATAATTTCAACATCAACGTCATTAATTATGATTTAAACCAACAAATAACATTATTCAAACGTGTGGGGTTTAATAACAATGACAATTTCATGTAAACATGGTATAAAATCAAGATTCATAGGAATTCATGGTTAAAATCACAATAGCTTGTAAAAAAAAATCACAACTTTGAATTTGAAATTAGATTCTTGAACTCCATGGGTAGAAGGGACCCATGGATGAACGTTTAACATACCTTGAAGCTTTAATCTTGAAAGAGAATTGACTTTTCTTGAACGTTCTTGGATTGAGAATTATAATTCCTTGGTTTTCTTGAGGAAGGATCGATGAAACCTTAGATTTCTTGGAGTTAAACTTGAAGCTTTAGGGTTTTTTGGAGAGATTTGGGTAAGGAATGAGTGTATTTTGCTTATAATAACGTCTAATCCCTTGTTTTTATGACTTGGGGGCCGTAGGAAAAGACAAGACTGCCTCTAAGGCTTAAAAGCTTCAACAGAATCGCGATTTTAAGGCCCATCGCTGAGCGGTATTGGTGCCACCGCTACTGCACCGCTGAGCAGTGATCTACTGCTTTTGGACAACTCTGGTTTAGAGGTTTACCGTTGAGAGGTATTGGCTTCACCGGTATTGCACCTCCGAGCGGTGAGTCGCATCAGCCTACTGCTTCACATAAAAAATGCTATAACGTTTTACTCGGATATCGAATTCAGGAAAAATTGGTATCATTGGAAAAATAATTCAATTATCTATCTGTGGAAGGGCACCTAAGGTCCCCTTAACCTAAATAGCTTGGATATGAATATTACTTGCAAGTAATGGGGTGGTATGACTATACTACTAATGTTGGCCTTGGTTAATAAATGATAAATGGATTGGTTGGACATGGTTTTAACTGGACATTAATGGTTGAGTGTGTAGCAAAGTCATGGAAGGTGGCGGTCCCGGGGGGGACCAAAATTGAAAACTCATATTTGCCGATATGGGGGGTCTTGATGACTGTGTGTGAGTGTCATATTTTATATTGGGGGATGTATTATTCATCCCATGGGATACTTTTCTGGTCGTGCGGCTACACACACTGGGGCCCTTTCAGCAGGGGGAGATGAACCTATATAGCCTATGGGTGGTTTAGGACGACCAAGCTACATAGCTAGGTAAAGGTTTAAAGGCATACTAAACTTGGTTCTTTTTCCCGGCACTTATATATGTATGGTTGTATGCATTATGCATAGTTTTACTTGGTTTTATAACTGGCATTACTTTATTCTTATATTGAGATTCATGCTAGCGGTTACTTGCTAACCCCATCTACTGGTAGTTGTATACCCACACTTTGTAACAACCAACCATTCTACTCCTCCTATTTAGCACATGGATTTGGTATCGACATTTGGACTGAAGTGGTAAGCTTTCATACTTTGAAAGGCATCATTTCATGTTATGGATTTCTTTGGACACTTTTCTTTTATTTTGGATATTGGTTCTGGCTATGGTGGGGGGCATGTCCTAATCGTATTTGTCTACTCTTTTGGACAGAGGCTTTGTGGTACTTCTGGGGGTTGGTATGGGTAGGACTGGTAGAGGTGTTAGCCTTAGCATTGGTATTGATATTGAGGATGGCATTATCGGATGTGATTTCTCGTTGTTCCATCATATTACATTTGGGATGGATTTTTATATTAAGTTTTGGCATTCTCTTTGGTTATGGCTTGGTTTATGGCCTATGGTTTGGTTTAGTATGGTTGGGCGGTTAGTGTGGTACGATTGGACTCGGTTGGGTCGGTCACGGTCGTGACCCTATCCCAGAGTCTTAATAAGAACAATAATGTTATCTTGTTATATATTCAAAATTCAGCCCATCTAAGGCTGGATATATGTGGTTGGGTTGGGTAATAGGGCACGGTCCCTGGTTCTTGTTGGACTTGGGATGCCCATTACAACAAGGCCTGGGGTTGGGTCGGGTCAAGATGGTATCAAAGCCTAGGTTTATAGTCACTTGGGAGTCCACAAAGCCATGTCGAGTAGAGTCTCTTTTAGGGGTGTGAAGCGCGCCACACTCATAAGAAAGAGGCTGAAAGATATTTAGAAATGTTTCACTTTCTTGGTATTTTATCTTCAAGCTTGAGTTATCAATCCTGGAATCTCCTCTAATCCTTGTTTGTTTATCTTTCAGATCATGCCTTCTGGATTTGAAACACAAGGAAATTCTTATGTCCTATCTAGAGATAATGCTAAAGGGGTATGTCCTACGTCTGGAACACATCTTTGATCTCATAGTCCTATTCCTAATGGTGCTGGAGTTCCTCCTATTCTGACTAGTTCTCCTCAAGCCCCTCAGGGCAACATGACGAACGTAGAATTTTGTTAGTCTATCCATATCCAATTGGTTGTTGCTCAGGCTGAGAAGGGTGGGACGAGTGCTTTATTTACTGAGTCCACAAGGGTTGATCAATTTATGAAGATGGGTTCTCCAACTTTTACTAGCGTAAAAGTGGAGGAGGATCCACAGGGCTTCTTGGATGAGATGGAAAAGATCTTTTGGGTAATGCAGGCTACGAATATAGAGGGGGTTAAATTTGTAGTTTATCAGCTCAAGGATGTTGCTTATTAGTGGTATGCGGAGTGGGACAGACATAAACCTGATATGGAAGTGGAGGGTTATGGAAAGCCTTTTCTAATTCCTTCTTAGATTGATTCTTTCCTCAAGAGTTTAGGGAAATTAAGATGGAGGAGTATGTGAACCTCACCCAGGGGAGGATGTGAGTAAAGAAATATGCTTTAAAGTTCCATCAGCTATCAAGGTATGCTCATGATTTGGTGGCTGATATGAGGTCGAGAGTGAGGAAGTTTGCTTTTGGGTTGAATAGAGATTTGATTCTGGAGAGCAAGACCGCCTTGCTGATTAAAGATATGGATATCTCGAGGTTGACTGTTCATATGCAGCAGGTTGAGAATGAAAAGAGGAAACAAGCAGAGTTTGGGGATAGGTAGGGAAAGAGGAGCAGGTTTTCTGATCAGGGAGGTGCTTAGTCTCAGGGTAGTAGAGATGGTGGCAAGTGGCAAAAAAAGAAGTGAGGGAGTTCGGGCTCATTTTTTGCTAGTTCTCCTTACCAGTCGAGAGATAAATGTCATTAAGGTAGTGATAATTCTCGAGCACAGGTTTCTCAATCTCAGGTGAGCGGAGGTCAGTCAGTTTCTTCATGTACTCCTTGTCAATTCTGTGATCGTCCTCATCGGGGCTATTGCGAGAAAGTAAAGGACAAATGCTTCAGGTGCGGCCAGGTAGGCCATCAGCTTAGGGATTATCCGATCAATAAGCTTGCTACGGGGGAGAATAAGATTTTTGTGGCTTCATCTTCTATTCCTATACCTGGTGGGATGGCATCTTCTTCTGTTACTGCTCCTAGTTCTAGTGTTGGTCGGAACAAGTTGTATGCTTTGACGTCCCGATAAGAATCTGAGGCATCACCTGATGTCGTTACTGGTACGTTACAGCTTTTCTCTTGTGACGTATATTATTTGCTTGATATGGGGTCCATTATTTCTTATGTGACTCCATATGTGGTTGTGTCTTTTGGTTTCAATCCAGAAGTTATTTCGAATCATTTTTCTATTTCTACCCTGGTAGGTGACTCAGTTATTGCTTAAAGAGTCTATAGGGGATGTGTGGTATCTGTTGGTAGCAAGCATACCTTGGTAGATCTGTTTGAGTTGGATATGGTAGATTTTTATATTATTCTAGGTATGGATTGGTTGCATTCTTATTATGCGTCTGTGGATTGTAGGACCCGTAGGGTTATCTTTAAGTTCCCTGGTGAACTGATTATAGAATGGGAAGGTAGTTCTTTATCTCCTAGAGGGAGGTTTATTTCTTATCTTAGAGCTCTAAGGTTAATCTCCAAGGGTTGTCTTTATCACTTGGTCTGGGTTAAAGATTTTAACACGAAAGGTCCCTCTTTGTCTTCGGTCCCTGTGGTTAATGAGTTTCCAGAGGTCTTTTCGGATGATTTTTCTGGTGTTCCTCCGGATAGAGAAATAGAGTTTGGTATTGATTTGCTTTCGAAAACTCGTCCAATTTATATTCCTCCGTATAGAATGGCTTCGGTTGAGTTAAGAGAACTCAAGGAGCAACTTAAGGATTTTCTGGATAAGGGGTTTATTCATCCTAGTGTCTCTCCTTAGGGTGCACCAGTGTTGTTTGTGCACAAGAAGGATAGTTTTATTCGGATGTGCATTGACTACAAGCAGTTGAACAGGGTAACGATCAAGAACAAGTATCCTCTCCCGAGGATAGATGATTTGTTTGACTAGTTGCAGGTGCCAAGTTCTTCTCTAAGATAGATCTTCGGTCTGGGTACCATCAGCTTAAGATTAAGGAGGTGGATATCCCTAAGACGACTTTTTGTACTTGGTATGGGCATTTTGAGTTCTTGGTGATGTCAATCAGATTGACTAATGCTCCGACAACATTTATGGACTTGATAAACAGGGTGTTCAGGCAGTATTTCAATCTCTTCGTCATTGTGTTTATTGATGACATTCTGGTTTATTCGAAGAGTGAGGTGGATCATACTAATCACCTTCGTGTGATATTGCAGACCTTAAAGGAACAACAGTTGTATGTCAAGTTCTCTACATGTGAGTTTTGGTTGAACGTTGTGACTTTCTTAGGTCATATTATTTCTAGTAAAAGGATCATGGTGGATCCACGAAAGGTTGTTGTGGTGAAGATGTGGCCTAGGTCCATGACTCCATCTGATACTCAGAGCTTCTTGGGTTTAGTCGAGTATTATAGGAAGTTTGTGGAAGGCTTTTCTTCGATAGCTGCTCCTTTGACTAGGTTGACTCAGAAGAAGGTTAAGTTTTCTTCGCCGGATGCTTGTGGAGGGAGTTTTGAGAAGTTGAAGGATAAGTTGACTTCGGCTCCAATCCTGACTTTGCCGGAAGGCAATGATGGGTTAGTGATTTATTATGATGCATCTCGAGTAGGTCTTGGTTGTGTGTTGATGCAACATGTGAGGGTGATTTCCTATGCCTCCAGGCAATTGAAGATACATGAGAGGAATTATCCTACTCATGATTTGGAGTTGTTGGCAGTTGTGTTTACTTTGAAAAAATGGTGTTTGCCTTTGGTGCTTGAATTGTGTGGGCTTTACAATCTTAATGCCCAATCTATTTGTTGCTTAGGGAAGAGACCTTGGTGTGTACTTGATGTACAACTTTGGTTTTCTAATCCTTGTCGCACTTGTGTGGTTGGACAAGTTTAAGTAATAGGAAGGACTCTTGGGAACATGTTATGTGCCATGAAAAGAAGTCACCCAACTTCTTGCGTATACCCTTTGGATTGGAGTCAATTGGTTTCTCATAGATTCTCTAATTCTCTAATAACATGATTCCATTGGTGAATGCACTTTTTGAGGGAAGTTGCTTGAAAAGAAAAGATGTAATGTGATTTAATTGTCTTGTCTCATCTTATTGTAAATTCATGTTTGAGGGTAATTTAGATAAGAATGGTGTCAACTCTTTTCTTTCTATCTCTTTGCCTACGATGATGACCATGTTTGTGTTAAAAATGTATTTTGTGTGAACATGGGTTGTCTTGAAAGGAAGTATGATGTGCATCCTAATGCCTCGACTCCATCCTTGGTTATTCCAACTTCTAGTGACTTGGTTACTAGATTTCTTGAGCACCTTGCTACTCTTAAGTATGGAAGCACCTTGGACTCGGCTCATCTTCTTCATACCTTTCTTTACTACCTCTTTGCATTCGATGACGTCTATCTTGATGTTGGATTTATTTTAGATAGAGGTGGGAGTTCTTGGATATGGTCTTATCGTGAAAAAATGAAACACTTGTGTCTTATGACGTTGGTAGTTTCCTTGTTTCATAAGGCTTCTTATAGCCAACACCTTTGTGTAGTGTATGATGAGTTTATTTTATTGATAATAAAAGATGTTTGGTTATATGTGAAATTGGTGTCCCCTTGGCATGGATTTTTTAATTTTAACCCTTGTGCTAACCCTCGTGCTTCAAGGAAAAATTGGTTGTGTGTTCTCTTCTTGTGTTTAAAGGTGGTAGATTCGAGGACGAATCTTCTTCAAGAAGGAGAGGATGATACAATCCAAATGGCCTCCGAATCGCTAGAGAGGATGCTTACGGGTCAAGATTCACTTTTAGACTTCTTGTTGCTATCCAAAGGTTGTCAATTTGATGATTGATGACCAAGGAGGGACGAGATATGGTAAAGAAGCCACGGGAAGGCAAGACGGGTCTAGAAGGCACCCAGAAGAGGACATGTGCCCCATCCGCTTTAGAGGCGCGCCCAACCCGCTCTAGATCCGTTAGAGCGGGTCAAAATAGCCCACTATACCCTTGGGATGTGCCCCATGTGCTCTATAAATGCGCAAGTATGTGCTTAATGGGCCTCTATGCTTCGTCTTTCCTAAATGGGTCACTTTTGGGCCCATATGATGTAATAACTTAGCCTAGACTATAAATAGGACTTCTCTTTCATTTAGTAGGTAGTTATTGATGAATTATGAATGTAAACACTTGTGAGAGTGTGAGGCAAGCTTGGATTAGCTTGTGGCAAACATGGAATTACTTATGTTGATTTATCGTTTAGAAAGGTGGGTTTCTCGGGACTCAAATTCCCTTGAGGTCTACGTAGGAGTTAGGTGCTTTGTTTGACATTGAATAGAGGGTTAGGGGTTTGATACAACCTTTATTTGCTATTCATTCATCCATTGTGTCTATCTATTACTTGTTTTCTATCTATACCTTTATCTTTCGAATTCGTTTCTTAGTTTAGTTTTCGATTACATACTTTGTTTGTATATCAAATCTGCAACCTTAATACCCTTCTATCATGAAAATCGTGTATATATGACTATATGAGCATTTTTTTGGTCGTGTCTATATGAGTGTTTTCTTAACGATTTAAATAAAAAATCAAACCATTAAATATCAAAAACATATATAACTGAATAACGATAACAAATATCTTATTGGTTCGATTATCGATGTATCGATTTAACGTGTTTATAAACTGATAATACATAAAATCGAACCAAACCGATCGATACACACCCCTTTAGAACAATTTGTAGCAAGTCACAGCCTGTAGACTTACGGGATACAAATTCCGATTAGTCGATGTCTCAGAGTAAGTATCGAACACCAAAGTGGAAATTAAACAAAAGGTCTCAATGACTATACCAAGTGCAACATAATTGTGAAATTGGTGGTACCTGAGTGACAACACTCCATTTAATATCAAAAGGATGTTGAAGAAAATCATCAATCACCAAGAGTGAGCCCTTTCCGATTGCACACCCCTAAATTTATACACGTAGCTTATTTCTATAAAATTAGCATGAAAGGTATTATCGATGTACCAAATGGCCATCTTTATGCTTTTTTCTTCTCTTATTTTCCTGAAAGCATTAATAAAAAAGAATGTCTTTACTCCTTTGCAGAAAAGTCGTATCTTTCTTGCCAAAGAAGCCATATGTTTGTGGTAAAGTTTAATAAAAAATATCCATTAAATAAAATTCTAAAAAAACTTATTTATATCAGGTAAAATAATTTAATTGATTTAAAAGTGTTAAATTGATTTCTAACCTAAATTAAATAGGAATTTTAATTAATTTCAAAGTTTTAAATATTAGATGATAATCAAATAATTATTTATGAAAAAAATGATAAAGTACAATTTTGTCTATTAGAAAAGGTGATCTACGTTATTCTCTTTAAAATTTCTGGCAAAAGTCTTACATAAAGAAATATCTAAGCCAGAATTTATATTCCAAGTGCAATAGGAGGGATTTATATTCCAATTGCAATTGAACACGTTTTTACATGTAGTTTACAGTAAAAATATGAAAAGGAACATTAAATAATATCAATTAAATAATCATAAAAAATAATAAAAAGAAGATTTTCACTTAAGCGAAAAATTTTAGTGAAGGGCAAGTAAAAGGTTTAAACAACATATCTATAACCCTTCACACTATAGTATAGATATGTTTTGAGCTTGAGTGACGTATCAATCAATTAACGTTGCCTCGATTCCATATTGACTGATGGAATCAAGTAGTTTTCAGATATCAGTTTTTGATACATAATTATATAATATAAATATATATATAAATATATATATAAATATATATATATATATATGTTTATACACCATTATATAATATTGATACACTATATAACTATTTTTATAATGTATATGTATTGTATAAACTCTGAATATGAATGCATATACATCTCCGATACATAGATATACATCATATATATATATGATTATACATTAGTTATACAATATTGATAAATCATGTAATATTTATAAAATATAGATACATTACATATAAACTGCATGTACAACGTTTCAGAAGTTATATATGAATTTTTCTTGGTGATTAACAAAATTATTAGTTACAAAAAAAAAAAAAGAACTGGTCATTTAGCTATGATTTTTATACCATTTAGCTATAGCTTGACCGCGGCTAAAACATGCATATTTTTTATTTTTTGACCTTTCTTTTATAAATAAAAATATGGCTATATTTTTTTGTAAATTAGTTAAATTTATTGTATATATTTGAAAGTATCTCTTTTTAATAGGTGTATAAAAGGGAAAGTGAACAATTGAAATGGAACGAGAGAATAGGACCTAGCTTCTTGATGTGAACGTACACATTTCTATATACTAGTTTAGTATATGTGCGATGCACGTGTCTATCACGTTAAAATATAAATAATATATTATTTCTTACTTATCACAAGTTTTGCACATAAAATATACTCCCTTCGTCCCATTTTATGTGTCGCCATTTGACTGGGCACGGAGTTTAAAAAATAAGAAAAGACTTGATAATATTTACCAAATTGTTCTTTATCAAAAAATGTGCTACTATCTTTTTTTTTTAATTAAGTGGGCCCAATAAGGGTAAAAGTGTAATTATGTTTTTAAATATTTACCAAATAAGGAAACTGACATTCTTTTTGGGACAAACTAAAAAGGAAATGATGACACATAAAATAGAACGGAGGAAACACATAAAATAATTCTGAGAATTCAATTTTACATAACCTTTAAAACTCAATTAATAAGAGTACATGATTTGCACATGTGCATTAGTCAATTAATATAAGGAAAATTTACATATATACACAAGGTAACTTTACCTTATTACATAAAATCCCATATTGAAAAAGTAATTACATAAATTCCAAACTAATTACTGAAATCTCCTATTTTTTTTACTTTCTCTCTCATCCCCCTCATACATACAAAAATAACATTTTTTGCTCTATATTTTATGCACCGTTTTTTGCTCTATATTTGTGTTTCTTTATTTACGCCTAGAATCAAGCTAATCTGATCTGGAGAGTTTCAAATAAAGCCATCTTTTGCTCTCTTTTTTCCAGCTTTTTTAAATAAAAAATTATTTTAATTTTTTCTGTAATCCAATTGCATACAACAAAGACATCAAAATAAGCTGATATCGCTAAATCGACTTGCTCTTCCGCTAATTTAGCGAGGGAATAAGAAGACGAAGAAGAGGTTGATGTTGATGCTGGGTGTTTTGCCGCAACGGCGGATTTGGCTTGAGAGAGGAGGTGAGCATCTTGTACGAAGTGCTTCTTGGATTGGATGTTGGAGCGATTGGGGAAACGAAGATTGGAGAGGTATTTTTTATGGATATTGTACATGAAAAGGAACATGAATATTGAATAACATTTAATTTGTGAATGTATGAAGATTGTATAATGTCACATTATACATTCTGATCTTATATACATTATGATATTGGGCATACCTTTTACTTTGTGAATGTCTGCATATTGAATACTATTTACTTTGTGAATGTATGGTGATTGTATAATGTCACGTTATACATTCTGATTATTTATACATTATGATATTGTACATATATTTTACTTTGCGTATGTCTGCATATTGTATAATGTCACATTATACATTCTGATTATTTATACATTATGATATTGTGCATATCTTTTACTTTGTGAATGTATGATGATTGTATAATGTCTGCATATTGAATACCTTATATTTTTTGAATGTCTGCTATTTGTATAAGGTAAAATTATACATTATGACAAGCTTATAGGTCAGAGCTGTTGAAAGTTAATTCTTAATATGTATTGTATGACATTATACATTTCTTCATATTATTATTTAAATGTATAATATGTCCACATACATGTGCAAATGTTGTATAATGTTATCTTTATACGTATCAGTTTGCTGCAATCTTTTTTCTCTATGATTTGAGTTTGTTTATTTTTAAGGGTATGAAATACCGTATTGACAAAGTATCGGCTCAAATCAAAACTCATTTGATGTTGAATACGTTCAAAACATACCACAGCAAGTGTCTGATAGTTTGTAAGTAATTTTTTTTTACATGTATAACGATGTTATAATTATTAAACGGATTGTTACTTCATCATTTTTTTTTAAATCAGGGACTGCAGTGTCTTTGTTGTTGCCTATGCAGAAATATTAAGTGAAGGGCAGCAAGTGCATTCATGTGGTTTTGATGCTGGAAGTCAATGTGCACGCTATGCTTCATTATTATGGCATTACAGAGTGACAAAGGACAACGAAGGGTCCACGAATGATAATGACGATCCTCCTCGGTCAAAGAATAATTTTTTTCAAACAATTGATGAAAGTGCAATTGTTACTTTAGAGTAACACTTTTTTATAATAGTCGGGATTGAAACATCTAATTTTTTTTTTTTTTTGTAGTTGATGTTAAACAGTTACAATGATTCTTGTTGGATGTTAATTTACATTTGTAAATGTCTTCTGTTTGTATAATATCAGTTTGTTGCTATCTTCAAATTGTATGGATGTCTTTATTATTCCTATACATATATATCTTCTTGAAGAATCGTTTTGCAATAAATTACAGTATATTGTACTGTTACTATATAGTTTGATCGTTAATGAGTTTGCCTTATACTTTATTATATATAACGTATAAAAATAAATTACACTTTAATGTGTTATTGTATATCAACACATTGTGTTTTTACCAGTAGGTAAATTATGTTATATGATAATGATACATTGAACAGGTGTCTCATACGTTTAAATTTATGTATTACATGACATCATACATGTTGTTAAACGTTCAAGACTTGATAGAAAATAACGAAAATAATTAATATCATTCATATGTACAAAGTATAATACAATATCATACATTATTAACATACGGTTAAGAAATTTTACATTTAATACTTTGTGAATGTATCATACATTTACACTAACGTATAATCTATAATCATACACATAAAATAAAATGAAAAAGACAACTTAATTGTTTACAATTTATGTTACATGAGTGTGCCATTTCTTATGTTGTTTAAATAAAAAATAATACATGTGGTCAATTAAAAGTCAGTGGTGTCAGTTTAACATCATACATGTTAAAAAAGTTTAACATGTTAATGTTAACTATGAAATACACAATCGTCAAATAAATATTTTTAGGAAGAGAATCAACTAAAATGTAATAGTTTATGAGCTAATTTAACACTAATGAGAATCCAAGGGACACTACATACACATAGGCCTTATTGTCACTCTTATGATGGAGTTCCTTGCACGAATTCAAGCCTTGTATTTCTTCAACTAGTAAATCAATCATCAGCCGCATGCATTCCCTGAATGGTCACTGAATTTTGCCGTCTTCTTCGTTTCATAATCCTTAAAAGTTGCCTTAATTGTATTCTCGGTGAGCATGTTGCAGTATGTTTTGCCATCTCCGATATTGATATGGGGATGTACATATTGATTTTAAGCGAATTGAAGAATGAAGTATAAGAAAAAAAATCAGATCATAAAACCAAAAAACAAGACGACTTTACTTTGATGTTTAACAAAATATTTGACATTTAAATTTCAGTTACGTTTTTTAATCATATCCTATTAGATAATTATTGGCGTTAATTAAGGAACAGTAAAATAATTTATGATTTACCTTGCCTTAAATATAGGATTAACTGTTTTATCATACATTCGACCAATATATGAGGGACGACCGAATGTATGAGTATATTTACAAAATCGGGAGAGAGAAACCATGAAGGGATTTTATGTAATTAGTTTCAATAGGTAGGAGATTTATGTTGTTTACACATAATATAACACGTTAAGATGAACAATTCGTATAAATATAGATATTAACGTTATATTAAATGTAATATTCCAATTTATACGTAATGAAAATGAATATTATTATATTAATACAATGATTAAATTCAATATCTTTTGAATATGTAAAGATGAATGCTTTAGTTGAATTAGTTATATAAGATATATAAATATTTAAGATACAAATATGCTAGGTGGGATACATTGAGGGCCACTTAAATTATTTATCAGTAAATTTATTTAAATACTCAAACTACAGTTTATTCTGATTGAACACCAAAACACGTATATTCTGCTTGTTCTCAAGAGTCTATTAAATATTTTAGTGAACCACAAAAAAATTATCACCTTCTCTAGAACAGGGCTAAGGTTTTATGGGTTATTGAGATTAATGTGTATAATCAAAGGAGGTGACAAAATTTGAGCCGAAAATGCCTTTAAGAATACTTTATCATATGTCCAGATGCTCAATTGAAATAAATTAAATCATAAAGATTTAAATTTTTGAATCTGAATAAATAGTTGATCCATATAAAGTCGTAACCTACAAATGAATCGTTAAGGACCACTAATTGACTGCTGAAAATTGATAACGATTATTTTATTGATTTAGTTATCAATTTAGCATGTTTACAAATTAATAGTCGATAAACCAAATTAATAATATACTAAATCAAACCAAACTGACTGATAGCACCCCTAACCAATCATATTTTCTTCTTCTTACTTTTGTTACTTTAGCACAATTATTGAGTTACTCTACCCATTAATACTTAATCATATAGAAAAATTACAAAAAAAATAACTACATATTATCTTCTTTTTTTGCGATTTAAACCTTATTTTTTGTAATTATTTTCACTCATTTTACTATTTGTTAGGTTATGCCTTGGATAGAGTTAAGATAATTCAATGAAATTGATGGTCTAAAGTTAATTTTTTTTAATTTTTAGATCTATTAAATATGACAAAAATAACTAACTCAGAAAAATTGCAATTGCAATTAAACAATGAAATCATTAGAGACATGAAAAATAAATACGTTGTACATTGAGGAGCAAAAATTAGAAGTGAAGGAAAAGGTAAATGTATTGAGTAGTATTAACTATCGAGAGAAAATTATATATTTATTCACTCATCTACATTACTTCAACCGAATTAATAGGACGTTAAATTACTTCATGGAAAAGAAGTTGGTTTCTTACTTATTTTTTTATGTTTGGTTGGTGAGTGAAAAATATTTTCTAGTGTTTGATTTGTGAATGAAAATATTTTTTGAAAAATACATTTTCGTGCTTAGCTAAAGAGTACAAAATACTTTTTATAAAAATAATTTATGATCCCAAAAGTACATTTTATAAAAATAATTTTTAACTCTGAAAAATATTTTTCTTAGGGTGTATTCAATATGGAGGTAGAAAATATTATCTAGGAAAATAAGTTATTTCTTACTTATATTCTTGTGTTCGTTATGCAAGTAGGAAAATAATTTTTAAAAGTATTTGTATATATTTATCAAAATCCAATGAGAACGAATAGGGTAAGAAGGATGGAGTAAGAAAAAAAGATTTTTTTTAAAAAATAAATTAATTTTTTTTTAAGGAAGTGGGGGGGGGGGGTGATGGGGTCAGTGCAAAACTTTAACTGCAATCAAGAATATAATTTCGAGAATCAAATTTGAAAACTCATGGATATAGAACCTAGTTTAAGAATACTTGTAAATTACTATTCATATTTCAAACCTAAAAACGAATAAAAAGGCAGAAGTCTATGATAATTTAATAATTAAAGTTTCAAGTCCTTATCTTGATCTTATGTGCTTTATCTTATTGACATGTAGAAAACTGCAACATATAATATTTCTAGTATAATATATAAATATGTTAATTTAAAAATATAGAGTTGATCCAAGCTAATTTAATTTTAAAAATTAATCAAATTGACTTATGAAATTATGGTCTTTCTCTTAGCAATGTAACATTCAAAGAACCATCAATTCACTCATGGCATAAACTTTGTATATGTCTAAGAGCCCAAAATATAAAAATAATACCTGTTATTATTAGAAGAGCACAAAAATGTTCATTTGGTACGTTAGTGTAGGGTATTATTGTGTGGGTGTCTTAGTTCTGTTGTGCCATCTTATTTCATGCTTTTATTATGAATTTATTTATTATTATTTGTCTTGAGCCGGGGGTCTATCTGAAACAGCCTTGCTACTTCTCCGGAGGTAGTGGTATGAACTGTGTACATTTTGTTGTTTTTCAATATTTTCGGGTACAAGAATCTGTAATTTGACACAATAACTTCAACACCAGTTAAAGTTTAAAACAAGAATACTATGAAGACAACAACACCCTCAACACAATATCAAAGTGATATTTCTAAGAAGTGTGTTTTATTTTTTTCAGAAATTAAGATGAAACAAAAATGTAAAGCCAAGTCCCCCGACTTCACGGAGTGTCCTTAAGAAATAATTTCCCTCACTATACCCGAGGTTTTGGAATCTTTCTCCCAGGATAAAATGACTTTCAATCTAATTATAGTGGTACCTCAAATAATTGAATTTGTCGAACTCACTCAACGATTTGATTGATCACAAGGAATGTTTTGAAGACAAGAAGAGTTTGTATTTCAGAAAATTTTCATACCAAAATCTGTGGATAAATGCAGGTTTATATAGCCATCAAGTGCCCCTTCCGAAAGGTGGCAATGGTTCATCCGAAAAGGTGTATCCTTTGGAAGAGTCATGTCTGTTCATTTAAAACCTTGTGTCTTTTTCTGAACAGACACAACTATCTGAACAGTCACTCCTTTTTCAAAATAATATGTATTTTCATAAAAGGTTGTGTCCCTCTATTTTTCATTCACACTAATTGAACCCAACAATCCCCCACATGAATGGGGAATGTCTATTCTTTGTAAAACTTTACGAACAAATATGTGATCATCAAGCAATGACTGATTGCATCAGGATAAGTGGATTTTCCTTTGAACTTTCCGTAGTGAACATGCATCGGATGCACTCGGTCAATCGGTAAATTTGATATATTTGAACCGTCGAGCTTTAATGTACACCTAGACAACACATGTCACATAAACAACCTTTTACCATTTATGGTTCTCACGATTTTGTTTTTTTTCAGCCATGAACACGTCCCAGTTTCATCAGAGCTTAGATAATATCCCTTTACTAACATTATCCTTGAAGCGGCTTCCACTTCGCCCTGACATAGATGATTTCTAAATGTTCAATCCTATAGATTAAACTAATTGGTCAAATCTTTCAAATTTAGATAATCATTAAAAGACTTTTCACCTTAAGTCTTATCTTTGTTTACTAAACATTGTCTACATCATGAGAATGGATTGGTATTTTGACAATGTTGAACCGGTCAGACACAACTTTGTTTGATCTCCTTGAACCTAGCTATTGGGATCTCCAGTCTGCTAGGTAGAGTTACTGCTATGCTGACTTGTCCTGGGCCTTAAACCTATTCCCTTGGATTTTCTCTCAACTCCTTCTCTAGATAGGCCTTTTGTAAGTGGATCTGACACATTATCCTTTGACTTCACATAGTCAACAGAGAGAGAAGTTCTCTAACAGTATTATGTCTCCGTCTTATATGATGAGATTTACCGTTGTACATCATGCTCCCTGCCCTACCTATCGCCGCTTGGCTATAATAGTATATACATACTGGTGCCACTGGTTTGGGCCAATAAGGAATATCTTCCAAGAAATTCCGGAGTCATTCTGCTTCTTCATTGGTTTTATCTAATGCGATAAATTCAGATTCCATTGTAGAGCGAGCAATACAAGTCTGTTTGGATGATTTCCAAAAGACCTCTCCTCCACCGATAGTAAATACATATCCACTCATAGATTTTACTTCATTCGATCCGGTGATCCAATTTGCATCACTATATTCTTCAAGTACCGCAGGATATTTATTATAATGCAAAGTGTAGTCTTGAGTGTATTTAAGATACCCCAAAACTCTTTTCATTGTTATCCAATGAGTTTTATTAGGATTACTTGTGTACCGACTGAACTTACTAATAACGCATGCTATATCTGGTCGTGTACAGTTCATTATATACATTAAACATCTCAATACTCTTGCATACTCCAATTGTGAGTCACTTTCACCTTCATTCTTTCGAAGTGTAAAGCTCACATCAAATGGAGTTTTGGCAATACCAAATTTCATATACTTGAATTTGTCAAGTACCTTTTCAATGTAATGAGACTGTGACAATGCCAACCCTAGTGGAGTTCTGTGGATTCTTATCCCTAAGATCACATCCGCAACTCCAAGGTCTTTTATATCGAACTTTCTCTCGAGCATTCATTTCATTGCATTTATGTCTAAAATGTCTCTACTGATATTCAACATATCATCCAAATATGAACACATAATGACTTGGTGATTTGGAGTGTCTTTAATATAAACACATTTATCATATTCATTAATTTTGAATCCGTTTGCCAACATAGTTTGGTCAAACTTTGCATGCCATTGCTTAGGTGCTTTTTTTAGTCCATAAAGTGACTTAACAAGTTTACACACCTTATTTTCTTTTCCTGGAACCACAAAACCCTCAGGTTGTTCCATGTAAATTTCTTTCTCCAATTCTTCATTTAGGAATGCAGTTTTCATATCCATTTGATGGATTTCAAGATCATGTACCGCCGCCAAGACAATTAACATTTGAATCGACATTATCCTTGTTACCGGCGAGTATGTATCAAAGTAATCAAGGCCTTCTTTTTGTTTGAAGCCTTTTACTACAAGTCTTGCCTTGTATTTGTCAATAGTACCATCCGCTTTCATTTTTCTTTTGAAGATCCATTTAGATCCTAAAGGTTTGTTTCCTGGAGAAAGATCAATCAATTCCTACATATGGTTGCTTAAGATTGAATCAATCTCACTATTGACTGCCTTTTTTCAAAATGATGAGTCCAAAGACGTCATCACTTAAATATTTGAGGCTCATTTTCTAAGAGAAATGTTACAAAATCCGATCCAAAAAAAGTTGATGTTCTTTGACGTGTACTACATCTTGGATTCTCATCATTATGTACATTCACACTTAGTTCATCTCGAGGTCGTTTAGACCCTCCAATAGACTGTTCATGTGTAGTTTTATACGGATAAATATTTTTAAAGAATTCAACGTTATTTGATTCAATTACCGTATTTTCATTAATATCCGGATGTTCGGATTTATGAACCAAAAACCGACATTCTTTACTACTTTTAGAACATCCTATGAACACACAGTCCACCATCTTAGGTCCTATCTTAACCCTTTTAGGCATAGGAACTTGGACCTTTGCTAGACATCCCCACACTTTTAAATATTTCAAGTTGAGTTTTCTTCCTTTCCATTTTCATAAGAAATTGATTTTGTCTTACTATAGAGAACTCTATTAAGTATTCGGTTGGCTGTAAGGATAGCCTCCCCCCATAAGCTTTGCGGTAAATCTGAACTTATAAGTAAGACATTCATCATTTCCTTCAAAGTTCGGTTTTCCCTTTCCACAATTCCATTAGATTGAGGTGAATACGGGGCCATAGTTTGATGGACAATTCCATTCTCTACACATATTTCGGCGAAAGGAGATTCATATTCTCTGCCCCTATCACTTCTTATAGTTTTGATCTTATTCTCTAACTAATTTTCAACTTCAGTTTTGTATTGCCTAAACGCATCTATTGCTTCATCCTTACTATTTAGCAAGTAGGCATAACAATATCTAGTGCAATCGTCAATGAAAGTTATGAAATACTTTTTTCCACCACGTGATGTGTTGACTTCATATCACAAATATCAATGTGGATTAAGTCTAAGGGATTGAAATTCCTTTTAATGGACTTATACGGATGCTTAGAATACTTTGATTCCATACAAGTTTGACACTTTGATTTATTGTACTCAAAGTTTGGCGAAACTCCTAAGTTAATCAATTTTCATAATATTTTGTAATTAACATGGCCTAAACGTTCATGCCACAAATCATAAGACTCAAGCAAGTAAGAAGAAATTGAACTTTTATTGATTTCAACATTCATTACATTCATTTTGAATGGGCCCTCATTGAGGTAGCCTTTTCCTACTTACACTTCTCCTTTACTAAGTATAATTTTTTCAAAAACAAATACACATTTAAATCCATTCTTGTCTAGAAGTGAAACATAAATCAAGTTCTTTCATAACTCAAGAACATACAAGACATTGTTAAGTGTCAACACTTTACCGGAAGTCACCTTCAAGTACACTTTTCCTGTTTCTTCCACTTTTGCAGTAGAAGAGTTAGCCATGTAGATTTTTTCTTCTACTTGAGCCAGAGCGAACGCCGAAAACAACTCCTTGTTAGCACAAACATGGCGGGTGGCACCAGAATTCATCCACCATTCGCGAGAATTTCCCACCAAGTTGCATTCGGAAAGCATAGAACACAGATCATCTATTTCTTTCTTAGACTCAGCCAGATTTGCTTGGTCCTTCTTCTTTTCTTTCTTTGGGGAATGACAATCCGTAGACTTGTGGCCAATCTTGCCACAGTTGAAGCACTTTCCCTTGAATTTCTTCTTGGGTTGATTGCTTTTATTTTCAGCTTTATTTTATTTTTTTAGAGTTATTTTGGTCATCTTCTACAATGTTTGCTCCACTCATTGCATAATTACCTTTTGACCTTCTTTCCACAGCCTTGTTATCATCTTCAACGTGTAGTCATACAATCAGATCTTCGACTGACATCTCCTTACGTTTGTGTTTTAAATAGTTTTTGAAGTCTTTCCACATAAGTGGTAGCTTCTCTATTATTGCCGCTACTTGAAACACTTCATTCACAATCAAACCTACAATAAAGTTCATGTGAATACTAAGAACATTTTTAAATTATTCAACAATGGTATTTGTCAAAATAATACCATCCGCTAGGAGATCATGGATGATCACTTGCAGTTCTTGCACTTAGGAAACAACAGACTTGTTGTCGATTATTTTGTACTCCAGGAATCTTGCAACAAATAACTTTTTAGTTTCGGCATCCTCTGTCTTGTACTTCCGTTCTAGCGCTCTCCATAACTCTTTTGCAGTCTTGGTTCCGCTATACACATTGTAAAGGTCATCTTGGAGACCACTCAAGATATAATTCCTGCAAAGGAAATCTGAGTGTTTCTAAGCCTCCACAATCACAAAGCGTTCTTTTTCAGAGATTCCCTCGGGTACCTCCAGAGATTCCTCAACCGTGAATCTTTGAAGACATAGAGTTGTGAGGTAGAAGAACATTTTCTGCTGCCATCTCTTGAAGTCAAAACCCGTGAACTTTTTGGGTTTCTCCGCCGGTGCCATAGCTTGTGGAGCATTAGGACAACTCATTGTGGCAATACTAGTTGCCGCCATAGTCGTTCTAGCGTCATGCATTTGACTATTAGTCGTCATTTTCCTTTCACCACAAGACAGTACCTTAAGTATATCGAAATACTTATTAAAAAATTGCAGCAACTTTAAACACTTCTTGTTTCTAGTTTAACGATGAAGTTTTTATGACTTCCAATAGTCAACCGAGTGATCTTTAACTTGTGATGAAGATTTTATTTCTTCAAATCACTAGTTAAGTTCAAATAGAGTAGAAAGCTAAAAGCTTTAATCTCTAGAAACCAAGCTATACACATTTGAAAAAAAAAAACTTTAGTGAAAAGAAAATTTCACCAAACAAGCAATTTTTTCCCCCCTAAAAGTTATTCCTTAAGATTGTTGTTTTTCAACGTTTTCGGGTACAAGAATTTGTAATTTGACACAATAACTTCAACACTAGTTCAAGTTTAAAACAAGAACACTATGAACTACAACAACACCCTCAACACAAGATCAAAGTGACCTTTCTAAGAGGTGTGTTTTATTTTTTCAGAAATTAAGATGAAACAGAAATGTAAAGCCAAGTCCCCCGACTTCACAGAGTGTCCTTAAGGAATAATTCCCCTCAATGTACCCGAGGTTTTGGAATCTTCCTCCCAGGATAAAATGACTTTCAATCCAACTATAGTGGTACCCCAAATAATTGGATTCGTCGAACTCACTCAACGATTTGATTGATCACAAGGAATGTTTTGAAGACAAGAAGAGTTTGTATTTCAAAAAAAATTTCATACCAAAACTTGTGGATAAATGCAGGTTTATATAGCCATCAAGTGCCCCTTCCGAAAGGTGGCAATGGTTCATCCGAAAAGGTGTATCCTTTGGAAGAGTCATGTCTGTTCATTCGAAATATTGTGTCTTTTTCTGAACAGACACAATTATCTGAACAATCACTCATTTTTCAAAATAATATGTTTTTTCATAAAAAGTTGTGTCCCTCCATTTTCCATTCACACCAATTGAACCCAACACATCTTACCCTCCCCAGACCCCACTGTGTGGGAATACACTGAATTTGTTGTTGTTGTTGTATTTTTTAATACGTTTTCTACCATATTTTCTTTCTTTGAAATATGTTCCTTTCTTAGTCGATTGATATCTTTTATTTTTTATTCATATAACTGGCATTATGTTTTTTTCCCTTCTGATAGGTATTACATCTGTTTCATTTGCAGTAAAGTTAGTTCCTAAAAAATATTAGTATTATTTTTGACCTATTTATGGGTTTCCTTATATTATGTTAAGTAATCAATTCTACCCTTCTACTCTTCGAAAGTTACCTATTTCTTCAACAACATTAAAAGTAGACGTATACACTCAAAAATAATAATTAATATTAAAATATAATAATTTTTACATGAAAAACCTCCTTTTTAGCACGATTTTCCTCCGTATGTATTCTAATTTTATATATAAAAAAAAAGTAAACAAATAACAAAGAAAAATAAAAATAAAGTTTATTGGGCAAATAACTCCGACAGAAATTAGGCTTACTTGGAGAGAATCAACACACTAAAATTTCAGATCTAACTATAACTTGAGAAGTAATGAGGCTTTACTTGAAGAAGAATCTGCACGCTGAAAAGTAAATTATAACACCTGTTTATTTAATCACAATACAAACCATATCTTTAGATTTTGACATTAAAGTTCAAGAATATCAAATACACTTTATGAGATGTAAATATTTTCAGAAAGAATTAATAAAGAATCAAATTGATTTACCATCTTTAGAAATAATTATTTAACAACTTCATATAAAAAAGAGATGAAAATTATACGTATATATTGTTTACATGATCAATTACACAAGAAAAAAAATAAACAAATAGGTATGAGAATTTCTTATCAAGCGTGAGAATTTTTTTAGTACTTTTCGTTGTCTAAGCACCGGCAATAAACATATGTTTTATATTATTTGGTTCTTTTATATCTAACCTAAACAGGTTTTTATTTATTCTGATTTAAAAGTTACAATTTTAGTTCACTTTAATGACCAAAATAAAAGAAAATAATTTAAGGAGGTGCACTTAAAAGAAAATAGTATAGAATTCTAATTAGGTTTTAACTTCAAGGTCCTAAATAAAAGAAACTTGTCCTAAATAAAAAGATCTTGTAAAAAATCTTTACGTAATATTTAAAAAAGAAAATTTTGAACAATTAATATTAAAATAATTGTTATTTAAAAAAGACGATTTTGTCTATTGTAGAATTTTTTAATAAAAGGTAAAAAGTTCAAATTACCTCTCTAAGGACCTTCACACTTTTAATATATTATAGATAGATATAGATATAAATTATAGACATAGATTATAGATATAAATATAGATTATAGATATGGATTAGAAGGAATAGTTTCAACATGCCAGTTTCTTTAGTAATTTTGAGTAGAAACCTAGAAGATTTCAATTGGTATTTGTTAATTAGGGATAAAGGTTATTATTAAAAGGTAAAAACTTGTGAGAGTAGTGAACTTATTGGTTGCTTGTGTTTGATATTTCGCTGAACTTAGGTTGCTAGATTGTTGTGAATTGTTTTTGTTGAATTTTAGTGATGAAAATTGACCAAGTTGTTTTAATTGATAATTGTGATGGGATTATTTGATTTCTTGTTCTTGCAAAACTAGTAATTTATGGTGCTTGCTTATTTTTGGTACTATTATACTGATGAAATTGATGATATGAGAATTGAGAAGATGATATGAAAAGATGATGTCAAGAAAAGATAGTGAAAAAGAGATGTGAATAAAAAGCCGTGGTGATATGTGTTTCTCTTAATGAGAGGTTCTTACTAATGATGTTGTGAATGAATCCTTGTGTGATTCAATTATTTGATATTATGCGGGAATCCTTATGTGGTCTGGTCATTGAGACTATATTTAAATTTTTTGTGCAGTTCTATTATTGAAAGTATCATGAATTCCTTGTGAGGACTAGCTAAGTGACATTATCTTTGAGTTTCTTATGTGAACAAATTCTTAATGCTTGGAAAAATAATGAGTTTTAAATAAAAATAATAAAAAAATTAGTAGAGGTTGTTGATACCTACAAAATTTGATCTAAAGTCATTGTACTTGAGCGAAGAATTACAGAAGACATGATTATAAATCTTGGTACAGATTCAAACTTCTTTGAGTCGTCACAAACGCAAGTCAAAGATACAGGCAAATGCACAGATATAAAGATGGAGATTTATAAAGGAAAAGCCAATTCATACCTGGAAAAAAACTCCAGAAATCCAATTGAAATAGGTTGTGATCGGTTAATGAGAAGCTCGCCGGAAGGTCGCTCAGGGAGCTCATCGCCGAATATTTTTTTTACTGAAAATATCGGTAGGTTAGGCGAGAAGGAAAGAAAGAAAAATAATATGGGAAAGAAGCTTACGTTTGGTTCACAACAGGTCATCACTTTCCTATTTGCTCAAATGATGAAAGACAATGGAGAGGAATTAGCGGAGCTTCTGATTCATTTGCCTCTTCATTTTCTTACTTTCTTTATTATTATTTTCAAGGGCATGTCACTATTGGGCTGCTCTCTTTTGTATGGACTTGATTTTATTTTCTTGTTTAAATAAATAAAATTGGGCCCATAGGGTCCATATTCAATTAAAAAAAACTACAAAATTTGATCGATAACTTGTCTGAAATGTGATATTAGTGATGAGACTGTTAATGATCTGTAATTGATTTATTTTATTTGTCCTTGCTTATGTGCTAGTGGTGTGGGAACCACTCTTGAGGTGTTTAAGATTTAAGTGAAGCCCGTAATAAAAATATTGTTAGGTAGAAATAAGAATGACTCTGTATATCTTAAATTGTGTTAGTAATATAAGAGTGGTTTGGCTTGACCATGAAGTGTTGGTCGTTGAAAAATACTGAGTTAGTGATTGTTTGGACATAAGTTATAGCTGTAGATTTATGCATTTGAGAAAATCTTGAGAAGATAAATTATTATTGATTTGACCTTGTGGCTGAATTATGCATTTTCATGTCCCACGGAGTTGGCTAATAAATGACACTTTTAGAGGATAGCAATCTCCGTGATGGTGTCAATGCAAAATCAAATGGCTTAGTGACATTGATAAAAATAATTAAGGATGATCCTGAATGGGAGAATAAATGAATTATTAAATAGAATGATTGATCTTTCCTTGGGTGATACTTGGTGGATATTGCTTGTTGAGTGATTAAGGTATGATGATTAGATGGATATTAACAATGTTGTGGAGGAGAATGTATTGCAGTCTATAATTCTGTTGGATCTTTATGGCTAATAGTGTAAGTTTGTGTAATAAGTGGGAGGTTAGGTTTTCATCTATGTATAGTAGTAAATACTATGCTTAAATCATGGGTAATCTTGAGGTGAAAATAATAATGTTTATGAAATGTTGAAGCTAGCTTTATCTAATAAATTTAATAGTCTTGATTGAGTTCATGCGGATATCTAAGTTATGTGACTTGTAAGTGGTATGGTGGCTTAAATATGATCAAATGTAGATTCTCCATAGGGTAGTCTTGGCTAGAAATCAAGTCAGGTGTCTCAGGGAGAGTTTGTGTGTTAGATGGATTAAATGTGACATATCTAGTGTTGAAAATTTGAGTAATAGATTCATGTAGCATCTCGTAGCACTTTTCAGAATAGAATTTGGGGCTCTAGAGCTTCAGTAAAAAAGAAGGTATTTTTGAATATTTATCTTCTTCAAGGTGAATCTTTTAACCACCTTTATCTTGCTTTTGTAAAACTCAAGTTTAAGACTTAGGCCGTTGAAAGGAGGATAAGTGATTCATGTGTAAATATTTGACTCCTCATCTTCGTATTTTAAAAAGTTTTGATAGAATAATTGAGTATAGAATGTGAGTTGGTCGATAAGTATATCGAGTGAGTGAATAGGGTGCAGTATAAGAAACTCTACTAGTAATGTCTCTCTTATTTCAGCCTCGTACTTTTCTCCATTGAATGTCCGTTCGGGGATAAAGGGATAGTAAATTGATATCTGATTGTAACGACCCATTTCTTCATTACTAAATTATTCGTAATAAATTCATGAATATTCTTAATTTTCATTTCTCAATATTAACTTGGGTCCAAAATAGCCAATCTTTTATTTATTACATCACCTCAAATTTTTTAGCGAAGATTTTAGCTTTTGGATGTGTCTAGATAGACTCAAGCTCGATGAATTTAATTATTCATGAGTTCTAATATCAATATTTTAGTTTTAAAGTTCTTTAGGTATGAATTAAGGTCGTAAAATATCCCTAACACAAAGTTAAGTATAAAACTTTTCCGATACAGTTTAGATATAGATTTCTATTAGAGACAACTTCAAACTATCATTCTCATAGAATATAAGGAGTTAGGGGTCCTAATACCTATTAAATCAAAGATCTCTTAATCCTCTTTCCAACGCAATGAATCATTCCTCAATCCAAATTCGGAGTAAAAAGTTATGACTATTTTACTAAGCATTATTCGGGCTGAAATGAAATTTCGTTGTAGCAAAAATTCTGGTTGTATTTAAATCCGCTCAGCCATATTTTAGATCTAAAAACCCCAAATTTATTCTCCAATCCTAGAGAGGTGATTTACCAAAGCTTAAGGTGAAATTACTTCGTTGAGGTAAGATTTTTCATTATTTTCTTTGACTTTTAATCCTTTAATATCTTAGAATCCTTAGAAAGACCTTTAATGGTGAATTTTTTGGGGAATACTCATGGGTGTTTTTAATATGATCTAGAGCTGATTCTAAACTATAAATTAAAGATTCCTAACATGAATTTCATAAACTAGATTATGAATTTTGATGGTTAGGGACCTTGAATTCCATAAAAATGACACCTTTAGTATAAAAACTCCATTAACGGAGATGAGTTAAGCTAAAAGAGCTAATTAATTATTAATTGAATTTGGGGGATGATATAGACCTTGAATTAAGGATAAAATTAGTGGGTTTGAATCCCCCAGATATTTGATTGGAGAGTAATTACTTATTACTCTTATAATTGCTTGATTTTTGGATGATTGATTATTCCAAGGCATAAAGGAAAGGAAAGAGCATCTTTGTTGCAGCGTGTTTCTTCCAAAAGCTTGGCGTCCAGGTAGACTAGGTTTAATGAGTAGAAGATTATGTTAATTTATATTTTTATAATTTAGAATTGATGGGAGAAAGTATGTCTAGGCCTGCGGGCATGGAGTTGAGGTGGATAAAGATACAAGAACTTAACTTTAATCCCGAAAATTATATTATTAATTAATTATATGATACTTGTGATATTATGTGTTAAGTCCCCGCAAGAAGATTGTTGTAAATCAAGTATATGGACATGATAGTTCTTAGTTGTTCTAGTGATGAACCTAGTTGAGTTATAATGATATTAAGTTGCATGTATTGGACAATAATATGATGAGGAAAATCATGATAGGATCAAGTATTGATGATCATAGTAATATCTAAAGGATAGATGACTTGAATAAGCGTAATGATTGTATTATATGGAAAAAAATAGTGACATTTTAATATTTAATGAGTAAGTATACTCTAATAGTGACTTGCATGCTTAAGTGTTAAATTATGATTTATTTTATGATATTTTTATTTTGGTATTGATAAAAGCACTTTATCTATTGGATGCCCTTGAGAGGCTAAATTGGTGATAATGATGATTTATTTAAATGTGTTTATGAGAGGCTTGTTTGATAATTATAACTCCTCGTATTAATGTCATGAATGGTTTGTTGATGATCATGATGAAATATTGAAATAATACCTGTGAGAGGGTCAAAATATTGATAAATGAAAGTACTTGATTGAATTTCTGTATGATTTTAAGTACACTTATATATTTAGTACGTCGTATTGCATCCCGAAAGATAGTGTGAATTTAATAAAATGTATATAGTAGGTTACGGTTTAATTGAAGTTTAGACTTGAGTTAATTGTGTGTACGCTCCTAAATTGAATACTTGTTGATTGGTATTCATACATGCTTGAAATTGTTGATGCGTGTATAAATGATTATTAAAATTTACTTGATGGAATTGTCTCATGACTTTAAGTGTATTTGTAAACTTGGTACATCGTGTTGTATGCTGTGAGAAAGTGTAAATTTGATATTGATATTATTTGTTTATGTTGGATCGTGTACCTCGCCAGTACGAATATGTATATGTTGGATCGGGTACCATGCCGGTACGAATATGTATATGTTGGATCGGGTACCACGCCGGTACGGATATGTATATGTTGGATCGGGTACCACGTCGGTACAGATATGTATATGATGGATCGGGTACCACGCCGGTACGGATATGTATATGTTGGATCGGGTACCACGCCGGTACGGATATGTATATGTTGGATCGGGTACCACGCCGGTACGGATATGTATATGTTGGATTGGGTACCATGCCAGTACGGATATGTATATGTTGGATCGGGTACCACACCGATACGGATATGTATATGTTGGATTAAGTACCATGCCAGTACGAATATGTGTATGATGGATCGGGTACCACGCCTGTATGAATATATATATGGTGGATCGGGTACCACGCCGGTACGGTACATGAACATAGATTGTTCCCTGTAGGTCATGACTATTTGGGCAGAAATAAGTCCCATAGCATGTGTGTACATATTTGTGTTGAGTCTGTGGATGTACAGTATGATTGATACTCTTGATGGTTATGTGGCTTGTACTGAGCATTGTTTGATCTGTTATTGTTGTATGGTTGATTCATTGGGTATTTGATTGTGTGATATGTATTTGAAAAAGTGAAACTTTATACTTTCTTATATGTTGGTTGACTTGCTTCATTTATACGTGTATTAATCGTAGCTTACCAGAATGGCTAGTTATCATTCTTTAATATTATAAGAGAGCATTTGGTTGTTAGCCCGAGAGTTTAGTGTGGGTTGTCTATGATTACGGATTTGTTCCTGTGAATATGAGTAGTAAAAAAGATAAGGTGAATAAAGAGGAATAGTGATGTATTAGCGTTAGATTGTGGTTGATTGTGTGAATTAATGAGGCTAGAGTATGTTAGTAGTGAATATAATATTGATGGAGTTGGAAGAGTAATTGGATGATGTAAGTTATATCGGCAAAGTAATAATGTTATTACAACCTTTGTTGAATTTTATTTCATTCAAGATGTCATGATTTATTTTCCTTAATTCTATTTTATGATTATATGAACTAACACGGTCGGCCGATGATGCCTACCAGTACATGTGGTTGTACTGACCCTACTTTTCTACATTCTTTCTTGGGGTGTAGGCTGGATGCAGGTTAGTTTGTAGTCAGTTTGTAGTTACTAGATGGATGACGATATTCAACACTAACTTCTGCAATTTCTTTCTGACAGATAATAGAGTCTTTGTATTATTTATTTTATTATCAGTCTATGTTGTAGTAGATAGTTCTTGTACATGTCTGCCCAAGTCTTAGGATGGTGAAGGACATTTGCAAGAAGTTTTTGTAAAAGTTTTTTTATTAGTATTTAATTTACTTTATTATATTTAATTCAGTATTTCCTTAAAAACAGAAATTTCGCATATTTTTAGTTGAGTAATAAGGGTTCTCCTAGCTACTTAAAATAACATAGATGTCCGTACGGTCCAGTAATTTGGATTATGATAAGTTTTAACATGACAGTTTCTTTATATTAAATTCAAGTTTGAGAGCTATTAAAGTCCTTACAAGATTTTACAAGATGAACTTGCTTAGAGCAAAGTTGACTTTTATGCTTTATTAGTTGAACTTCATCAGAAGCTATAATATGGTATTCTACTCGGTGCAAATTTGAATTAATCAGACTTTAATGTAGATATTGAATATCGGATATTGAATATCGGATATCGGATGAAAAACAAAAAAAAAAGTCCATCCTTACCTATTTAATTACAATTCATGTCTTATAATGTCATTGACTATGATTGGTGACGCTAACCCTTAAGCTTCTACGTATTTCTAATTTCATTGGAGTAGGTGAAGCGTAATTAACTACTTAGCATTTTTATGTAGTTTTATATATATCAAACTGTTTAAATTTAACATGTTTAAATAAATTTAAATTAACTAATTATAATTAATAAAGTAAATAATTGTTGTATTTTTGGACGCTTATATTACAAAGAATTTTTTCTTACTCAGTAGACTTGACACATTCTTTAAAAAATACATAATAAATAGAATAGAATGATCATTTTATAAATGTTACCTTTGAATAGTAATAATTTTAATGTTTTAATAATAATTATCATTAATAATAAGAATAAATTAAGAATTGAGTAATAAATTATATATTGAATCTCTAAACTTCACAAACGAAATTGAAAATTTATTTTTAATATAATGAATAAGTAAAAATAAATAAAAAATATAAATTTTTAATTTTAATTATTATAATATTGAATTTGTGAGTCATATCCGCTAGTTTGATGAGAAATGAGAGAGGAGTACCCGTGGAACTTTCTCCAACTTTCGATTTTGTTGTTGATTATAAGGACAAATTTAGCACTTTCACGTAATTTAGCTTACGTATCAGAAAGTAAGAAATTTCTTCACCAAAAAAAAAATTATACTCCCTTCGTCCCAAATTATTCATCCAAAATTAAGATAATATATTAATTAAGAAAAATAATTAATAATATAATTAGTTTATTATAGTGCCTCTAAATTTTTTTTATCTCTTCTTGATTAATGAAAAAGGACAAGTACAATAGGAAATCAAATTAGAAAATTTAAGATGAGTAATTTAAGACGGAGGGAGTAACTTTCTTCTTCTTTTTTTTTTTTTCTTATTTTTGGTAAACGAAAGTCATAACTTTCAATTACTTACTAATAACCCATAACGGAGAGATCTACTAGCATTTACTATTGTGATTTGTGACTACTTGTCAGAGTCGTCTAGTTATTTTTCTACAAATTCATAGATCCTCTTTATAGAAAACTGTACAATTTATAATGAAAATACGTGAGGTCCAATATTTGAGCAACATCTGGAGTATGTATGCCTCTTATTTCCCTTATATATTTTTTTTCACAATGATTTTAATGGAAATATTCACGTATGTAATGGTACTATAAATAAGCAGGCTGTGCTTCCATATATATGTGAGTGGATTAGAATACATTCAATATATAATTCAGCACTAGCAAATGCAACCGAAAGATTGAAAGAGACAAAAAAAGTCTCATAAAAATGCTCTCTTTTCGTTTTTGTTATATGTTTTATATTTTTTCCTATTATCTCATGCAGGATTCTAAGATTTTAACTTTATCAATTCTGAATCCTAGAATTACAATTTCAAATATGAATGAATGAATGAGTTCAAGATTTAAGTTTTGTACATATTTAATGTATGTTTTTAACACACATTTACACAAGATTTGTGTCAAAATTTCAAAATGGTGAGCCCATATATGTGGTAAAACAAGGATAGCAAAATCAGTTCATGAACACATAACACGCTCAATCCACCTAAGTTTGACAAATTATTGACCCGCCTATTTCAGCCTTCAAAATTTGGATCGATATCTAATCCAAATTGACTCATGCAAACTTGTCAAAATAATTTTAAAAGACATTTGTTTTAGTTGATATGTTATGTATAACCATAATAAAGAAAAAGTATAATTTTATTAGGTATTATAAAAGAACAAATAAAATAATTTAAACTTTGTAAAAATTGAACGGACAAATTAATTTGACCTACATTTTAATCTATTTCAATCCAATTAACTTTTGAGGGGCCATTTATTAATTTAATCCGACCCACCCATTTGACACAACTTTATCCCTCACCTGATCACAAAACTGTTCTTGAAATAGTGCGAAAGGAGTGATCGATCGATGTGGAACTAAAGTATTCTGAGGACCACAAGAGAATTCATGCTTTCTGTCTTCAATGATTACTTTACTAATCTGGTATCTTACACCAGTAAATTAGTAGAGTGACTAGTGCCTTAGGGAATATACTAAAATCAGGTCTGATTTTGAGATTGATCAGCACATTGTTTTATACTAACTTTTGAATTTGTTAAGCTGTAATGGTTTAGTCAATCGAGCGATTAACATAAGACGAATCTGACCAACTCTGAGGAGAATCTTACTTTCTTAGTCACTAGTAGCACTATTTAATTTTTGAAATACTCTGGCTGTCTGGCAGTACCAACGTTAATCAGAACGTATCAATTAAATGTGGAATGTTTATGGTGCAACTAGTATTATCTTTACAAGTTTAGAAAAAGTAACTGTGACCAAAGTGGAATGGAAAAAAAATATAGACCAAGGGAAAAAGTGAAAGTTATGGGAATAACATGGGGTTAGCTAGCAGAAAGGGCTAGGTGAGAGGGTTATATATGGTTTTTTTGAAGTTAATGGCCATTCACCCACCACCACACGCACTCAAAGGCTTCTGGTTATTCCGTTTTACCTTTTTCCTCACAGCATGCGCTGCTTCCACATTCTCAAAAAAGGCCAATGTCTACTGTCTATATGCCCTCTTTCCTCTAACACTATACTATTTGGTTTAACTAGAATTTGCATTCTTGTAAGTTGTAGATACTAGTCTACTAGGGTAAATGTAACTTTTATCATTTCTGTTTTGATCTTCTTGTTGATAAAGTTATTAGTATATAGGTCTGCACCAGCGGAGACACATCCTTTCAAGTGATGTTGTCCAACATCGCTTTGTCAAAAAATTAATTAGATATTGTATGCGCATGTACATATATACTACTATGGGCGGATTCAAGATTTTTATTTTATGGGTTCAATCTTTTAACACTTTTAGTATTTGACCTCTTTTTGGTAGTTATGGGTTTATATTTACTACTCCATCCTTCAATTTGTTTGTCGGGTTAATTTTGACTTGATGTGGAGTTTAAGAAAGTAAAAAAGATTTTTCAATCATGTAGTCTTAAGCTAAAAATGTGTGGAATATACCAAAATGTACTTTAATCTCAACGCCTTAAAAATATCACGTGCAAAGTTAGGATTAAAAAGTCGTCATAAAAGGAAAGAAACATTCGTTTTAAAATGTCTCTTTCCTTTTATCTCGCGTAGTCTTAAACTAAAAATATGTAGATTGTACCAAAATATTCTTTAATCTCGTCAACTTAAAAGTGTCACATGAAAAGTTAAGACTAAAAAGTTGTCATAAAGGGAAATAGACTTTAGTAAAACAAACAAATTGAAATGAAGTGATTAAGCGAATATTTGTTGTAATTTTAACGAATTTTTACACATGAAGTTATACTCAAAATTAATGCAAGGTAAACATAAGCTTAATTCGGATCGATGAAAGTAACTACGTCATTACAATAGGCTGATATCGCTTACTCAAAATCTTGGGAAAGACATACAGTACTGTAGGCATGTATGTAGCCATCTATATATAGGGGCACGTCAACCATGAGTACAAGGCAAAGATAGATAAATGTGCTCAGCCTTTCGGCTTCTGCATGCACTAGTGCTGAAACACACAAACATTCACACTAACGCCCCTTTTCTTTTTACTAGTATTAATTTATGTGCAAGTTGACGACAACATTGCCAGAAAATTCTCACCATAAAAACTCTTCTAAGGCTAAATTCCTTTCCACTTTCTGTACAACTCAGAGTCTTTTCCTTGAATTCTTGAAATTCCCTCATTCCTCAGTACCCAATTTGAAAGTAACGTTTCAGCACTATTACCACTATACTGTCATTTTCTATCTCTTCATTTAATTCGGCACTTAGAAAATTGAAATGGCATCGCTATCAACCAGTGTGGCGCCTTTGTCACTACTTGTTATATTTTACATGACAACTGCATTATTCACGAGTAGCCACGTCGTTACTGCTATGTACCATCACCACGGACACCGCGGCCACCACAATAAGAAACAACACAAGCATAATTCCCACATATCATATCCGCCTTCAATTTCACCTGAGCCTTCTGATTCTCCTGTGGACATAGGGTTTTATGATGTGAGGTCTTTTGGGGCAGAGGGTGATGGCATTGCGGATGACACTGAAGCTTTTAAGGCAGCATGGGATGCTGCTTGCCAAGTTGAGTCAGCGGTCATTCACGTTCCTGTTGGTTACTCTTTCATGATCCAATCCACTGTTTTCACTGGTCCTTGTCAAACTGGTTTGGTGTTTCAGGTACTTAGTTAACACACACTTCTCCCTCAATTTTTGTGTTTGACTTGACACAAAATTTTAAGAAAGAAATACAGTAAGAATCTTTAATAAATATCGAAAATACCTTTAGCACTTTATGTGCATGTCATTAAGGGCATAAAGTTTAAAATTAAAACTTTCAGGAGTTCTTTTTTAATATATTATAAAAAAGAAAAAGTGTCACATAATTACATGAAGTAGATGGAGTATGTCTTATTATATTACTCCTTAGTCCTTTCTGCTTTTTTTTAAGTGGCACAAACTATTTGATCCTTCATACTGTGTTTTAAAAACAATCGCATAAACGATAAATTTCTCGTTTTATTTTCAATTGACATGCTTTTAGGATCACAAAAATCTCATGTATGACCATAAATTTCAAAAGTTTTTTTTTTCTTTAATTTTATCTCCTGTCAAATTATACCACATAGATTAAAAAGGATTAAGTAATTTATAAGGTTTACTTAAAAAAAAAGAGTGGTTTGGAATGTTTTTGGTTTATGTAACTGATGTTGTGTGCCAACATCAACATGGGAAGTTGGAAGGAAGTATAATGCCTCCAGATGGACCGGAGTCGTGGTCGAGCAACAACAGTAAGCGGCAGTGGCTGGTATTCTATAGAGTAAATGAGTTGTCACTGCAAGGTGGAGGCGTCATAGATGGAAGAGGAGAAGAGTGGTGGAACCTTCCTTGCAAACCCCATAAGGTATATTATATATATGGGGATAGGGGACTAGCAGCATATATATGTGTGTGCCTACTTTTCCTTTTCACTATATGGGATAGTGCTTAATTTCATACTCCTTTACACGTACATACTAATATAAATTATCTAATCCTCAGTACTGTTGTATTATTACAGGGACCTAATGGAAGTACACTGCCTGGACCATGTGACAGCCCAATTGTGAGTGAAATTAAATATTTACCACTAAACTTGCAGTTTTAGTTTTTGTGAATTTAGGTTTAATTCTAGTAGATTAAAATTTTGGTACGTACTTGCAGGCCATTAGATTCTTCATGAGCTCAAATCTAACAGTTCAAGGAATTAAGATGAAGAATAGCCCACAATTTAATTTCAGATTTGATAACTGCAAGAATGTGCATATTGAATCCCTACACATTACAGCTCCCGCCTGGAGTCCCAACACTGATGGCATTCACATTGAACAGACGAGCAATGTTGAAATATATGACTCACTCATCTCTAATGGTACGCTAATTCTACTTAATTAATACACACAAATTAATTTCGTGTATTTAAGCCTGGTGACAACACTTTACAGGCGAATGTCATGATTCTAGATGTGTTATACGAAAGCTAAAATTATTCCTTAGCTTGTTCTTGATAATTGCACCTCCTAATTAACTTTTGGTTCAACTTGTATGCTATTACAGGTGACGATTGTGTATCCATAGGAGCAGGATGTTACGATGTGGATATTAGGAATCTCACATGTGGACCTGGAGGACATGGAATCAGGTAGAGCTAATAATAATCTAGCCTAGCTACTTGCTTAATGGGGTGACTATTATATAATCTTCAAAAAGTGATTGTAACAATGGCTTGTTTACACAACTTGTGCATGTAATATACTTTCATCTGAAAAAGCTAGCTAGCTAGCAAAAACAAACAAATATAAGAATGATTTTAGATCCTGAATTCTTTTACATATCTTAGCATGTTGCCTGATAAGCCGATAGTATAAATATTTTTTACATCATCAATAATGTATATAATTTAAACTCTTATCTAAATTTTTCGCATTGTTTGCTTTTGTCATTGTATAGCATTGGGAGTTTAGGCAACCACAATTCGCGAGCATGCGTATCAAACATCACAGTAAGGGACTCAGTTATAAAGGGATCGGATAATGGAGTGAGGATCAAGACATGGCAAGGCGGATACGGAGCAGTATCAGGAGTTTCCTTCCTCAACATTCACATGGACAATGTACGAAATCCCATTATAATCGACCAATTCTACTGCCTATCGAAAGACTGCAGCAACCACACCTCAGCAGTGTCCGTTTCGGATATTGAGTACTCGAGCATAAAGGGAACGTACGATATCAGAAGCCCGCCAATGCATTTTGCTTGTAGTGACACTATCCCGTGCACTAACATAACACTTTCGGACATAGAACTTCTGCCTGCTCAAGGCGATTTAGTGTTGGATCCGTTCTGTTGGAACGCGTATGGCGGACAAGAGACGCTTATTATACCTCCTATTTTCTGCTTGTTAGAGGGAAATCCTCCTGCAGTGTTTGAGAGAAACGACTTGGGGTATTGCTCGTGAAATTTTATTTGCACGGATATTTTAATTAATATTGCCTGATTGTGCGGTCCGTTTTTGTAGTTTCTGTACATATCAGGTTTATAATATAGATTGATGGATTTGAGATGGGAATCATCCGAAACATCGATCTTTATAATGTAATTTAGATCAGAAGGGGAGCTTATTGCTTACATTGGGTACACCCTTGAGATTAAGTATAGTCTAAGCTTTCTCAATTCAGTACTTGATGTGATATTTTTGTGTGCTTATGTTAGTAATATAGTTTAGTTTCTTCTGTTTTATACTTTCAAGAAGTAATGGCACAAGTGTTTTATCTATCATTCTGTTCATTTGAATTTTGACTGTCTTTTTATAAGGAAAACTATGAATAGATGTATATATGGCCATAGCGTCAGCCGCTCCGTTTATGTTTACGTTTGAAAATTGATAATGATTTTGAAATACTATTTTTTATTTTAAATTGTCCAAGTCCCATCTAGGGTTTCCTTTCATTAGTTCAGCGATTTCACTATTTTTTAATAGGTCAAGTAATATTGTGGGTCGATAAAAAGTAATTACATTTCTTAACCTAATATCCATAAATTATACAGTATTATTGATGTATTTGTATGTATTTATATATTCCTTGGCTATTATTTTGAGTAGGCGGCTATACAATATAAGATTATTCCTTTTTAATCTGCTGCAGCGTATTACTTGATGAAAATCAAGGAGCGCACGAATAAGAAAAAATTGAGAAGAATCATTTCAAGAAAACAAAGGTAATTGTGATTTAAAATGATAAACTTAAAATCTTGGTTCCATCTCTGCGAAAAGATACAAAAATAATAGTAACAGTAATATTCTGTGTAATCCCACAAGTGAGACATGAGAGAAGTTAGCTAGGGTGGTGTGTATGCAACCTTAGCTTATTTCTATCTTATGGAGGTAGAAGAGTTGAATCTGATATAGATCCTTGACTCTAGTAAAACATATCAAACAAGTTTAAAAATATACTAATAGAGAATACAAGTACAAGAACAAATAATACGATAATCAGGACGCTTAATAAATAGAAAGTTAAACCATGCAAATATCAACTAATTAAGAAGATGATGTGTATAGTAAATCATAAGGATAAGACATTGTGAATTTCATTCAAACCTACAAAAACAAAATTGTTGTTCAACTAAAAGAAAGATCGTATATGTTTGAATTGAAATAGAATGAAAATAGATTAATTAAGTTTGAAGTTGAACTTTTTGTGTGGAGATTGAAGTTGTATGTTGCATACAGGAACTTAATTTACTTTGAAGGATGATTTGTAAAGTCAAAGATTTGAGAGTGAAAAATTCATTATTTACTTGAAATACACAATTAAACCAATATTTCATTTTTTCTCTTGAAGTTATTAAAATATAAAGCTCAATATTTACAAATACTCAGGGTCAAACTAACATTTACAAATGGTAAAATTCATTATATTGAAATACTGAAGAAATATTCTTGTCTAACCGCTACTGGTCAGTAAAAGGTCAATGGCTAACTTCAAATAATTCAATAGATAGAAAAAAGATGCTTATATAGTTTTATGTTCTCAATTAGTGAAATGCAGCGAGGGGCGTGGCCTAACGGTTTAATTAAAAAATAAATAAATTGAATCCTGAAATTTCAGATTCAATTTTCAGCAAATTCAAGATAAAACTATTAAATATTTTCTTTTTTTAAAAAAATCTACAAGTCTTGATATAAACACCTAATGAGAATAAATTTATTGTACTATTTACAGTCACAAATACCAGAATTTGCCTCTAAGACTCTCCCCAAAAGCACCAATCGCTCGTTTAGAATCTTCCTAATACCATTACTAATTATTGCCTTCAATTTAAAGACCTCATGTATGCTACTCCCTCCATTTCAAAATAATCGAATTGTTGAGTTATATTTCAATGTTTAAAAAAAAAATTAATTGTTCGTTTTTTAAGAGACATGTTGGAAATTTCTTCTAATTTTATCCTTTCATTTAATGAGGTACTTAAGTACTTCATATTTTTCAGAAGAGTAATTTAAGAATAATTAAAAGAGTAACAGTGGAAAGTAAATCTATAATTTATGTCCTAAAATATTTTTCTTAAGGGGTGTGTCATACCCCAACAATTCAATTATTTTGGAATGGAGGAAGTATTAGTTTAATTTGTCTAATCCTTGCTTGAGTCAAGTAATGAACGTTTTATCTATGTAAATGGTACGCAAAACACTTTATTAACTTAAATAATTAACTTCCAACGTTTGGTATTGACTTAATTAACGTTCACTTATCATACAGATTGTTTAAACTTAGAAATGAAAAATAGGTGAATCATAGAGATCTGCAAATTAGAAAGTCACATCATAGTCTCAAGATATTTCATACAACTTAACGTTAAATTGAGGCAAAACGTGGACCTAAGGGTGTGTTATAGTGATAAAAAGTGGATAAATTATGAGATTTCAAGTTTCATTATCAGTTGAGAAAAAAAATATTAGGTGAATTTTTTTATATTTATCTAAATCTTGATCAATGAAGTAATCAGGTTTTGTACTTGTAAATGGTGAAAGATAACAAATATGAAATGAAATAATTGATGTGCGCACAAACTGATTAGGGAGCACAAACGTGTGCTTGAAAGTTCAACATTGTGAATTTGTTAGGTAAAGGGCATCCATTATATCTTGAAAACTAAAGGAAGAACACAAGGACAAAATTAGCATATAATTAATGCAAACGAATTTGTCCTTACTCCTTTGTGATTTCTAATTTCTAAGATTGCGGCTCAATAAACATTGTGAATTTTCACATTACCAAATACCAACCATGAGATGACCAAATACTTGAATGTCATACTTCCATTATGCAATTAAAAATATTTCTACTGAATGATTTGAAGCACACTATAACTCATTAAACATGATAAGTTTTAAAAGGTGCTGATGTAACCGAATTAAAATCATTATAAAGTGTTAACTTTCCGACCTTCTTTAGACCCAATCCGATATATATATGTTTGTTTGTTTGTTTATTTTTTGAATAAAAAGGGAGGGTGGCAAAGGATATATAAGAGGATATATCAAAATTTAAAGTCTCTACTTTTGTTGGTGAAATTGTACGCAAGTTTATAGCCAATATAAGAAGAAAAAGGTAAAAGTAATACGACCAAAAAGAACATAACATCAAGGCTTAGATTACAAACAACAACAAAAAAAGAAAACAAACTATAGTAATGCCCTCAATTAAATTAGCCAAATCAGTATTGCACGAACGCTTATAACTCGGGCAAAGTAATACTAAATAACAGATACCAAATTGTGATTTATTCCATTGTTTAATTAGGTGTAGAAGAAAAGAAGAGAAAAATAATACGGCGGAGTTTCTTTTAATAATAATTAAAAAATTATTCAATATCAGAAATGTACATTAGTCAGTTACTTTAGAATTGCGACAAACAAGTAGTCTACTAAGAGGGAATAATATACATCGGCAAAACCCAGTAGATTCTTGTATATATATATAACATAACTAGTAATACTTGAAGTTAGTTTTTTTTTTTTTTTGGGACAACACTTGAAGTTACTGTTCTAAAATAATTCAGAATCGATCAAACTTTACATGTAATGAACTACAAAAGACAATTGCAAAAAGGAAAGAAACTTGTGGAGAAACATTTTAGGGCATAGTAGGTAGAGTCAGGGGCGGATCCAGGATTTTCAGTGAGGGGGGTCAGTAGTACATATACGGATCAGTCGAACGGGGTTCAGTCTCTACTATTGATACATAAATTTTTTTTTTTACCATGTAAAAATAGTATAATTTTCCGACGAAGGGGGTTCGGATGAACCCCCTGGAATGCATGTACATCCGCCACTGGGTAGAGTCGATTGGATTGATCTGAACCCTCTTTTACGAAAAAATTATACTATTATTTATATATGATTAAAATCGTGACTCGGCCATGGATAGATATTAGCTCCGAAGAAAGGAAAGGTAATATTGGAGGCGCATGCGCAAAAATGCAATGGTGTTGAATTTCATTTCATCTCACAAGAACAACAAAGGAAAAAGGTTAGGGTCTCCCATAAACTGAAAAAGAAAATAATGGGGTTAAATTCTATACCTATAATATTAGTACTATATATTATTGTGGCTTATATTATTTGTGTGGCACTTATGCCTTATGGGGGGAAAGAGAAAAGGAGAAGGGATTCCAATAGGCAGTGTGTGCACCATTCTCTCAATTTAATCGACGACTAGCTAGCTGCTAAAACCCAACAACCACCCCATAAAATTCTGCTTTTCCTGCCCTGCCCTGCCCACTTCTCAGTTCTCTGATTCTCCCTTTTTGCTTTTCATCTTGTCACGAGTTTTACTTTTGAATATTGTCTGTTTTATTTTATGTGACTGTGTTTCATTGAATTAAAAATAATAATTAATAGTTAAAATTAAGTCATAAATATATGTATTTGTGTAATTATTAATGATCTTACTAAGAATAATAATATTAGAGTTTAAAGTTCAGTTATCTTTTTTGAACAAACTCAAAAGAACACATAAATTGAGGCGGATGAAGTAATATTTTGTTGCATAAAAAAGATGAACCGTTTTAGAAAGTAGAGTGCCTTGTCTCCCTCTGCTTTTGTACATTCCTTATAAGCTACACCTTTTTTAACTTGGGGAGAATGTGGGTATTTATTCAACTTTCTGGCTACGTTTATAGTATTATACTGTTCATTGGTAGAAAAAAAATCAAATCAGAGTATCAGACCCATTCTTGTAACAGTGCAAGGTTGTTTGCACCTTGTTAATTCCTCCCATTTTATTTTTGAAAAGTTACCTAGTAGGGGGGAGAGGATCTCTATCCGTAATAGCAAATTTGCAAAATGAATTTCTGTTCATCATAAAGAGTTCTAATATATGTTCTTTTACTTTGTTTCACTTTAGTTATTAGTTGAACGAGTAAAACTTCTGTTTCGCTCCGAGAGGAGGTACTATTTCTCTTCTCCATGTTCATAAAGTTTTGAAAAATTCATGAACCATCTTATTAGAATTGGACAGAGAGGTAGAAATTTCTCGAACGAATCACAATTTTTTGTACGTTAAGAGTCCATTAATTTGAAAAGGCAGGGGATCAAATGAAATATATATATATAAAATCCGTCCTTTTTTTGAAAGAAAGAACTCTTCCGTGGGTTCTTTTAATGCTTGAAACAATTTTATCTTCACTATATTACTATATTTCTAGAGAATAAGTCAATAGGAAAAATCAAACTCCCCACTGGAAATGAAAATGATGTTTATTCATTTGTGAGCAAAAAAACTATCATTCAGTAAATATAGGCATGATCAGAATGGAGAAATTTCTAATAGAAAGTATTTTCTTTTTAAAATTAGACTATACATGATGAGAATTTAGATTAATTTGCCAGAAATTTTTTAATACTAGATGATAAAGAAAAAATAATACAAGAGGGTGATTGAGGGTTTAGGGGGTGGGGGTGGGGGTTCCTAGCCCGCTTATCATTGATCTTGTAGAACTTACTTTGACCCCAAGCAAAGGCAACAGCCTTATTTTAGCTTTTTTATCATCCCCTCTCCCACTTCCACTCAACTATGTATGTTTCTTTTTCACTTTTCTTTGTTGCGCTTTCTGTTTTGTTTGTGCTTTGTGTTTGAGAGACTTGGCAATTCAGGGTATGTAGGCTATAGCATAGCACTATGCAATGTACTTATTTGGTTTGATTTCTTGGTTATTATCTTTTGATTCATTCCTTTCTTTCCTATGACACAGAAAAATAATGTGTATCTAGGCTTGTCAAATGTCAAAGGACTAAAAATAGCATTAAAAATAGATGAAAAACAACACCCACGACTCAAGTATGGATGGAAAGACGTCTTGTCCGACTCCACTAATGCAAAAAAAAGTAAAAGAGAAAAAAGAGGGGAGGCGGATAAAAAATAAAAATAAAATCACCAATAAATAAAGAAGGAAGAAAAGAAAACACAGAGGGTGTGTTCGGTGCGACGGGAAATGTATTTTCAGAAAAAAAGCGTTGATTTTTTTTGTTTCTTGTATTTAATACGTAAACAAAAAATATTATTCTAAAACATTTGTATATACTCTAGATAAATACATAGGGAGGTGAGAATCACAGTGAGGGTTTGGGGTACTGGTGGGGATAGGGACTATTGGGATGGAGGGTGGGGAATACACTTGTGAAATTTATTTTTCTTCCTTCAACTAAAAAAATCATTTTTCTCAGTTTTAAGAAATTTGCTTACCCCCAATTTTTTTTTTAAAACACTTTAATCAACCGAACAGAAATAATTTAAAGAATATTTACCCCCATACAGTACACACTGAAAGAGGGTGGTACATAAAGTTCTACTCTTGGCTCTCACAACACCTAAGAGGAGTATGGTGAAGACTGAGGGGTCGTTTGGTAACTTGTAAAGAAGTATATTTATTTATGTATTGTTTAATGTATAAGTTATACAATATTTGATAGCTAATTAGGAAATAGGTCATTCATGGATAAAATTATACGACATTTTGTTTGCAACTTAGAAATCCACATAACTAATACATGTATAAGTTAGAGAATTAGTGTATTATCTTATGTGAGAGTAAAAAATGAAATAACCAATAGCCACAAAATTAATATCCACGTAACTAATACTTATATTATCAATACCTGCTTAATTCTATCTGACTATAACTATTGCATGTTAGTGAGGAGTACTGAAGCAAACTAATTGACAACTACCTTGTTAAACTTGCATCTTTGAGTGGAAATATGTAATGCTCCGAGAGTACACCCTGGGTGCCACATGGTGCTTACAGTCCCGAGAGACCACAAGCTAACCCATGAGCCGGTACCTGCTGTGAGCACTAAGTAAAACTGATAATGACATAATACATGCGGAATTTAACTGAGAAATGCCATAAGGTTTTAAGTAATAAAACTGATAGAATTTGTAAACCAAACTGATAATATTGATAAAGCGTCTGACAATGACCACTGAAATCTGAGAACTGACTAACTGTCTGAAATATCCGAAAATCTCTAAACTGACTGAATGGGAGTTGATGGGACAGGCCCTAACTAACTTCGTCTAGCTACTGAACTGAAAGTATGAAAATAAAATAGTCTGTCCTCGAAATAAGAGGACTCACCACTTCTACGGCTGATAGTCCGAAAAATCTATGCGCGATCCGGGAACTAGGCATCCAAACCTATGATATAATACATCATAGTGCAAGAAAAGAGTATGCGATCAGTACTTTGAATGTACTGGTATGCTAAATGAGGTAGACTGATATGCATGGTTATATGAACATGAATAATAACTGTCTGAATTTATATATATATATACATATACATATGTATATGTACATATACATGTATATGTACATGTACATATACATATGTATTATACATATGTATATATAAGTACTGAATAGAATGCATGAAATATGTAGATACTGAGGATATGTGAAATCTGTAAATACTGAGGATGCATGAAATCTATAAATACTGAGGATGCATGAAATTTGTAAATACTAAGAATGCATGAAATCTGTAAATACTGAGGATGCATGATCAAGCATATAACATATTATGAATAAAATCTGTAAATAATAAAATACTGAAATCTGATAACTGAATCACTGATATATGTATGCTATGGTCAAGCATCTGAAACTGAATTACTGAACTGATTACTGGACTGAGACTGTGGGAGGTATCTTCTAACCGACATGCCTCAACCTGAGCTAATCGGGGTCCAACCTGTAACCCTAGTTGGAAGGGTGTTAGTACCATGCCACGGGTACTAACGCTCGCTGTGTGGATCCACTATACTGATGTACTGTCCCGAAGGACTAAGGGTGTCAAGCCTAAACTGACGGGTGACTCTTGCGAGGTAATCAAGCCTAATCTGATGGGTGACTCTTGCGAGGTAATCAAGCCTAATCTGATGGGTGACTCCTCATATCCTACACTGGCTACATAGTTCTGGAGTATAGAGACTGCTACTAATAACTCTGCCTATCTGATGGGGAAGCCTCCATCCCTGCACTCGCTCGGTGCTAAATTCTACTCCCAACTGAACTGACTCGGAATGCTGAACTGTTCTAAGTTTAACTGATTCTGATGACTGACTGAACTGATAATACTCATAACATATTCTGAAACTATTCTGAAGATACTGAGACTAGGTAAACAACTAAGTTTTCTTGTATTCATAACCCCTAGGACTCAATAGCAATAATAGTAAGATAGTACTTAAGCTTGGTAGTGCCGGCTTAATGGGGAAACAACTAAAGCAAGTGCTTTAGGGGCCCCAAATCAAAGGCCCCCATATTTTCATTTTCATTTTCATTAGTGCATAGAATATATTATATAACTAGCATTATTATTATTTTAAGAAAATAGATTTCTTGTCTTTTGAGAGTTTCATAGAGTTATTTAGAAACAAATAGATGCTACTTAGATAAATATTATCTATCTCAATTTATGTGTCACTTTTTACTTTATGATGATTAATTTGATTAATTTGATTAATTTTTAAAGTTAAATAGGATTGAATTAATTCAATATTTTAAAACTTAGGTGTTCAAAAACTATACAATAAGTCTTATACACTACATTTTCTCTCATGTCATGAGTATGAAGAAAGAATAGATTCAAAATATGGAAAAAAGCATCATTTCCACCCCATACTATACAAGGAAAGTCTAAGCCACACATAAATTATATAAGTGACCTATTACACACCTTAACTATATAAAAGTGATATTATTACCTCCCCGCGACCCCCATTCTAAGGCGTGTGTGTTACACTTATTTTAGGCACGTCCAGCCTATTAAATAACAAAAGTAAACGGCTAAAAACATTAAGGGAAAAGGCATCGTTTCCACCCCAAACTATAGTCGAAAAGTCGAATCCACACCTAAAATATATAAGTGACCTATTACACACCTTAACTATAAAAAAGTGATACTTTTTACTGACGTGGTGTTGACGTGACAACGCGTGTAAAACACTACACCACATGCAAGTGGTGATAGCCTGATAGGGTGTAAATAGTTTCACTTTTTTATAGTTTAGGCGTGTAATAGGTCACTACTATAGTTTAGGTGTGACTTCGACTTTTCGGGTATAGTTTGGGGTGGAAACGATGACTTTTTCCTTCAAAATATTGATCAAAATTTATATAATTTGACTCTCAATAAGTAAAATGTGTTGCATAAATTAGGATAGCCTAATGATCACTTAATTTTCATAATAAACACGCATACAAAAAATAATTAATTGCAATATCTATAGTAGAAACACAAACAAAGTCTCTTCTAATATTCTTAGAGTTAAATTATTTCTAATAAATAGTGGATCAAGCCATTAATACAATTCAAAATAGACTTAAAAACTAGTCCATATGTATATAATTATTTTAACATCTAGTTAGTTGTACAAAATTGAGATAATTAAATGTAAACAACTAATTGATAAAAAGGTATCTTAACCATAATCCTTCTTATAAAAATATTGTTGAAACTTTGATGAATAATACAGTTATCAAATATCTTCGATGGTGGAAACTAACATATAGTCTAACGAGAATTGTCAATATATATATACGTACAAGATGGTTCGTACATCACCGTTACAAAACAAAACGAAAATAAATCAAATAAACATATATAAAATTTTATTAATTAATTTTAAGAGCCTCTTCTTAAAGTTGGCTTTAGACCACAAATCCCATTGAGCCGCCCCTGAAGCTTGAAGGCCGTAACATGAAAGCTTTTATCAAATATTCATTCTTGTAGGCATTTTATCAAACACTTGATATTCATAGTTTAAGATAATCATGGGAATAATATGAAACTTGGAGTAATAACATGATTTCAATATCAATAATACTTAATCATGATTTAAATCAGTGAATAACAATACTAGAACATGTGGGGTTTGATAAACAACAATAATTTCATATAAACATGGTATAGAATTTCAATTCATGGGAGTTCATTGTTAAGATCACAATTTAAAATTATAATAACGTGTAAAGATCATAACTTTGTATTTAAAATTAGATACTTGGGCTCCGTGGGTGAAAGGAACCCATGGATGAACACTTAACATACCTGAGTAGTTGAATTCTTGGAGTTTCTTTGAAATTTTCTTGGGAGTTGATTTTGAATCTTGAAGGCGAGGATTTTTTATTTGAAAGAGAATGCTCTTGATTTGAGAGGAATTGAATAAAATAATGACTAAGTAGGCTTTTAGGGCATTAATTTTGTATTTTGGACTGATTAGGGTCATGAAAAAAGACCCAACTGCCCTTGAAATAATTAAAAATTTTCATCACTGGAATCCTATTTTTTGGGCTTCACCATGACGCGGTGCCTTCGCGGTAAGCTACTAAAATTTGAATGAAACTGTATTCCACGGACAAGTGCAAAAATGCACTTTGATGAGACGCGGTGGAATCGCGTTGCGTCACTGGAAATTGACGAGTGCGAACTGGCACTTTGGCGCGACGCGATGCCAATCGTGGAGCCTCACTGGAAAGTGACAATTGCAAAATGACCCCTCGTCACGACGCGACGCTTATCGCGGTGACACACTGAGAACACCATTTTTGAGGTCACCACGACGCGGTGCTGCTCGTATTGAGCTACTGTTTTCACTAAAAGTGCCATAACTTCTCACCCGAGTATCGAATTTGGATGAAATTTATATTGTTGGAAAGCTAATTTAATTTTTCACAACTTGGTGGGTATTTATCTTGAAAATTCTATGTAGAGCAAAAGATATGCTCGTTTGAAGTTGACTAAAGCAACATTCTTATCGAAATTTCAATCGGTAAGGATTATATTGATATGTCTAATAGCTGGAAGTTATTTGAGACTTTAATATACAAAAAACTAACTCATGAAACTATCAAGGAACCATAATGTACTATGCATGCGCTTGGAATATGACACTAATATTTATTTCAATTATCGGGGTGTTACAATATCTCCCCCTTGGGAATATTCGTCCTCGAATGAGACTGGTTAAGCTAAAAATACTGAGGAACTGAGATTACATGCTGAATATATATGATGAAAACATGATTACATGACTGAGTCTGAAACATGATTCATGATTGAACTGGTTCTGTGAATGCATGACTGGCATGAGAATGATATACAACTGAAACTGAGCATAGAGAAGAGAAATTCTAAGAAGATTATTACCTTAAGCCGAGTCTGAGTTTGCAGAGAAAAGATGGGTACTTGGTCCGCATATCTTCTTCTGCTTCCCAAATGGCTCCCTTAATGGACTGATTCCGCCAAAGAACTTTGACTAGGGGAACTTTTTTGTTTCTTAGTCTACAAATTTATCAATCAAGGATCTCAACTGGAATTTCTTCATAGGAAAGACTGTTCTGAACATCTACTCTTTCTAAAGGAATGGCAACTGCTGGGCCCCCCGCACACTTTCTCAATAAGGAGATATAGAATACTGGGTGCACTGATGCTAAGTTTGCAGGCAACTCAAGATCATAAGCCACCTTTTCAAAGCGGCTCAAAATGCTAAAAGGGCCAACATATCGGGGACTAAGTTTCCCCTTCTTACCAAACCTCTTCACTCCCTTCACGGGAGAGATCTTCAGATATACGAAATCACCAATCTCAAACTCAAGATCTTTCCTTCTCATATCTACATATGATTTCTATCGGCTCTGGGCTACCTTAAGCCTTTCCCTAATCAACTGAACTTTCTCTAAGGCATCAAACACCAAGTCAGGCCCTACTACTGCGGTTTCTCCTACTTCAAACCAACCAATCAGAGATCTATATCTCTTTTCATATAGAGCCTCAAACGGAGCCATCTGAATACTGGAATGATAGTTGTTATTATACTTGAACTCAATCATAGGCAAGTGATCATCCTAACCACCCTTAAAGTCGACTACACACGCTCTCAACACATCCTCAAGGGTTTGAATAATCCTTTCTGCTTGACCATCTGTCTGAGGGTGGAAGGCTGTACTGAGGTAAACTTGGGTACCAAGACCCTTTTGAAAAGCTCTCCAAAAGTAAGAGGTAAACTGAGTATCTCTATCTGAGATGATATATAGCAGCACCGTACAACCAAACCAATTCTCTGGGATAGAGCTTGGCATAGTCCTCGGCGGAATAAGAAGTATGGACTGGCAAAAAATGAGCTGATTTGGTCATTCTATCCATAATGACCTAAAAATCAAATCATGCTGCTGACGAGTACGAGGCAAACCTGTCACATAATCTATGTTCACTTCCTCCCACTTCTAAGTGGGACTACTAAACTCTTGAATAGACCCACCAGGCTTCTGATGTTCAATCTTAACCTTCTGACATGTAGATTACTTAGCTACAAACTGTAATATCTCTCTCTTCATCCCACTCAACCAATAGATTTTCTATAGATTCTGGTACATCTTCGTGGCCCTTGGATGAATAGATTAATGTGCACCATGCGCTTCTGTAAGAATTAGCCATCTCAACTCATCAATACACGACAAACACAGTCTACCTTGGCACTGAAATTCACCATCTCCCCTTGGGATAAAACCTCTACTTTCTGATCTCTGGCTGACTCCTTCAGATTCACTAGACTAGGATCCCTATCTTGCATTTCTTTCACTTCGGCAACCAAAGAAGATTCTTAACTATTCTAAACCTACACACTACCCTCATTTGAATCAACCAAATGAACACCTAATCTAGCGAGCTGATGAACTTCCTGCACTAACTTCTTCTTATCACCCTTGACATGAGAAACACTACCCATAGACTTAGGGCATATGCCACTATATTGGGCTTGCTCGGGTGATACAAAATACTCATATCATAATCTTTCAAAAATTCTAACTATCTCCTCTGGCGCAGATTCAAATCCTTCCACGAAAACACATACTGCAAGCTTTTGTGATCTGTGAACACATTAACTTGCACCCCATACAAATAGTGCCTCCAAATCTTTAAGGCAAAAACAACAGCTGCTAACTCAAGATCATGGGAAGGGTAATTTTTTTCATGTGGCTTAAGCTGTCTTGAGGCATAGGCCACAACTTTACCCCTTTGCATAAAAATACACCCAACCCAACTCTAGAAGCATCACAGTACACAACAAACCCATCTGAACCATCTGGTAATGTCAAAACTGGGGTTGTGGTGAGTGGAGTCTTCAACTCCTGAAAACTCTACTCACAAGAATGTGACCACTGAAACTTAACTTTCTTCTGGGTCAATCTGGACATAAGGGATACAATAGATAAAAATCCCTCAACAAACCATCGGTAATAGCCAGCCAAACCCAAGAAACTCATGATATCTGACAGAGAGATGGGTTTGGTCCAGTTTCTCACCGCCTCGGTCTTTTGAGGATCAACTCTAATGCCATTGCTAGAAATAATATGGAAAAGGAAAGCTACTGATCTTAGACAGAATTCCCACTTACTGAATTTAGCGAACAACTAATAGGCTCTAAGAGTCTGCAATATTATTCTGAGGTGGTCTGCATGATCATTTTCGTCACGGGAGTAGACAAGGATGTCATCAATGAAGACTATGAAAAACATGTCCAAGTACTTCTTGAACACTCGGTTTATCAAGTCCATAAAGGCTGTTGGGGCAATCGTGAGATCGAAGGACATGAATAGAAACTTGAAGTAACCATACCGAGTTTTGAAAGCTATTTTTAAAATGTCACATTCCCTGACTCTAAGCTAATGATAGTGGGATCTGAGGTCTATTTTAGAAAAATAACTGGCACCCTAAAGTCGGTCGAACAAGTCATCAATTCTGGAAAATGGATACTTATTTTTATTGTAACTTTGTTCAACCGATGGTAGTCAATACACATTTTGAGAGAACCATCTTTCTTACGCACGAATAGGACTGGTGCGCTCCACAGGGAGATGTTGGGCCTGATGAATCCTTTATCTAAGAGATCTTTCAACTGTTCTGTCAATTCTTTGAGTTCGGCTGAAGTCATTCTGTATGGAAGAATAGAGATAGGCTGAGTATTTGTAAGAAGGTCTATTCTAAAGTCAATTTCCCTCTCGGGAGAAACTCTGGGAAGATCTTCAAGGAACACATCTGGAAATTCCCTCACTACTGAAACTGACTTAAGATTAGGAGTCTCGGAATTAGAGTCTTTAACTCAGAGAATATGATAAATACACCACTTGGATATCATCTTCCTCGCTCTAAGGTACGAAACAAGCTGACCCCTAAGAGCTGTAGTACTACATCTCCATTCAAGGATTGGTTCATTTGGAAACTGAAAATAAACTATTCTATTTCTAGAATCGACTGAATCATAGCATGAGTGGAGCTAATCCATGCCAAGAATAACGTCAAAATCCATCATCTTTAACTCCACAAGATCCACTGAAGTGACTTTCTGAGATATTATGATCGGACAGTTCCTGTATACCTTCATGGCTAAAATAAAGACACCTACTAGGGTAGATACTGAAAAAAGATCTGCTAAGATTTCGGGACTAACTCTGAAGTTGAAGGATATATACGGGGTTACCAAAGAAAGAGCAGCTCTAGGGTCTAATAAAGCATAAACGTGTAAACAAAAGACTTGCAACATACCAATAACCATATTAGGAGAATTTTCTTGATCCTGTCGGGACTGAATGGTATATAATTTGCTTGGACGCTGACCACTGGTAGCATTGAAAGCGGCACCCTGTTGAGTCGGGTGGTTGACTGGAACTGATGACTGATGGGACTGGCCCTGTTGGCGAAAATCCCTACCTTTTTGAGAAACTACCCGACACTCCCGAATTCGATGGCCTGGCTTGCCATCCCAAACCATACATCACTTCCATCTCTACACTCACCCTGATGGTTTCTACCATATTTCTGGCAAAGAGAATTTGTACGAGCACTGTTAACACTACCCTGTGACTTAGAACTTGACACCCTATCCCAATTGTCATTTCTGAACTTGGGTACCGGGTCACTAGCTGAAGATGGAGCTGGGAATAAAGATTTCAAATGGAACTTAGGACGGTTACTACCTTCTGACCTTGGCTGATTGAAACTAAAGATGCCCATGCTAACCCTCTTGTTCTCCCTCTCTCTTCTTAGTCTTCTGTTCCTCAATCTGTTGAACATGGACCAACAACCTAGATAAGTCCATCTCCTTAATCAGTATTGCAGTCCTACACTTCTTGACCATACTGTCAGATACACCAGACACATACTTGCTCATCTTAGACCTGCTATCAGCTACCACATGAGGAGTGTACCTAGCTAACTGAGTAACTTAAGGGAATATTCCTTCACACTCATGTTACCCTGCCTTAAGTTAATAAACTCTAACACCTTGGCTTCCCTTATCTCTAACGGGAAGAATCTATCTAAGAAAGATGTAGAAAACTCTTCCCATTCTATAGGCCTTACATCTGTACCTCTATCTACCTTCCACTGCTTAAACCATATATGAGCCATATCTTGCAACTGATAGGCAGCTAACTCAACACTCTTACTAGCAGTTGACCCTATAATATTTGTTACCTTCTGCACCATGTCTAAGAACTCTTGTGGATCCTCTTTAGATTTAGATCCCAAAAATAAAGGAGGATTCATTCGGGTGAAGTCCTGAATCCTAGCTGCGGCAGTATTGGCCACTGTGTTAGATGGAACAACGTTGTCTTAGCATTCTGAGCCGCTACAGAATAGGATAGAGTAGTGAATGTAGCCCTGAACTCTACATGAGAAACATACTCATTCAGGGGATTTTCTTGAATGGGTGAAAGTGCTCGCTAGTTTACGTTTCTTCTTCCGTTAGTCTTTTTGGGAGGCATGTTTTATAAATGGAAGGAAGAATAGATTAGACAGAGAGTTTAACATAAGCTCATGCTCAGTCGCACGACATGAATACTGAAAGAAGGGAAACTTTTCCTAAAATGCCTCATAGCCTCTTACCTATAAGTGTGGTACGCTTCATACCCATGTACAAGACTCTACCTGACACAATTTTCAGACTTCCTAGGAAAATTTAAAACTTTAGGCTCTGATGTCAAATTTGTAACTTCTCGAGAGTATACCCTGGGCGCCACACGATTCTTATAGTCCTGAGGGACCACAAGCTAACCTATGAGCTACTACTTGCTGTGAGCACTTGGTAAAACTGATAATGACATAACATACACAGAATTTAACTGAAGAATGCCATAAGGTTTTAAGCAATAAAACTGATACAATCTATAAATAAAATTGATAATACTGATAAAATGTTTGATAATAACAACTAAAATCTGAGAACTGACTAACTGTCTAAAATATTCGAAAGCCTCTAAACTGATTGAATGGGAGTTGATAGGACATGCCCAACTAACTCCGTCTAGTTACTGAACTGAAAGCATAAAAATAAAATAGTCTGTCCTCGAAATATGAGGACTCACCACTGCTACGACTGATAATCTAGAAAATCTATGCGCGATCTGGGAACTGAGCATCTGAACCTATGATATAATATATCATAGCACAAGAAAAGAGTATGCGATTAGTACTTTAAATGTACTGGTTTGCTAATTGAGGTAGGTTGATATGCATGGTTTCATGAACGTGAATAATAACTATCTAAATATATATATATACATATAATATGAAGTACTGAATAGAGTGCATAAAATCTGTAGATACTAAGGATACGTGAAATTTGTAAATACTAAGGATACATAAAGTCTGTAAATACCTAGGATGCATGAAATCTATAAATATTGAGGATGCATGAAATCTGTAAATACTGAGGATGCATGACCAAGCATATAACATGTTCTGAATAAAATTTATAAATAATGAAATTTGATAACTGAATCACTGATATATGTATGCTATGGTCAAGCATCTGAAACTGAATTACTAAATTGATTACTGGACTGAGATTGTGGGAGGTGTTATCTAATCAACATACCCTAATCTGATCTAATCGGGGTCCAACCTATAACCCCAGTTAGAAGGGTGTTAGTACTGTGCCACTAGTACTAATGCTGGCTGTGTGGATCCACTATACTGATGTACTATCTCGAAGGACTAAGGGTGTCAAGCCTAAACTGATGGGTGATCCCTGCGAAGTAGTCAAGCCTAATCGGATGGGTAACTCCTCATATCCTACGCTAGCTACGTAGTTCTGGAGTATAGGGACTGCTACTAACGAATCTACCTATCTGACGAAGAAGCCGCCATCCCTGCACTCACTCGGTGCTAAATCCTACTCCCAACTAAACTGACTCAGAATGATGAACTATTCTAAGTTTAACTGATTTTGATGACTGACTGAACTTATCATGAAATGTTTACTCTCTCCTATCTAAGCAATCGCTCATCACTATATGATTTCAAAAGAAGAGTTCACTAAAGGGTTAAAATATGAGGACCTGAAATGTGAATAAATACTATTACAAACTCTACACTTAACTGAGGCCTGAGAAATAGAATATCAACACCATGGATTTATTAAGAGATCAAACTAAGGAATATACATGACATAATCTAAATTTTAGCCGACCGTTAGGAGTGTAGCATGAGTCATGGGAATTGAGCATACTGTAAAGAATGAGTACACGATTCATGAACTACATGACCTGTGTCTGGAGTTTCTTTATTCATGGAACATGATTCATAACACTGAGTGAACTGGAACTCCTTATACTAGGAATAGTAAGCATACATGATTTTCGATAATGTGCACGAATATGAGCTATGATCATAGAGCTTACATGTACGACATGAATAGATGAGGTACCATGATAACTGATGGGTTTTGAGAGTCTGAAGTACGATTTCATTCTCATTACGGGAATAGACAAGAGTGTCATCTATAAAGACTATGATGAACATGTCCAAGTACTGCTTGAACACGCGGTTCATCAAGTCCATGAAGGTTGCTGGAGCATTGGTAAGACCAAATGACATGACTAGGAATTCAAATTTACTATACCGAGTTCTAAAAGCTGTTTTCAGAATTTTACATTCTCTGACTCTGAGCTGGTGATAGCCTGATCTGAGGTCTATCTTAGAGAAGTAACTGGCACTGTGAAGTTGGTCAAACAAGTCATTAATTCTGGGAAGTGGATACTTGTTCTTGATCGTGACTTTATTTAGCCAACGGTAGTCTATACACATTCTAAGAGAACCATCTTTCTTAGCACAAATAAAACAGGTGCACCTCAAGGGGATATGTTGGGTCTGATAAATCCATTATATAAGAGATCCTTTAACTGTTCTTTTAACTCTTTGAGTTCTGCTGGGGCCATTCTGTATGGAGGAACAGAGATAGGCTAAGTATCGGGAAGAAAGTCTATTTCGAACTCAATTTCCTGCTTGGGAGGGAATCCAGGAAGATCTTCAGGAAATACATCTTGGAATTCATATGCTACTGATACTAACTTAAGATTAGAGGTTTATAAACTAGAGTCTTGAACTCGAAAGATATGATAGACATATCCCTTAGATATCATTTTTTTCGCCCTAAGGTAAGAAATAAGCTGATCCCTAAGTGCTGAAGTACTACCCCTCCACTTAAGGATAGGTTCATTCAGAAACTAAAAAGAGACAACTCTGTTTCTACAGTCAATTGAATCCTAGCATGAATGAAGCCAATCCATGTCGAGAATGACATCAAAATCTGTCATCTCTAATTCTACTAAGCCTGCTGAAGTGACTTTCTGAGATACCATAATTGGATAGTTTTTGTGTACTCGTCGGGCTATGATAGATTTACCCACTGGGGTAGAGACTGAGAAGGGCTCTACTAGGATTTTGGGACTGACTCCAAAGTCAACAGCTATATAAGGAGTTTCAAAGGACAAAGAAGCTCCTAGATCTAGCAAAGCATAAATGTGCAAATAATAAACTTGTAACGTACCAGTGACAACATCAGGAGAACTTTACTGATCCTGTCGGGACTGAAGTGCATAAATCCTGTTTGGGCGCTGCCCACTGGTGGTACTAAAAGTGGAGCCCTGCTGATTCGAGCGATCGAACTGAGCTGACTGACGGATATGCTGACTTTTCGAACCTAACTGAGGACAATCTCTGATTCTATGGCCTGGCTTGCCACATCCAAAATACAACCTACTACCAAGCCTGCACTCGCCCTGATGGTTTCTACCACATTTCTAGCTAGAAGGATTTGTTTGGCCACTCTTTGGCCTTGGCGTTCTGGCCCTCTTATTCTTTCTCCCTTTTTTTCTACATCTCTTCTCCTCACACTGCGAAGCTTGAATCATAAGCCTAGATAAGATTGTAGCCAACTGATTGTTCTAGGCTACTACTGAATAAGCTAAGGTAGTAAAAGCAGTCCTGAGTTTGGAGAGAGACACATGCTCATTCAGGAGATCTGCCTAAACGGGTGGAGGGGCTGGATGGTTTCCAGTTCTCCTTCCGTTAATCTTTTTGGGAGGCATATTCTGTAGTTGAAAGTAAAAAAAGATTAGACTGAGAGTGTAACTTGATATTATGCTCACTCGCACGATATGAATACTGAAAGAAGGGAAACTTTTCCTACAATACCTCATAGCCTCTTGTTCATAAGTGTGGCGCGCTACACACCCATGCAGAAAACTCTACTAGATTCGGCTTTCAGACTTTCTAGACCTATGTTGAACCTTAGGCTTTGATACCAAGTTTGTAATGCCCTGAGTCTGTACCCCGGGCACCACACGGTGCTTACGACCCCAAAGGACCATAAGTTAACCTATGACTGATATCTACTGTGAGCATTGAGTAATAATACTGCAATAAATACGGAAAAATAGGTTGAAATGCCATGATGTTCAAAACTTAAAATACTGATAAAGGATACCAACTGTAAATAATAATTTGCACAACTGAATACTGTCTGAAAGTCTAGTATGAAAATCCTCTAACTGAACTGTCTGAATGTGGAGTTGATGGGACAAGTCCCCAACTAACTCTGACTACTGAAATAAACTAACTACTGAAAAATAAAATAACAACTCTATCCTCAAACTATGAGGGCTCACTACTAAGTCTGTTGCTGATAGATTGGGCTGCTAAGTGCGGTCAGTAGCCCATGCGTCTGAACCTATTATATAAGACATCATAGTATAAAAAAAGGTATGCGTCAGTACTTTGAATGTACTAGTATGCTAAGTGAGGTAGTCTGACATGCATGGGTTCATATGCATGAACAATAACTGACTGAGTAACATGAATATAACTGACTGAGAATATATGTATATATGCCACTACTGTAAATACTGAATATGCAATGATATATGCATAACTACGCATGTTGTAACTGAGATTCATGTTAACACTAGGACCTGAATTCTTATAACTGAATGATTGATATCTGACTTTATTGATACTAAATTACTATATACTGAGTGACTGTTTTTGACAGTCCTGATTCTGTAGAATTGAACTGAGTTCTATACTGAACTGGGTGACTGTGTCTGACAGTCCTGATTCTGAAATTGAACTGAGGTTTTATAATGAGTCTGAAATTGAAACTATGGGAGTTTTCATCTAACCGACATACCCCGAGTATGACTGAGTTGGGGTCCAACCTGTGACCCTAGTTGTAAGGGTGTTAGCACCTTTCCAAGGGATACTTACAATGGTTATGAGTTAACCCTCTCTGACAGGAAGCTCTTTCATCAATCCTCGCTGGCAGGAAAACTCATACGAGATGTATTAACCCTAGAATAGCAGGAATACATCTCAAACTACGCTGGCTACATAGTTCTATAACGCAGGGATTGCTACTAAAGGTTAACCCCTTTACTGATAGGAATGACCCCATCCCTGGGGTCACTCGGTGCTGATTCTTACTCCCAACTGAATAGACAATGAACTAATTTCTAGTCTGTACTAGGCTTGACTTAACTGTTACTGATCGTGCTGTCTATCTGAACTAGGCTGAGTTCACTGAGTTCTATTAACTGACTGAGTACACTGAATTCTGTTAACTGACTGAATACGCTGAGTTCTATAACTGTATGAGTACTACTGGATGTGACATCACTGACACTATTCTGAAACTACTGTAAATCTAGGTAAACAACTAGATTTTTGGGTATTAAATACCCCCAGGACTCGATAGCATAGATTTTAAAACATAGCATAAACTTAAAAAGCATAAAAATGTTCACTTGCTCACAACTTGTTCATAGAGGCATTTTATCAAACACTTGTAAGATATAAGATTGCACATATGCTAGTATGTCATGATTTTCACATTTAATTCATATGAGCAATTTATCAAGCACTTGAGGAACATAATCTATGCACATGATACTAAATAATATGTAGGCATCATAATTTCAAATCTCAATTCGAAAATCAAGTACTTTTAACATGAATTCATATGATACTACACACATGATAAATAATTTCACATGAAACTTGAAATAAACCATGGATTAGAACACACTTAACATCATAATCATGAATACACTCAAATCCCATATGAATTTCATGAAATCAATTAATTTGTAGTTTAAAAGAGTTTCTTGAACTCTAAAGGGGGAAGGAAATCCTTGGATGAATACTTCACATACCTTGATTCTTGAATTCATGGAGACTGATGGTTTGTTCTTGAAGATTTGCTCTTGAAATTAAAATTCCTAGGGTTTGTTCTTGAGTAAATTTGAGAGAATTTGAAAGAAAGTGAGCAATTTAGCCTATAGGATCGTTTGATTTCATGTTTTGGGGCTGAAAATGGGTGGGATAATGACCCAAATACCCCTCTAGATGTGGGATTTTAATAACTAAAAATGTATCCAGTGATGCATAGACCGACGCGCTGCGTCGATGGCATCAATTCTATGACCAACGCACCGTGTCGAGTTCACGTTGGTTCATTGGAATTGAATTGAAAGATGAAAATATTATCTGTTGACGCATCGAGATCACGTCGATCCACTATTTTGGTCACCTGAACATGTTTCAAACGAGGTTCAAAAAATTCAAAACTTACTCGAAGTGTCCTACTGACATTCCTGATCATGAATCATCCTAACAATCGATATTTTAAGGTCATAAGGGTCGTGAAATAGGATCGCCAATGTACGAAGGCTAAAATACTTCTAAGTGTACACACTTAGCTAAAATTTCTAAGTCTGGGACCTCTTTTCAAGCTTTAACGGACTGAGTTAATCTTAAAATTTTGCGGGGTCTTACACTTTTCAAAATAAGGTATTTGAAATAATAAATCTCTCAACCAATTTGCTTTCTCACTAGCTGGAGATGAAGCTAAAGAAATTAGTTCAGCCTCTATGATTGAGTTAGCAATAATAGTCTGCTTTTTGCATTTCCAACATATAGCACCACCACTCAAAGTAAATACATAACCACTAGTAAATAAAGAATCATCTGATAAAGTATTTCAATCCGAATCACAAAAGCCTTCAAGTACAACAACCATAATAATTTTGTTCCAATTAAATATCTTATATCTCTCGTTATCACATGCCAATGTTCATTACCTGGCTTACTGGTAAACCTGCTAAGTACTCCTACTGCATATGCAATATCAGGTCTAGTGCAACCAGTCACATATCTCAAACTTTCAATTATGCGAGCATATTCCTTTTAATTTATAACATCATTTACTTTTCACAGGAAACAAGTGAACACTAGAATCAAAAGGAGTTACAACATGTTTGTAATCAAGGAAACTATATTTTTCCAAAATTTTCTCAACATAACGTGACTGATCAAGAAAAATTTCCTCGCATATTCTACTAAGTTTTATTTCTAGAATAAAATTTATCTCACGAAGATCTTTTATATCAAAGTGGCTTCTAAGAATATTTTTAGTCTCTCTAATAACATTCATGTTAGAGCCAAAGATCAATAAATCATCAACATATTGACAAATAATAACATTCGAATTCTCTCTAGACTTATGATATATGCACTTATCATAGTCATTTATTTTAAAGTCATTATCAATCATGCATGAATCAAACTTTTCATGTCATTGTTTTGATGCCTATTTCAAGCCATATAGGCATTTAGTAAGTTTACACACTTTACTTTCTTGGTTAGCTTCAACAAAATACTCGAATTGTTCCACATAAATCTCCCCATTTACGTCTCTATTTCAATAGGTTATTTTTATATCCATTTGATGTATTTGTAATATAAGATTACAACAATAGCAATTAAAAGTCTAATAGATGTAATTCTAGTTATCGGAAAAAAAAAATAAAAAAATTCTAGACTTTTTAGATGCTTAAAATCTTTAGCCACTAACCTAGCCTTGTATTTATCAACAGATCCATCTAGTTTTAACTTTTTATTTAAGACCCATTTACATTCAATTGCTTTACAATCCGATGGTAAATCAACTAGCTTTCAAATTTTATTGAAAATTAGTGATTCTATTCATTATTTACAACCTCTTTCCAAGAAAATAACATCATGAGAAGATAAAGTTCCTTTTAAAGTTAGAGGGTCATCTCCAACATTAAAAACATAATAATCAGGAACAAAATTTTTTTCTGCTCTAGCTTTTTTACTTCTTCTTAACTCAAAATTATCATTTTCTTTATTTTTTAAAAAAGAAGTAGAATAACTAGGTAGTAACAAAATATTTTCTTTAGTCCTTTGATCCCTACTATTTTTAGAATCAAAAAAAAATTTATTTTCATGAAAATTAGCGTCACTTGATTCTATTATAATACTATCTTTAAAATTTAAAAAATCTATAGGTTGTATTGTTTGAAACATAACCAAGAAAAGTACAAGTAGTAACTTTTTTATTCAACTTAGAGATTTTAGAATCCATTAACTTGACATAAGCTAAGCAACTCCTAACTCTTAGATATTCCAAATTTGGATTATGGCCTTTCCACAATTTAAAAGATGTTAATTTGATCTTTTCATGAGGCACGCGATTTAACATATAATAAGCAATCAAAGGCGCTCCACTCCAAAAATTTAAAGGTGCACTAGACTCAATTAACATGGCATTAATTAACTCAATCAAAGTTCTATTTTTTCTTTCCACTACACCGTTAGATGCAGACGAATAAGGAGGAGTAGTTTCATGAATTATACCCAATGATCTAACAAAAGAATTGAACTCATTTGACTCATATTCACGACCTCCGTCACTTCTAATTCTTTTTATTTTTTTGTTAAACTGATTTTCAATTTCATGGAGAAAAGTTAAAAAATTCTCAAAAACATCACTTTTATTTTTCATCTTGTAAACATATGTAAACTTAGAAAAATTATCAATGAAAGTGATAAAATATCTATTTCCACCACGAGTTAAAATTCCTCCAAGTTCATAAATACCAGTATGAACTAATTCTAATAAATTAATTTTTCTTTCTATTTGAAAATAAGGCCTTTTTGTGATTTTAACTTTACTACAAGCCTCACATTTTTCAAAATTCTTTTTAATTATTAAAAGTAGTCCTAAACTACTCATGATTTCCATATAACGATCATTTATATGACATAAACGAGCATGCCAAAAATTAGTAGAAGAGAAAATATAAACATAAGTAGAAGTTTTACTCATTTCAACATTCAACTTGAACATACCATCACAAACATATCCCTTTTCTACAAAAATATTATTATTCACAATTACACATTACTTAGATTCAATAATCAATTTCAAGCTTGCTTTATTAAGAAGAAAAGTAGACATCAAATATTTTATCATAGAAGGAGTATAGAGTACATCTTTTAAAATTAATAGTCTTCCAGAAGTAAAACTCAACTTGACATCTCCCTTTTCAAGCACTTGAGTTGTGTGAGAATATACAAGCATGATGGTTTTGGGCTCATCAAAATGAGTATAAATTTTAAACCAATCTTTGCCATAACAAACATAGACGTTAGCATCAGACTCAGTCCACCATCCATAGATATTCTTTGTCATGTTATGTCTGTTATCGCAGACATAAATAGTTCTTAGTAACGTTTGCCTGAGGTGTAGACCTAACTTTTCAAATTTTACAAAATTGAGCAATATGCAGTAACAAACCGAGACTACCCCCTAGTCGTTACATGGTGCTTACAGTCCCAAGGGAACACAAGCTAACCCATGAGATGGTACCTATTGTGAGCACTGGATAATATAATCATAAATGTGGAAGAATAACTGAAATGCCATAAGGTTTTAATATCTAAATTCAAAATTGAAATATAAATCTAGGAAAGACAACTGTCTGAATCTGAGGAAATACTGATAAACTGAATAACTAATAGAGTATAGTATCTAAAAATCCTCTAGGACTGACTGACTGAGAGTTGATGGGACAGGCCCCCAACTAACTCTACTAACTCCGAAATAAAGACATGAAATGATAAGATCTGTCCTCAAATAATGAGTACTCACTACTGCTACTATACTGCTGATAATCTGAGAATCTAGGTGTTATTCGAGAACTGAGCGTCAGCACCTATTATATGAGACATCATAGTGCAAAAGAAAAGTATGCGATCAGTACTTTGAATGTACTAGTATGCTAAATGAGGTAGGCTAACATGCAAGGTTTCATGATAAGGAGTAATGATCTATCTGAGTATACATGTAAGGCATGGAATACTGAACAGAGAAATGAAATTTGTAGATACTGAATGTGCATGAATGTCTATTAAATACTAAAAATGCATGAAAATCTGTAAACACTGAAGATGCATGACCAGGCATATAACATGGACTGAGTAAAATTTGTATTCTGAAGTACTAAAAAATATACTGATATTTGTATGCCTTGATCACACAACACTAAGACTGAACAACTGGACTGGGAGTGTAACTGAAATTGTATTTGAGACTGTGGGAGGTATCATCTAACCGACATTCCCCAATCTAAGATAATCGGGGTTCAACCTGTAACCCCAGTTGGAAGAGTGCTAATACCATGCCATGGGTACTAACACTGGCTGTGTGGATCCACTATACTGGTATAATGTCCAAAGGACTAAGGGTGTCAAGCCTGAACTGACGGGTGACCCCTGCAAGATAGTCAAGCCTAATCTGACGGGTGACTACTCATATCCTATGCTGGCTATGTAGTTCTGGAGTATAGGGACTGCTACTAACGACTCTTCCTATCTGATGAGGAAGCCGCCATCCCTACACTTGCTTGGTGCTAAATCCTACTCCCAACTGAATGACACTGAGATACTAGACTGTTCTGAGTTTAATGACTGATATCTAACTATTCTGATAATGCTCATAGTATAATCTGAAGACTATTCTGTAATGTACTAAGACTAGAATAAATAAACAGCTATGGTTTTCGGGTATTCAATACGTCCAGGACTCAAAATAACAATATTGAAAAGACACTAAAGCTTGAAGGCTAAAACATGAAGGCTCTTAATAAATAAATCACTCTTGTAGGCATTTTATCAAACACTTGTAGTTCATGATTTTAAAACAATCATAGAAATGTCATGAAACTTGTAGAAATAGCATAAATTCATCATAATAACATTAAATCATGGTTTAATTCAGTAAATTATAGTATTAAAACATGGAAGATTGAATAATAACAATAATTTCATGGTAACATGGTATAAAATCAATAGTACATGTAGATTCATGGATAAAATCATAATTTAAAACATAAATCTTGAAAAGATTATAACTTGATAATTAAAATGGGTTACTTGGGCTCCATGGATGAAAGGAATCCATGGATGAATATCTAACATACCTGGGTTAATGAATTTGAAAGGATTGATGGAGAGTTCTTGAGAAATTGCCTTGAATTTGAGAGCTAGTGTTTCTTGTTCTTGAAAGTGAGAATTTTTAATTTGAGAGAAAGTGAGTAATGATGAGTATTTAGGTCAATTAGGGGTTAAATTTTGTGTTTAGGATGAGTTTAGGGCTTAGGAAAAAGACTTAAACGTATTTTAAAATGGAAGCTGAAAACTGAAAAACCCATTTTTTAGCCTTGGCTCAACGCGCCACTATCGCTCCAAGCCACTAGAAAAGGGTCAACTGGGACCTGGACAAACACCGCAATGCGGTGCCATCGCGGTAAAGCTTTGGATGCCATTTTGGCCAGCTCCGCGATGCGCCATGATCGCGTACCTCTACTGGAAATTGAAAAATGGGAAAACGACATGCTTCGCGATGCGCCATGATCGCGGAGTCACACTGAAAATCTGCAATTGTTATTTGGGCTACCTACGTGATGCGCTAAGGGTTAAAATGATGGGGTTTTACGACTGAAACTTTAAATTGCCATAACTTCTTACTCGGTTATTGGATTTGGGCAAATTTTATATCGTTGGAAAGCTAGTTCAATTTCCTAAGAAATGAAAGGTTCTAAACTAAAGAATAATGAGTGTTCAAAAAATTTTATATGTGAATACTCATGTATAAGGACTTAAAGTACGCTAGGAAAATGCGCGGTGTTACAATATCTCCCCCTTGGGATCATTCATCCCCGGATGAAACTGGTTAAGCTGAGGAAATTAATGGACTGAGCTTACACACTGAATATACATGTCTGAAATGATTCATGAATGCACGACTGACATGAACATGATGTGCGGCTGAAATTGAGCATGATAGAGAAAAATCTTAAGAAGATTGGTACCTTATGTTGAATCTGGATTCGCGGAGAAAAAATAAGGGTACTTGATCCGCATATCTGCCTCTGCTTCCCAAGTGGCTCCCTCAATAGACAGATTCTACCAAATAACTCCGCATATCGGGGACGGAGTTTCCTTTTTTTGCCGAATCTCTTCACTCCCTTCATGGGAGAGATTTTCAAATACATGAAGTCACCGACCTCAAACTCGAGATCCTTTCTCCTCACATCAGCAACGATTTCTGTCGGCTCTGGGCATCCCTAAGCCTTCCTTTGATCAACTGAACCTTTTCTAACGCATCAAACACTAAGTTAGGCCCTACTATTGCAACCTCACCTACTTCAAACCAACCAATTGGAGATCTACATCTTCTACCATAGAGAGCCTCAAATAGAGCCATATGAATACTGGAATGATAACTATTATTGTATGTAAATTCAATCAAAGGAAAATGGTCATCCCAAATGCCCTTGAAATCAACAACGTACGCTCTCAGCATATCCTCAAAAGTCTGAATGGTCCTTTCTACTTAACCGTCTTTCTAAGGGTGGAAGGCTGTACTGATCTGGACTTGGGTACCAATACCCTTTTGGAATGCTTTCCAGAAGTGACAGGTAAAATGGGTACCTCTATCTGAGGTGATATATAAGGGAACACCGTGCAACCTAACCAACTCTCTAAGATAGACATTAGAATAGTCCTCGGCTAAATTAAAGGTATGGACTGGTAAGAAATAAGCTGATTTGGTCATCCTGTCTATGATAACGCAAATTGAATTATTCTGATGATGGGTATGAGGCAAATCTGTCATAAAATCCATGTTCACTTCTTCCCATTTCCACATGCAAGAGTTCAGTATTCCCCTGAACTCCTGCATGGACCCACTAGGCTTCTGGTGCTCGACCTTAACTTGCTGCCATATAGAGCACTTAGCTACAAACTCTATAATATCTCTCATCATCCCACTGCACCAATAGACCTTCCGTAAATTACGGTACATCTTAGTGGCCCCTGGATGAATATAGTAACGCGCACCATGCGCTTCTGTAAGAATCCGTTGCCTCAAATCATCTACACCAGGTACACACAATCTACCCTGACAATAGAAAACACCATCTCCCCTTTGGGAGAAAACCTCCACCTTTTGATACCTAACTGATTCTTTCAACTTAACAAGATTGGGATCTCTATCCTGCTTTTTTTCACCTCGGAAACTAGATTTGACTCTGAGCTACTCTGAACCCATATACTACCTTCTGCTGAATCGAGTAAATGGACACCTAGACGGGAAAGATGATGAACTTCCTGAGCTAACTTCTTCTTACCATCCTCAATATGAGCTACACTACCCATAGACATTCTACTAAGAGTATCAACAAAGACAGTGTCCTTGCCCGGATGATACAAAACACTCATGTCATAATCCTTTAATAACTCTAACCACCTTCTCTGACGCAAATTCAAATCTTTCTGAGAGAAAACATACTGGAGGCTTTTGTGATCTGTGAATACATCTATATGCACCCCATATAAGTAATGCCTCCAAATCTTTAAGGCAAATACTACAGTTTCTAGCTCAAGATCATGAGTCAGATAATTCTTCTCATGAGGCTTAAGATGTCTGGAGGCGTAGTCTATGACCTTACCTCTCTGTATGAGGACACAACCCAAACCTACTCTGGATGCATCACAGTACACAACAAAACCATCTGAACCATCTGGCAAGGTAAGAACTGGGGATGAAGTGAGTCGAGTCTTCGACTCTTGAAAACTCTTCTCGCATCAATCTGACCACTAAAACTTAACTTTCTTCTGAGTCAATCTAGACATGGGGGATGCAATAGAAGAAAACCCTTCAAAAAATTGACGGTAATAGCCAGCTAAACCCAAGAAACTCCTGATGTCTGATGGAGAGATGGTTCTAGTCCAGTTTCTCACCGCTTCAAGCTTTTGAGGATCAACCCTAATGCCATCACTAGAAATAATATGACTAAGGAATGCTAATGATTTTAGCCAGAATTCACAATTACTAAATTTAGTGAACAACTGATGGGCTCTAAGAGTCTGTAACACGATTCTGAGATGGTCTGCATGATCGTGTTCACTATGAGAATAGACAAGAATATCATCAATGAAGACTATGATGAACATGTCCAAGTACTGTTTGAACACTCAGTTCATCAAGTCCATGAAGGCTGCTGGGGTATTTATAAGACTAAAGGACATGACTAGAAATTCGAAGTGACCATACCGAGTTTGGAAAGCTACTTTTGAAATGTCACATTCTTTGACACTAAGCTGATGATAGCCTGATCTGAGGTCTATCTTGGAAAAGTAACTGGCACCCTGAAGTTGGTCAAACAAGTCATCGATTCTTGGAAGTGGGTATTTATTCTTTACTGTGACCTTATTCAATTGACAGTAGTCAATACACATTTTGAGAGAATCGTCTTTCTTACGTACGAATAGAACAGGTGCACCTCACGGGGAGATATTAGGCCTGATGAATCCCTTATCTAAGAGGTTTTTTAATTGATATTTCAGTTCTTTGAGTTCAGCTGGAGCTATTTTGTATGGCGGGATAGATATAGGCTGAGTATCTGGAAGAAGGTCTATTCCGAAGTTGATTTCCCTTTTGGGAGAAACTCTGGGAAAATCATCAGGAAAAATATCTAAGAATTCATTTACTACTAGGATTGACTCAAGAGTAAGAGTTTCTAAGTTAGGGTCTTTGACTCGTACAAGATGGTAGACACACCCCTTGGATATCACCTTTCTATCTCTAAGGTATGAAATCAACTGACCCCTAAGACATGTAGTTCTACCCCTCTATTCAAGGACTGATTTATTTGGAAACTAAAAATAAACTATTTTGTTTCTACAATCAACTGAGGCATACCATGAGTGGAGCCAATCCATGTCGAGAATGACGTCAAAATCTGTAATCTCTAACTCTACGAGATCAACTGAGGTAACTTTTTGAGCTATTGTGACCGGACAGTTCCTTTATACCTATCTAGCTATAATGGAAACACTTACTGGAGTAGATACTGAAAAGGGCTCTGCTAGAGTTTCGGGACTGACTTTGAAATTGACAGCTATATATGGAATTACAAAAGAAAGAGAAGCTCAAGGGTATAGTAAAGCCTAAACATGTAAGTGAAAGACCTGCAACGTACCAGTAACTATGTCAGTAGAATTTTCTTGATTTTGGCAGGATTGAAGAGCATATAATCTGTTCGGATACTGACTAATGGGACTGACCCTGTTGGCACGCATCCCTACTTTTCTGGGCAACTACGCGACACTCCCAAATTCGGTATCCTGGCTTGCCACACCCGAAGCACATATCACTACCCACTCTACACTCATCCTGATGGTGTCTGCCATATTTCTGACATAAAGAATTGGTACGAGCACTACTAACACTGATCTGGGACTTAGAGCCTGGTGCCCTATCCCTATTGTCATTTTTGAATTGGGTACTGGGGTACTGGCTGAAGAAGGTACTGGGGCTGAAGACCTCTGATAAAACTAAGGACAATTACCACCTTCTGACTTTGGCTAACTGAAGTTAAATTTATCGGTTCTAGCTCTCTTGTTTCCTCTCTCCCTCTCCTTAATCTTCTGCTCCTCTATCTTTTGAGCATGTACCATCAACCTAGACAAGTCCATCTCACTAATTAGCATTGCGGTCCTACACTCCTTGACTACACTATCAGATATGCCAGACACAAAATTACTCATCTTGGACCTGCTGTCCGCCACCATATGAGAAACATACCTAGCTAACTGAGTGAACTTAAGAGAATACTCTCTCACACTCATGCTGCCTTGCCTCAAGTTAAAAAATTCTAGCACCTTGGCCTCCCTCAACTCTAATGGAAAGAATCTGTCCAGAAAACCCGTGACAAATTCTTCCCATTCTATAGGCCCTGCATCAATACCTTTATCAACTTTCCACTTCTTAAACCAAATATGGGCTACATCCTGCAATTGATATACATCCAACTCAGTACTCTGACTAGATGTCACCCCATAGCATCCGTTACCTTCTGAACTATGTCTAATAATTCATGTGGGTCCTCTTCAAACATGGCCCGTGAAAGAAGGAGAATTCATCCAGGTAAAGTCCCGAATTCTGGTTGTAGCAGTATTGGCCACTGGATTGGCCAAAACAGTAGTTGGCCATTTATTCTATGCTATTACAGAGTTTTCTAGAGTAGTGAACGCAACCCTGAATTTTGTGTGAGAGACATACTCGTCTAGAGGATCTGCCTGGATGGGCTGTGAGGCTGGCTGAGTTTCTGTTCTTCTTTCGTTCTTCTTGGGAGGCATGTTCTGTGAACAGAAGGAGGAAACGAATTAGACTGAGATTTTAACTTGAGCACATGCTCACTCGCACGACATGAATACTGAAAGAAGGGAAACTTTTCCTAAATGCCTTGTAGCCTCTCGTCCATAAGTATGGCGCGCTATACATCTATGCATAAGACTCTACTCGACGTGGCTTTCATACTTCCTAGGACACTTTAAAACCTTAGACTCTGATACTAAGTTTGTAACACCTGAGACTACCCCCAAGTCGTTACACAGTGCTTACAGTCCCAGGACCACAAGCTAACCCATGAGCGGGTACCTGCTGTGAGCACTGGATAATAAAATCATTAATGCGAAAGAATAACTGAAATGCAAAAAGGTTTTAATATCCGAATTCAAAACTGAAATATAAATCTAGGAAAGACAACTGTCTAAATATGAGGAAATACTGATAAACTGAATAACTAACTGACTATAGTGTCTGAAAAGCCTCTAAGACTGACTTACTGAGAGTTGATGGGATAGGCCCCCAACTAACTCTACTAACACCAGAAATATAGACATGAAATGATAAGATCTGTCCTCGGATAATGAGGACTCACCACTACTACTGTACTGCTTATAATCTGAGAATCTAGGTGCGATTCGGGAACTGAGTGTCAGCACTTATGATATGAGACATCATAGCGCAAAAGAAAAGTATACGATCAGTACTTTGAATGTACTAGTATGCTAAATGAGGTAGGCTAACATACAAGGTTTCATGAAGAAGAGTAATGATCTATCTGAGTATACATGTAAGGCATGGAATACTGAACAGAGAATATGAAATCTGTAGATACTGAACATGCATGAAAGTCTGTAAAATACTAAAAATACATGAAAATCTATAGACACTGAAGATGCATGACCAGGCATATAACATGGACTGAGTAAAATCTATATTCTGAAGTACTGAAAAATATACTGATATCTGTATGCCTTGATCACACAACACTAAGACTGAACAACTGGACTGGGACTGTAACTGAAACAAATCATGTTTTAATTCAATAAATCATAGTATTAAAACACGGAAGATTGAATAATAACAATAAGTTCATTGTAACATGGTATAAAATCAATAGTACATGGAGATTCATGAATGAAATCATAATTTAAAACATAATTCTTGAAAAGATTGTAACTTGATAATTAAAATTGGTTACTTGGGCTCCATGGATGAAAAGAACCCATGGATGAACATCTAAGATACCTGGGTTAATGAATTTGAAAGGATTGATGGAGAGTTCTTGAGAAATTGCCTTGAATTTGAGAGCTGGAGTTTCTTGTTCTTGAAAGAGGGGATTTTTAATTTGACAGAAAGTGAGTAATGATGAGTATTTAGGTCAACTAGGGGTTAAATTTTGTATTTAGGACGAGTTTAGGGTTTAGGAAAAAAACTTAAATACCCTTAAACGTATTTAAAAACGAAAGCTAAAAACAAAAAAACTCAATTTTTGGCCTTGGCGCAACGCACCAAGACACTGGAAAAGGGTCAACTGGGACCTTGACAAACACTGCGACGCAGTACCATCGCAGTAAAGCTTTAGATGCCATTTTGTCCAGCTCTGCGATGCGCCGTGATCGCGTACCTCTACTGGAAATTGACAAATGGGAAAACAGCCTGCTCCGCGATGCGCCATGATCGCAGAGTCACATTGAAAATCGGCAATTGTCATTTGGGTTGCCTACGCAACGCACTATGGGTTAAAATAACGGAGTTTTACGACTGAAATTTTAAATCACCATAACTTCTTACCCGATTATCAGATTTGGGCAAATTCTATATCGTTGGAAAGCTAATTTAATTTCCTACGCAATGGAAGGTTCTAAACTGAAGAATAATGAGTGTTCAAAAAAATTTATATGTGAATACTCATGTATAAGGACTTTGAGTAAGCTAGGAAAATGTGGGGTGTTACATATGCCCACTCTTGCCACAAACAAAGCATGGTCCCTTTTCTTGAAAATGTTGATTTTTTTCTTGGTTATTTTCACAGTTATTGTCTTTGGGATGTCTACCGTTATTTTTTATTTTTTTTAAATTCTTAGGCTTCAAAGATGTATTTTTGTTAGTTTTAGGGACAATATTATTTAAAATAGTTAAATTTACCTTCGGTGTGGTGGTGTTTTCTTCTGTTTACAAAAGTGCATCCTGGCCCCTTGCCTCTTCTTCCATGCGTATTCAATTACTAAAGTCTCAAGAGAAGTTTTCTTTTGTTTGTGGCGCGTAGTTTTTTTAAAGGAGGAAGTTTATCTAGTATACCACAAACAATAAGGTTATCTTCAATTTTGAATTTTTTGAACCTGAGTTTGCCAACAATCATTATATAGTTCTGAGCTTGGTCTACCATTGATTTGTCGTCCACCATTTGAAAGCAAAAAAATCTGCTAGCAACATACTTTTTTGCTTCCGCCTCCTCAGTATCATACTGACTTTGTAATGCTTTCCTAATTTCCTTTGTACTAAAGAAAGTTCTATCATAATAATCATAAAAATTATTCGATAGACAATTAAGTAAAAATACCGACACTTGTAGAAGTCACCATTGTACTTTTCAACTTTTTCTTGGAAAGAAATGAGTTCATCATTATTCATGAATGAATTACCTACTTTGTTTGAATTCTTCTCAGTTAACACATAAGAAACCTTGCGAAAACTTAAGTAGAAAAGTACTTTACTCTTCCATCTTTTGAAATGAGTACCGTTGAATCGGAATGGCTTGTTAAAATCTCCCATCTTGACATCCACAGATTTTTTAATTATTGTCATTGAATCTCCTTACAATTGTTGGTGAAACTACAATAAAATTACAAATGAAAAATACTAATGAAGAAAATAAAAAATATCTTCTTCTTGATTGAGCCGTGGATATCTCGCTCTCTTTAAGAAGATTCAAGCCCACTGCAGCAAATGATTTCACCGGTCCAGTAGTAATCTTTTTGACTTGTCCCCTCCAGGATACAACAGTTTTCTCGCAAAGTATAACTCAACAAATTCTGTACAAGAATTGAGTTCCAAGCTCCACAAAAAAGAACACCTCCCTTAAACTAATAAACTCTCTTTTTTACTAAATTTTGTTAACTCTATATTTTCTTGTTCTTTAAAAATATGCAAGACCACCTCTATTTATAGGTGATGTATTCATTCTTCTAATGAATAAGAATGAATAATAGGTAGTAAAGAGGGAGGATCAATGGCATATAAGTTACAAGAATAAAAAGGTAGAATAATGGTAGAAGTTATAAGAGTTACAAGAAACTTATGGCTACATTATTACTATTAAGTCATAAAAATAATTGACATATAATGTCACCAAAATGAATGAGGGTTAACTGTTGATGTATGTACAAACGGATGGAGTAAAGATGTTGAACAATGGCATTATATCTTATATCACTAACTCCAAAATAGAGTAATGTCTTGAAACAATCAATGCCAGTTATTTACTGATATTCTTAAATCCTCCAACGTTAAAATGAAAATGAAAAAGTGTCAAAGTCCAATAGTCGGCAGCTTACACTTTGACAGACAATGAGAGGCAATTTAATATTATTAAAATACTAATATTAAAATGCTTAACATCCATCACAACTTATTATCTCATGCTATTTGGTTAAAACATTCCTTATCTACCTACAACAAAACTTTACAGTTCTGGAGAAATATGTACCATGTTATACTTAATTAGAAGTAAAAAATGAGATTCTAGAGATATTTCTAGCATTATATTTGGCTGTGATATCTTATAAGATTATCGAATACCTATTAAAAATCGCCAATTAATTACATTTGTTGCTGATGAATCTTCAGAACTATTCTACAAATTTATGTGTTGCTATAAGATTCACCTTAAGCACTACTAGAGGTATTAGGCCGTCCTTAAATTTCAAGTGTGTAAATGATTTTTTTATGCAATTACTGGTTTTATAGTACTATCAAACATTTTTAATTACTCCAAAATTTCACGTTTTATAGGGTATGATAATTACCTTATCATGTTTATTAACCATATTGATACCTTTATACAACTCTAAAGAGTAATTAAAAAATATTAGCTCGCCAAAAAGTCCTGTTAAGCATATTTTGACAATGTATATCATATATATCACAGAGGTTTTAATAGATGCAAATAAGTATACATGATATTCATATGATACATGAATATACATGGATCTTCTGACAAATATACATATGATACACACACACATATATATTTCGCGATGGAAATGCACTCTTCCCCCAACTTTCCGACATAGGGGGCTAGCTTGCTTCCACTGGTGGTGGGCAGGCGAAGGGTCCAAAGGACATGCAACCGGGGGCAGTCCAAAATTCAATTGTTTCTTTTCCTTCTTGTTCATCAATCGAATATATATATATATATATATATATATATATATATATATATATACACACACCTATAATCTATATCTATAATATATTAAAAGTGTGAAGACCCTTAGAGAAATGATTTGATCTTTTTACCCTTAATTTATTAACTTTGTAATAGACAAAAACGTCTTTTTGCTATTTTGATAAATTATTATTTAATTATTTTTAATGAAAAACACATCCCACCTCAAAAAGGAAATAAAAAATAAGTAGTGTTAGGTTGTATTCATCATACGACCTAGAGAGGAAAAAAGAAAACAAGTAGGGTTTTTGATTTAATTAGGAGTCCTAAATTTTCTTTTCTTTTAAATTTTGTTTGTCTTATTTTCAACAATAATTAGTTTTTTATTTTAAATTTTTTTCTAATTAGACTAGATTTCTTCCATGTTTGATCAATTGTTTTTAAAAGGAAAAATTTTGGACTTCTATATATTGAGCATCTTTTTTTTTCAACAAATAATAGAATAACATTCACAATTTAATTGTTAAAGAGTATGTTCAATAGAAGATTAGTTTTGTGTTTTTTAATATTAGTTTTTAATTTGTAGGTCAGTTATATTAAATATCATGCACCTTTTATTATCGTTTTCTTTATCGTATGATTTATTATAATTTCAACTGTTGGTTTTCACATGATGTGCAGGTAAAGAAAAATTATGTGAATGTATGATTGACACTTCGTGCCGACTACGAGAGGATTTGAAGGCATGTTTTTCTAAATTTTATTTCTCATTCATATTAGTACAATTTATGTTGTTAAGGTGTTGATTAAGAGTGCATGTTCTATTCTTTGATTCGACTTTTATCAAATTTCATTCAATTCTTTTATTTACGATTTTAAAAAGTAGACATCAAACACCAAATTGAACTATTTCAGTTTAATTCGTTTTCTTTCAACTTCGTTTCTATTTGATTCAATGTTTTCAAGACGAACATTAATTTCAACCCAAAAAGGGCCATTAAAGGATAGAAAATAGTCATAATCGCCGCCCAATCTTGAAATCGAACAACGTCAGGTATGAAATCTCCAACTCTTCTCCGCTTTACTAACTTTATCTATTCAATTTTTTTAGTAGTGTTGTAACTTGAGATTTGAAATCCCAAATTGTGGGAAATAATTTAACTCCTCAATATATTGTGAGCTATTAGTACTACATTGTTACATGGCGAGGAATCATGATCTAGTTTGAGTGTAAGAAGTCTCCGCAATAGATAAAATCATCTTTTCACTATTTTTTATATTGCCGAGCTATAATAAATTTTCTTCTTCCTCGTCTGAAAGTCACGTTTTCAAGCAATATTAAGGTGGTCTATTTGAATTCAATATTAATTGTTCTCGAGTCAAGTTTTCAAGCAATATTAAGGTGGTCTATTTAAATTCAATACTAATTATTTTCGATTATTGATCATCAAAATTTTATACTTTGTCCTGTAGATGGAGGAGTAAATGTGATGAAAGTTCAAATTTTTGTTTCTTGAATTTATATTTCTTGTGGAATTTTTGTTTTGAAAATCAGCTAAAATTGATTTTAAGAAGATTTAAAAAATCTAGAAATAAATATGAAAGTTTTAGAATAAGAAAAATATAGAAAATACCAAATTTGTAAAAGTTTTAAGTAAGTAATCAATGATTTTCTAAAGATTTAACTTTAAAAATAAGAAAAGATTTTAAATATAGAAAAATATATATAAAAAAATAGTCGTACTACAAATTGGTTCAAATTGATGTTTCTCTCTTAGTTTCTAGCAACAAGTAAAAGAGTTACTGCATGGAAAATGCAAATTGACGATCCATTAACTACTTAAAACTTCTGGTGGTAATATATTAATATATATATACTTACAATAAAATATGTTATTTTTACATTAGTATATTAAAGTGTGAAGGATCTTTAAAAAGTGATTTGAACATTTTGCACTTCATTAAAACCTTCGCAATAGACTAAATCGTCTAATTTAAAATAATGAAAAGTTACACGTGCGAGGCATGTATGTATATATGTGTGTGTGTGTGTATGTGTGTGTGTGTGCATGTATGTATGTATGTATGTATGTATATCCCCGACTATACACTGTTATACACTTGCCATGTCATGAATTCTTTTCATCTCATTCTGGTCTTCTTCGTTTATTTGTGTTTCATCTTTTTTTCTCTATTTCATCACTCCTCCCACAAACTTTGAATGTTTGATTTTTGAGGCAAATCACCTCGTAATCTTGACTATACACTATTAATTTTACAATATTGTGAGCAATGAAATTTTATTAAATTTACATTCATACAAATTTAGATTATATTAAAATTTAAATTATATTAGTCCAAATAAATGTGATGGATTAATATGATTGGATCAATTATTTAAATCCAAATAAATATGGATTTAATTAAAGTCCAATTTCTGCTGGGCTAGTCCATTGATTTGGGCCACAAAAGATGAGCCCGATTTGTTAAGCCTACAATGTCATCATAATCTAAAGGCCCAATTGAGTGTCACATATCAAATGACGTGACATGCTAAGTTAAGTAAAGGAGCCAATAGGACCATGTCACTTAAATCTAATTGGCCAAAAGAAGCCCATCTAATTGGCCAAAAGAAGCCCATCTTCACCATGACTCTTTTCTTCCTACAACTATAAATAGGTCTCATAATTCATAAAAGAGACCAACAATTCTAATGAGAAGCAAGATAGAGCTCGTGGATCAAACGCCACAGATTTCTTTACAAATTCAAGCATTCAAGATTCAATTCATCAAAATACAAGATCAAGACCACAATATTCAAGAACAAGCTCAAAGGCCCTTGAATTCAAGTACAAGTCGAGATAAAGTTCATCAAATCCATAAATCAATATCTAGTTCATTAATATTCAAGATTAAGACCGCAAGATTCAAGATCAAACTCAAAAACTCTTGAATTCAAGTGCAAGTCAAGATCAAATTCATAAAGTTCAACAATATTCAAGATCAAACTCGAAGCCGTAGAATTTATATTTGAAAAGGTGAATCAGAGGATTTCTAGAGATTGTAACACTCACAAATTGAAATTAATAAAATGATTATTACGATATTTTTCTTGTCTCGATTATTATTTTTTGACTCAAATTTTATTCTCAACAAATTCTAGCATGCCTAATGGGATGATCTCTGCCTCTCATCTTAATTTTTCCAATATCAAAGCTTAAGAACACTGAAATGACTTCCAAGAAGGTCAATTCTCAATTGACTGCCTCTAAGGCTACTAACTTCAAATTCTCTACTGAAGTGGAAAGCATCTCTGGCATTACTTTTGAAAGCTTTGGGGCAATCACAAGGAACAACTCCATTTTTTGGATCTTTAACCCCAAAAGGAGCGAGGTCCCATGCAAGTGCTTTCAGGGAAGGAAGCAATGTGGTAGAGACAATTAAGAAGACGTTAGCTCTACTTGAGCACTCTGGTTCAAAATACCCTTGCACAAAGAATGATGGCGTTCAACCAACATATCATCTTCATTTACACCACGTAAGCTCAGTAATTCAAAGTTCAAATTTTGCGATAATTTGTGTTACTTTCCAATGTATCTAATATTATGCAAACAATGGTAACTGATGCCTCATCTATGGAAGATGAGCTTGCAAACCTGCCAAAGGCAATTGATGGTCTGACCAAATATGGACAAAATCAAGACGCTCGGATTGATAAGTTGGTGGATAGGATAAACGTCTTAATAGATGGAGATTGTATCCATTCACCTAGTAAGGCTCTAGAATTTCACGAGACAAAACTTCCTATAAAATAAATACCACCCATTAACAAGGTATGAGTCTCTTGAGGGAGTGATCTCAATTTATTAGTTGAAAGAGTTCATTGAAGGGACCCTTAAAAACAAAAATGATGTTGCCACCAAATCTTCTCTAACGTATGTCAAGCCCTACACTGCAAGGATTAATAGCTTCAAAATGCCTGTCTACTATCAACCCCCAAATTTTAATAATTTAAGCGCAAAGGGAATCGAAAGCAACATGTTGCACACTTTGTTGAGACATGTAATAATGCAGGAACCTACAGTGACTATCTTGTCAAATAATTTATTCATTCTCTAAAGGGAAACATCTTCTATAGTACGCAGACCTTGAGCCTAATTCCATCGATAATTAAGAGCAATCGAAGCATGAGTTTCTGAATCACTTCTATAGCATGAAGTGCACAGTGAGCATGGTAGAGCTCACAAATACTCATAAAAAAAAGGATAAACTAGTTATTGACTTCATCAATTAATGGAGAAATATGAGCCTAAACTGCAAAGATAGGCTTAGTGAAACTTCTATAATAAGGATGTGCATCATAGGAATACATTGAGAGTTAGCTACCATGCTCACGACATGGAGTTGAGCATGCATTCTATCGAAAAAGGACTGGCATCTATTAATGACCCTCGAAAGGGAAAGAATAAGTAAAACCCATAAGATAGAGTAATTTTGTCCCCAAAAGCGATATCAAAGAATCCATAAATGTTGATGCGTCTTCTATAAAGTTCACGACAACGGTGATCAAGAAGCAAAGCATGAAGACAACTTCTTAAGCACGTCCAAATCAGAAGTTGACTTTGAACGACATGCAAGAAAAGAAATACCCCTTTCGCAATTCTGTTGTTGCCAAAAATTTTCATAAACTTCTTGAGCATAAGCTTATTGATCTACCATAGATGAAGCAATCCGACGAAGATGGAAGGACTAATTTCCAAATTATTACAAGTATCATAGGCTTATGGGTCACCTTTGGAGAAATATTTTATCATCAAGGACAAAATCATGCAACTGGAAAATAAGAAGAAGATCCTTTTTAATGATGAGAAAGCCAGTTCTCATCAAATCTCTATTACTTTTGGCTTACTCAATCCGGTCTAATTACACTTCAAAAAGAATAGGAAGAAACCATTAGAGCATAACAAGTTTTTAATTGACAAAGGTGATGACGTAGGTTGGACGCTGGTGACAAGGAACATACACAAAAAGATGAGTCTATGAAATGAGTCATACAAGTAGCTAACTATGAGGATGGTCAAGAAATTACGAAAACAGGGGCTAGTTGAGCTTCCAAGTAGGGCGAGGGTAGTGGAAAATCACCATAAAAAACTATGACGTCCTGTGACTTTGGAAAAATTCTTTCCAAGTTGATTTCATGCAAAGATTGCTCAAGTCAACCTTGAGGAATATTGCTTTAATACTAACAAAGAAGGAGCAAAGGGTGAAAATCTATCCATGGAGGTTGTTTTATCTTCTAAGAAACCTAATGAACCTCTTAGCCAAGAAGCACATGTATGTAATACAAAAATTATATTTATAAATAATGATCTCCTATTTGGTAAAACCCTACACAACCATCCCTTGTATATGATAGGTTATGTTCTAGGAAAAAATAAATAGAATCTTGATAGACGAGGAATTCAAAATCAATATTTTTCTTATTCACACAATGAAAGAACTTGGCATCACAACTGATAAACTTATTGAAAGTCATTTGATGATCCAAGGGTTCAACTAAGGGGGCCAGAGTGTCATAGAATCTATCAAGTTGGATATCCATATGGATAATTTGTTATAAAATATATTGATGCATGTGATCGATGTTAAGACTTCATACAACATATTATTTGGTAGGCCTTGGGTACACGAGAATAAAATTGTCTCATCCTTCTACGATCAATGCTTGAAGTATCTTAAAGATGGAGTGGAAAGAAAAATAACTGCCAATGATGAGCCATTCACAGAAGCCAAGTCACACTTCGTCGATGTAAAATTCTACTTGAAAATTATGTTGTGGTGGAGGAAAGAGTTGATAATGTCATAGACCAAGAGCGATAAAATTGCAACCAAGATGGTCGAAGTGGCTTTTGAAAAGATCACCATTAAGAAGTCTCCCTCTATCTCGAATAAAAAAAATATCACATCCATAAAAAAGAAAAACAACTCCTCTGCTTCACTACTCACCAAAGGTAAAGAAAGAGGAAGGTCAATTATCTAATTTCTTTAATATGTTCTAAGAGGATTGACTCTTTCTATTAAGGTAATCAATGTGATAAACTTGTCCTTAAATCTACTTAAAGAATTTGTGGCTTGAAATCCGCTGCAAGATATAACACTCCCTACTAAGCGTACAAAACAAGGCTTTGATCCAAATGTTTACAATCTATTCTCAAAGTTTGGATATATCCCTAATGAGCTATCAAAGTTAGAAAAACTCCCATTAGAGGCTTCCAATATACAAGCGCGTGAAGGCCTAGGGTACACGACACTACCTCCAATTCTTATCTCCATAAGAAAGCAGTTAGTAACTACATCACTGTAGAAGAGGAGTTTACTACTTCCAACAAAAGGCCTTCTATCTTTGATTGGCTTAGAGAATCAACCACAAGGAGTTCTGTCTTTGATCAACTTGGAGGATCAACCACTTAATAATGCACTATTCACCTAGGATCCAAAAGGATTTTCAAAGTTTGATTCCTTCTAGAATAAGGCAACATACAAAACTAATGGTTTCATGTAAGGAGGTGTTAAATACAAAAACTCATATTTATACCAAGAAACGTAGGGAAAATAAATAAAGTGTAGACTCTTCATATCATATTACAACCCAAAGCAAAGAATGATGCCTCATCTCAAATAAAGGTTGATGAAGAGCTGCAAGATATCCCCCGATGTTACTATATAACTATCAATGATGATGATCCTCAAGAGGAGAAAGATGTTGGAGATGCTCGCAACATAAATAAGGAGTGAAGACCAAAATTGATCCCTTGAGAGAAGTTAATCTTGGCACTAATAAAGATCCAATTCCAACTTACCTGAGTGCTTTTCTAAATTAGAGGGACAAATCGCTTATACAGACATACTTAAAGAATATAGGGATGGATTCATTTAGAGTTATAAGGATATGCCTTGCTTAGATCCAAAAGTAGCAGTCCATCAATTGGCGGTCAAGAAAGGTGTTTATCCTGTTAAACAAAACCAAATATATTTTAGGCCAAAATTAGTTCCATTGATTGAAAATGAGGTTAACAAACTCATTGAAGCTGGCTTTATTCGTGATGTTAAATACCTCACGTGGATTTTATATATTGTGCTTGTGAGGAAGAAGAATAGATAAATTTGAGTTTATGTCGACTTTAGAGATCTCAATTGCATGCCCTATGGATGATTTTCCAATCCACTTTCCAAAGTTGATGATTGATGTTACTACTAGTTTTGAGGCACTGTCCTTCATGGATGGTTCATCCGACTATAACCAAATCCACATGGCACCAAAGGATGAAGAGCTTACTGTATTTCATATGTCAAATATATTTATTTCTATGAGGTAATGCCTTTTAGTTTGAAGAACGCTGGTGCCACTTATCAAAAGGCTATGCAAAACATATTTGATGGCCTACTTCATAAAAATATTGAGTGCTACGTGGATGACTTAGTGGTGAAGTCAAGTAAGAGAAACAACCACTTGAAAGATATTATGATAGTATTTGAGTTGTTTCAAAGATATCAACTTAGGATGAACTCATTGAAATATGCCTTTGGAGTTAGTTCTAGAATATTTTTTGGCTTCATTGTATGACACTAATAAATTAAAATTGATCAAGCCAAGGTTGATGTGATTTTGAAGATACCCGAGCCTCAAACCATTCATGAGTTAGAAATCCTCCAAGGAAGGCTAGCATATTTAAGAAGGTTCATCTCAAATTTGATTAAAAAATGTTAGCCATTTAGCTAAATCATGAAGAAGGATGCTTCTTTCCAATGGGACCAAGTTTGTATAAGGTCTTTGAAAGTATCAAATCATACTTAATGAAGCCTTCAGTTCTTATGGAAACTATATGTAACACCCCGAGTCTGTACCTCGAACATCACACGATGCTCATAATCCCAAAAGACCACAAGCTAACACATGACTGGTACCTACTGCAATTACTGAATAATAATACTATATAATAAAGAAATTAAGCAGAAAATTGCCATAAGGTTCAAAACTAAATCAAATACTGGCATGTAAATACTGAATATTGAACATCTGTCTGAAATAGTCTATCCTAAAAAGCCTCTAACTGAACTGTCTGAAAGTGGAGTTAATGGGATAAGCCCCCAATTAACTCCAACTATTAAAGTACTGATAACTGGAAAAAAATTCTCTATCCTCGAACTATGAGGACTCACTACTAAATCTGTTGATAAAAATATGGGCTGCTAGGTACGGTCAGGAGCCCGTGCATCTGAACCTATGATATAAGATATCATAGCGCAAAAAAAGGTATGCATCAGTACTTTGAATGTACTGGTATGCTAGGTGAGGTAAGGATGAATGCATGAGTTCATATGCATGAATAATAACTGACTGAATGGCATGAATATAACTGAATGAGAGTACGTGTATATCTAAAACTACTGTAAATACTAATTATGAAATGCTATGCACATAACTACATATACTGTAATTGAGATTTCATTAAAACTGGATAATGAGTTCTGAAAACTGAATGACTGATATATGAGTTTACTGGTACTGTATTACTATTAACTGAGTGACTGTTTCAGACAGTCTTGATTCTGTAGAACTGAACTGAGTTTTATACTGAGCTGGGTGACTATTTCTGATAGTCCTGATTCTGAAACTGAACTGAGGTTTTATACTGAGCCTGAAACTAAAACTGTGGGAGGGTTCATCTAACCGACATACCCTAATTATAAACTGAGTTGGGGCCCAACCTGTGACCTCAGTTAGAAGGGTGTTAGCACCTTTGCAAGAGATACTAATAATGGCTATGAGTTAATCCTTTCTGGCAGGAAGCTCTTTCTCCAACCCTCAATGACAGAAAAACTCGTCTGAGATGTATCAACCCTAGACTGGTAGGAAGACATCTCAACCTCCACTGGCTATGTAGTTCTGTAATGCAGGAATTGCTACTAAAGGTCAAACCCTTTACTGACAGGAATGCCCCTATCCCTGGGTTCACTCGATATTGATCCTACTCCTAACTGAATAGATACTAAACTGATTTCTAGATTATACTAGGCTTGACTGAACTATTACTGATCGTGATGTCTATCTGAACTGGACTGAGTTCACTGAGTTCTAATAACTGACAGAATACTCTGAGTTCTGTTAACTCACTAAATATACTGAGTTCTATTATCTGACTGAGTACTACTGTACGTGACATCACAGGGACTATTCTGAAACTACTGTAAATCTAGGTAAACAACTAGATTGTTGGGTATTAAATACCCCTAGGACTCGATTGCGTAAATTGTAAAATATAGCACAATCTTAAAAGCATGATAGCTAGACACTTTGTCATAATTCATTCATTGAGGCATTTTAGCAAATACTTACATGGCATAAACTTGTATACATGCTAACATGATATGATTTCATTATTCAACTCACATGAACAATTCAAAAAAACTCTTGGGGAGCATAATTTGTACACATGACAAAACAATAATATGCAAACATTATGATCAAAATCCCAAACTCACAAATTCAAGGGCTTTAAACATGAAAACATATAACCACACACACATGCTATTTGTTTCTCAAGAAACTTGCAATTAATCATGGATTACAAACCCAACTACATCATAATCATGAATATAATTAAATTCAATATAAAATTCATGAAAGAAATTAACTTGTAATCTGAAAAGGGTTATTGAAATCCAGGGGTGGAAGGAAACCCTTGGATGAACACCTAAATACCTTGATACTCAAATTTGTAAAGATTGATGGTGAATTTCTTGAATTTTGAAATTGACTTAATGGACTAGGGTTGTTCTTGAGAGGATTTTAGTGAATAATGAGAGTATTTTACCTATTGAGGGGTTTAATCTCGTGTTTTGGGGCTGAATAGAAGTGGGAAAAATGTCCCAAATACCCCTTTGGACGCTAATTTAATTACTGAAAAGCGTGCCCAGTGACGCACATACTGACACGCTATATCAATGGCATCAACGTGATGACCAACGCACCGCGTCGAGTTTGCATTGGTTCACTGAAATTGCACTGAAAGCTAGGAAAAAATTATCTGTCGACGCGATCCATCGAGATCGCGTTGACCCACTATTTTGTTCACCTGAATATGATTCAAACGAGGTCCAAAAAATCCAAAACTCACTCGGAGTGACCTATTGACAAACCTGATCATGATTCAATCTAAGGATCGACATTTTATGGTCATAAGGGTCGTAAAATAGGATCGCCAACTTATGAAGGTTAAAATAAATTCTAAGTATAAGCACTTAGCTAAAATTTCTAAGTCTGGAACCTCTTTTAAGCGTTAACAGATAGAGTTAAGCTTAGGATTTTTTGGGGTCTTACACTATACCTGTAAAACCATTGATACTCTATATTGCGGCACAAGAAAGGTCAGTTGGAGCACTACTGGCTCAAGAAAATAGTGAACGCAAAGAAACTCTTTTTACTATTTGAGAATAATGTGACACCAAATAAGCTATGTTATTCTCCGATTGAAAAGTTGAGCTTGACATTAGTCTTTTCAATCCAAAAGATGACGCACTACTTTCAAGCTCGTGTCCTTCATCTTGTGTCTTGGGCAAATTCCATCAAGTTTGTAATGTCAAAATCAGTCCTTAGTGGCCAAATTGCAAGGTGGTACCTTTAATTCCAACAGTTTGAGATCGTGTAGATTCTTTAAAGTGTCATAAATAGACAAGCATTGGAAGACTTCTTGGCATACCACCCGATACTTGATGATTGGAAAATGACTGATGAGTTTCCTGGTGAAGATGCCATTGTTATCGAAGTTATACCCCCATGAAATATGTGCTTTGATGGTGTCACACATTAAGGTAGAGCTAGTATGGATGTGGTGTTTGTCACTCTGCAAGGACAGGTCATCCTATATTCTTTTATCCTCATAAATTGTTTCTCCAACAATGTTGCTGAATATGAAGCTTTAATTTCTCAAACTTGAGAGAGCTATTGACATGAAACAACTATAATTACAAGTCTTTGGTGACTCCTAATTAGTGATTAAGCTGCTCTTATGAATCTATGAAGTCAAAAAGCCTAAGCTATGCCCATATTATGATTATACTCAGATGTTGATGGGATGGCTTTGGAGATATAACCCTTCAACATGTGCCAAGAAAGAAAATAAGTAAGTTGATGCCTTGGCTAATTTGGCCTCAACCCTAACCCTTTCAAATCTGACGCGAGTTATTATCCAGCAAGAATGGGTAGTACCACCACTGAATATGTAGAAAACAAGGTTGAGCACCTCGTTGTTGGGTTTTAATCCATAAAGAAAGATTGGCGACAGCCTGCCATTGACTACTTGTGTTGTGGGATACTTCTAGCAGATCTAATGAAAAAGACTGACATCTATCATCATGCACCTCGCTTCTGTTACTACAAAGACACGTTATATAAAAGATCATTTGAAGATGTACTCTTTCGATGTTTGGAAGAGAAAGAAGCAGTTTAAGCTTTACAAGAAGCACATACGGGAGTTTGTGGATCTCATCAGTCTGGACCGAAGCTCCATTTTTGCATAAAATAATGATATATTATTAGTCAATGATGGTGAAATATTTCTTGGACTATGCTATAAGATACAAAGCTTGTCAATTTTATATGATTTCCATACATGAACCTCCTGGAGTATTAAACCCAACTATAACATCTTAGCCATTTAATGTTTGGGGATTGGATCTTGTTGGACTACAACCAAAATCTTTTAGTGGAACCTTGTACATCTTGGTCATGACAGATTAATATTTCAGGAGGTTTATAAACCTCCTAAGTCCAAATAAGATTGACATGAGTGGAAGAAGTTTCTTCCATTTGTTCATGTCAATCTCTTTTAGAATTAGTTTAAGAAGTTCTACGACTTGAGCGTCAAATACCTTTTTTAAGACTTGCTATACAGAAGGGATCACCGAAGAAAAAAATGCAAAGTTGCAACTTGTGGAGTTAGAAGCTCTTAATGAGAAGAGGTTGGAGGCTCAACAAAATCTTAAATGTTATCAAGCCCATTTATCTCATTCTTCCAACAAAAGGGTTCTCTTGAGGAGCTTCCAAGTAGGAGAACAATTACTTGCAGTAAGTAGGTCCATTATCACTTCTCATAATCTTGGGGACAAATTCACCTCAAAGTGAGATGGTCCATACGTCATACAAGAGGCCTATTCAAGTGGTGCTTAAAATTTTATCGATGCAGATGGCATGATCATAAATTGTATGTCCTTAAAGAAAGATAATGCTCCTTAAGGCACGATCATAAATTGTATGTCCACTCCTGACCCGCAAGAGTATAAATTGTGTACGGCTAAAAAAATTCTGCTAGGCTAAAAATCTTAAAAGAGGCGGCCTAGGAAAAAGGTAGGACACAAAAAAAAATATATTGAAAAAAAATCACTCACCTAGAACTAAATTATGATTCTATCCTCTTCACCGAGGTAATTAGGAGCTTGGAATCTCATCTTATGTTCAGTTACATGAGTATAAAAAAATACATATTCCCACTCAAATAAAAAGTCAGTCTTTAAGAGACTTTTTGTTTCATCAATATTCAGACTTACACAAGTATTAGTGGCTCAATGGGGGAAAACCCTTATGGAATATGAGGTTCTTTCACAGAAGTTGAAATCTTCAAATTCACTAAGTCTTCAAGTTGGAGTATTTAAATCTGCCACATCAAAGTATTCAAAGTTTGATAGTTGAAGTCTTCAGAAGATCTATGTCTATAAGTTGAAGTCTTTAAATTTATTAAGTCTTCATGTTGGAGCTTTTAAATTCACCATATTGAATCTTGCAATTTAAAGTCCTTATATGCTCTATGTCTATAAGTTGAAGTCTTAAATTCACTAAATCTTCATGTCAGGGCTTTCAAATTATAACACCCTAGATTTTTTACCCTTAGAAATTTTCCTGGATTTCTAGTTTCAGGATAGGATACGACTAAGGAGTACACGTCGTATGTTGGGGTATGGTTCGTATGGGTTGTTCATATGCTAACCAGTGTGGGTTAGTGGGTTGGATTGGTTTCTAGAATGGATATGACTTGGTGGATACAAGTCGTATTGATGGATACGAGTCATCTAGTTTGTGGTTTTTCTTTCACTTAATCTTAGACTTGGTAGCTTAAACTTGGATATGAGTACAAGTGGCTCACCATGATCCGTAATCTAGGGTACAAGTCTTACCATGGACTTATATGGTTGACAGTGTTCAATTCTCTCTAATTCTATTCTATCAGGGGTACGCGTCGAAGGTATGGGTCGTATGCTTTAGGTACGGCTTGGTTTGGGTAAGTCGTACCTTGGAAAGTCTTAGGTCCAAGGGAGAGTCCTAGGGTATGAGTGATGGGTACCACTTGTATTAGAGGGTACGACTGGTATGGTTTGCCGTACCCCTTGATGGGAATTTTATGCAGTTTAAGTGAGGGCAATCTGGATATTTCCCTACTTGACCTATTAAGGCCCCATGACTTTTAACACACTTGGGACGTTATTTGCCCTATTATTCTATTCATTAACACTGAGAAAACACTCTATAATCCTCTCTAAGTCTTTTTGGTAAAGAAAGGCTAGGGTTTTACTAAGGTGATCAATTTGGGAATTGTGTCAGTGATTTCTCTCCATCATCTACTCAATTTAAGGTATGTACTTCTTCCTTCATTGTTAGTTTCAAGTAAAGGCATATTTTGTAAATTATTTTCATGGCATAATTATTATATGGTTTTGGGTTTTCAAATATATATATATTGGGGGTTTTGGTTATAATGGCTTGGTTATGGTTTTCCCTTGTTTTAATTATGTATTTACATATTTTAATGGTGGTTTAGATACTTGGTTGAATGGGAATGGTTAATTGGTATTTTATTTTGGTTTTGGAAACATTATGCCCCCAATATGTTTGATAAAATGCCTATGAGAATGCTTTTACTATATTGTTGGACTTTTTAATGAAACTATTGTCTGGTATGATTTGGTAATGGAACCAAAATGGTTTAAATGGTTTGGAATAGTTAAATGGAAAGGCTTGGTGGTCATGATTATGGTTAATTGAACTCCTTGTGGGGTACAATGGAATCCCCCAAGTAAACATGTTAATAAATAACTTGTAGGGTACATGGGAATCGCTCAAGAAAACACAATAATGGAACACTTGTGGGGTACATGGGACTCCCCCAAGTTAACTTGGTAAATGGGCACACAGGAATCCCGTAACCTCTTAAGATTTGGCTAAGGAAAATACTTGTAAGTTATAGTCGGTTTGATGATACCACTATTAATAGACATGGTTAATAATAAATGGAATAACGGATTGGGTGGTTGGAAATGGTTGTAATTGGTTCATAATGGAGGAGCGTGATAGCTAACCATAAAGGTGGGAGTTCAATGAATGAACACTAGAAACTCATATTTGCCGACATGAGGGGCTGGTCATAGCGACCCTATATGATACTATGAGGTACACAGGAATCCTCTAAGTACACTGTACATATGTATCCTGGAGAGTGGAGGATACTTGGGAATCCTTTACTCTTATAGTATCTTCAGTTCCTGCGGCTACATGCATCGGGGCTCGTTCAAGGGGTTACACTGGACCCATATAGCTCGTGGATGGTTTTAGGACAGTTAAGCTACACATACCAAGGTTAATGGTTTTAAATACATGTCAAACCAGGTTTTCTTTCCTGGCATGGTTATATATATATATGGCCTATATGCATATGGTTGGTTTAATTGGTTTTACTAATAACATTATTTTATCCTTATTTTGAGTTCATGTCAGCGTTCACCCGTTAACCCATATTCACGTGGTTGTATCCCCACGCTATGCAGGAATCGATCGCTCTACTCCTCTTGCATAGTAATCAAATTTTGAGATCAGCTTTTGGATTGAAGTGGTGAGCTTTCATCTTTCCAAAAGGATCGATTTCATGTTCATGGATGTTTTTACACATTTTAGTTTATTTATGGATATATTGGTTTTCTTTTGGTTTGAGACTTTTGTGGAATTGCTACGGGTTAGTATGGATGGGATCGGTAGTGGTGTAGCCTTAGTATTGGCATTGGTATAAGAGTTGATACTGTTGAACTAAATTTCTCACCGTTCCATCCTTTTATATTATGCTATGGAACTTGGTTTGGTTATTATTTTGGTTTTGGCTTTTGGTTTTGGTCTGTTATGGTTGTTAGTTGGATTTGGGGCGGTTGGGCTCATTTGGGTCAGTCTCGATCATAGACCTATCCTAGAGTCTGGATTAGTGGTATTACATGCTATCTTATTATATGTTCAAAATTCATCAGACTCAGGGAATATGTTGGAGGTTGGGTTGGGTATTGGGGGTGGTCTCTGGTCCTGGTTGGACTTGAGTTTCCCATTACGACAAGGCCCCTGGTTGGGTCATGTCAAGTTGGTATTAGATCTTTAGGTTCATGGTTGATTGGGAGTCCACAAAGTCGTGTCTAGTAGAGTCTCTTTTAATGGTGTGTAGTGCACCACACTCATAAAGGAGAGACTACAAGGTATTTAGGAATGTTTCACTTTCTTGGTATTCCATTCTTAATCTTGGAGTCTAAGTCCTAGAATACTCTCTAATCCTGATTTGTTCGCCTTTCAGATCATGCCTCGATGAACTGGAACACAAGAAAACTCTTCTGTCCCATCTGGGGATAATGTGTAAGGAACATAGGGGATTTATACTCAATCTAGGGGTCCAGTCTTGATATTTTTAGAGTTCCACTGGTTTGTACTAGTCCTCTTCAGGGTGAGGTAATGAATGCAGAATTTTATCAACCGATTCAAACTATTACCCAGTTGGTTTCTACTCAAGTTGAGCAGGATGCATATGGTGTTTCATCTGCTGAGGCCACAAGGGTTGGCCAGTTTATGCAGATGAATCCTCCTACTTTTACTGGTGTGAAGGTGGAGGGGGATCAACAGGGTTTCTTGGATAAAATAGAGAAAATATTTAGGGTGATGCAGGCCACAAATATGAAAGGGGTGAATTTTGTAACTTATCAGCTCAAGGATGTAGCGTACCAGTGGTACAAGGAGTGGAATAGGGATAGAGGTGTTGTTGAGGAGTTGTCCTTATGGGAGACTTTCCCAAATAATTTTCGGATCACTTCTCTACTCAGGAGCTAAGGGAAGCGGAAGTGGAGGACTTTGTCAATCTGAGACAACGAAAAATATTGGTCAAGGAATATGCCTTGAAATTTAATTAGTTTTCAAGGTATGCACTGTAATTGGTATCAGATATGAGGGCGTGGATGAGAAAATTTGCTTCTAGACAGTCTCGAGATTTGATCCTTGAAAGTACGACCGCATTACAGATCAGCGATATGGATATGTCTAGGTTGGTTGTTCAAATACAACAGGTCGAGGAAGAAAAGAGGAAGCAGGCTGAATTTGGGGAAAGGCGGAGTAAGAAATTTAGGTCTTCTGAACAAGGTGGTGGCTAACAGCAAGGTAGTCTGGATGGCGGTAAGTGGCCAAAGTAGAAGTGGAAGAGTTCTGGTTCCTTCTCTTTAGCTAGTGTTTCTTACCCGAAGCCTTCGGGTGATAGGCGTCAGTAGGGTGGTGATAAATTTCATGGAATATGATTCGTACAGATGCAAGCGTACATGATTCTATAGGAAGTGCATGAATATGAATTATGATCATGGGGCTGACATGTAAGGCATGAGTATATATTGTGAGGACTTAAGTACAAAATTTGCACTGAGAACCTTTTGATAAACTCTAAACTGAACTGCAACCACTTACTCTAAAGTTCAAAATATGACAATACTCATTAGTAATAAATTCACCCTGAAAGACTACACTTGAAAGTGCAAAACCCACTGCTAATACTTCCTTCTGAGATACAACTCTTAACTTTCTATAGCCCAAATGGACATCAAAAAATAGCTTTAAACACTGCCTAATTTAGAATATTCATGAGTATCACCCTATACTGAGTTCACACTATCAAGAATTTCAACACTACTTTCTATTAGCCCAATCTTCAAAGATTAAAATTTAGATTCTAACACTTAATATGAATATCCCTAGACCTTTAATGAACCACACTAACATCCTTCATAGCCTACTAATATCACATCTCTAAATCACACCCACATCATCATACTTAATTTTGAATTAATAAACATAAATTCTTGCGTACACTATTTCAATCCTTCTGGTTCATCTATCATAAAACTAACCCCATGGATACATAATCCCCCAAATTTAGATAATACTATCCCTACTTTACTGCTACTAAACTTCTGGGTTTGTGCTTCTAACTCTAGGTCATATGCTATCATAGGATTCTGAGAAGGGATCTAAAAACACATCTGACCCCTAAGCACTGAGGTATTACCCCTCCATTCGATGACTGGCTTATTAGGAAACTAAAACTGAACAACTTTATTTCTGCTATAAACTGAGGCATAACATGAATGGAACCAATCCATGCCGAGAATGACATCGAAATAAGTCATCTCTAGTTCTACAAGATCTGCTGAAGTGATTTTCTAAGATACTATTACCGGGCATTTTTTGTATACCCATCTGGCTATGATAAACTTACCCACAAGGGTAGACACTGAGAAAGGCTTTGTTAAGGTTCCAGGACAGACACCAAAACTGACAGCTATATAGGGGGTTACAAAAAAAAGTGAAGCCCCGGGATCTAACAAGGCATAAATATAAAGATGAAAGGCCTATAACGTACCCGTAACCACAGGAGAGCTTTCCTGATCATGATTGGACTAGAGTTCGTACAATCTGATCTGGTGCTAACCACGGGTGGCACTGGAAGTGGTGCCCTGCTGAGTCGGGTAACCTATTGGAGTTGATGACTGACTGGACTGACACTGTTAGCGCAAATCTCTTCCCATCTGGGAAACTACTCAACATTCCCTGATCCTGTGGTCCGTCTTACCACACCCAAAACATACATCACTGCCATCTTTACACTCACCCTGATGATTCTTACCATATTTTCCGTAGAGCGAATTGGTACAACTACTATTCACACTACCCTGGGGTTTAGAGCCTGGCGCCCTATCCTGACTGTCATTCCTGAAATTAAGTACTGGTACACTAGTTGAAGATGGAGCTGGGGCTGAAAACTTCTGATGAAACTGAGAACGGTTACCACCATTTATCCTCGGCTGAGAAAAATTAAAGCTACCTATTCTGGCCCTCTTATTCTCTCTTTTTCTCCTTTAGCTTCTGTTCCTCAATCTATTGAGCATAGATCATAAGCCTAGACATGTCCATCTCCTTAATCAAAATAGCAGTCCTACACACCTTGACCACACTATCAACAACACCAGAAACAAACTTACTCATTCTTAACCTATTATCAGCCACCATTGAAGGAGCATACCTCTCCAACTAAGTAAAATTAAGCGAGTATTCCTTCACACTCATATTACCCTTCTTCAAATTTATGAACTCCGACACATTAGCTTCCCTAAACTCTAAAGGAAAGAACATGTCTAAAAAGGTTATGGAAAACTCCTCCTACTCTACAGGCCCTACCTCAGTACCCCTATTCTCTTTTGACTGCTTATACCACATATGAGCTACATCCTACAACTGGTAAGCAACCAACTTTGCACTGTCACTCGAAGTGACACCCATGATATCAGTCACCTTCTGAACCATATAAAGAAACTCCTTCGGATCCTCCTCAGACTTGGATCCCGAAAACAAAGGGGGATTAATTTGGGTGAAATCCTGAATCCTAGCTGCAACTGTATTTGCCACTGGATTAGCTGGGGTAATAGCCTACTGATTATTATGAGCATCTACTGAATGAGCTAAGGTAGTGAATGAAGCTTTGAACTCGGTATGAGAGATGTGCTCAATCAAGGGATCTTCCTGAATAGGTGAAGGTGTGGGTTGATTCCCATTGCTTCTTCCGTTATTCTCTCTGGGAGGCATTTTCTATAATGGAATAAAGGATAGATTAGAAAAAGATTTTAAATAGAGCTCATGCTCATTCCAATCACATGAATACTAAAAGAAGGGAAATTTTTCCTAAAACGTCTTGTAGCCTCTTGTCCATAAGTGTGGCGTGCTTCACATCCATGCACAAGACTCTACTCAATATGAATTTCAGACTCCCTAGGACACTATAAAACCTTAGTCTCTAATACCAAGATTTTTTATGACCCGAGGCTACCTCCTAGTCACGACAATAGTGCTTACGTCAAAATTGACCACAAGCTAACCCATAAGTTGGTACCTGCTGTAAACACTGATTAAAGTAACAAAAATACACATGTGAAAAAATCAATTGTCAATGCCATAAGGTTTAAACACAGAAAACACGATTAAATCATAAATTTAAACATCTAAAGATATACTGAAAAGACTGATAAAACAACTGATAACCTAACTACTATCTAACTGTCTAAAAATACTCTAACTGACTGACTGTGGAGTTGATGGGACAAACCCCCCAACTAACTCTGATTGAATGGGAATACTAAACTACTGATATAAACTGAAATAAAATAACCATCTCCTCGATAGATGAGGACTCACCACGACTGCTGTTGCTGATAAGCTAAACTATCTAAGCACGGTCAGGAGACTGTGCGTTTGAACCTATGATATAAGAGATCATAGCGCAAAGAAAAGTATGCGGTTATACTTTTAATGTACTGGTTTATGAGATAAGGTTAGGCTAAAATACAAGGGTTAACTGTCTATGAAATAATGACTGGATGAATAGCATGAGATAACTAAGTATGCATGCATGAAAACTAAAATATTGAGAATGCAAGACCAAACATATAATATGTCTGAAATACTCTGTAAAACTGAAATACTGAAATCTGGTAGCTGAATAGCTGATAATCTATATACTTTGGTCAACCAAACCTAAATTAAATTATGTACTCAATACTGAACTGAGACTCTGGGAGGTATCATCTAACTGATATGCCCCAATCTGAGCTAATCGGGGTCTAACCTATGATCCCAGTTGGAAGGTTTTCAGTACTGTGCCACGGGTACTAACAATGGTTATACAGATCTACTAATCTGATATCCCGAAGGACCCGGGTGTCAATCCTAAACTGACGGGTGACCCTTGAGAGAAAGTCAAGCCTAACTGACGGGTGACTCCTCAGAGGAAGTCAAGTCTAACTGATGGGTGACTCCTCATATCTTACACTGGCTATGAAGTTCTGGAATATAGGGACTACTACTAACGACTCTACCTAACTGATGGGTAAGCCTCCATCCCTACATTCACTCAGTTCTGAATCCTACTCCTAACTGAACTGACACTAATTACTGGACTGAACTAATTTTAACTGAACAAATAACTTATCATAACAACTGACTGAATGATAATGCTCATGGTATATTTGAATTCTTTCTGAAGATACTGAAATTATGTAAACAAATAGGTATCGTGTGTTCATAACCCACCAACATTGAATGAAAGTAACAATATGGACATATAAAAGCTTTGAAACCATAGTAGGGGATCATCGTTCAAAATCCAACACAGAGACGTTTCATCAAACACATGAGAGTCATGAACTTAAACACGGGAATGGGTAAATTATGTGATAATAACATAATTACAATACTAAAATATCTAACATGAAAATTTCATCATTTAAACATGTAAAGTCTCATTCCATCAAAACACTTGTAAACACAATACATAAATCAAAATTCATAAGAGCTTCTTTGAGATAATTCATCATAAACATGTAAAATTCATCATTTAAAATATAAAAATGGATTCTTGACCTCCATGTGTGTAAAGGCCCAGGGATGAACATCACACATACCTTAAACCTTAAGTCTTGAAAGTGAAACACAAATCTTTAAGCTTTCTTGAAAGTTCTTGGATTTGAGAACTTGATTTCTTGGTTTTCTTGGAGGGAAGGTAATTGAATTTGATGAACTTGAGAGATGGTTAGGGTTTGTTTTTTGAGAGGAAATTGGGGAATATGGGCAAATAATTCCCTAACTGAAGCATTAATTCGTGTTTTACGAATTGAATTACGGGGAAAAGACTCAATTACCCCTCAGAGAATTAAATTCGCAAATGGAATGTAGTTTAAGAGTTCACCACAATGCGATGAGGTCTCCACCATAATAACCACTGCAACACGCTAATATCATGGTGAGCTGATGGAATCAAAATTCAAACACGACCCAATCCTCATCCAAAAAATACAAAAGTTCCCCGAGACATGCTCCTTACACCCTACCTCTGAACATGAATTAACTCAAAAACCTAAGTCTCAAGGCTGGGAATGCCAATTTAAAAATCCTCGAAGTTAAGAGGCCTTAAAATGACTAATTCCCCAACATTTAGAGAAATTTTCAGGCTTTAAGCCTCTTGTACATGTAACTAGAAGCTGAACTGAGCAAAGAAAAGTATGGGGTATTACAGATTGGGGACTAAGGTTAGTATGAGTACTTCTTTTTATCCTCATATGGATGGGCAAGTATAAAAGACTATTCAGACGTTGGAGGATATACTTCGAGCGTGCGCGATTGATTATGGTGGCAATTGGGTTGAGTATCTACCTTTGGTAGAGTTTTCTTACAACAATAGCTATCATTCTAGTATTGGTATGGCCCCTTTTGAGGAATTGTATGGTAGAAGGTGCATATCTTCTATTGGTTGGTTCGATCATGGTAAAGCGGATATGTTCGGTCTGAATTTGGTTTATCGGGCTATCGAAAAGTTAAAGGTGATTCAAGATAGGCTTAAGGCTTTCTAAATCCACCAAAAGTCCTATGTGGATGTAAGGCATAGAGACTTGGAGTTTGATATTGGGGATAAGGTGTTCCTAAAGGTATCTTCCATGAAAGAAGTAATGCGGTTCGACAAAAAGGGAAAACTCAGTCCCTAGTTTGTTGGTCCTTATGCAATTTTGTGGAGGGTTGGTAATGTGACTTATTAATTGGAGTTGCCTCCTCTAGTTTGAGCTCCATTCACCCGGTATTTCATATCTCTATATTGAGGAAGTGCATTGGTGATCCTTCTACAATTGTTTCTTTAGAGGGACTGGGTATCTCAGATTCTCTGTCTTATAAGGAGGTCCCAACTGAGATCTTGGATAGGTAGGTTCATCGGTTATGGACCAAGGATGTGGCCTCGGTTAAGATTCTATGGAGGAACCATAAGGTGGAATAGGCTATATGGGAAGCGGAGGAGGACATAAAGTCCAAGTATACACATTTGTTTTCTGCTCCTGGGATTTTTGCGGAAGGTATGTGTTCTTCAACATACTTTTGTTTTAAAACTTTGTTAAAGGAAAGATTAATATCTTTGCATTTTAATTTTCTAACTTGGTTAAAGGTTGGATTGATCTTTGATAATGCAAATGAATCGTGCTTGTGTTTACCCTACCTTTTCCGTCATTCGGGGATGAATATTCCTAGTGGGAGAGACTATAACACCCGAAAAATTTAGTAGACTCAGTACTAGTCCAGTCTAGTTTAGTACTCAGTTTAGACCTCAGTAGCACTCTGTGCTCAGTCAGTTAACAGAATTCAGTAGTATTCCATGAGTCCACGGAACTCAGTGAACTTAGTTCAGTTCAATCAAACAACAATATCAGTAACAACTCAGTGTCCATTCAGTTGAGAGTAGGATTCAGCACCAAGTAAACCCAAGGATGGGGACTCACCTGCCAGTAGAGGGTGTGATCCCTAAGAGAAGTCTGTGTTCCAGAACTACGTAGCCAGCGTAGGTTGAGATATTTTCCTACCAGAAACTATGAGGGTTGATATATCTCATTTGAGTTTTCCTACCAGCGAGGGTTGACGGAAGAGCATCCTGTCAGAGAGGGTCAACTCACAACTTGTCCTTACCCATGGCACGGTATTGACACCCTTCCAACTAGGGTTATAGGTTGGACCCCAAATCAGTTAGAGAAGGGGTATATCGGTTAGATGATTACCTCCCACAGTCTCAGTTTCAGTCTCAAGCTCAAAACAGAACTAGTTCAGTTCTACAGATTCAGGACTATCAGATACAATTACTCAGCTCAGTACGGAACTCAGTATAGTTTCACAACATCAGGACTGTCATGTATAGTCATTCAGTTATCAGTAATTTAGTATCAACATACTTAGATAACAGTTAATCAGTATTCATATTTAGTACTCTGTATTATCACGATCTCAGTTACAGTATACGTATTTATGCATGTACTCTTACTCAGTCATACTCATGTTATTCAGTTATTATTGTTCATGCATATAAACCCATACATTTCAGCCAACCTCATTTATGATACCAGTACATTCAAAGTACTAGCGCATGCCTTTCTTTTGTGTTATAATGTCTTATATCATAGGTTCAGACGCACGGGCTCCAGAGCACCCTTAGTAGTTCAGTTTCTCAGCAGACAGAGTAGTGGTGAGTCCTCATAGTTCAAGGAAATGATTTTTTTCATCATTTTAGTTCATTTTAAGTAGTCAGAGTTAGTTGGGGGCTTGTCCCATCAACTCCACAATTCAGACAGTTAGAGGTTTTTTCAGACTAGAGTGTTTTCAGTCAGTTGTTCAGTTTTCTTTCAGTATTTATTTTCAGTTTTGGGTATTGTGATACCATATTCAGCATTATTTAGTATTATTCAGTATTGAACCTTATGGAAAGTTTTCATCTATTTTTGCATAGTTATAGTATTATTACTTAGTTATTGTACCAGGTACCAGTCATGGGTTAGATTATGGTCCTTCGGGATTATGAGCATCGTGTGGCGTTCGGGTTACAGACTCGGGGTGTTATAAACTTGGTATCAGAGCCTAAGGTTCAACAGTATCCTAGGAAGTCTTAAAGCCGCATCTAGTAGAATTTTGTGCATGGGGTGTTGTACGCCACACTTATGGACGAGAGGCTACGAGATGTTTTAGAAAAAGTTTTCCTTCTTTCAGTATTCATGTCGTGCGAGTGAGCATAAGCTTTAGTAAAACTCTCAGTCTAATCCGCTTCTTTCTTTCACTTAAAAAACATGCCTCTCAAAAGGACTAACGAAAGAAGAACCGAAAATCAGTCAGCACCTCAACCCGTTCAGGCAGATCCCCTGGATGAGCACGTCTCTCATGAGAATTTGGGGATGCATTCACTACTCTAGACAATTCAGTCACAATACAGAATGAACAGCTAGCTACTATTTCGGCCAACCCGATGGCCAATATTGTTGTAGCCAAGATTCGGGACTTCACCCGAATGAATCCTTCCTTATTCTCAGGCTCTAAGTCTGAAGGGAATCCACAGGAGTTCCTCGATCAGGTTCAGAAAGTCACAGATATCATGGGAGTGACTTTCAGTAAGAGTTTTGAGTTAGCTTACTATTAGCTATAAGATGTAGCCTATACGTGGTTTAAGCAATGGAAGGTAGACAGGGGTGCAGATGCAGAGCCCATAGAATGGGAGGAGATTGCTACGACCTTTTTAGATAGATTTTTTCCCTTAGAGATGAAAGAAGACAAGGTAGAGTTCATTAATCTCAGGCAAGGAAGTATAAGTGTGAAAGAGTATTCCCTCAAGTTTACTCAGTTAGCCAGGTATGCTCCCTATTTAGTAGCAGACAATAGATCCAGAATGAGAAAGTTTATGTTTAGGGTATTTGGTAGAGTGGTTAAAAAGTTTTAGGACTGCAATATTGATTAGGGATATGGACATATCTAGGCTTATGGTTCAGTCTCAAAAGATTGAGGAACAGAAACTTTAGAAGATAGACAGATGAAATAAGAGAGCCAGAATGGGTAACTTTAGTTTTGCCCAGCCGAGGTCAAAGGGTGGTAACCATTCTCGATTTAGTTAGAAGTTTTCAGCCCTAGTTCCATCTTCAGCTACCACACCAGTACCAAGGTTTAATAATGATAGTCATGATGGGGCGCCAGGCTCCAAAACCTAGAGTAGTGTAAGCAGAGTTCGTACTAATCTGTTTTGCGAAGAATATGGTGAGAATCATAAGGGTATGTGTAGAGCCGACAGTGATGTGTGTTTTGGATATGGCAAGTTAGGTCACAGAGTATGGAGACTATCCTAAGGCTGGTCTATGAAGTCAGCACAATCGTCCTTCAGCTCAGTCCGGTTGCCCGAATCGGCAGGGTCCACTTTCAGTGCCGCCAGTGGGCAGCACCTAAATAGGCTTTATGAACTTCAGTCCAGCCAAGATCAGGAAAGGTCCCCTGATGCGGTCACTGGTACGTTATAGACCTCTTATTTACATGTTTATGTCTCATCAGATCCAGGAGCTTCTCTGTCTTTTGTAACTCTTTGCATAGCAGTTAACTTTAAAGTCAGACCAAATATTAACAAAACTTTTCTCAGCCTCCACCCTAGTGGGTCAGTCTATCATAGCTCAGCGGGTATACATGAACTATCCGGTTATGATATCTTGGGAAGTCAGGCTTCTAGATTTCAATAGTAATATTAGTATGTGTAGAAAAGTAATGGGTGGGAATGATTCCCAACCCGTCTTTACCTTAGTTCAAAGTTTTGTACTTCAGTCATCACGATACCTACACATGTTTTACGTCTCAGCTCCATGAATACAACTTATATTCATGCACTTTCCATAGAATCGTGTGTGTTTCTAGTTCTTAATATAAGGAGTTTTAGTTTACTCAGTAGTACAAATCATGTCCCATGAACACGGAAACTACAAACTCAGGTTATGCAGCTCATGACTTCTGTACTCATGCCTTACAGTGTGTTCAGTCCCAGTTACCATCTGAATCATAGTCTCAGTTACAGTTTTAGTTATACTATCAGTGTCAGTCCAATAATCAAATAAGAAACTCAGTTCAGTTGTAGGTTTTCTCGACCATAGCATATAGTTATCAGTTACTCAGTTATTAGTATTTCAGTACCTCAGTTTATAGAATATTTCAGAACCATGTCATACACTTGGTCTTGCATTCTCAAATAAAATATTTTTTCATGAATTCATGCTCAGTTACCTTATATTACCCAGTCAGTCCCTACCTCGTATACATGATACTCTACAGTTTCAGTCCAGTTATTCAGACTAAGTATAGTACAGTCTTGCAAACCCAATATTCAACTATCAGTCATTCAGTTAATCAGATAAGTTAGTATGCTTATACATTCATGCGCAGTGCCCATGCGAATATTTTTCAGTAGTCCCAAGTGAAGCGTCGTACTAAGGTGGAGAGTATAGTTGAGAAAGTATTCAAGGGATATGTCTAAGCTTGAAAATTTGTAGTTGCAGTGCATAAGTTTTAGTCACTCTATCTTAGATGATGATTCGTAGGCCTCACCTTATATTACAGAATTCTAGCCTCGTTGTGATGTCTTATTCAGACAATGCCAAGCTTTCCTTGCTCCTTAAAGTGCTGGAAACTAAAAAAAAGAGTGTTAGAGAAAATCTCCAGTTGAGAATAAGTTTTCAGTGTGAGTTAGTCCGTAAAGCCAGTAATTCAGTTTAGCAGTCAGACGGACAAAATCGTGTGGTGTGCTTCTCCATCTTTCCATCTAGTCGCACTATCCAAAGTCTCATAAATGTAACTATTCTAAGATGGACCAACCAGGCAGTTGCGTGTTCAGCTCAGTTCATGTATCATGTCTCAATTTCAGGCCTCAGATATTCAGTCACGATTCAGTTCGTAGGTGCCTTATTCATCGCCCCAGTTTTCCTCAGTATCTCATCCAAGTCAGTATTCTTCGGGGGACTTAATGTCCTAAGGGGAAGATGCACTATAACCCTGAGATTTCATGTCCTAATACTCCCAGTTCTCTTCACGTAAAGAATACAGTTTGGAGTAGTGGGTACTCATAAGTTGAACCTCAAGTTCGTAAGCTACGTATTCAAGGGGCTCAGTTCAGTTCACGATATTCAGTTCATGTATTACGTTCCAGTCTCAGTCCTGTTCTCATGTTCCTGTTCATGCGTACTCTAAAAATAATCTTGGGTTCATCAGTATTTTTCAGTTTAAGTAATAGTTTTTCCTTGAACTTACTCAATTCCATGTTCTGATTACCTTTATAAACTTGGTACCAGTTACCATTGCATATTCAGTCATGTATTCATGGGTCAGTTTAGTCATGTACCCATGCATCAGATATGCATGTTTAGTATATATATATGAGAAAATCAGATTATCAGTATTCCCAGTTATGCAGTCATGAATCATGTTTATCTATGTACTCATCCATCAGATATGCATGATCAGTATGAAATCCAGTATATCAGTAATCTCAGTCATGAAATCATGTTTCAGTTGTGCATGTCTAGTGTCTAAAATCAGTCTGCCAGTATTCTCAGTTTAGTCAGTCTCTTTCGAGAATGAATGTTCCCAAGGGGGAGATATTGTAAGACCCCATAAAATTTTTAGCTTAACTCAGTCATTTAAGTTTGTTAAGGGACACCAGACTTAGAAAATTTTAGCTAAGTATCAATACTTAGAATCATTTAAGCCTTCCAAATTTGAAGGATTTTATTTCCAATCTTCTCGGCCTTAGTTTGTCAATTTTAAATTGATTCATGATCAGGGTCACTTGTAGGTCATCTCAGGCGAGTTTCGAATTTTTTGGACTAGCGTAAGGGTGAGTTTGGATGCCCAAAATAGTAAAGGAACGCGATAGCCCCGCATCGCGAGGTCCAGTCAACCCAAGTAAGGGTCGTATCACGATGACTACTTGCCCCAAGCAAGGCTCGCAACGCGAGGGCAGCCCTGTTCAGCACTATTTTAATACGAGTTGTGGGAGAAAATGGGTCATTTTCCCCACCCTTATTCATCCTTAACACGAAATTAATCAGCCTATATGGAAAAATCTCATTCTTTACTCATAAAAACTCTCTCAAGAGCAAGCCCTAGCCTCATAAAGTTCAAGAATTCAAGTTTCAAGAACTCACTTCTATCTTCTTGAAAGTAGTAATCAAGGCATGTGAAGTGTTCATCCAATGGTTCCTTCCACCCTTGGAGTCTAAGAAACTATTTTTAAACATCAAGTATATGAATTTTATGAATTTCATGTTGGGTTTGATAATATTATGTTGATAATGATTAATTGAGTTTCAAATCCATGTTTCATGATAAATATCATGTGGGGTTAATTGATGTATATGTGTTATCATGTGAGATCATGCCAAAGCCTTCAAATTGTGAACTTGATATTTGAAATTGTGTGCTCACATGTTGATTATTATTATGTGCCTATTTTATGCTTTTCAAGTGATTGATGAATTAAGCATGTGAGTTGAATGGTGAAATTATATCATGTTAGCATATATTCCAGTTCATGCCATGTAAGTGTTTGTTAAAAAGTCCCAATGAATGAATGATGATCAAGTACTTAGCTTACATATTTCAAACTTGTGCCATGTCTCTTAATTTATGCTATCGAGTCTTGGTGGTATTTATACCCAACAATTTAGCTGTTTACCTAGAGCCATGGTCAGTCATAGAATAGTACCAGTCACGTCACGATCAGTAGTACTATCAGTCAGTCACAAAACTCAGAAAAAACTTAGTAGACTCAGTACTAGTCCAGTTTAGTTCAGTACTCAGTTTAGACCTCAGTAACACTCTGTGCTCAGTCAGTTAACAAAATTCAGTAGTATTCCGTCACTCCACGGAACTCAGTGAACTCAGTTCTGTTCAGTCAAATAGCAATATCAGTAACAGTTCAGTCCAACCTAGTACAGATTAGAAATCATCTCAGTGTGCATTCAGTTGGGAGTAGGATTCAGTACCGAGTGAAACCAAGGATGGGGACTCACCTGCCAGTAGAGGGTGTAATCCTTAGGAGTAGTTCTTGTGTTCCAGAACTACATAGCTAACGTAGGTTGAGATATCTTCTTTCCAGATACTATGAGGTTTGATACATCTTATTTGAGTTTTCCTACCAGCGAGGTTGACGGAAGAGCTTCCTGTCAAAGAGGGTCAACTCACAGCTTGTCCTTACCCGTGGCATGGTATTAACACCCTTACAAAAAGGGTTACAAGTTGGACCCTAAATCAGTTAGAGAAAGGGTATGTTAGTTAGATGATTACCTCTCACAGTCTCAGTTTCAGTCTCAGTCTCAAAATAGAACTAGTTCAGTTCTACAGATTCAGTACTGTCAGATACAGTTACTCAGCTCAGTACGGAACTTAGTATAGTTCCAAAACATCAGTACTGCCAGATCCAGTCATTCAGTTATCAGTAATTCAATATCAGCATACTTGGATAATAGTTAATCAATATTCAGATTCAGTACTCTGTATTATCACGATCTCAATTATAGTATACGTATTCATGCATGTACTCTTACTCAGTCATACTCATGTTATTCAGTTATTATTGTTCATGCATATGAACCCATGCATTTCAGCCTACCTTACTGAACATACCAGTACATTCAAAGTACTGATGCATGTCTTTCTTTTGCGCTATGATGTCTTATATCATAGATTCAGACGCACGGGCTCCAAAGCACCCTTATCTAGGGGTTGGAATATTTTGGTTTAAACCCAAAAAAAATAGAAAAACAAACCGAAATTTAATTTTGGTTTTGGTTTTTTGGTTTTGCGGATCGAATTCGGTTTGTAATTTTAAAATTTTGGTTTTCAGTTTTAAAAAAAAAATGAAATTTTATAAATAAATAAATATATATATTTTATTATTATATATATATATATAATATTTAGTAATTCACATTCACAATTAACATTTAACGGCAAATTCGCATACGCTGAAGGCTGTTTATGGATTGTTTGAGTGACTCAAATATTTTATCGACTATTTTGGTGACTTTGGACTATTTTATGAACTATTTATGCAAGGTTATATTATATGTAATGATTAATGATGTTATGTATTATGTTAAGCTTATGATTATTTCATTTCGTTTCATCCATATTGAGTTATTTATATTTGGGAATGAAAAACAGGTTTGAAAAAAAATATTTTTTCTAAAAAAAACCATCAATTTTAAATGTTCAGTTATGATAAAGAGAGGCTAACTACTTTAATATTTCAAACCGAAATAAAAAATTGAAATAACCGAACCAAATTTGTAAAAACCGAACCAAAACGAATTTATTTCGATTTAGTTACGGATGTCATTTTTGTCAATCCAAAAACTGATAAACCGAACCGATATTAAACAATCAGACCGAACCGACCGACCGCCCACCCCTACCCTTAGCAGTTCAGTTTCTCAGCAGACAGAGTAGTGGTGAGTCCTCACAGTTCGAGGACATAATTGTTTTCAGCATTTCAGTTCATTTTAAGTAGTCGGAGTTAGTTCTAGGCTTGTCCCATCAACTCTACAGTTCATACAGTTAGAGGATTTTTCAGATTAGAGTGTTTTCAGTCAGTTGTTTAGTTTTCTTTCAGTATTGATTTTCAATTTTGGGTATTGTGATACCATATTCTGCATTATTCAGTATTATTCAGTATTGAACCTTATGACAAGTTTCCACCTATTTCCGTATAATTACAGTATTATTACTCAGTTATTGCAGCAGGTACCAGTCATGGGTTAGATTGTGGTCCTTTGGGACTATGAGCACTATGTGACGTCCGGGGTACAAACTCGGGGCGTTACATACCACTTGGTTGATACGAGTCATATTGGTGGATACAGGTCACCTGGTTTGGGGTTTTTTCTTTACTTAATCTTAGACTGGGTAGCTTAACTTGGATCTGAGTACAAGTGGCTCACCATGAGTCGTAAACTAGGGTATGAGTCGTACGATGGACTCATAGGGTGGACAGTGTTCAATTCTCTTTGATTCTATTCTATCAGGGGTACGCGTCAAAGGTACGGGTCGTATGCTTTGGGAACAACTTGGTTTGGGTAAGTCGTACCTTGGATAGTGTTGGGTCCAAGGAGGAGGCCTAGGGTACGAGTAGTGGGCACCACTCGTATTGGAGAGTACGATGACGGGAATTTTATGTAGTTTAAGTGAGGGCAATCTGGATATTTCCCCACTTAACCTATTAAGGCCCCAGACTTTTAACATACTTGGGACATAATTTACCCTATTATTCTATTTATTAACACTTAGAAAACACTCTCTAATCCTCTCTAAGTTTTTTGGGTAAAGGAAGTCTAGGGTTTCACTAAGGTGATCAATTTGGGGCTTGTGTTCCATTTAAGGCATATACTCCTTCCCTCATTGTTAGTTCCAACTAAAGGCATATTTGTAAATTGTTTTCATGGCATAATTGTTATATGATTTTGTGTTTTCAAATATATATATTGGAGTTTTGGTTATAATGGATTGGTTATGGTTTTCCCATGTTTTAATTATGTATTTACATATTTTAATGGTGGTTTGGATACTTGGTTGCACGGGAATGGTTACTTGGTATTTGATTTTGGTTTTGGAAACACTATGCCTCCAATATGTTTGATAAAATGCCTATGAGAATGCTTTTACTATATTGTTGGACTTTTTAATGGAACTATTGCATGGTATGATTTGGTAATGGAACCCTAAATGGTATAAATGGTTTGGAATGGTTGGAATGGTTTGGTGGTCATGATTATGGTTAATTGAACTTCTTGTGGGGTACAATGGAATCCTCCAAGTAAATATGTTAATGAACAACTTGTGTGGTACATGGGACTTCCCCAAGCAAACACAATAATGGAACACTTGTGGGGTACATGGGACTCCCCCAAGTTAACTTGGTAAATGGGTACACGGGAATCCCTTAACCTCTTAAGGTTTGGTTAAGGAAATACTTGCAAGTTATAGTCAGTATGACGATACCACTATAATAGCCTTCATTAATAATAAATAAAATAATGGATTGGTTGGTTGCAAATGGCTTTAATCGGGCAATAATGTCGGGGTATGATAGCTAACCGTGATGGTGAGAGTTCAATAAACGAACACTGAAAACTAATGTTTGCCGACATGAGGGGTTGGTCATGGCGACCATATATGATACTATGAGGTACGTAGGAATCCTCTAAGTTCACTGTACATATGTATCATGCAGAACGAAGGGTACTTTGGAATCCCCTACTCTTATGGTATCTCCGGTTCATGCGGCTACATGCATCGAGGCCCATTCAGGGGGTTACACTGGACCCATATAGCTCGTGGGTGGTTTTAGGATGGTTAAGCTACACATACCCAGGTTAATGGTTTTAAATGCATGCTAAATCGGATTCCCTTTACCAGCATGGTTATATATATATATATATGCATATGATTTGTCTATTTATAAGCACTAGCATCATCCTCTAAACAACTTTTTCCTAATTCAAAATTGGAGGTTCAACTGTAATAGGGATGTAAAACATTAAAAACAAAGAAATGAAAGTTTCTGATAAGATAATTAGGTTCTGCTATGTTATGAATGAAATCAGTTATCAAATTTTGGTGAACACGTATAATCAGTTGCAGACTGCGTAGTACGGAGCTAAAATGCATAGTTGTAAGAAACAAATGCAGGAACATGCATAAAATGTCTACAAATGATTAGCACCAAACACATTTAAATTGGTTGTTTATCTAATAATACAATTTTCTAATTTTTGAGAGCAAGTAGCAAAAAAAATGACATTTTTCAGGCAGATTTTTATATATACTACACTAAGCCTGAAACATCAATCAAAGAATTTAAGTAGTTGATGAAACACCAATATTTCAGGAAGTATGTGTGTCTCAAGAGACCTAAGCAGACACATTACCAACTCACTATACTTCAAAAAGGAAAATCTAAGATAGAAACTAATGCTTGTCCAAGGCAAAACTATCTCAATCAATACAAGTAGGACGAAGAATGAGTAGACACAACAGGTGGAACAACATCAACTACTCACGAGCCATTACTTTGGTATAATTCAGTTGTTGGAACAATATCAGCAAACTAATAAGTATTAGATGTAGAAGCTCCCACCAACATCATTGGTGTAATACCCTATTATTTAATGAAGGCTAATTAAGTAATTGATAAATAAAAGGGTAAAAAACTAAGTTTAATTTAATAATACATAGGGGAAAGAATGGGCCTTAGCCCAATTTCTACTTAATGGAGCATTTAGTAAGTCAAAAACATTAGCTACTCCATCCATCCATTGTCGACATGAAGCAAAAGAAAAAAAATCACGAAGCAAAAGAAAAAAAAATGTAAAGTTGTTTGTATCCAGTGAAGAAGAGAGAAAGAAAAGAAAAACCTTGCACATATAAATAAGATAAAAGGAGAAGTAGAGGAGAAAGGTAAGTTTCTCAACTTAGTTTATAGATTTGATTTATATAACTCTCAATCCCAAATCTGAAGTCATAAAATATATGAATCAAATCTATAGAATAAGTTAAGAAACTTACCTTCATCCTCTACTTATCCTTTTATCTTATATATGAGTGCCTCGAGGTTTTTCTTTTATTTCTCGCTTCTTCACTGAATTCAAACAACTTCAATTTTTTTTCTTTTGCTTGGTGTCGTCAGGGACTGAAGGGAATAGCCAATGTATTGGGCTTACTAAACCCTCCATTAAATAGAAACTGGACTAATGCCCATTCTTTTTCCTAGGTCGTATTAAATTAAACTTATTTTTTACTCTTTTATATATCAATTACTTAATTAACCTTTATTAAGTAATGGATATTACTTGGTTTTGGTAATTGGCAACCCTGAAGAGCCTTACAAGTACGAAGGTAGCCTATAAGTATCACAGATGTGGTGCTTGGCAACATCATAGAGCCTTTCAAGTATGGTAGAGGCCTATAAACATTAACATGTATGATATTTAAGTAATTAGGTTACTTCATAGGTTGAGTGTCTACAATTTACCTGTATTATTATTCATACCCAAACAAATAAATCAGTCATAACTGTCTCACCCTATTTTTAACCAAAAGAAAAAAAAGATTGGATTTTAAGTTCGAAAGGGTTTTTATTATTGAAGTGACAAAAAGATGAAAATTTTATTCCGAAAAAGAATTGTTTTTACATTCAAAACTCGGAGTCGCCACTTGGCATAAATCGGGTGTGCCAAGTCACCCTTAGATATCCTTTTTCAAAATGGTTTTGACTCTTAAAACTGATCCGCGAACAAAGATTCAGGCTAAGGAATTTTGTTGACCGAGGGGAAGGTATTAGGCACCCCTTGATCCCGTGGTTCGACCACGGTCGCTTGGTGGAGCATATCGACTAATTTGACATTAAAAATGTATAAAACACATAAAACAATTAAACTATCAAGTTCGATATCAATAAATCAAAACCAAATAATCACTTAATCAACTTTTAACTTACGCCCCAAAACAACCAATTTTAATTCTCAAACGAGATATCATTTCATCACATAATCCATAATCCACAATCAAGGGAATCAAACATCGAATCAAAATAACCAACAATTCACATCATCACAGATCAACCAACACGATATTTAATTTAATGCACCAAATATCAACAACAATGAGATAAAAGAGGTGAAAGAGTAAAATTAGACCTCATTTGAAGCTTTCAAATTTAATGTTATTCGAATGAAAAAAGTCTGCACCCGAAAACTTCGAACCGAACCTCAAACAAATGAAATCGTCCAACTCGGAACTAAGAATCACAAAAACAAAGAGACCTGGACCAGATTCTCACAAACCCACACAACCTCGGACTAAAAATCGTGAGAAATAAGAGAAATTTGACTCGATTCCAATGGGTTTGGACTGAATCGAAAGCAGATCGAGGTTTTGTTTGATGATTGTGTCGCTGTAACCTCGGTAAACTTTGGCTATGGCCAAAATGACAAAGATATATTAGTTGAGACGTATTCTGATGGGTTTTGAACGAATTTGTGACAGCTAGACGCGATTTCGGCGAGTCTGTCGTCGGAACAATAATCAAACGACCAAACATGTGTTCCTCAAGACCTCACTCATCGGAAAATGCTTCACCATCATTCTCTTTCGATTTCAATCGTGAATCTCTCTCTCTCTTGCAAATCTCTATCACTTTCTCGCAGATCTCTCTTACTCTCTCGCAACTCTCTCTCTCTCTTTGTCCGTGTGTGTGTTATGTATATCTATTCTGTGTATGTAAGTGTATTCGATCAACCAAGAAGAATAAAAAAAGAAGGTTTATACGTATGTTTTTTTCTTTTTCTCCCCAGATCCTGGAATCCCCTTTGATATGGTGTGTGCATATCCCCTTTTTTCTATTATGTTCCAGGCTAAAATAATGTGAAAAGAGGGTCAGAGGTTAGGGGGTATGTGGTGGTGAGTAGGGGTGGGGTAGGTTGTTAGGATGAGGTGTAAAGTTGGTTAGGATAGGATTAAAATAAGATAGAATTTGTTAGAAATTATGTTAAGGGTTGCTATTTTTTGTATTTTTGTGGGGTATAATCACATGGATGAGGGTGTGCGGTAAGGTGAACTAAAATGAATAAAATTGAACTTGGGAGCGACAAAATTAGGTGTCTACAGCATTCCCCATTTGAATGTAAACATGAAGTATTTTCAGACAAAGAAGTAGACAACGAGATAAAATTTTATCCCGATCATTATTAAAAAAGAATGAAATAGAAGGAAGGAGGAAAACCAAGTCTTGACTTTGGATATCATACTCATCCCTAGTTATGAGGGAATCAAGTCACAAGTATCCCCAAGGACTGAAAGAAGAACTGAAAGAAGAGGGACTATACCGAGGACTGAAAGAAGAGGGACTATATCGAGTTGGAGAGTCGAGCGAGGTTCTGTGGAGGTTCCGATTTGCGGCTCTGTCATTACATCAAAAATAATAATTACAAGTTAAAACATAAAAAAAATTACAAAAGTCCTATCTATGCAGCTTCTTTTGGACTATTGACTTGAGTTTCATCACCCTATCTTTCAGGCGGGCTCCTGACTTGCCATTTCCTCAACTTATTGCTTGGCTTTCAATTTCATCACCTTGCTCCTTAGGCGGGCTCCTGACTTGCTATTTTTCAATCTGATGACTCTCAATTCCTTCACTTTGTTGCTTGACTTTCAACTTCTTCACTTTGTTGCTTTGACTTTCCATTTATTCGCCCTTGTTTTTCAGGTAGGCTCCTGACTTGCAATTACATCACCCTGTTCTTCAGGCAGGCTCCTGACTTTTAATTTCATCAGCCTGTTCTTCAGGCGGGCTCCTGACTTACCATTTTATCACCCTGTTCAACAGGCGGGCTCCTGACTTGTAATTTTATCACCCTGTTCTTCAGGAGAGATCCTGAACATAATGTAAATCCCTATTTTTCAGGAGGGTCCTGAACATAAAGTAAATTTCCATTTTCTAGGAGGGTCCTGAGCATAAAGTAAAATCTGATTTTTCAGGAGGGTCCTGAACAGAAAGTAAAATCCCATTTTTCAAGAGGGTCCTGAACAGAAAGTAAAGTTCCATTTTTCAGGAGGGTCCTGAACAGAAAGTAAAATCTTATTTTTTCAGGAGGGTCCTGGACAGAAAGTAAAATCCCATTTTTCAGAAGGGTCCTGAACAGAAAGTAAAATCCCATTTTCCAGGAGGGTCCTGAACAGAAAGTAAAGTCCCAATTTCCAGGAGGGTCCTACACAGAAAGTAAAGTCCCATTTTCCAGGAGGGTCCTGAACAGAAAGTAAAGTCCCATTTTTCAGGAGGGTCCTGAATAGAAAGTAAAGTCGCATTTCTCAAGAGGGTCCTGAACAGAAAGTAAAGTCCCATTTCTCAGGAGGATCCTGAATAGAAAGTAAAGTCCCGAGTCCTAAACAGAAAGTAAAGTCCCATTTCTCAGGAGGGTCCTGAACAAAAAGTAAAGTCCCATTTCTCAGGAGGGTCCTGAACAGAAAGTAAAATCCCATTTTTTAGGAGGGTCCTGAACAGAAAGTAAAATCCCATTTTTCAGGAGGGTCCTGAACAGAAAGTAAAATCCCATTTTTTAAGAGGGTCCTGAACATAAAGTAAAATTCCATTTTTCAGGAGGGTCCTGAACAGAACGTAAAATTTCATTTTTTAGGAGGGTCCTGAAATAAGGTAAAATCCTATTTTTCAGGAAGGTCCTGAACAGAAAATAAAATCCCATTTTCCAGGAGGGCCCTGAACAGAAAGTAAATTTCCATTTTTCAAGAGGGTCCTCAACAGAAACTAAATTCCCATTTTTCAGGAGGGTCCTGAACAGAAATAAAATCCTATTTTCAGGAGGGCCCTGAACAAAAAGTAATTTCCCATTTTTCAAGAGGGTCCTGAACAGAAAGTAAATTCCCATTTTCCAGGAAGGTCCTGAGAAGAAAGTAAATTCACATTTTTCAGGAAGGTTCTGAACAAAAAGTAAATTCACATTTTCCAGGAAGGTCCTGAACAAAAAGTAAATTTCCATGGATATGCTTTTCCAATGGTTGATAAATTAAGTGAAGCGAATTTTGCCCTGTTTCAACAAAGAAAATTTGTCAGTTAAAAATATACTGATGGCTTGCAGCACTTGGCTATCCCGACACCTGCTCTAGTGTCCATTTCCTTCATTTTGTTTTGGATTGTTGGCACTTACCCCTGCTTTATCACGTCATTGATCCAAACTCAGATTATTAAGTGTGACTCTAAAATAAACACAGTATCTCTGTTTTGCTATGCTTCTCAGATAAACCCTTTAAACCTTGGTATTTTCATGAGTTCCCAGATTTGCCTATTGACAAAGCTTTCTGCATGCCCTTTTTTTGGCTCACAATCATGTCTCTTTCATGCGTTGGCCTTTCTGTCTTACTTTATGCAATTAAAGAAGTTGGCAGCCAGTTTTGAAATCTTTTCTCACTTGTTTTGACATGGACTTGACTCAAAGACAAGAGAAAAATAACAACAATTTTTGCTTTATTGGATAACTGACTCAAGAAAATAAAAATATAACTAAAGAGAAGAAAAAAATGACAATGATGTCCCCATTGAAAAAGATAAAAGAAAAGTTTATCTGAAAATGACAGTCAACTCTAATGATTATGACATGCATATCGGATTAGACTGCCTGATCTTTCCATCCAAAACTTTCTACCAATTGTTGTTGAGTGAATAACCTCAAAATTGAGTTGCTTCCTTAGGTCAATTGCATTTAAGACCTCATTCGGCTAGTGGCGCCTTGAATGGTTTTTGCCAACAAGCCTCTCTCATTTTCCTATTCTCAGCTCACCACTGTCGTATGGTGTCTATGAGAGTTTTTCACCAATGAGACTCTCTTATTTTCATTTGTCTCAACTCACCGTCATCTTATGGTGCTCGTGAGGGTTGTCACCGATAAGACTCTCTCATTTTTATCTCCCTCAACTTACCATCGCCTTATGGTTCCCGTGAGGGTTTTCACCAATAAAACTCTTTCATTTTTATTTCTCTCAACTCACTATCGCCTTATGGTGCCCGCGAAGGTCTTCACTAATAAGACTCTCTCATTTTTATTTCTCTCCTAATTTCTCATGATGAGGAAGACAAGTAGTTCCCAAAATGCATCATCACATCCATTGCATGCTTATCCTTAACATTCTCAAAGATTGATCTGAAGGTCTTTCTTCGATTATAACTTGGCTTTTGGATAGGGTTAGAAAAAAAGGATGACATGAGGCTCAAACGACACTTGAAGTGGGTTAGGACTTACAACTTTTAAAATCGACCCAAACAATGAGGATTAACTCCAGCCCCAGTTTCTTTTGACTGGGCAATTCTAAATTATTTATTTGGTTGGACCGAGCCTCGAATAGGGCAGCCTACGTATCTCACCCCCGAAAGAGGAGAATCAGGTCACGCGTAGTTCTGGCAACTGGTTCTGCATGATTTAGACTTTTGATTTTTTTCTTTTATTGACACTCTTTTCTCTTTGGATTTTTCTGACTCTATTTGTCTTGGCATTTTTCTTTTTCTTTTTTTCTTATTGGACATATTTTCTTTTTCTGTTTTTTTACTCTATTTTGATTCCAAAAGAGGGGTATGAAAAAATAGGACTAAAGCTCAAATGGGGTAAACAAAGGAAGACACAATGTTTGGATAGCAAAATGAAATTCCTTCGTCATATCAATCCTTGAAAATGCAAGTAAATATCATGCAATATGAAAGTGCACAATCAATATCACTTATGACATGTTTTACAACACTAACTTGCCCCGAACATATGTACCACCTCTTTTTCTACACTTGCTGAACATACAACTCCATCTTTGTTATACATCCCTCACATTGAATGACTCATGCTTTCGTGGAGTTGATTTTGTTCCGTTCCTCGGGATCACATATCCACTATTTGACCTAATTGAGCTATGTTTTTCAATTGATGACCAAGTTATTCTTGTGATTTTCAAAATAATTGCCTTAATTTTCAAAGAAGGCTTGAACTTGTCACCAAATGTCTTAGCACACTACCTATTTTCTCAGATGCTTTTTTTTTCTAACTTTAACCCTCTGATTCAATGTTCATGCTTAAATTAGATTTTAAGATCTAGCTGAAAATTCCGCTAGCATATCATAACACTAGAATTAACCTAAAATATACTGTATAAAGAAATAAACAAATAACACATATTTAAAATACAAAGGAAAAAGGGACACTTCATTCAATTAAAATAAAAGATAGAAGGGTTTGAACATAACGACAAATGGACAAAACAAGATAGATCCTGGACTACAACCCTGAAATAATTCAGATAACAGAAAATAAAATAAAGTAAACTACCAGACCTCTTCCTAGTAGGGAGAGGGGTGACTTCTCAATTGCTCAGCCTGACATCTTAGCCACTGGTTTGCATATCAGCATGACTAGAGTTTTCCTCACTGTCAATGTTCTATACCATAATCAATTTGTCTTAAATTATTTTTTTAATTTCTCTTTTCAAAGCCCGATAATCTTTAATACTGTGACCCTGAACATCAGAATGATATGCACATCTAACATTGGGATCAAAACTTCTTGAATGCGGGTTAGGAGTATACCCAAGGAGAGGAGTAATCATGCCTTGTTGTGCCAATCTCTGAAATAAACTGGCATACGACTCTCCATTTGGTGTGAAGCTATCCCTCAATTTCTACCTCATTTCATTGTTTAGGTTGAATCCAAAATCGGGCCTCGAAGGACTTTGGTAGGTTTGTGGAGTCGGAGGGTGACTCTGAGGAGTTGGTGCGCGCCATTATGAGTAAGGAGGGAGTTGAACATATGATTTTGCGCAATATACTAGATATGGAGGTGGGGAAATGGAGTATAATGGATTTTGAGAGGGATTATAGATATTTTGGGTATGAACTTGGGCTTGAGACTGACGGCAACGACGACGTCGTCTTTTTGAATGTGCCCATTCTCCAACTATAACAACAGTTGTATATTTCCCATTCTTCTTCCCTCCAGTTTCCTTTAATTGGTTGTAATATTGTCCCAAATGTTTCACGAATTCCTTCTGTCCATCTTGCTCCTCGAATTTCGATATCTCAAGTCTTGGAGGAGGGTTAACACTTAAAGACATGCCCCTGTTTTTGTATGAAACATCTTCTTCACTCGTAAGTCTTAGGAAACTTTTCACAGTATTTCCTGCATTCTTCATTTTTCCAACCATTTTCTCTAGCTTTTCTAGCACACTAGGTTTCTTGTTAAGAAATTTTGGTGGTCCAGTTAAGTTAAAAGCAGGCTCAGGAGTATAAATATGATCACCAAGAGTATTGAATATAGGTTCACTAGCAGCATAGGGACGCACAACCGTTAGGCAAGCCAGTGTGGAATTCCTAGTAGAGGATTGAGAAACAAGATCACAGATGACATGTGGTGTTGTGAATGTAGCAGGCTTATGCTGAGGAGCTAGAGGAAAAGAGGTAGAAGTATTGAGATGTTTTTGGCTCGGAATGATTTCTGAGTCATGTTGCAGTGCATCAACAACAGTAGAAAACTGACTTTGAGATTTTGGTGGAAAACTCGAGGTGTTTGTAGGATCAATAAAGGGAAATAGAGGAGGAGGCAACCCACTGGCCCAAGCTCGATGCATTTCTGTCATTTGTTGTCTTAACCTCCTAATCTCTTGCTTCAAATTCTCTTTTTCCTGATTCTTTGTTTGATCCATGATGTCACTCTATATATCTTTGTTGGACACAACTAACCCTTTGGATTTGGTGTGATGTGAAGGACCAGACAGAATGTCACAAACCAACCACCTTAAACTGACTCAACAAAAAAAAACAGCAAATATGTTAGAGTTCAACACTTTTTCAAAACCTCTTTTTCCTTTTTTTTTTGAAAGATCGCCGAACCCAAGAAGGGTGCCTACATATCTCACTCCCGAGAGAGGATAATCAGGTGTGCATAGTTCGTGAAGTCTTGCCAAAATGGCCAATTAAACTCGTTTTTTCATTCTTTTTCTTGAAACTTCACAGAGAAAAGAAAATAACAAATTGTTAAAAGAATTGACAAAATCTTTTTGTATTTTTCAAGTTTAAATCCTTATACAAAATGAAATCTATAATTACCAAAGAAAATCTTTTTGGGCTTTCAATTTTGAGTTTCATACAAAAATGAAATTTAAACCTATTAAAGGAAAATCTTTTTGGATTTTTCAAATAAGATCCACCAAAAATAAAACCTACGATTATTAAGAAAAATCTTTTTGTATTTTTCTTTTCAAGGCATATATGAAACACCTACTCTAAATGAGGAGAAGAAAAACTTTTTTTGATTTTTTAAATAAGATCTCCGAACCAACAATAGGCTGCCTACGTATCTCACTCTCGAGAGAGGAGAATCAGGGGTGCGTAGTTCGTCCAGATTGGACAATTAAGGATTAAATGACAAACTAAACCTTGAATTGAAAGACACGACTAAAGACAAACGAATAAAATCTTTTTTGAGTTTTTGATTAGAAACTAACACCAACAACTATGAAAGAAAAAATCTTTTTGATATTTTCATTATATAAAAATAATAATGTACAAAGCTCCTATTGAAAGGAAAAAATATTTTTTTGGATTTTTCGAATTGTGAATACTTACTAAAGAAATAAAAGAAAAATCTTTTTAACATTTTTAATATTTGGGGAAATGAGTGCAAAAAGTAAGAAAATATTTTTTTTTCTTGAATTGTGAAAAAACAAAAGCCATAAAGAACCCTAAAAACTATCAAATCTCTTTTTTCCACTCTTTTTTTCTTCCCTTTTTTTCAACAATTTCTTGCCTACACATTTTGCTTCTAACTCATGCTTTTGCCCAAATCATTCTGTCAAATGACCTCGTTACCCTCAAAGATGCAACATTTATCACGTAGGGATGCCTTAGAGGTGAGTTTCATACAAAAGACCAAGTGAGTCCCACTAAGTCTCAATATGATGCAGATAAGCATGACCTAAAGGTTGACCTACGTTGGGGTTCACTAACAAGACTGTTCGGGGGAGCGTATGTTCGATAGTGGCTGTTTTAGCTTTCCACCCACTCCATACCAGCCGACGGCTCCCCCTCCTAAGATAAGGGTGACTCAACTAGAGGTCGTGCACACAGTGTGCACTACTGACTTGTTGCAGAAAGAATGACTTGGGTTATGTACATAATGCCAGATATAAAGCGGTAACACATAGATAAAAACTGTAAACAAAGAGCACTCAGGCACTCAACAATGGAAAAAAAATAATAACACAAAACAACACAAACAGCGTCGATACATCCATAATGCCAAACTAAGCCGATACAACTCCAAAAAAATAAGCTCGAATTCTGAAATTATCCCCGGTGGAGTCGCCAGAACTGCCATACTCCATTTTAACCAAAAGAAAAAACAGATTGGATTTTAAGTTCGAAAGGGTTTTTATTATTGAAGTGACAAAAAGATGAAAATTTTGTTCTGAAAAAGGATTGTTTTTAAATTCAAAACTCGGAGTCACCACTTGACATAAATCGGGTGTGCCAAGTCACCCTTGGATATCCTTTTTCAAAACGGTTTTGAGTCTTAAAACGGAACCGCGAACAGAGATTCCGGCTAAGGAATTCTGTTGACTGAGGGGAAGGTGTTAGGCACCCCTCGATCCCGTGGTTCGACCACGGTCGCTTGGTGGAGCATAACGACTAATTTGACATTACAAATGTATAAACCACACAAAACACATAAAACAATCAAACCAACAAACAAAATAAAATGAATCAAAAATATAGTATCCAGTCCAAGTTGTACAGTCCTAAAAATAGAAAAATACGGAAATGTAAATCCTATTCTAAACTAAACCTAGACTGACCTCCAATGCCTCACCCGATGCTTCGGGCCTTTATCACGAACGTTCTCCAAGTACACAATACTTCAGGGCATTCCCCGTATAAAATAATACAAGTACTTCAGGCATTCCCCGACCAAATGATACAAGTGACCCCAAAGCGATAAAGACAAAAATCATTCAATCACACAGTTCAAATATCTCATCAATCCACAGTCCTTAAATTTGCCTACCCGACCTACGTTTGCCTGTCCCACTCGACCTACCATGATACTATCAAGTTTGATATCAATAAATCAAACTACAATAATCACTTTATCAACTTTTAAATTCCGCCCCAAAACAATCAATTTTAATTCTCAAACGAGATATCATTTCATCATATAATCCATAATCTACAATCAAGGGAATCAAACATAGAATCAAAACAACCAACAATTCACATCATAACAGATCAACCAACACGATATTCAATTCAATGCACCAAATATCATTAACAATGAGATAAAAGAGGTGAAAGAGTAGAATTAGACCTCATTTGAAGCTTTCGTATTCAATGTTATTCGAATAAAGAAAGTCTGCATCCGAAAACTTCGAACCGAACCTCAAACAAACGAACTCGTCCAACTTGGAACTGAGAATCACAGAAACAAAGAGACCTGGACCAGATTCTCACGAACCCACACAACCTCGAACTAAAAATCGTGAGAAATAAGAGAAATTTGACCCAATTCTAATGGGTTTGGACGGAATCGAAAGCAAATCGAGGTTTGTTGGATGATTTTGTGTCGCTGTAACCCCGGTAAACTTTGGCTATGGACAAAACGACAAAGATATATCAGTTGAGACGTATTCCGATGGGTTTTGAAGGAATTTGTGACAGCTAGACGCGATTCCGGCGAGTCTGTCGTCGGAACAGTAATCAAACGATCAAACTCATGTTCCTCAAGCCCTCACTCACCAGAAACTGCTTCGCCATCGTTCTCTTTCGATTTCAATCGCGGATCTCTCCCTCTCTCGCAAATCTCTATCACTCTCTCGCAGATCTCTCTCTCTCTCGCAACTCTCTCTCCCTCTCTCTGTTCGTGTGTGTGTTGTGTATATCTATTCTGTGTATGTAAGTGTATTCGATCAACCAAGAAGAAGAAAAAAAAAGGTTTATACATATGTTTTTTTTCTTTTTCTCCCCAGATCCTGGAATCCCCCCTTTGTTATGGTGTGTGCATATCCCCTTTATTCTATTCTGTTCCAGGCCAAAATAACGTGAAAGGAGGGTCAGGGGTTACGGGGTATGTGGTGGTGAGTAGGGGGTGGGGTAGGTTGTTAGGATGAGATGTAAAGTTGGTTAGGATAGAATTAAAATAAGATAGAATTTTTTAGGGATTATGTTAAGGGTTGTAATTTTTTGTATTTTTGTGGGGTATAATCATATGGATGAGGGTGTGTGGTAAGGTGAGCTAAAATGAATAAAATTGAACTTGGGTGGGACAAAATTAGGTGTCTACAATAACTACTTTTATATTATTGAAATATAACTATTTGTATATTTCTTATTAATCATTAAATCTAATAAACGCTAATAAATCAATTTACTTAGAAAGATCTATGATACCTACCATTTAATATCACAAAATCAAAATTCATGCTTGCAATGAAGGAACTCAAGAGTACTTTTAGACATGATGAAAATGAATTGCAGAATGTTGGCAAACAGTAGCTAGAGTTGAAGTGTTTCGATGTATTCTGCAAGATAAAGAGAGATGGTCAGTAGTTAGTACCTGAAATACGCAAGAAAAATCTAGAAATCTATCAATAATTATTCAATGGAGGTTCAGTTCATAATACATATATGTACCCTTTAACTTGACCTAAACGACATTCATGTTCTCCAACTTTGGGTGCGCATATATAGACACTAATACTATCATAATGTCAAATAAATAGGTGTATGCATCCTATGAAGAAAATCATAAAAGACACATTTATGTATTATGTGGAAGTTTATCAATAACATTATCATTATCTCTACATTCGGCTGAACTAAACTGTCTGCTCATACTTTTTTAAAGAAATATCTTTTTATGAAGTTTTTCTAGGATAGTATTTGAGCACCTTCTGGAAGAAATTAGATTGCAATAGGAAAGGATACTTATATTATATAATATAATTAGACAATATACTCATAAATCTGAGAGTGACAAAATTGAATATGAAATTTAAAAAAATGAATCAATTTTTAACATTATTTAAGCTCTTGTCCACATCAATTGGAAGAACAAATCAAAGTTTTTAGTAGATAATATATGAAAAATAAATCAAAGACATTTTGCGCATTTGTAAATTACACTTATTTGGGCACAAATAGTAAGTCATCATTTTCGAAGTATCCATTGAAGAATTGTTCTCCTATTTTGTTTGCATACAATAATTTGGAGCAAGTACACAACATTTGCATGCGCTCGTCCACTGTCTAAGCCTATTTTATTTTCAATGATCTGCTATGAAAACACTGCTACATTCTAGCATTAAGCACAGATTAATAGATCCAATTAGAAAAAACAAATGAATAGGGCATGGAAGAAGAGACACAAGTAAACTAAACAAAGGAAATAATAAAACAGAAGAAATACACGATTAAAATAAATCAATAAATTCAAAAGAAGTATCAGGATGAATGGTAGATGGATTTCTCTATATAGAATGACCTCTAATCTTCAGTTGAATACAAAGGAGCTGAAATCTATAGATTTCTTATTCTCTAATTCAGAAAATTTTGTTGATTTCGATTACTCAACCTCAATACAATTCAACAAACAAAGGGCAAAAAAAATAAAGATAGACGAAAGATACCTTTCAAAATCAAATTTCACGGATCTTGTAAGTAAATCTACCCTAGCGAGAAATCGAATTCGAATTCGGTGTTCTTCCATTAAAAATTACCTGGCATATATAAAAACTTCAAAATACACCCGCATCGAGAAATTTGTAAACCCTATAAATCTTGCAACTTGGTCTAGGCTAATGATTCAGGGGAATGGTGAGATTACCGAGGATGTCTCCCATCGTATTGGAGTGGGATGGATGAAGTGGAAGCTCGCCTCGGGGGTATTGTGTGATAGGAAGGTGTCGCCCAAGCTTAAAGGCAAATTCAACACGGTGGCAGTCCGGCCGGCCTTGTTATATGGAGCGGAATGTTGGCCAGTCAAGAACTCTCACATTCAAAAATTGAAGGTGGCGGAAATGCGGATGTTGCGTTGGATGTGTGGGCTTAATAGGGGTGATAGAGTTCGAAATGAGACTATTCGGGAAAAGGTTGGAGTGGCTTCGGTGGAGGACAAGATGCGGGAAGTCCGATTGAGATGGTTCGGGCATGTGATGAGGAGGGGCACGGATGCCCCAACTCGTAGGTGTGAGAAGCTTGGTTTGGATGGTTTCAGGCGGGGTAGGGGTAGGCCGAAGAAATACTGGAGAGAGGTGATCAGGCGGGACATGGAGCAGTTACAGCTCACTGAGGACATGACCCTAGATAGGAAAATCTGGAGGGCGTGGATTAGGATAGAAGGCTAGTGTCAGTTTGAGTCGTTGGGGTAGAACATTACTTGGTAGATGTATTATTCTTGCTAGGACACTTTGTTGTATGCTTTATTACGAATGTGTTTACTATTCTTTGTTTATTATCCCTTGTGGGTGGCATATTTTTATTTTGACATCTTGTTTCATGCTTTATTAAGTATTTGTCTATTATTCCTTGTCTTGAGCCGGGGTCTATCGGAAACAGCCTTTTTACTTCTTTTGAAGTAGTGGTATGGACTGCGTACATCTTGCCTCTCAGACTCCACTATGTGGGAATACACCGGGTTTGTTGTTGTTGTTATTGGTCTAGGCTAATGAGAGATGGAAAAATGAAATTGAAAGATCTTCCATTAAAAGTTATCAAAGATTAACCCAAAAACAAAAACATAATTAACCAAAAAAATACCTGTACAAAATAGTATCTAGACGCACAAGGAAAAACAAAATTTTGTGTGCGCAGGAGAGGAGATGAAAAACCTAGATTAAGGTTATAGCTTTAATGAGAAAGATGTTACTCCATTTGTTAATTGACCCTATTGACTTGACACACCTCTTAAAACATTACTTAATAGAGATTTATTTTATTAAAATAATTCTATTAATTATGCATTAAAAATATGAATTTAAGTAAATACATTTTATTTAATTATTTAATGTTGAAGGTAATATCGGAAGAATATAATAAAATTCTCTTAATTTTATCAAAGAAATAATTAAATTGAAACAAATATTTTCAGAAAGAAGGTTAATTAAAATGAAACGAGGAGAATTAAGTAGCACATATTAGACTAACGAACAAATTGACGAAAATATCCTTATTTTTAAATGATATGAAGCATACGTGTTGAAAGCATTTTTTTTTAGTATATAGAAAAATTATCTTAATTTTTAGCTTTTTCTCACCGCAACTCATACAAACTTATTTCATTTAAAATTGTCATCATTTCTAGTTCACCTATGATTAAGGGTGTCAAACAGGTCAGGCTGACCCGGTCCAATCCAGTTTGACCCGGTCCGATTAACTCACGGACTGTATGGTATCGAGTCTCGGGTTAATTTATTTTTTGTTTTGGGTCCGGTTAATTTGGATCGAGTCCGGTTCAGGCCAGCTGATTAATCGATTCGAAATCGGTCCGGTTGATTTTTTTTATTAAAAAGCAAATTAACAAACGGATTAATTTACTATAAAGTATTATTAGTTTATTATATTAAGTAGCATAAATTTTATTTAAAGAAGTACATATATTTTATATGTGTCTGTATATATTGAATGGTACGTATATATGTGCGTATATTTTTTAAAGTAGTATATATTTAACGTATAGATGTGTATATGTTTTAGAAATTAATATATAACTATATATTTAGTGTGTGTATATATTGTAGTATATATATATATTGCAGTATATGTTTAATTTAAAGTACTACATATATTGAATGGTACGTATATATGTGTATATATCTTCTATAGATGTATATATTTAACATATACATGTGTATATGTTTTATAAATTAGTATATAACTATAAATAGAGTGTTTGTATATATTGTAGTATATTTTATTTAAAGAAGTACGTATAAATTGAATGGTACGTATATAAGTGTAAATATTTTATAAAGTAGTATATATTTAACGTATGCATGTGTATATATTTTATAAATTAGTACATAATTATATATTTAGTGTGTGTATATATTGCAGTATAAATAATGTAGTATATTTTATTTAAAGTAGTACGTATATATTGAATGGTATTTATATTTGTGTATATTTTTTAAAGTAGTATATATTTAACGTATACATGTGTATATGTTTTATAAATTAGTATATAACTATATATTTAATGTGTGTATATTTTATAGTATATATATTGTAGTATATTTTATTTAAAGTAGTACGTATATATTGAATGCTACGTATATACGTGTATATATCTTCTATAGACGTATATATTTAACGTTTACATGTGTATATGTTTTAGAAATTAATGTATAACTAAATATATATAGTGTGTGTATATATTGTAGTATGTATATATCGTAGTATATTTTATTTAAAGTAGTACATATATATTGAATGATACGTATATATGTGTATATATCTTTTATAGACGTATATATTTAATGTATACATGTGTATATGTTTTATAAATTAGTATATAACTATATATATAGTGCGTGTATATTGTAGTATATTTTATTTAAAGTAGTACATATATATTGAATGATATGTATATATGTGTATATATCTTCTATTGACGTATATATTTAACGTATACATGTGTATATGTTTTATAAATTAATGTATAGCTATATATAGTGTGTGGGTATATATTGTAGTATGTATATATCGTAGTATATTTTATTTAAAATAGTACATATATATTGAATGATACGTATATATGTGTGTATATATCTTATATAGACGTATATATTTAACGTATACATCTGTATATGTTTTATAAATTAGTGTATAACTATATATAGTGTGTGTGTGTATATATTGTAGTATATTTTATTTAAAGTAGTACATATATATTGAATGGTACGTATATATATGTATACATCTTCTATAAACGTATATATTTAACGTATACATTTATATGTTTTATAAATTAGTGTATAACTATATTTATAGAGTGTGTGTATATTGTAGTATATAAAGTAGTAAGTACAGATTGAATGGTACGTATATATGTTTATATATAATCTATAGATGTATATATTTAACGTATACATGTGTATATGTTTTATAAATTAGTGTATAACTATATATATATAGTGTGTGTGTATATTGTAGTATATAAATATTGTAGTATATTTTATTTAAAGTAGTACATATATATTGAATGGTGTGTATATATGTGTATATATCTTCTATAGACGTATATATTTAACATATACATGTGTATATGTTTTATATATTAGTGTATAACTATATATATAATGTGTGTATATACTGTAGTATAATGTAGTGTATTGTAGTATATTTTATTTAAAGTAGTACGTATTTATTGAATGATACGTATATATTCGTATATATCTTCTATAGACGTATATATTTAACGTACACATGTGTATATGTTTTATAAATTAGTATATAACTATATATATCGTGTGTGTATATATTGTAGTATATTTTATTTAAAGTAGTACGTATATATTGAATGGTACGTATATATATGTATATATCTTCTATTGACGTATATATTTAACGTATACATGTGTATATGTTTTATAAATTAGTGTATAACTATATATATAGTGTGTGTATATATTGTAGTATATTTTATTTAAAGTAGTACATATATATTGAATGGTGTGTATATATGTGTATATATCTTCTATAGACGTATATATTTAACATATACATGTGTATATGTTTTATATATTAGTGTATAACTATATATATAATGTGTGTATATACTGTAGTATATTGTAGTATATTTTATTTAAAGTAGTACGTATATATTGAATGATACGTATATATGCGTATATATCTTCTATAGACGTATATATTTAACGTACACATGTGTATATATTTTATAAATTAGTATATAACTATATATAAAGTGTGTGTATATATTGTAGTATATTTTATTTAAAGTAGTACGTATATATTGAATGGTACGTATATATGTGTATATATCTTCTATTGACGTATATATTTAACGTATACATGTGTATATGTTTTATAAATTAGTGTATAACTATATATAGTGTGTGTATATATTGTAGTATATATATTGTAGTATATTTTATTTAAAGTAGTACATAGATATTGAATGATATGTATATATGTGTATATATCTTCTATAGACGTATATATTTAACATATACATGTATATATGTTTTATAAATTAGTATATAACTATATATATAGTGTTTGTATATATTGTAGTATAGTTTATTTAAAGTAGTACGTATATATTGAATGGTACGTATATATGTGTATATATCTTCTATAGACATATATATTAAACGTATACATGTATATGTTTTATAAATTAGTGCATAACTATATATACAGTGTGTGTGTATATTGTAGTATATATATATTGTAGTATATTTTGTTTAAAGTAGTACATATATATTGAATGGTACGTATATTTGTGTATATATCTTCTATAGACGTATATATTTAACGTATACATGTGTATATGTTTTATAAATTAGCATATAACTATATATATAGCGTGTGTGTATATTGTAGTATATTTTATTTAAAGTAGTACGTATATATTGAATGGTACGTATATATATGTATATATCTTCTATAGATGTATATATTTAACGTATACATGTATATATATTTTATAAATTAGCATATAACTATATATATAGTATGTGTATATATTGTAATATATATATTGTAGTATATTTTATTTAAAGTAGTACGTATATATTGAATGGTACGTATATATGTGTATATATTTTCTATAGACGTATATATTTAACGTATACACGTATATATTTTATAAATTAGTGTATAACTATATATATAGTTTGTGTATATATTGTAGTATATTTTATTTAAAGTAGTACATATATATTGAATGGTACGTATATATATATATATCTTCTATAAACGTATATATTTAACGTATACATGTGTATATATTTTGTAAATTAGTATATAACTATATATATAGTGTGTGTGTATATTGTAGTATATATATTGTAGTATATTTTATTTAAAGTAGTATGTATATATTGAATGGTACGTATATATGTGTATATATCTTCTATAGACGTATATATTTAACGTATACATGTGTATATGTTTTATAAATTAGCATATAACTATATATATATAGTGTGTGTATATATTGTAGTATATATATTGTAGTATATTTTATTTAAAGTAGTACGTATATATTGAATGGTACGTATATACATGTATATATCTTCTATTGATGTATATATTTAACGTATACATGTGTATATGTTTTATAAATTAGTATATAACTATATATAGTGTGTGTGTATATATTGTAGTATATTTTGTTTAAAGTACTATGAATATATTGAATGGTACGTATATATCTTCTATAGCCGTATATTTTTAACGTTTACATGTGTATATGTTTTATAAATTATTATATATATTATTATATTGTAGTATATATCTTGTAGTATATGTTTTATTTAGAGTAATATATATATTTAACTAACGTATAGTCGTATACACGATTACATGTGTAATTGTGTATATATTTTTTAAATTCTAATGTAGTATATACTATATATATAGTGTATATATATTGTTTAATGTATTTAAAATATATATAGGTGGATATATATAGTGTATATTGGGAAAAAAAATTCTTTGCTTTTGATCGGTTTTAACTGGATTTTTAACCGGGCTTGATCAGATTTAGGTGGATTAAACCGGGTTGGGTTAAGTGGACCGGTTCTGGGTTGTTTTCAAAAAATTTACTGTTGAATCCGGACCCGGACCAACCCACTTAACCACAACCTTGCCCAAACCGGCCCACAACTCGGCTAAATATCACGGGCCAGTTTAAGATTGATCCGGCCCGGCCCACTTGATACCCTTACCTATGATACAACAACAACAACATACCCAGTGTATTCTCATCTAGTGGGGTCTGGGGAGGGTAGAGTGTATGCAGACCATACCACTACCTCAAGAGAAATAGAGAGGTTATTTCCTATAGACCCCCGGCTTAGGACAAATAACAGTATAACAAATACAAAAAGTAAGCGGATACAAACTAGTATGGTACACAAAACAAACTAACAATATAACAAACACAAAAGATAAGTTCATAATAAACTAGTACGGGATGCAAAAAAGCCAACACCACTAACCCCAAAAACTACAACCCCAACACTACGAACCAGAAACTCCAGACCCAAAGGAGCACCCCCCAATTACTACCGCTGCGCTCCCACCCCCTAACCCTCTACCCTAATCCGCGTCTTTCACATCTTCCTATCAAGGGTTATGTCCTCCATAAGCTGTAATTGCTCCATATCATGCCTAATCACCTCCCTCCAATATTTCTTCGGTCTACCTCTAGCCCGCCTAAAACCATCCATAGCCAGTCTCACACCTCTGCACTAGAGCATCAGGGCCCCTCCTCATCACATGCCTGAACCAACGTAGCCTCACTTCTCGCAACTTATCCTCCACCGAGGCAACTCTCACCTTCTCCCGAATAATCTCATTCCTCACCCTATTGTTCCTTGTATGTCCACACATCCATCACAACATTCGCATCTCCGCCACCTTTACCTTTTCGATGTGGGAGTTCTTAACTGGCCAACACTCCGCTCCATACAGCATAGACGTCCGGACTACCACTCTGTAGAACTTACCTTTAAGCTTTGAGGCACCTTCTTATGACAAAGGACTCCCAAAGCGAGCCTCCACTTCAACCACCCTGCCCCAATACGATGCGTGACATCCTCGTCAATCTCACCATCACCCTGAATTATAGACCCCAGATACTTGAAACTCTCCCTATTCTGGATGGCCTGAGAGTCTAGCTTCACAACCACTCTATCTTCTTGCGACATATTACTGAACTTACACTCCAAGTACTCCGTCTTTGTTCTACTTAACCGAAAACCTTTAGATTCAAGTGTCTGTCTCCAAATATCCAACTTATCATTAACTCCACCCCGAGTCTCATCGATCAGAACCACATCATCTGCAAATAACAAACACCAAGGCACTTCCCCTTGAATATGTCGCGTCAAAACATCCATCACCAAGGCAAATAGAAATGGGCTAAGAGTCGATCCCTGGTGAAATCCTATCAAAACTGTGAAGTTCTTCGAATCTCCACCTACCGTCCTCACACAAGTTTTCGCACCATCATACATATCTTGAATCGACCTAATGTACGCCATGGGCACCCCTCTAGCCTCCAAGCACCTCTACAGAATCTCCCTGGAAACTCTGTCATATGCCTTCTCTAGATCAAAAAACACCATGTGCAAGTCCTTCTTTCTCTCTAAAAAGTGCTCCACTAATCTCCTTACAAGGTGAATGGCCTCAGTGGTCGAGCGACTAGGCATGAAACCAAAATGATTCTCAAAGATCGTCACGATCCTCCTCATCCTCAACTCTACCACCATTTCCCAAACCTTCATAGTATGACTCAACAACTTAATATCTCTATTGTTATTACAACTCTGAATGTCTCCCTTGTTCTTATACACTGGAATCATCGTGCTCCACCTCTATGCTTCAGGCATCTTAGCAGCTCTAAAAATAATGTTAAACAACCTTGTCAACCATTCCAGACCTACCCCGCTAGTGCTCTTCCAAAAGTCTACTGGAATCTCGTCTAGCCCCGTCGCCCTACCCCGCCGCATCCTGTGAATATCTCCCTTGACCTCATCAACCTCGATACGCCTACAATAACTATAATCGCGACCCTCCTCAGATATCTCCAAGTCTTCCAACACAGAACCTTTGTCCCCCTCGTCGTTCAAAAGTTTATGAAAATAGGACTGCCATCTCTCCCTAATGAGGGCATCCTCAACAAACACTATACCATCCTCTCCTTTGATGCACTTTACTTGGTCAAGGTCACGAGCCCTCCGCTCCCTGGCCTTGGCCATCCTATACAACTTCTTATCTCCGTCTTTCTCCTCTAAAGCCGCATACAAACTCTCAAAAGTTGTTGTCATAGCCATCGTAACCGCTAACTTAGCCTCTCTTCTAGCAACCTTATACTCATCCTTATTCTTCTGTCTTTCCTTATCATCCTTGCTCCCAACCAACTTAGCATAAGCCACCTTCTTAGACTCCACCTTTCTCTTAACCTCTTCGTTCCACCACCAGTCTCCTCGATGTTTGCCAGATTGACCTCTCGAGGCACCCAACACCTCTTAGCGGTCTTCCTAATGCAACTGGTAGTCATCTCTCACATATTATCCACCCCCCCTCTACTATCCCAAGCCCCCTTACTCTTCAACTTCTCTTCCATCTCCAAAGCACCAGCCAAAGTTAGGCTCCCTCACTTAATCTTGGGTCGTGCCTCCCTACTTCTCTTCTTTTTGCCCTTATTGATAACCAAGTCCATCACCAACAACCTATGTTGAGTTGAGAGATTCTTGCTAGGTATGACTTTACAGAATTTACATAGCGCTCTATCCCCTTTTCTAAGAAGCAAAAAGTTTATCTGAGTCTTGGCCACTAAACTACGAAACATAATAAGGTGATCCTCCTTCTTTGGAAAGCTCGAATTTGCTATCCACAACCCAAAATCCCTAGAAAAATCCAACAGAGAAGTTCCTCCTTCATTCCGCTCACCAAAACTGAAACCGTCATGCACATCATCATACCCTCTCGACAAAGACCTAATATGACCATTGAAATTCCCTCTCACGAAAAGTTTCTCAGTGCTCGGGATGCTCCTCACCACCTCATCTAAAACCTCCCAGAATTCCTTCTTATCCTCTTCGTCCAAACTTACTTGCGGGGCATAGGCACTAATAACGTTCACCATAGACCCTCACATGACCAACTTAATAGACATCAGTCTATCACTAACTCTCTTTACCTCTACCACCTGCTCCCTAAGATCTTTATCTACTAAGATACCTACCCCATTTCTATGTATCACGCTACTCGAGTACCACAACTTATATCCATCCACATCTCTCACTTTAGTGCCTACCCATTTAGTTTCCTGGATACACGCTACACTAACCTTCCTCTTTCTAAGAATCTTCACCAGCTCTATAGACTTACCCTGCAAAGTACCAATGTTCCAAGACCCAACTCACAACCTAGAAGCTCTCTTATCCCGCCTAACCTTACTACCCCTAGACCCTAACCCCAAACTCAATCCTAGACCCAACCCCCCCAAACCCCATCCCAAACCCAACATCTCCTGACCCCGACCCCGAACTATGAAATACCCCTAGTCTACCCTCTCCAATCATAGCCACTATGCAACAAAGGGAAGAAAGGAAAAATGAAAGAAAGATAACAAAGAGGGATCAAGATAAGGTAAAAGGCACACTAGTTAAAATAAAGTCAATAAAGGAGCTAGGGACAAAGACAACAATCTATAATAGATAGGGAGCAATAGAATCAATAATATAACGCAAATTTTGATACACAATAGTCAATAGCGGGAACTAATACTACCACACTTAATGGATATGCTAGTAAATCAAGTAACCGTAATCAGACAAGGTAACACACGCCAAAACTACTAAGAAAAATAAAGAGATTCACATGTACAACACTATTACAAAGTACCCAATCAACAAAAAATTCAACACCCACAACCAGGTAATCAGCCAAGATACTACGAAACAAGAATCCCAACAAGAATAGTGCAGAACACTACCAGTAGCAGCCCTTAAAAATCAAGAAAGTTATACACAACTAAAAAAGATAGATCGATTGCACCTGATCGAAGCTGGGTTGTGTCCTTATACTTGGTTGAGTCGCTGGATTCCGACAATTTGTGGTAGAAATTGATTTTCGAAATAGTGTTCATGTCATCGAATTTCAATGTGCTTTGCGTTCTTCTTCTTTGAGATGATGATGATGATAGTGCCTATCTTCTTGTTGTTGTTGTTTGTTAACTACGTAAGTATGACCTTCGGATAGATCTGGCAAGCAATGATGAGGGAAACAGTGAAAGAGAAAGGAGTAAAGGAGAGAGGGGCGACGCGGCTCTCTGGTGGTTCTACCGAAGAAGTTCCGCGATCGGTGGCAGCGACAGAAAACTATGGGGCTCGCTGGCGACCAACTCCAGCAAGGCAGCACTTGATAGGGTGACGGGAGAAAGGAAAGGAGAGAAAGAGAGATCAACGAATCCTAAATCCGGCGAAGCAGCGGACGGAGAATCAAAATTAAAAATTGTACTCCCTCTTGCTTTCTTCAAAATTCAAATCCAATTACATATCTTGAGTTTGAAAAAATTAGAAGTGTTCTAGTCCATCGCTATAGGGAAATAACTTTAGAACAACTAGATGAGAATCTTTTGTTGGGCAGCAAATCAGAGCTTTATTTTAAAACTTATTCTATTTAATCTAACAATTTGTCATTACTACACCTTCTGGTGCTTTATCTCATCACAACATACTTTTCCATCAATCAATAATTCAATAAAACAATAAAAATGTTATGAATGTATTTACATTATAGTGAATGTCTATCAATGATATAGATAAGATCTATCAAGATCTAGTTGATATCTATCAGGATTTGAAGTATCTGTCTTTTAGTCAGAAACTAGGAGTATTTTCCCCTATAAATAGAGGGATTTTGTTTATTGTATCCTCAATCTGATGATCCTTCATCCTCAAGAGAAATAAAAAGCCTCCCCTCTTTTCTATATATTTTATTCTTGTTGTTCTTAGTTTATATTTCATAACACGTTATCAGCACGAGTCTCAAACCAATTGAGACAGATGAATGGGTATGTTAGTTTTTTTAATTTCTTATTGAAATTTAGTCCACGTAAATACTAACGTGGTTGTGAACTAAACGGTGCACCTAGACTTAACTGGAATTCAAGAAAATGAAATATATTTACATTCTTCTCGAGGTAAAGTAATATGATTTTGGAGAAAGATATGTTATCTGCAATATTTGATTTCTTTTTTTGAATTTATTTATCTAAATTCCTTAGGAAAGTTATTGAGTCTTGATTTTTAAAGTTGGCAGAGATGGTACTTTGACAACAAATGTCACTTATATTTCATGTTAAGACAATACTTCTCTTATTATAACAATTTATTTGAAGTTGTCTCTCAAAAGTGGCAGTTTGGTTATAGGCTAAGTTTGAGTTCTATTTTAATTTGGTCTATTATATTATTAGTTGAAGGTTTAATGGTGGATTTTAATTTCATCGCATCAAAAAGATAAGACATCGGGTTAAAATCCTGATGCACCACGATAAAATATTGGGTTTAAGTCTCATCAATTTAAGCCTAAGACGCCTTTATATGGATAAACCATTGAGATTGGATCTCAATGCACTATATTGATGATAATATGATGGCTAAGACAAAATAATGTGTTTTTGATGAAAAGTCATGAAACTTGTCCATTGAATATGCTCCATTCCATGAAGTGAATGTGATAACAATATCTGATAAGTTTGAAAGATGACAATTTGCTCCATTCTTAAAGTGAATGTGGTAGCAATATAAAGAAATTCTCTTTATCATATGAATGCCTCGATTTTCTCCTGAAGTAGCAATATCATGAAAGAGGTTATAAGCTATCAAAATTTGGTAGACTTTGGGCACGATTATATTTTATTCCTAAGAATGACGATTTGGATTGTTTTAATACAAATGTGCACTTAATTGTGATGGTATCACAACTCATCTCCGACTGAGGCAAAAAAACTGAGAAGAGTTATTTTGAAATCTACTTCTAAAGTAGTAAATCTGAAATTTATTCAGGTAATAGTAAATCTGAAATTTACTAAAGTGAAAAACGCATGTCATGGTAAACTTGGAGTTTACCAGTATAAAAGTTTATAAGTTGACATGAACGATTGAGGCATCTTAAAGATGTGCATATTAAGTATTAAACATATATTGAAGAATTAAAAATTCTTCATGAACTTTAATGTTGTTTGTTCTCAAGATAAGTTGGTTGGACCAACTAATATTGGGATTGGATCCCTTAAAATCTGAAAAGTATAAAAGGTGAATAAGGGCTCGTTTACCTTTCATGTGATCTATTAAGATGCATCGATATAAGATGATCACATGTACGTTCATTGTCAACCTACAGCTCGACATTCATAAAGTTGTCTGCTAAATAAAATTGAGTTAAGAGCATAATTTTCAGATTGTGTAATCAAGACAATTCATCTTGATGATTATGGTTAGGCATTGAATGCATTCTATAAATATCTAAACCATTGCTAATGAGAACAAAACTTCATGTGTTGGTCTGAAATATGATACGTTATGTACAATAGAACTTGTATGCATTAGACTAATAAATTATGATTATTTCTTTCCTCAAAGTTAGTTCTGAATCAGGAACAACACGTTGTCTATCTAATAGTTTTGATGTGCGGTATACGGTTAATGAATATACCATGATGCAAAATGATGGATTCCTCAAAGAATATGGAGGATGTATCTTAGTTTTCCTAACATAAGGGGGAGATTATAAGCAACAATCAAGTATGTTAGGAATTATCATCAGATCCTCATTAAAAGGATAATTCAAGTCATATTTCGAAAGCATTTACTGACTCAAATTTAATCTCATATTTAAGCAGCAAGTGTTCCTACTTTTTGGCCATAAAGGACAAAATTTACGCATGCGTGAAGCGTGGTAAACCAATTGATTTCAAATAAAATAGTTCTTATAAAGAATAAGAAGCAAATAATCATAATAAGAAGGCAATGTGATCTTGAAGAGCCTACGACATAACACTTCATGAAACCTATGAGAGGTTCAGGTACCTGAAAATACTGAAGTGATGAGATCTCAAAATGTTATGTCATAATATGAATCGATACAAAATGATATATCATTAATATTTTTGATACAATATTGGCGCAATATTATAAAAGATTACGAGGATCTAAATTCTACATTTATTTAAGCATGCTAACGTAGAAACATTTATCAAGTGACATGAAAGGATGCATCTTGGTAAGCATAACACTTATTTGATTTGTCGTCCAAACACTTGAAGATATCACACATATTGATATTGTCACTTGACAAAAATCCATATGAAAATCCCTGTGGGATTCAAAATGCCCGAAGCATATAAAGTTTCTGAGAAACTTGTTTATTATCCTTATGAGGGATAAATTGATGGTTTGAAAACCATTGAAACCCTTGGAAAGTTTTCAAAAGCAATAAGATTAGTTGCTGAAATGTGAAACATACCGAATTGGATTGGTCCTGAAGTACCATATCTTAGTCCAATTGGTGTACTAATATATCTTGCAAATACTACAAGGCCTGATATAGCCTTTTTAGTTAATTTGTTAGCGAGATATAGTTATGTTCCTATTAGAAGACATCGAAATGAGATCAAACACATGATCTTATTTTATTCTAAAGCTTATAGTCTCGATCTTGTTGGTTATGCTGATACTAGGTACTAATCTGACCCGTATAAAGCTCGTTCTCAAATAAATTATGTGTTCACATGTGAGGATACTGTCATATTTGATGATATACAAAATAGTCTATCGTAGCCACTTCATCGAACCATGCTAAGATAATAGTTATTCATGAAGCAAGCCAAGAGTGTGTGTGGTTGAGGTCCATCATACATTTCATTCACAAAAAATGTGATTTGAAATGTGATAAAGTACCCATGATTTTTTATGAGGATAATGCAGCATGCACAACACAACTTAAGGGAGGACTCAATGAGATAGAACAAAGCACATTTCGCTAAAGTTTTTTTATATACACGAGCTACAAGAGAATGATGATAGTAACATGCAACAGATTCGTTTAAGTGACAATGTGGCTGATTTATTCACCAAGTCTCCTCCAATTGTAACTTTCAAAAAAATGGTGCACAAGATCAGGATACAAAAGTTCATTGATGTTCTCATCAGGGGGAACAAATACACGTTGTACTCTTTTTCCCTTTCAAAGTTTTGTCCCACTAGATTTTTCTTGTAAGGTTTTTAATGAGTCAGCCTATATGCGTACTGTTAGAGATGTGTACTTTTTTTCCTTCACTAGATTTTTTTCTTAGTGGATTTTTTCTAGTAAGGTTTTAACGAGACACATTATCTATGAATTAGACATTGAAGGAGAGTGTTATGAATGTATTTACATTATAGTGAATGTCTATCAAGAATATAGATCAGATCTACCAAGATCTAGTTGATATCTATCAGGATTTAAAGTATTTGTCTTTTAGTCAGAAACTAAGAGTATTTTCTCCTATAAATAGAGGAGTTTTGTTCATTGTATCCTCAATCTGATGATCTCTCATCCTCAAGAGAAATAAAGAAGTTTCCCCGATTCTCTATCTATTTTATTCTTGTTGTTCTTAGTTTATATTTCATAATAGGGAAATTTTTTTAAGATTTAATGTATGATAATTCGATCAGTAATAATAAAATCTCACTAAAATCGTTTAAGATAGTTAAATAGTAGATATTTTCAAAACATATTAAATCGTTTATATTTTAGCAGAAGCATCAACCACAAGAAAATCATTCAAAAAAATACAAATTGAAAAAAAGGGATGAAAAAAGATATATTATCAAAGAAAAAAAAAGAAGAAAAAGAGAATTGTGAAGCATACGTTGAAACTTTTCTGATTGTAGTGTTTTTCCTCTGAATATATAAACTAGATGGCCCGTGCCCGTGCGATGCACGACGGGACTTTAATGGTAAAGAATGCAGTAACGTTATGTTCATATTATGTGAAACAAAGATTACATTGTTAATTGTATAGATACTAAAAGTATTATATTGATGTAGCATTTATTGCTACAAAAAGTGCCAAAGATAAAAATGTGAATTCATATAATTAGTGGCAGCAAAATTGCATCAGTGCTTATAATCCATCATCAATACCTGAAAAGCAGTACTGAAATCATAATGAACATTTTTTGCGGACAAGAAAGCAAATGAAAGTTTTATATTTAGATCGTAGAATCATACATCAATGGTTAAAGACTCGATACTGAAGTAAATAAAAAAGTTTAAAAATTTGCAGAGACATTCCACAACTCACAAGTCTCTAAGAAATCAAGTACTTCAAATTATTTCATTCAAATAGGCCATTTTCATATATAAATTTGGCTTATTTATAGTTGCCCAATACTTTACTGTATTCCCAAAACTCTTGAAACATGTTGCCTCAAAGTGCACACATACTTCCCTGCATATTAAAGATCAAACTAACTAATTAAAATTGAGAATGATAAATAATCGTGATAAGAGTTTAAATTATATACATCGTCGGTTAAAAAAGTATCTTCAGCCTCGAGTCATTAATGTTATTTTTACATATAGTATATGAATAAAATATCATGTTGATAGCTGAAAAGAATAATAAGTAACATATAAAGTGAAGCTACACTGTAATAATGTGAGGTATTTTGAAAAAAATATATCTTCGTTATAAGAATGCCTACACATACATGTAAGAAAGTGTTTTTCCAAAATAATTAAGTACATGCATATCATATAAAGCATGAATGCAGGAAAATGTAATTGAAGACTTATACCTAGGGCTTACTTGCTTGGCTGATGGAGCTTCAAGTTATCCCACTTCAACGGTCATCTACTCAAAAATTTCACGTCATCCCTCATACAATAACCTATACAAATAATTCATTGAGAATTACACATTCTTTTAGCAGCTATGGAATGCTACCAAACTTGATACTCCAGCCAAACAAGGATATTAAAAATATTTTTCATATTTCATACTACTTGAGAGCATTGAAAAGCCACATTGCATAGGCAAGCAATGCCAAAACATGTTTCTTTCCAACATATTCTGGTAAAGAGAATATGCAAACAGAGACCCAATTAGGCTAACACAAGAATTTTTTCAATCAAATTTATTGAAGTAGTTCAAAAATTTATATAGAATATAGAATTCACCATATTAGCCATTAGGCTCACAAATATCAAATAAAAATATGAAATATCATTAGTTATGTCAAGAGAACTCACTGCTAAAGAGCAATCTAGTGTTGAGGGAAAAAAGTGAAAGATTTACAGACCCAAAGTTTCCAAGGCATAAGTATAAAATTAACAAGCCGTGATGAGCACCAACAATCTGGCTTTCATAATAGCATCAAGTGTTTATCAAGATAATGTTGTGCTTAAATAGATGATCTTTTGTAATGAGGCAATCAACCTATAAAGTAAGCTGCACCCAGAAAGTGAATAAGGTTGCTTCATCAACAACTTCTCAATTTCAGTAGTCATGGTTTCATCAATTTATAATCATTTTAAACCCTGAAATAGTTCGTTTAAATTAAAATTTCAAGATTTGTATTTTCCAACTGAGGTCTATTTAAAGTACTTTCTCCGAAATTTTATCATTCATAGAAAAGATCTAAAAAGATTCTCACATATTCAATACTAAAAAGTCTTCTCAATCAATATTTGTAGGTATCTCATTGTCACATGGGGATTTCAACACTTCCAAAATGGATAAGGAATCTACATTTGTAAATCCCATTCCCCTCCTACCTCTTAATAAACAACATACTCAGTGTAACTCCAAAAGTGGAGTTTGGAAAGGAAAATGTATAAGTAGCCTTACCTCTATCTTGTGAAGGTAGAAAGTTGTCTCTATTAATACAATTGCAAATTCAAGCTTGAGTGCTTCATTATATCCATCAGTATCAGTTTCTCTACGAATAATTATCCTCTCTTCTTTTCATTATAAGACACAAGACAAATGCTCTATATCAACATCAAGCTTTTGAAAATTCAAACTATCTTGAATTAAAATTTGGCTGCGAGAATCCAGCTCTGGAATAAGCACTGGACCTCCAGAGACAATACCAATGAAGTTTTCCTAACGAAAATTGAATACTGCAATTGTATTCTCATCATATCTAATCCTATGTCCTAGATTTACAAAAAATTTCTTACCCAAAGATCAATAAGTTAACAGGATTATTTGATTTAAGTGACCTTTTTTTTCCACAAGATATAGTTATAGAAGATCACAAATATGTCCATATGTGATTTTTTAATGCTCAAGAAAGGCAGGAGGAAAGAATAATGTCATATATCTGAGAACTATTAATCTAGCAGCTTTTCTATGACTGGCCTATTTGAGGAAATCTCATATTTCTAATGTCTTTGGAATTAAAAAAACATCCTCATCTATCAACTTATTCTTTACAAAGTTTAACTTGACAAGTAATATTGTGTGTACGAAGGAGATTCTACATTGAAAATAGTAATTTGGAATTTGTTTTAATTGTTTAGTAAGATTATCCAAAAGATAATAAAACAATAGCATCAAGCTAAATAGTCACATAAGATGCTTATGTACTCAACTCAAATCATTCTAAATTTAGCTTCAATTCTAATTAAGAATATCTCAGCTAGCTAGTTTATTACCTTATGGAATGTTCTTGTCTATTTCGTTGCATGCTTTCTTAAAAGTGTGTTGATCGATACATGTTTAATGTGCCTGAAATGAAAATTAAATTTTGCGCCATTAAAATATGTAGCAAGATGTACATAGCATTAACTCATGCAAGACCCTTCGTACCATGAAACTAAGAAATGGGGCAGTAATACATGAATTTATGTGTGAAATATGAACCTTCTCCGTGATGACAATATATTAACATATAAGTTGGGCAAATACAATATCAACCTCTTGAAATTACATTCTTCTTCTGATTCTTTCTTTTTAATTGTATAATTATATTTAACAAAGCTGGTCAAGTGATTAACACTTTAAAATTAAGACATTTTTTAAATGATAATTTAGTATGATAACTAATAGATAAGCTATGTACCAACAAGCATCATTGAGCAAATGCTACGGTGTTACCCAATTTTTTCAAAAATATATGCCACTTAAAACTTGGATTTTAGCAAATTTGATGAAATATGGTACCGTTAACCAAAATCAAAAAACAACATAGTTAAAGCTCGAAAGGAAAATCAGTGGCCACCAAGCCTTACAAACTCTAAAGATTGAAAGCACTTCTTGGAAAAAAAAAAAGTTTCATTTGTCTACATCCATTTCGAGGAGCTTATATAGACTCAAATAACAATTCTAGCCACTAACCCTTCCCGGGCTTCCCCTCAAAGTTCACAGAACAAAACATCATGCAGTAAGAAAAATGCAAAGCAGCAAATGATTTATATAACCTTGAACTCTCACACCTCATAGCTAGCTTTTGAGGTATGATTCTCTCTGGATTGTACTAATGATATCAAAGTCACCCGACACCCTTCGTTCCCCACCTTACCTACTTGTGGTAGAGTGAAAGTTACTAAGTGTGGAGCCGTTTAGAACGACAGATGCTGAGCTTGGTGGTTTGTTATGATCCATTGAAAGGTATTGGTGTTGAAATAATGTGGGATTTATATAGCCTTGAAATCTCCCGCCTCTTATCAAGTGATTGTTCCTTAGACTGATTGTAATCAGGGGAAACAAATACTTTGCCACCCCTTTTTATTGGGTTAAGAAGATTAATTTGTAACATCAAGACCAAAAAGCCAGTCCCTTTCCATGAAATTGTGACCATCCATGAGTTTTCTCATCTCTTTTATGTCAAAAACAACAAATGGTTCTGAAACCTCAGGCAAGTTGTAGGACATGGAAATGAAGGATTTTTTCAATTAAAATGACGGTATTAAATAGGGATTAATTTATTTATAGAGTCGTCACTTCGAATTGAGTTATGATGTTTCAAGTCACCTTATTAGATCCCTAATCAAAAGAAAATTACTCTTATTATGGTCAATAAATAGAAGACCGGGTAAGAAATTATGCTACCGATGAGAAGGTGTGAGGCACCCTTCGAGTCCCGTAGTTCTAGGACGGTCGCTTTTATTGACTTATTTTAACTTAAACTATTTGGAAAAATTATGTTAAGGCCTAAATTCGCTCATTTTATTATACTAAACTTTGTCTATTATATTACTGCATCCTTGAATTTTTAAATGTCTCAAAAAGATGTGTGTCACATTCTTAATCGAGACAAAATTTAGTTATATTATATTTGCCTAACGTTTAAAAGCTTGCCTAGTCGAAGTATTATTTAACCTCAACAATAAACTTGAGCAAAATTTATTTAAGGTGATTAATTAATTTAACAAATAATTTTAAAGTCTGATTAATGACGATAAATAGTAAAAAATAGTAAAAATAAAATATTAAGTTACCTATGTTGTATTTATCAGTAAACAAAACAAAAAATCATGGAAAACAAAGAGAAAAATCACGCCTGACAAAGAGTTGAGTCCCATTTTGGTCATTAATGAGAAGCCATTTCCAGCGTTAATTTCGAGCATGGGTGGCCAGATTTATCTGATGGAGCGACGGTTCCGGTCGGATTTTCTGGTGGAGGGATGGGATTTGGAAGACATCGGTTGAAACTCGTCGGTCATAAACTCCGGCGAGTCAGCGGCGTGAGAGAGGGACAAGGGGTGAAGGGGCGGCGCGAAGGCAACACCATTTTTGCCGGCGAGTTGTTGCCGGAATAGACGAACGAGACCAGTGACCTTTTTTGAGTCGAATCCGGTGAGTCTCGTGGATTGCTAGTGATTTTCGCCATTTTCCGGTGAAGATAGTCACCAGAACAGTAACGCGACGGGGCTAAGTTTTCCGACTAGATTCCACCGGTTTTGGAGAGTTTCCGGCGGATCTAGTCTTGGGGAGGGTCACCGGAAAAAAAGAGAAATAAAGGGGTAGCGCCGGCGGTTTTCCGACAAGATTTTACTGGTTTTGGGGGTGTTTTTTAGCCGTTTTTCGATGGGTTCACGGCAAAACTGATTGGGGGTTTGTCGGTTTTCCGGCTGGATCACCGATGATGAGGATGGCGACACTTTTTTGGAGCAAGTCATCGGTGGGGATGGTGTTTGGTTGGGAATTACTTTGCCGGAGCCCCGATCGCCGGAATGGGCTTCTCCTCTGTTTTTCTCCCTCACTCAAATCTTCCCTTTTCTCTATTCCCTTTCTCGATCTCTCTCCGTCTATTACTCTTCATTTTTCTCACATTTTCCCTCATTGTTTTCATATCCAATTATTCACTCCCTCTCTCCGGCGTGAGTTCGTGTGTTCTGTGTAATATATGTGATATGTAGATTGGCAAATTATTGTGTAAATATTTTTTACTCTGTTTTTAGCGTATTCAAATGAAAAATCAGATACTTCACTGCATAATATTAATTTTTCTTTTTTCACTTTTGGCAATTTGCACAAGATACAGACACTAAAACAAACTCACATAATAACAATTCATGAAATCACTAAAACAATTATATTATGATTTAATTTATAATAAAATTTATAAAATAAAAATACAGAATTAAATAAAAAATATGTAATTGCTTGAACTGAATAATAATATGAGAAATAATCGTCATCAAGAACTCAACAGACAACCAAACTTCGATCTTCGAACTTCAATCTTCAAAAAAATATTCTCTTTTTATTACTTCTTTTCTTTCTCTATTTTTTTTAGTTGTCTGATTTCTGATAGTCTTGTCTCGATAGTGTGTAGAATATACATAATAGTCTGGGGTGAAAAAGTCCTTAAATACAAGAATTTTAGGGGAACAGTTACGGACATCAGATAGGGGTTAAATTTTAAATTTATTTTATTATTTTTTTAATTACTGTTATAGAAAATAATAATAATAATATTAAAAATAATAAATAAAAACAAATGAATAAATAAATAAAATAATAACTAATTAATTTTATATTTAAGAAAATATAATAAAAATTTATAAATAGCAAAAAATAAATATAATTAAGGTAGTATTAAAACTACTAGCCTATCTATTAAAATTTAAAAGAAAAATAAATTTTTGAATTTCTTGTATTATTTTATTTATTTATATTTTTTCTTTAAAATAGAAATAAAAATAAAATACCCCAAAATGTAACTTCGAATTATTTATTTTTAACTAAAAATTTATTAAAAATGAAATAAGAGTTAAAATAATATCGGACCAATATAAATATTCAATATCGAAAAATAGATTAAATTTTGGGGAGGATAAAAAATCACGTGTCTTCATTTTGCCCCTCTTTGTGTGAAATCTCGAAGAGTTTTCATACAAAGAAGTTGACAAGATATGATTTTTTACCCTTCGATTATTTGAAAGGTAATGATAAAATAAAATAATAGAAAAGAAAAAATGTGATTGAGTCTTGATTTTGGACGTCCTACCTATCCCGGGTTGTTAGAAAATCAGGTCACGTATTGTTCAAAAATAAAATGGTAAGAGAACGAGTTAGAGGTCGAGTGAGGTTCCGTCGAGTTTTCAGTTTGCGACTTCTACTTTTACATTCAAACGAATAACAAAAATAGAAAATGAAGATACAAGTAAAAGATCATATCTATGCAACTTTCTAAATCTTGACTTGTATCTTCACGACTTCTCAAGTGATGATATAGTCGTTATTTTGAGTTGGACTTGAAATGTGAAATGTCCCTCCATGTTAATTCTTGACGTTGGAGAGGAACTTGACAATTGATTTATTTTTCAGACTTTCTTTCGACTTGAACTTGAAAATCTTCACCCTTTTCTTCAGGCAGGCTCCTGACTTGCTATTTATTCACCCTGTTCTTCAGGCGGGTTCCTGAACTTAAAGAAAATAATGAAATAGAAAAATAACATCCCATTCTTCAGGAGGGTCCTGCGCATAAAATAAATTCTCATTTTTCAGGAGAATTCTGAGTATAAAATAAATTCTCATTCTTCAAGAGGGTCCTGAGCGTAAAATAAATTTTCATTCTTCAGGAGGGTCCTAGGCATAAAATAAATTTTCATTCTTCAGGAGAGTCCTAGGCATAAAATAAATTTTCATTCTTCAGGAGGGTCCTGAGAAAAAAATAAATTTTTATTTTTCAGGAGGGTCCTGAGCATAAAATGAATTCTCATTCTTCAGGAGGATCCTGAGCATAAAATAATTTTTCATTCTTCAGGAGAGTCCTGGGCATAAAATAAATTCTCATTCTTCAGGAGGATCCCGAGCATAAAATAAACTCCTATTCTTCAGGAGGGTCCTCGGCATAAAATAAATTCTCATTCTTCATGAAGGTCCTGGACATAAAATAAATTTCCATTCTTCTGGAGGGTCCTGAGCATAAATTAAATTCCCATTCTTCAGGAGGGTCCTGGACATAAAATAAATTCTCATTATTCAGAAGGGTCTTGAGCATAAAATAAATTTCCATTCTTCAGGAGGCTCCTGGACATAAAATAAATTCTCATTCTTCAGAAGGGTCCTAGGCATAAAATAAATTTCCATTCTTCAGAAGGGTACTGCGCATAAAATAAATTCCCATTCTTCAGAAGGGTACTGAGCATAAAATAAATTCTCATTCTTCAGGAGGGTCCTAGACATAAAATAAATTTCCATTCTTCGGGAGGGTCCTGAACATAAAATAAATTTCCATTCTTCAGGAGGGTCCTGAGCATAAAATAAATTCTCATTATTCAGGAGGGTCCTGAGCATAAAATAAATTATTATTCTTCAAGAGGGTCTTGACCAAAAAATAAATTCTCATTCTTCACGAAGGTCATGAGCAAAAAATAAATTTTCATTTTTCAGGAGAGTCCGGAACATAAAATAAATTTTCATTCTTCAGGAGGGTCCTGGCATAAAATAAATTCCCATTCTTCTCATACGAAACCTTTATTTTTGCCCCAGTTTGTACTGGAAAAATTTATGCATATCACTGGATCTTAATGTTTTGAAAAATACAGTGAAAGGATAAATCAAAGTCTGAAGTAGCTTTGGTAAGTACATCTCGCAAAGAATAAAATTTACCATAATCGAGATCCAACATCGTGTGCTGTAACCATACTTCTTGCATTCACAGAAGTATGGAATTGCATCCTTTTATTTGAAAACTTTAATGTGAAAACAACATCCCATCTCTGTTTCAAACAAAGAAAAATTATGAGTTTTAGAAACATGTGGTGGTTGGCTTGTGGCATTTGGCTTTGAGGTTACCGTTCTTGCACTTGCCATGCTCAACTCCTTTTTCAATCCTTGAAAAATATTCATTGACTTATCGTACTTCTGACCCCAAATTCTGACTACTGAGACTCTCGACTCAAATCATATTTCCCTTGTATGATGCCTTTGGGTTCAACTTCTAATACACCTTTAATCTTTCTACGAGCCCAAAACTGTCAGGTCACAGGCATTACCTTGTTTTATTTTTTTAGACATGTTATCTATGTGCGTCATCCTTTTGTCTAGCTTTGCATAATTGAAGGAATTAGTTGCAAGTTTTAAAGTCCTTTCTCACTTGACTTGACCTGAATTCGACTCAAAAAATATGCGAAAGATGATGACGATTTTTCATTTGACGACAAAGATACAAAAAATAATTAAATAAAAATAATAGAAATAAAAGAAAAATATGCAACTCTTTTTCGAAACAACAAAAGAAAAACTTATCTGGGTGTGGTAGCTGATTCAAGTAATTATGACATGCATTTTGAATTAAACAACCTGATCTACCCACAATAATCATTACAATTTTTGCCCTCCCTTTAGATCACAATCTTTCTTCGGCTAGTGGCACCTCAATGAATTTTTTGCCAATGAGCCTACCTCATTTTCATTTCTTTCTCAGCTCACCGTTGCCTTATAGTGCCTTTTAGGGTTTTTTATCGATAAGACTCTCATTATTTTTTTTTGAAGAAAAACGATGCCCAAAGTATGAAACATCATGCATTCAAACATATTTAGCTTTGACATTCTCAAAGATCGATCTGAAGTTCTTTCTTTGGTTGTAACTTGGATTTTGAAAAGGGTTAGAAGAAAGGGCGACATGAGGCTCAAAAATATAGATGACATTGGGTGAAGCATACAACTTTTTGAATCAACTTTTAAGAAAAATAAATTTTGCCCCAGTTTACTTCATACTTGGTAACTTAAATTTTTACTTGGTTGGACCGAACCCTAGAGTAGGGTTGCCTACGTATCTTGTCATAACAAGAATCAGGTCAAACATAGTTCATGAAAGTCATTCTTTTGCTTGATTTTTTATCATCATCATTTCTGTTTTTTATTTTATTTTATTTTATTTTTTTGAACTTTTGACTTTAATTGATTCAAAAGAGGGTTATGAAAGAAAAATCAAATCAAAGCTCAAAGGGGTTAAGCAAGGATTGACTTAATATTTGGATAGTAGAACAAAATTCCTTCATCATTTCAATCCTTTAAAAATTCAAGACAACATACATGACATAATTGTACTTGAATATCATACATAATATCTCTTAATTGCATCCGCATTGACCGACATTCCTACCATTTTGCCTTCTACATCAGTCAGATATAACACACCATTAAGTAACACTTTCTTCACCATGAACGGTTCTTGCCAGTTAGGAGAAAACTTGACTTTGACTTCAATCTGATGGGGGAGGATGCTTCTTAGTACTAACTGACCAGTTTTAAAATGTCTATGACGCACCTTTCTGTTATATGTCCGTGCCTTTCTCTTCTGGTATAGTTGTCCATGACATAATGACGTTAATCTTTTTTTATCAATCAAGCTTAATTGATCCAATCGAGTTTTCATCCATTGATCATCATCAATTTCAGCTTCCACAACTACTCGAAGAGATGGAATCTCAATCTCTGCAGTATAACTGCTTCAGTTCCATACACCTACGAGTAAGGAGTTGCACCAATTAAAGTTCGAACTATAGTACGATAACCCAATAAAGCAAAAGGTAACTTTTCATGCCACTGTCGGAAACCTTGTACCATCATGCGGAGTATTTTCTTTTGATTCTCATTGGCAGCTTCTACTGCCCCATTTGACTTTGGGCGATAAGGAGTTGAATTTTGATGCATAATCTTAAATTGCTGACATACTTCTTGCATCAAATGACTATTGAGATTCGCAGCATTATCCGTGACAATTATCTTTGGAATGTCGAACCGACAAATGATGTTAGAGTGAATAAAATTAACCACTGCGTTCTTAGTCACTGACTTGAAAATCTTTTCTTCTACCCACTTTGTGAAATAATCAATGACCACCAAGATGAACCTATGCTTATTCAACGTTTTTGGTTCAATTGGTCTAATTTCGTCCATTCCCCAGTCTACGAAAGGCCATGGAGTAGTCATTGTATGTAACTCAGATGGAGGGGAATATATCAAGTCCCCATGTACCTAGCATTCATGAAACTTGCGAATGAAGAGGATGAAATCTAGCTCCATGGTGAGCCAATAGTAACCAACTCGAAGTATTTTCTTTGCTAGAACATACCCATTCATATGTGGTCCACAAATCCCAGAATGAACTTCAGTCATGATAGTTGAAGCTTCTTTAGCATCTACACACCTCAAAAGTCCTAAATTTGGAGTAATCTTATACAAGATTCCCCCACTCAATAAAATTCATTAGCTAGTCGTCGAATGGTTCTCTTTTGTTACCATCAGCATGTATTGGATATTTCTCAGCCTGAATATATTCCATGATATCATGGAACCAAGGCTTCCCACCAAGTTCTTCCTCAACCACATTGCAATATACATGTTGATACGAATCTTTATATACAAGGGGTCGATGTGGGTCTTGTCGGGATGTTGGAGCATCGAAGATAAAGTTGCCAAAGCATCAACAATATCATTATGAACTTTGGGAATATGTTTGAACTTTACTGATACAAATCATTGATAAAGATCTTGCAAACAACCTTGATACGGTATAAGATTTGAGTCACGAGTCTCCCTATATCCTTGAATCTGGTGGACTAGTAAGTCTGAGTCTCCTAACACCAACAGTTCTTGGATTCCTATGTCGATAGGTAGTCTCAAACCCAGAATACCAGTTTCGTATTCCGCTATATTATCGGTACAGTAGAATCAAAGTTGGTTTGTTACAAGATAGTATTATCCCGATTCAGAAATAAGAACTGCCCCTATCCCTACTCCTTTTATATTAGTAGCTCCATCAAAGAACAACTTCCAACCTGAATGGAAATCATCAGAAATAACTTCATCAACACACAATACCTCTTCATCTGGAAAATATGTCTTCAATGGCTCATATCACTCATCAATAGGATTTTCAGCCAAATGATCCGCTAAAGCTTGAGCTTTCATTGCAGTTCGTGTCATATAGACAATATCAAATTTTGTGAGCAACATCTACCATTTCACGAGTCTATTTTTGGGCATAGGCTTCTAAAAAATATATTTTAAAGGATCCATACGATAAATGAGGCAAGTAGTGTAAGCTGACAGGTAATGCTTCAGCTTTTGTGCCACCCAAGTTAAGGTCAATATGTCTTTTCAAAAAAAGTATACTTAGCCTCGTAAGTGGTAAACTTCTTGCTAAGGTAGTAGATGTCCTATTCTTTTCTGCCTGTGACATCGTGTTAACCCAATACACACCCAAAAAAGTTGTCTAAAATAGCCATGTATAATATCAAAGGTCTACCTGGCTCTGGTGGAACCAAAATAGGTGGACGCAATAAGTATCTCTTGACTTTGTCAGATGTCTCTTTACATTCTTCAGTCCATTTGACTTTAGCATTCTTTTTCAACAACTTGAAGATTGGCTCGCAGGATGTCGTGAACTGGACAATGAATCTACTGATGTAATTTAACCTTCCAAGAAAACTCATAACCTCCATTTTGTTCTTTGGTGGAGGTAGTTCTTGAATAGTTTTTATCTTCAAAGGATCCAACTCAATACCACGCCTACTGACTATAAACCCCAAGAGCTTTCCAGACGGGACTCCTAATAAATATTTTGCTGGATTAAGTTTGAGATTATACCTGCGAAGCCTTTCAAAAAAATTTCTCGAATCTTTGACATGATCGGACTGATCTTTTGACTTAATGATCACATCATCAAAATAAACTTCAATCTCTTTGTGCATCATGTCATGAAACATTGTGGTCATCGCCCTTATGTAAGTTTCCCCAACATTCTTTAGACTGAATGGCATGACTCGATAGCAATATATCCCCTATGAAGTGATAAATAATGTCTTTTCTGCATCTTCTTGGTCCATAATGATCTGGTGATACCCCGCATAACAATCCACAAAAGACGCAAGTTCATGTTTGGCACAATTTTCCAACAAAATATGGATATTGGGAAGTGGAAAATCATCTTTAGGACTCATTTTATTTAGATCACAATAATCAACACACATCCGAACTTTGCCATCATTCTTTAAAACAGGGATAATATTTGTCTACCAAGTAGGATATTGGGCCACTCTAATGACTTTAGCCATAAGTTGTTTTGTGATTTCCTCTTTGATTTTTACACTCATATCAGTTTTGACCTTTCTCAATTTTTTCTTGACAGGAGGGAAAGTAGGATCAATTGACAATTTGTGAACTATCAAATCAGTGCTCAAACCAGACATATCATCGTAAGACCATGCAAAGATATCCTTGTAATCAAGCAAGGTTTCAATTATATCTTTCTTTTGTTGTGGTCGAGCATGTACACTTATCTTAGTCTCCCTAACATTTTCATTATCCCCTAGATTGATTGCTTCAGTTTCATCCATATTGGGGTTTGACTTATTCTCAAACTATTTGAAATCTTTTCTTATTTCCTCAAATGTTTCCCTTTCATCGTATTCAACTTCTTTATTCATTATTTCATAACCAGATTAGGTCTTTAAATGTGGTTAACAATTCTTCATGCATGTCATATCACTAGAATCGACATAGAAAGAACTGTATATTAGAAAATAAATATTAGACTAAAAAAACAAAGGGAAACTACATTTCATTAAAAACAAAGATAGAAGAGTTTTATCCTAAAAACAAGATAAAGATCTGAGTTACAACCCTAGAATTATCCAAATTATAGAAAGAAAACAAACTAACTACCAAGACTCCTTCATAGTAGGGAGAGGAGTGGCCTTCTAATTATTAAGCTAGACATCTGGGTTGATAAACTGCACATCTGCATCGCTGGTACCTTCCCTAATTTCAACCATATCAACTTCAATGAACATATTCTGGAAGAGGCCAATCAACTTTGTATCATTCTCATCCATTGACTCTGTGGCAGGTAACATGGACCCAACAACACTGACTTTGATGGAAGACTCGTTGAGTGGTGGTATCGGCTTAGTAAGTGACCATGAATCTTTCTTATGCTTTTTAGCCTTCTTTCTGTCCTCAAAAGTGGGCTTGTATCCCAAACTAAAGGTACCAAAGTTCTCATGGAGGTATACTGGATGAGCCCTACCTTGTAAAAACATCTCTAGACCTTTCCCTGGTTAAAAACCATGCTTCAATATTTTATTCACTACCATAACAGATACAGATGACAATTGTGGTCTTGTGATGAGATTCCCTTCGAGGATATGCTCAGCAGCCACTGCCTCAAAAGTTTGATAAATCGGCACTCCATCTGCATTATCAGCCTCAATGTATGAAATGAAATAATCTTTATACATGGAAAAATCCCCTTCACCATGAACAACTATTTCTTATCTGTCATTTTCAAACTTGACCATTTGGTGCAATGTAGATGCAACTGCCCCAGCCCTATGAACCCATGGTCTTCCCAATAATATATTATATGAAGCATCAATGTTCAACGCTTGGAAATCCACGGGCCCTATTATTAGTATAAACTCTATCTCACCAATGGCATATATTTTTGCTCCATCAAATCCTCTGACGCATACATTATTAGGTCGGATCATTTCCTCGTTAACATTTAATTTTTGCAAAGTTGACATAGGACAAATATTAGCACTATAACCTCCATCAATCAAGAATAAAGTGACATAGGAATGCTCACACTTCACAGTGATATAAAGGCCTCGATTATGTCCAGTACCTTCTGCGGGTAATTCATCATATGAGAAAGTGATCCTATTTATCTCAAAGATTCTACCAATAATTTTCTCCAGTTGATTCACCTTAATCTCACGGGGTATATGTGTCCCATTTAAAATCTTCATTATAGCTTTGTGATGCTCTCCGAGTGTATCAATAAAGTTAACAAAGAAATCTGAGCTGGCGTCTTCCTCAATTGTTCCACAACAAAATATTCCAGCAATTTCATTTTCTTCAAGAATTATTCAGCCTCTTCTTCGTAACTAGTTTCTTGACTAGAATTCGGTCCTCATTTCCTTGTTTAGATTTCTTTAACTCTTCTGGATCATAACACCTCTCCGAACGGGTTAATCCTCCTACTCCATCCAATTCTTTAATAACTTCTTTCCCATTGTATGTCACCATATGGGATTGTAGTTCCACAGGACTGTTTTGGTGTTAACCATGGGAAGTTGTGACATCGATTTAATCACAATTAGAGTTATGGGAGCTCCATTTACGATTAAGAGAGGCTTGGTGGACCTTCCGGGAGAGATAAGCTTTGGCTTTATCTGACCTAACCCAATACTTTATGAAGTTTCTTTTCCCATAACCAATGAAGTATTCGGCAATTTGGGTTTTATTACTGCCTCCTTTACTTTTGCAAGTTTTACCTTTGTCAAACTCACAGCATTTGCTGACTTTTCCATACCAGTTTTGATTTTAACGATGGGCTTGAAGGAGATCACAGCATCTTCACCACTAGGTATCACCTCAAGCATGTTTATTTCATTATGATCTAGCAGTGGATTTTGATTAACATTTGGAGCATCTGGACTTTGTACCATGATCTGCTGTGTGTCGATTAGCTCTTGAATTGCTCTTTTCATGTACCAGCATTTCTTTGTGTCGTTCCCTAGAGCATCAAAATAGTATGCACAACTTATAGAATAATCCAACTTCTTCGAGGAAGGATTCGGGATCCTTCTCTCAATTGGGCTTAGAACATTCATGCTCATCAGCCTCTGAAATAAACTGACGTAAGATATTCCAATAGGAGTTAAATTATCTTTACCCATGTTATCCTTATTATAGTTTGCTCTAGGCCGAAAATTAGACTTAGGGGGCCTCTTTGAACTTGCAGGACTGGAGGATAATTCTGGATGGCTGGTGCACGCTATTGCGGGTAAGAAGGAGCCCGAGAATATGATTATGCATTATAGAAAGAATACTGAGGAGATGGAATGGAATATAATGGATTTTTTTGGAGGAATATAGTGTCGTGGATGGTTATATGGGTCTTGGACATAAATTTGATATTGAGATTGTGCGAAAGGGTGACGCTCACCTCTCCAATTTTGTCGTGGACCTAGCACAACAGTAGCTACATCCTATTTTCTTTTCTTTCCACCAAAACTTCCTGAACCACTTTGAATTTCCTGTGTTGTTGCTTTCAAAGCGGATTGTCTTATGATTTTTCCAGACTTAATTCCATTCTCTACCATCTCTCCGACTTTAATGACCTCAGCAAATGTACTTCCAATAGTAGAAAGCAAATGATAAAAATAATCAGGTTCTTGCTCCTGTAGAAAGATATCAATCATTTCAGACTCCTTTATCGATGGTCTAACTCTTGCAGCCTGCTCTCTCTATCTGACAACATATTCTCAAAAACTTTTAGTTATTTTTTTCTCATGTTAGCAAGTGTGGTGCGATCTGGCACTATCTCGATATTATATTGAAATTGCTACACAAAATACCGGACCATGTCATCCCACACGTGCTAGCGATAAATAGCTTTGTCAATAAACCATTCAGAAGTTATCCCTGCCAAGCTTTCTCCAAAGTAAGCCATCAATAGTTCTTCTTTTTCTCCTGCTCCCCTTAATTGTTTGCAGAACTTTTTCAAATGAGCTACAAAGTTTCCATGACCTTCGTACTTGTCAAACTTTGGCATTTTGAACCCTAGCGGCAAATAGACATCAGGAAACATACACAAATCTTTGTATGAAACACTTTTCGGTCCTCCTAATCCTTGCATATTGCTCATACTCTGCTCCAAACTTCTTACTTTCTTGGACATCTCTTCTTAGTCTTTATTTTTAACAACCTTCTCAATCACAATAGGAGAACCGTGTTGATGGGCATGATAATGTGAATTTGAGGGTTTGAAAGTTACTTCAGGAGGATATAATTGGTCATGACTTGGTTCACCATATTCTTCTGTACTGTCGAATTGAGGACCCGCGACAGCTGGTGCTACAGGAGTGAAAAGCCGGTTGTTTGTGACATATGGATTTGGTGGGCGCATGGTAGAAGTACCAGTAGCGCCAGACATATTTGCATATGGGCCGAATCTAGTTGGGTAAAATGGATTGCCAGTTTGAACTTGAGTAAGATTTGGATCATTCGTATTTGAAAGTCCAGGAATTGAGGAAGGAGGGGCTTGTCCATTCAACCAAGCTAGATACATTTCCACCATCTGTTTTTTCAATAACTTATTTTCTTCCATTGATGCTAATTTTTGCGAAATCAAATGATTTTTCTCTTTCTCACTGTCAGATCCCACACCCTCTTTGCGGGTCATCTTTCTCTTTCCTTTGTATCTGGTGTTGTACGAATGAGATGTTAGTTTAAACCACAAATCAACCACCAACTACTTTATCTTTTCTGTAACCAAGTAACAAATGGGTGAATGTTACATATTTAACACATTATAATGTCACGTTGTATGCTATGCTTCTATATGCGTTTCCCAACCTATCATGGAAGGCCTTGTGTTTCATCCTAGCTTTTCTAGGCGCACTTTTTTTTTAAAAGAAAGTTTTGATTGAACCCCTCGGAGGGTTGCCTACATATCATGCCAGGACACGAATCAGATCTTAAGTAGTTCGAGAAAAGAAAACTTAATAAAAATAATTGATTTTTTTAAGAAAATAATAAAGTAAGTAAAGTAAAATGTATGTAATATATATAGAAATAAACGGCCAACTTCATTACATTCCATAAATTTTGAATACAAATATGACAAAACAAAGGACACAACTCCTAAGATAAAACCTACTAACTGACATCTGACAAATAAAACTAAATTTAAACAAATAAGATTAACTAAAAGACATAACATCTAAACAAGAAGTTCTAAAACTGAAACCAAAATGTTGTGACAAAGAAAATAACTATCCATCCATACAACTAAACTTCAATATCTCAAGGTCTTCAACTAATTCTCATAACTTCAATCATGCTCAATCAAGGAGATTTTGGCTTGATATGACCACCCAAACCCAAGTATATATCTCCAACGAAGTGGTGAGACGTTGGGCGAAAGCTGGTTCTTGTGCTAGAAATTATTCTCGATTCAACTATTGGTAGTCCAAACCTATTCTGGCGGTATCCTGTGCCACACGACGGACCTTCCCTCGAAGGAAACTGAAGGCCTGATCCCATTTTTGGGCCTACCGATCTCGGGAATCAATCATCTCTCTTAGACGTTGTTCACGAGCGAAAGCAACCTCCAGCTGTTCTGTAATATCCCTCTTTCACGTATCCACTAAGATCTCTCTCAATCAAATTCTTCTTACATGTTCTTTTCAAATTCTTGCAACTGCTGGCAGCGAGATGAGACAAGTTCTGCAATATGTGACCCCCTAGTTGTAGCCAATTTGATTTGTCCTCGAAGTGCGACCTCAATATCCGCTGACTTAGCTTTATCTTCAGAAAATTCCGTCTGTTGTTCTTCTATTCTTGCCCTTGCTCATTCTAGATCAGTAGTTAGCACCCGAATAGTAGACTGATGATCTCTCTCTACCTCCAATTGTGCTTGCTTAAATCTCGCCTCATTTTCTGCATCTTTATCTGCTTGTTGTTGAGTTAAGGCTGCTTTAGCATGCTCCAATTCTTCTCTCAAAACTTGGTTGACATCATGATCTTCTCGCATGTCCCTCTCGATCCCTGTCTTAATTGCAGCTTCTTGATCTATGGGTCTCTTATTCGATCTTTTCGGTCTGACTGGTGGAGGTGGCTATTTTTCAAACCATTCATGGTAATTTGGGTGTACTTATCCTTTCGTACGCTCTATGACCATTGTTTCAATCCCCATGAGACGATAATCAACCCAAATCTTCTGTGCCAATCCCTCTGAAAGAGGAATCTCTTGTCTAACCTCAAACACAAACTCTTTCATATTTTCTGTTATGGGAATTATTTGGCGTCTGCCTAGTTGACGTAGAACCCTCAATGAAACATACGATTGAACACCCCTAATACCCATTAATAATAAAAACGGCCAAATGACAGAACTCTGTATGACTTACCTCCAAGGGAACCAAGGGAGATTCCAAGTGATATTATCTGCCGTCATAGAACTAAAAAGCTTATCCCAATCTCTAATTCCTTCTGGGCACTTATATTTCTCCATCCTTTCATCGTAATCCTTGATGTGATTGAACCATTCAAAAATAAATCTCGCCACCGTAGGACGTTGATAAAGATGCTCTACAATTCATATTTATAGCAAGATATTACATCCCTCGAAAAAACCTTTTCCTTTTTGAAAAATGGTTAGAGCACGGTAAATGTCAACCAAGATCATTGGTATCATAGTGTAATCCTTTTTCTTAATCAGTATATGTACCACTCCAGTTAAATGAATATTAATCTTTCTCTCTCTCTTCTCAGGAAGACCATAGTGCCTAAAAAGGTTACCATGAATGCAAATTATCTATGAACTTTCCAAGCCTCAAAACTTCCCTTGTTACAGAGTTGTTTACCAAACTTCTCAAACCCCTCTTGCCTTTCGTATCTTTCATACAAGAACTGCAAGGAGACCCAACCTTTTTTCCATTGATTCTTCTTTTAAGTTTCGTACGTTCATGAGCTTACAGAATCTGTTTATCGAGATAAGTCTTGGAGATATAAATTTTTTTCGATGCCTATCTCCAAATCCAACGTAAGCCGTTATCTCCTCTAAAGTCAGAGTCAACTCAAAATATGATAAGCGAAATACATTGTTCATCAGGTCCCAGAAGGTCAGCAATGCAACAACCACCTCCCTGCTAGGGTTGATTGTCATGATGTTTGTCAAAAAATCCAAATACTTATGTATCTCAGCATAATCAAATGAATCCATTTCGTTCCACCACAACCACAGCTGCAAAGAGGTAAAATCTACTACCTGTAAACGTATATTCCCACTTATTTTTCTCTTTTGGCACTTTCCACGAACTGGAGGAGACATGTTATACCTATTGACAGGGACATAAGATTAGGAAATGTCTAGACTTAGGTAGAACTTAATTTACTAATTTTTGAATTTTTTAACTTGACTCATGAGAGTTAATGTGACCATTAAACTTGACTCAGATGCAAAAATGATTTTATTCAAATTAAAAAGTGAGAAAATATGAATACCAATATTTTTTTAGGAGTGACACTTATTTAGACCAACTCTACCATAAATTTTGCAACGACAGACCCCTATACAATTTTGACTATGAATTTGAGAGAAAATACCACTAAATATACTAGAAAAATGAAAATAAATAAAATAGTTTAAAAGAAGGAAAGAAAAGAAAAGAAAAATGATTATTTTGTATACGATGTTGTGCAAAACTCAGCCTCACACCCCCCAAAGGTTCAGGACTGTTAAGTTATGTATTTACGTGTTGTTTTAATTTATTAAAACTTAGCTCACACCCCCTGAAGGTTCAGGGCTATTAAAATATATATTAAAATTAATTTTAAGGATAAAAGAAAAAAGAAAAGAAGAAAGGAAAAAATAAGATAAAATAATAATACTCATGAAAATAGTCATTTTTATTTTTTAATTTTTTTTTTTTTTTTTTTTTTAAATATCCTTCAATAAATTTGTGAATAATAATTTTTTGAAATATAGGGTCGTATCCCGAAAAGGATTCCCTACGTATCTCACTAAAGAGTGAGAATCAGACCCTCGTAGTTGATGAAAACTAAGTAAAAAACTATTTTTTTATTTTTAAAATTTTCATTATTATTATTATTTTAGAAAAAAATAATTAAATTTGGAGGACAAGACGTTTTTTGTACGTTGCCAAGTTGCCTAAAACCGGTCAACAATCAAATGGCCTATCAAATAAATGTCAAAGAGCACATAGGATGCACATATTGGTCATTATAAAGTGGGTCACCTGTCCTAGATAGAACCGACCCCTGTGCCGAGTCCCGCTAAGTCAAATGCACATGATGCAAATAAAGCAGAACCTAATAGGGATAGGTGTCTAAACTGGCTTACCCAAACGAACACTCGAGTCAGGGAGAGACAACTTGTTTGGTAGAAGGGCTACTCCGCCTTCATTGTCGATCTGAACCGCACCTAACATGTGTGACTAATAATCCTTCAGCAGGTGCTTTGACACTCAGGATATCTCAAAAAGAAGGTAGGATGCATGCGCTGCATTCCTTCTATCCTATTTCAGAGACTCAGAGAGGGTGCGTGAGAGAAGACAGTTTATAATACAGTTCAACAATATCAAAGCAATAAATGAGCGACAAATAACACATTAGGCCAACAAACACAATATAAAAATAATTCAAGCAAGTAAAAGCCAATATCCAAAGCTCGAATTCTGGTTAGTCCCCATCAAAGTCGCCAGAGATGTCACATCCCTTTTTCGTTCGCAGGAATCAAAGTCGAAGGATTTTTCCAATTAAAGTGATGATATTGAATATGGATTAATTTATTTACAGAGTCGACACATGGAATTGAGTTATGGTGTTCCAAGTCACCTTATTAGATCCCTAATCAAAAGGAAATAACTCTTATTATGGTCTGCGAAAACAGAAGACCGGATAAGAAATTTTGTTGACCGAGGAGAAGGTGTGAGGCACCCCTCGAGTCCCGTGGTTCTAGCATGATCATTTTTATTGACTTATTTTGACTTAAACTATTTTGATTAATTATGTTAAGGCCTAAATTCGCTCATTTTATTATACTAAACCTTGTCTATTATATAAAAATAAATCAATAAAAGTTAATTTTAGAAAAATATTTGTCAAGGTGCATTAATACATCCTTGAATTTTTAAATGTCTCAAAAAGATGCGTATGTTGCATTCTTAATCGAGACAAAATTTAGTTTTCTTATATTTGTCTAACGTTTAAAAACGTGCCTAGCCGAAGTATTATTTAACCTCAATAATAAACTTGAGAAAAATTTATTTAAGGTGATTAATTAATTTAACAAATAATTTTAAAGCCTGATTAATGACAATAAATAGTAAAAAATAGTAAAAATAAAATATTAAGTTACCTATTTTGTATTTATCAGTAAACAAAACCAAAAATCATGAAAAATAAAGAGAAAAACCACACCTGGACAAGAGAGTTGAGTCAAATTTGGTCATTAATGGGAAGCCGTTTCCAGCGTTAATTCCGGCGAATTTCGAGCATGGGTGGACAGATTTATCTGATGGAGCGACGGTTCCGATCGAATTTTATGGTGAAGGGATGGAATTTAGAAGACACCGACTGAAACTCGTCGGTCATCAACTCTAGCGAGTCAGAGGCGTGATAGAGGGACAAGGGGTGAAGGGGCGGCGCAACGGCAACACCATTTTTTCTGACGAGTTGTCTCTGGAATAGACGAACGAGACTAGTGACTTTTTTAAGGCAAATACGATGAGTCTCCGTGGATTGCCGGTGGATTTTTGCCATTTCCCGGTGAAGAAGACAGTCACCGGAATAGTTACACGATGGGGTTAAGTTTTCCTACTAGATTCCGCCGGTTTTGAAGAGTTTTTGGTGGATCTAGTCTTGGGGAGGGTCGCCGGAAAGAAGAGAAATAAGGGGGTGGCACCGGCGGTTTTTCGATAAGATTTTACTAGTTTTGGGGGTGGTTTTTAGTCATTTTTCGATGGGTTCATGGCAAAACTGATTCGAGGTTCGTCGGTTTGCCAGCTGGCTCACCGATGATAAGAATGGCAATGCTTATTTGGAGCAAGTCATCGGTGGGGATGGTGTTTGGTTGGGAATTACTTTGTTGGAGCCCCGATCGCCGGAATGGGCCTCTCTTATCTGGTTTTCTCCCTAACTCAAATCTTCCATTTCTCTATTTCCTTTCTCGATCTCTCTCCGTCTATTACTCTTCATTTTTCTCACATATTTTCCCTCACTATTTTCGTATCCAATTCTTTTCTCCCTCTCTCCGGTGTGTTCGTGTGGTTTGTGTAATACACATGATATGTAGATTGGCAAGTTATTGTATAAATATTTTTTACTTTGTTTTTACATATACAGATGAAAAATTAGATACTTCACTGCATAATATTAATTTCGGAAAAGGGTCAAAAATACCCTTAAACTATGAGAAAAGGTTCATAAATACCCTTCTTCCATCTTTGGGTCTAAAAATACCCTTAATGTTTTTTTTTAGTCTCAAATATGTCCTCCAATTAACGGTCAATGGATGGAAACTATGTCAATGTTTTGGCTCTTGTAAAAAAGCCACATGTCATTTTCTAATTGGTCATACATTTTATTTTAATTTTTAAAACCTAATTAGTTGACTACAGGGGATACCAACAAATAAGAAATCAAATAGGAAATTTTGAACCAAAGATTGATGTCTTGGCTCATCATTTTCATTTACATAGAGGGATACACCTCTTCCACATTGGGTGTGAGACGCGTCTCTATAGAATGGGGCGCGACCTTGGTGCTCTGAGACGGAGTACTGGAGTTGGGTTAAGACTTGCGACCCATCTTGCAAATGGGATTCATCGATGGGACTCTACTTTCTTAAATTAAGCAGTTGTTGCATCGGCATACGCCACTGCCCATCAATGACCTGTTCTTGTGATATAACCTTATAGTTTAATGTGACTCCCATCAAAATCCTTCAAGCAGGACCTTACTAAATGTATGAACAAACATCAAGTTGTTAGGAGAAGTGAAGCCGAAGCATCCGACATTTCCTTCTCTTTTTTTGGTTCTCGCTATCCCAATATGAGGAGGTAATGTGAAATATAATAAAGTAACTAGAGCCACAATGAGAATCATTGAGGGATGATGTAGTTTGCATCATAGTTTTAGCGACGTGATACAGGTGGACCAGAGAAAGGATACCGAGGTAAGACTGACGATGATGATCTTCCACGTTCATCTCCAGGATGCTGATGTATATAACCGTGACCAGATAATGCATGAGGAGCAAGCATTGGTGGATAATATCTTACATTTTCAACAGGCAATCTGATGTCGCTCGCATAGTTGGAAGCACTAGAAAACGACCCCTTGCCTATCAAAGGCAACTCTCTAGGTGTTATCATGGACCTTGGCAGAGAAAGATACCGGTTTACAAGGGAGGTGGTAGTCTCATCGTAAGGATCTACATTAGTCATTGAACTATGATCGGTAGCTGCAGCAATTGTATTGCGACTTTCTACAGCAAGAGCAACCGTAACAGGTTGCCCATGGAAACTCTTGAGGCCCTGATTACAGTATTCCTATTTATTAGGGAAAAGAGCATCAGAGCAAACGTGTTCATTCCGTGCAAAAGTTACATCACCTCTTACACTAGCAGGGCGCCTCAGTAGCTGTTGCATTCCTTGTTCAGATCCATAATGATCCAATTTCTGGGTAACATGTACAGCAGAAGTAGAGGGGTTTAGATGTGTTGCCTGTTGAAGACCATAACTTCTGTATTCTTTCTTGGTAAGAAAATGTGGATCACGGGCAACCTCTCAAGGCACGACATGGTGGGGTGCGAACTGCTGCCTTCTGTGATTATATGGTGAGAAATTCCGACCTGCTTTACTACTTCCGTATTGCGCTCTATATGCATGCTCCCTGATAGGTTTATAACCAGATAAGGGTGGTACTATCGACTGCTGAATAACTGGCAGAGACAAAAGATCCCGTAGTACTGATTTGAGCGTTGGATCCAGCCATGGTGCAGGTCTAAAAAGCTCTGTCAACTTCTCCAACTGTTGTATAGTCAACAGATTAGGTTTTAAAAATTAAAATAAAATGTATGACCAATTAGAAAATGACATGTGGCTTTTTACAAGAGACAAAATATTGACTTGAGTTTCCATCCATTGACCGTTAACTTGGGGGCATATTTGAGCCTAGAAACAAACATTAAGGATATTTTTAGACCCAAAGATGGAAGGAGGGCATTTATGAACCTTTTCTCATAGTTTAAGGGTATTTTTGACCCTTTTCCGTATTAATTTTTCTTTTTTCACTTTTAGCAATATGCATATGATATAAACACTACAACAAACTCACATAATAACAATTCATGAAATCACTAAAATAATTATATTATGATTCAATTTATAACAAAACTTATAAAATAAAAATACAGGATTGAATAAAAAATCTGTGATTGCTTGAACTGGACAATAAAGTAAAAAGTAATCATCACCGGGAACTCGACAGGCAACCAAACTTCGATCTTCGAACTTCAATCTTCAAAAAAATACTCTTTTTTTTTACTTCTTTTCTTTCTCTGTTTTTTTTAATTTTCTGATTTCTTATAGTCTTGTCTGGATAGTGTGTAGAATCTACATAGTCTGGGGTGGGAAAGTCCTTAAATACAGGGATTTTAGGAGGGAACCGTTACAAACATCAGATAGGGGTTAAATTTTGATTTTATTTTTTTTAATTACTATTATAGAAAATAATAATAATAATAATAAAAATGAATAAATAAAATAATAATAATAATAATAATAATAATAATAAATATAATAATAACTTATAAATTTTATATTTAAGAAAATACAATAAAAGTTTATAAATAGCCAAAAATAAATATAATTAATGTAGTATTAAAACTACTAGCTTATTTATTAAAATTTAACAGAAAAATACATTTTTGAATTTCTTGTATTATTTTATTTATATATACTTTTTCTTTAAAATGGAAATAAAAATAAAATACCCCAAAATGTAACTTCATTTAATTATTTATTTTTAACTAAAAATTTATTAAAAATAAAATAAGAGTTAAAATAATATCGGGCTAATATAAATATTCAATATCGAAAAAAAGGTTAGATTTCGGGGAGGATCAAAAATCACGTGTCTACAAAATAGACTCAGCATTTGATCTAACTGATTTGGCTACTTAGTTACAGTCCAAGGTTGTTTGGTTGGTAGGAGTGGGTGATCACTAATAATAAAAAATGTCACATTATTTAGGGTCATGTGGTAGCTAGTGAAGAAGCAACTTACTCAATAACAATAGCAACATACCCATGTATTCCCATAAAGTAGAGTGTGGGAAGGATAGAGTGTACGCAGTTTGTACCACTACCTTTTAGAGATGAGGTAGAAAGGCTATTTCCGATAAACCCCTTGGCTCAAAACAAAAATAGTCTTAATATAAAAAAATAATAAAGTGTAAGCAAACCTTACCCTCGACTCAAGTACAACAAATCAATGATCAAAATAAAAGTTACAAAAAAAAAACTACCTTAGGAAAAAATGACACCGTCTTAATAGCAAGAGAATGATCAAAATTAACAAAACATTCCAATAGAGGCAATTTCCTCAACTCATCTTCAGGACCATCACCAGTAAGCCATTTCTTGAACACCCTATGTTCAAGAAGGTATCTAATTCTCCTCATAGTAATCTCCCTTTGTTCCTCTTTACTCTGATTATAATCAGGTTGAACAAATACTTTCCCACTTCTTTTCATTGGGTTAAAAAGATTACTTTGTAACATCAAACTAAATAGCCAATCCTTTTCAATCAAATTATGACCATCGATGAGTTATCTTATCTATTTTGTGAGTGCACCCATACATGTAAGAAAGCACATTTGTTCAAAACAAATAACCACAAATTCTGGATTAATACATAAAGAATGTACAATGATGACTTGTATACACGACTTACTTGTTTGACAATAGGAACCTCAACTTATCCCAATTCTGTGGTCACTTTTTAAAAAGTTTCAAGTTCAGCTCGCACAACCTGGCATAAAATATGAATATGCATGATAAAGTAGATGACATATGAATCAAAGTAAAATAAGGTATGAACGTTCAATACCTCAATTTATGAACATTCAATACCTTAATTGCAGAGTGAAACTCTGCACAACTTGAATAAACACAAATTATCATAAATAAAATTAATCTTAGTCTGGCATGTCAATTAACGAAAGTGAACTATTGCTATTTTTATGTGAATAAAAATAGTGACCAAATGATAGACTTGTTTATTTAACCCAAGATTCACTTCGTTCAAAAAAATACCACTCTAAATACAAAAAAGACAATAAACTCACTTTGAACTGTATTTTTTGGTTTATAGGGGTAATGTTGACTGTGAAGACAATTATATGAATAAAGAAACATTTGAATTCACAGGAAAGATAATATAGTTGTAATGAAAAATGTATCTAAGAATTATATTATTTCTTTCAGTTGCTTATTCACTTCTCATGGTATTCTGCAATTTTTAAAATTTGAAAAGATGATGAGAGAAGGGGAGCCTTAGAGTAATTGGTAAAGTTACTGTCATGTGATCAGGAGGTCAGGAGTTCAAGCCTTGGAAATAGCCTTTGGCAGAAATACAAGGTGAGGCTGCGTACAATACACCCTTGTGGTGAGACCCTTCCCCAAAAACCGTTCATAGCGGTAGTTTAGTGCACCGGTCTGTCCTTTTATTTTAGAAAGATGATGAGTACAGAAGCAACACAAGTAATAGAACTAAATTAGAACCTTCTATATAGCACATCAAAGGTTTCTGTTTTACTTCAAATAAGTAAAGAAAAGTCATTATCTCTTTCTTTTAATTTTCAATGTTAATGCAAAAATCAGTCTTTTCAGCTAAGAAGCACACGCACAAGCAAAATGCCTTTGACAAAGAAAACTTTGAAATCTTCCTTTGAAAGAGTTTAGACTATCAAAACGCCAGAGAGATTAATTAATTTATGGTTACAAAAATAAGCCAATTTATTTTTAAATATAGTCTCTAAACAGCACATGCATTTACATATGTTATGCGCCCAACCGATATACTCTACCTAAAAAGATAAAAAAAATTTAAAACTATAAAAATTAGCATATAGATTCAGTCAGTGCAAGAAAGATAATAAACAAAAAAATCAAACATAGTTGAAGACGAAAGACTTTTCACAACAAGCCCAACTAAGAGAAAATATACTATACTCTAATACTACTACTCAACATTTTCAGGGGGAAAATGTATTGTAAAATTGTTACTCATTCCAAATCAAGAAACCAAGAAAAAAAAAACATAAACGTATAAAATCTTACAAAATTCACTGCTGGCAAAACTATTAGAAGCCGAAGAGGAAATTTTATTTTCTTGTTTCAGATGGAGTGCTTGCTATAAGGACAAAATCATATGGATGGTCCAACTTGTGTATGGGCTATTCCACAATAGCACCTGCAGTTGATAACACATAAGTATTGGAATTAGAATGTTGTTACAACTTTGGCAATCATATTCTATAGATCGAGAAGAGTATTTCATTACAACCTGCTGAAGTAATGTCAAGATAAGCTGAAAATATCAATGCTTATTATTAGCACTAAAGTAAGAGCAATACATAAAATTAATTAAGAATATGGAAGAGCTGAAGTATATAAATAATTTTAAAACTCAGATTTAATTCAATAGGCTATAGATAGTTGGTATGCTCATCATAGATATAGGTGCTTGATACAAACTCTATGATGTCGTAACATCTCTATGCTGAAATGTTTCCAAGTAAATACACACATAAAGTTGTTATTTATAGCTACAATGATACTATTAGGACTTATTTGGTGTGAGGGATAAGGGATAATGTTCCTGACATAGGATGCAAGAAAAATATGCTTCCCCATTATAAGATTCAGTGTATTTTTGGTTCAGGTTTGCTTGACTAAGTGTACAGACTTTTTGATATTTAGTTTTACATCTTTTAGTCTTTCAGATTACAGATTATCTCAGTAACATAACAGATATACACTTAGTTTTGCATTCTCAGATTTTACATGTTCATGCATTCATGTATAGTTACCCCATGTATTTCAGCTTGTCCTCATCTCATATACTAGTACATTCAAAGTACTGACCACATACTCTTCATTGAGATATGATGTCTTATATCATAGGTTCGGAAGCTCAGTTTCTCGACCATACTTAGACAGACCAACGTTACAGCAGTAGCAATAGTGGTGAGTTCTCATCCTTCGAGGACATATTATCTTTCATTCAGTTACTTCAGTATTTCATTATATTTTGTCAGTCGGAGTTAGTTAAGGGCTTGTCCCATCAACTCTTCCATCAGTTTAGAGGCTATCAGTTTAGAGGCCTTTAGATGCTCAGAAAGTTAGTCAGCTTTATTAGTCTTATTAGTGGTTTTCAGATAAACCGTTTGGTTTTCAATATCTTGCCAGGTGTTTCAAACTTGTGATTAAGTCGTACTATCAGTATTTAGACTTGCATTACTTTATCAGTTTATTTCCTACGTAAATTTTTTAATACTATTTTATTCAGTGCTCATAGTAGGTACCAGCTCATGGGTTAGCTTGTGCTCACTTATGACCGTAAGCACCATTATTGCGACTAGGGGGTAGTCTCGGGTCGCGACAAAACTTGATATCAGAGCCTAAGGTTTTAAAGTGTCTTAGGGAGTCTAAAAGCCGCGTTGAGTAGAGTCTTGTGCATGGGTATGAAGCGCGCCACACTTATGGACGAGAGAGGCTACGAGATGTTTTAGGAAAAGTTTCCTTTCTTTCAGTGTTCATGTCGTACAAAAGAGCATGAGCTCTATTTAAATTCTCTTTCTAATTTATACTTTGTTCTGTTTACAGACAATGTCTCCCAGGAGAAACAATGGAAGAAGAAACGGGGATCAACCCACACCACCTCTTGTTCAGGAAAATCCTCTGAATGAATATGTTTCTCACGTTGAGTTTAGAGTTGCTTTCATGACCTTAGCCCATTCGGTAGTTGCTCAGAACAATCAGCAGGATATTGTTCCAGCCAATTTAATTGCCAATACAGCCGCAGCTAGGATTCGAGATTTCACCTAAATGAATACCCCATTATTTTTGGGATCCAAGTCTGAGGAGGATCCGTATGAATATTTAGATATGGAGCAGAAGGTGACTGATATCATCAGCGTCACTTCGAGTGAGAGTGCAGAGTTGGTTGCATATCATTTGCACGATGTAGCTAACACTTGGTTTAGGCAGTGAAAGGAGAATAGAGGTGTTGACGCAGGACTTATAGAGTGGGAGAAAATATCGTGACTTTCTTAGATAGGTTTTCCCCTTAGAGTTGAGAGATGCTAAGGTGCAGGAGTTTATTATTGAAGCAAGGTAATATGAGTATGAAGGAGTACTCGCTTAAGTTCACTCAGTTGGCGAGGTATGCTCCTTCGATGGTGGCTGTTAATAGGTCTAGAATGAGTAAGTTTGTCTCCGGTGTATCTGATAGTGTGGTCAAGGAGTGTAGGACCGCAATGTTGATTAAGGAAATGGACTTATCTAGACGTATAGTTCATGATCAAAAAATTGAGAAAGAGAAGCTTAAGGAGAAAGAGAGAGAGAATAAGAGGGCCAAAACAGGTAGTTTTAACTTTTCACAGCCGAGGTCAGAGGATGGTAACTGTTCACAGTTTTGTCAAAAATTTTCATCCCCAGCTCCGTCTTCAGCTAGTGTGCCAGAGCCAAAGTTCAGGAATGATAGTTGGGATATGGCACCAGGCTCTAAGTCTCAGGGTAGCGTGAACAATAGTCGTACTAATCCACTTTATTGGAAGTGTGATAGAGATCATCAGGGTATGTGTAGAGCTTACAGTGATGTGTGTTTTAGATGTGGCAAGCCAACCCATAAAGTCAAGAATTGCTCGCAGGCTGGGCAGCAGGGTCAGTCCAATAGTTTTTCAGCTCCAACCAGTCGCCCGACTCAGCAGGGTGCCACTTCCAGTGCAACTAGTGGGTAGTGCCAGAATAGGTTGTATGCCCTCTAGATTCGACATTATCAGTAAATTTCTCCTGATGTGATTACGGGTACGTTACAGGTTTTCCATCTCCATGTTTATGTTTTATTAGATCCAGGAGCTTCACTTTCTTTTGTGACTCCTCATATATAGCCGTCAATTTTGGTGTCAGTCTCAAAATGTTAGCATAACCATTTGTAGTGTCTACCCTAGTGGGTAAATCTATTATAGCCAAATGGGTATACAAAAATTAACCGGTCACAGTATCTCAGAAAATCACCTTAATAGATCTTGTGGAGTTAGAGATGACTGATTTTGATGTCATTCTCAAAATGAATTGGCTCCACTCATGTTATGCTTCAATTAACTATAGAAATAGAGTTGTTCAATTTCAGCTTCCCAATGAACCAGTTATTGAATAGAGGGGGTAGTACCTCAGTGCTTATAGGTCAGATTGTTTCATATCTTAGAGCAAGAAAGATGATATCCAAAGGGTGTGTTTACCATCTTGTTCGAGTCAAAGACTTTAGCTCTGAGAATCCCAGTCTCAATTCAGTTTCAGTAGTAAGGGAATTTCCAGATGCATTTCCTGAAGATCTTCCCAGAGTTCCTCCCGAGAGAGAAATTGACTTTGAAATAAATCTCCTTCTAAATACTCAGCCTATCTCTATTTCACCTTATAGAATGGCTCTAGCTGAGCCTAAGGCGTTGAAAGAGCAGTTGAAATATCTCTTAGATAAGGGATTCATCAGGCCTAGTGTTTCTCCTTGGGGCGCTCCAGTCTTGTTCGTGCGTAAGAAAGACGGTTCTCTCAGAGTGTGCATCGATTACTGTCTGTTGAACAAAGTCATAATCAAGAACAAGTATTCTTTTCCCAGGATTGATGACTTGTTCGACCGACTTCAAGGTTCCAGTTATTTCTCTAAGATAGACCTCAGATTTGGCTATCATCAGTTTAGAGTCAGAGAATGTGACATTCCGAAGATAGCCTTTAGAACTCGGTATGGTCATTACGAATTTTTAGTTATGACTTTTGGACTAATGAATAGCCCTGCAACTTGTATGGACTTGATGAACAAAATGTTCAAGCAGTACTTAGACATGTTTGTCATAGTCTTTATTGATGACATTCTTGTCTATTCCTGTAGTAAGAATGATCATGCAGACCATCTGAGAATTGTGTTACAGACCCTTAGAGCTCATCAGTTCTTTGCCAAATTCAATGAGTGCGAATTTTGGCTAAGATCAGTAGCTTTTCTTGGACATATTATTTTCGGTGATGGCATTAGAGTTGACCCTCAAAAGATCGAAGTGGTGAAAAACTAGCTCGGACCTATCTCTCCATCAGATATCAGGAGTTTCTTGGGTTTGGCTGGCTATTACAGACAGTTTGTTGAGGGTTTTTATTCTATTTCATCCCCCATGTCTCAATTGACTCAGAAGAAAGTCAAATTTCAGTGGTCAGATTCATGCGAGAAGAGTTTTCAGGAGTTGAAGACTCGACTCACCTCAGCCCCAGTCTTGACCTTGCCAAATAGTTTGGATGGTTTTATAGTTTACTGTGATGCTTCCAAAGTTGATCTTGGTTATGTATTGATGCAGAGAGGTAATTTCATAGCCTATGCCTCTAGACAACTTAAATCCCATGAAAAGAATTATCCTACCCATGATCTTGAGTTGATAGCATATATCATGTTTCAGACCCAGTTATTAGATCATGTTTCATCTTATCAGTATTCAGTATAGACTCTTAGTATTCTTAGTATCTCGGCTTAATCAGTTTCATTCGAGGACGAATGATTTCAAGGGGGACATAATGTAACACCCCACATTTTCGGGCAAGACTTTGAACCGTCATTCCTACATGTGTAAACTCTAATACCATGATTTACATTTAAATACATGAGTCATTACCTTTATCCTAGTGTGTGAAGTTCTTGTGAGGTGAAAAATGTTCATAGAAATTACTTAGAGCAAAGTTGATCTAAGAGCCTTTGATTCGGCCAAATTTTTGTGTTTGATTCCACAAGGGTCGACTCTAAATGTGTATAATTTTTTATATACATGGAATTTTTCAGCTCAAGACCCACAAAATTATAGATAATTGAATTATATTTCCAACGATACCAATTTTTCCTTAATCCGATACCGAGCGAAAAGTTATGGTTTTTTCGTGAGAGGCAGTAAGGGTCCGCGATTTAGCCGCAACACATTGATTTCTCCACGCGATATGGGGAACAATGCATTGCTCTTTCCAAGCGATATCGGATGCAATGCGGAGCTTATTCCCCCTCTATTTCAGCTTCTTAAGGTTCAAGGGGTACTTTGGTCCTTTTCCCTCAGCCCTAATCGTCCAAGGAAAGAATTAAAGCCCCCAAAAGGGCATTATTTGCCCATCTTCTTCAAATCAACTCATGTAAAAACCCTCCCTTTTCCAAAAAACAATAACTCAAGCTTCAAGTTCAAGCAATCCTCAAGGAATCCTCAAGAATTCATCTAGTGAGGTATGTGTACTGTTCATCCATGGACCCTTTTCACCCATGAAATCCAAGAATCCTCCTTTAGTTTAAATTATGAGTTTTTACGTGTTAAAGTTGAACTAACTCCATGAATCTCTTGTTAATTTTAGTACATAACATGTTTACAAGTGTTTTCAAGTGGGATAAGCTATCTTATGTGTTAAGTATTGATATTCCCATGTCAAATCCCTAATTTATCATGTTAGCCATGCAATCATGTCGTCCCATCTTGTTTTACCCATTTTCATGTTTAAGTTCATGACTCTCATGTGTTTGATGGAATGCTTATGTTTTAGGTTCTTAAACAATGATTCCCTACTATGTTTTTAAAGCTTTCGTAATGCATTATTATTATCATTATTTCTATGCAGTGCTAGCGGGTTATGAACACCTGATACCTTTCAAGTGATGATTTCAGTTAAACCATAAATATTACCATTTACTCAGTTATTGTGATCATGCTGAGCAATATCAGTAGTTATGTTCAGTCAAACTTAAGTCAGTGCCAGTGTCAGTTCAGTTGGGAGTAGGATTTAACACTGAGTAAACCCAGGGATGGGGGCTCACCTGTCAGTAGAGGGAGTGACCCTTAGTAGCAATCCCTGAGTTCCAAAACTATGTAGCTAACGTAGGTTTAAAATGACTTCCTGTCAATTGAGGGTTGACACATATCTCATGAGAGCACCTTCCAGTAGAGGGTGACTCTGTAGCCCTTCGGGACACTAGTTTAGTGGATCCACACAGCCAATGTTAGTACCCGGTACGGTACTAACACCCTTCCAACTAGGGTTATAGGTTGGACCCCAATTAGCTCAGATTGGGGCATGATGGTTAGATGATACCTCCCACAGTTTCAGTACAGTATTCAGTGTATTTTCAGTTCAGGTTTACTTGACTAAGTGTACAGACTTTTTGATATTCAGTTTTACAGCTTTCAGTCTTTCAGATTACATATTATCTCAGTAACATAACAGATATACACTTAGTCTTGCATTCTCAGATTTTACATGTTCATGCATTCATGTATAGTTACCCCATGCATTTCAGTCTGTCCTCATCTTATATACCAGTATATTCAAAGTACTGACCGCATACTCTTCTTTGTGCTATGATGTCTTATATCATAGGTTCGAACGCTCAGTTTCCTGACTGTAATTAGACATCCCAGTGTTACAGCAACAACAACAGTGGTGAGTCCTCATCCTTCAAGGACATATTATCTCTCATTCAGTTACTTCAGTATTTTATTATTTTCTGTCAGTTGGAGTTAGTAGGGGGCCTGTCCCATCAACTCCTCAGTCAGTTTAGAGGTTTTCAGACTCTTAGACAGTCATTTAGATAGTTAGTCAGCTTTATCAGTTTTATTAGCGGTTTTCAGATAGACCATTTGGTTTTCAGTATCTTGTCAGGTGTTTCAGACGCGATTAAGTCATACTATCAGTATTCAGACTTGCAGTACTTTATCAGTTTATCTTCCATGCAAATGTCTTATTACTATTTTATCCAGTGCTCACAGCAGGTACCAGCTCATGGGTTAGCTTGTGGTCACTTGTGACCGTAAGCACCGTTTTTGCGACTAGGGGATAGTCTCGGGTCGTGAAAACCATTTACAGTCAACTTTTGTTTCTTCTTTTCCCTTTGAGCAACAATCACTTTCAAAATCTTATGCATAATTATGAGAAACCTGACAAAGAAGAATAAGTCATTAGAAAATAATAATGAATCCTAAGCAGAGAGACCGGTGGAAGGAGAAAAATAGAAAGACTACAGAGATGAAATCAGACCAAATTCAATCTTCAAACTCTATCAAGGTCCCAAAGTTGTATATTTTTATATGCTTCAGGGACAAATTTCTATTACTTCTCCAATCACCAAATCAAGTATACACTTATTCAATCACATATGACTTGTCTCACTTCTACGAGTACCAGGCAACTTTATCTCTGTCCATCAAGATAGAACAGATGAGAAGAAATCACCTAGTGATTGTCTCTTTTGAGAATTGAACCTAAAACCTCATGGTGCTAAACTCACTTTATTGAAACATTATACATGTATTCTTTGGTGTTCTTGTCAATCTTGCTTGGATGTAGAACGCCAAATGTAAAAATATGAATTTTTTGCATATTTAAACAATGACCAACGTATTGTCAAGTACAAACTGATGGAATAGAACTAAGGAACTGAAAAAATATCAGGTAAGCGGAAAGTGGAACAAACATACCTTTTTTCCAGCAAACATCTCCTTCAGTTGGACTTTAGTTTTCGTCGAATAATCTGCGTCTTCACCAGCCTATCCACATCCACAACATATAAAAACCACAAGGATTAGTAGTGATATCAGTTAACAAGGTACAAAATAGGTCCAACGAATAATGATGTGATGTGTCACACTCTTAATTTTATATTTTCTGTTTCAGAATTCAAGTGAATATAAGAAGTTAAGGATTTTTCTGTAGTAAGTTGTTGTTTCTTGGTGAAAGTAAGGCCGGAACAAGCAATGAGATGAGACTTTTATGAACTTCCAGTTCATCCACAATTTATATTCTCATATCTATTCAATAACAAATTTTGTTTTATTTTTACCTTGTGTAGATGGGCCAAATGATAAGTACACATCTCTTATCCAACTCCTGAGAAAAAAGAAATACAATAAATGATTGAATGATTATTCAGTTGACATAGGCATATCATCAAACATTTTGGGTGCATCAATATGCATAATGTAATAGCCGTTAGAATCATTCATATCAATATCACATCAACAAAGAATTTGGATGAAAGAAGACAACCAACTTCGTAGTCATTAAATATCCAATATCATGAACCTAGTTATATATTTTCAAACATGCAAGTAAAATCTTATACACAAACAAAAAATTATAATATATTAATAAAACCACTGATAACGCCTCTCGTTATAAAAAATCAGAGGTGCATTACACGAAGAAACAATGGAAAAAAACTTACCAAAACTAAAAGTACATCACGTACCATTGACAAATTAGAACCAAGATAGAGAAACAATAAATTAGAAAATGAGAGAAAGAGAAATATTTCGAATATAAAGAATTTAATTAGGAATTGAGAAGTTCATTACTTACCTCTTAAGTGTGGTTTATGGACACCCAACGATTAATACTAACTACTTCACATTTTTTTACTTCTTTCTGTTGAACTCAAAAAAGGAAAGCATCCGACGTGAAATTAAATATTTTTCAATTATTCAGTGCATGTATCTGTAAATTCTCAAATTTTCAACTCAAAACCCAAAGTAAAAATCTAAAATTCCTTAATGAATACAGTAAGCAAGCACAATTACCAACATGCAATAGTTGAAGAATCAAAAAGTAATCACAAATGACTAAGGGCAGATTGAACGCTAAATATGAATGAAGAAACAATGAAGCAATGCCGAATTAAGAACCAAAATCTATCATAATAAAATAAAATCTTGAGTATATACGGTGATCCTAAATCAGCACACTCCAAGACGAAGAGAGAGAGTGCGCAAGAGCAAAAGCAAGAAAGAAAATTTCAAAATGAAAAAAAGTGTTGTAGAGGTAGATGGAGAAGGGGAAAGAGTTGGAAGAAGACGTGTTTCTACAATTTGGACCAGACATGTGTCAAGACTGAAATTTATGTCAACACTGTAATCATAAAACAATAAATATTTACAGAAATACCCTTCGGACGAAGAAAAGCTTCACTTATAATTAATACCGCCTCTGCTTCAAAAAGAATGACTTACTTTTACTTGGCACAAAATTTAAGAAAATAAAGAACTTTTGAATCTTGTGGCCTTAAATTAAAGTTGTGTCAAATGTACCAAAATGCCCTTTAATCTTATGGTCCTAAACATGTCATGTGGAAAGTTGAAATTAAAGTATTGTCAAAAAAAGAAATGAATCATTCTTTTTTAAACGAACTAAAAAAGAAAGTGGTCATTTTTTTTTAAACGGGGGTAGTAATAGTAATAGTCTTACATATAAAGAGAATTGAACATGATCAAACTTTTACGTAAATTTTATAAATCAAAAAAGGAAAATTTTAATACAAAAATATTAATTGATTTATAACTCAAATAAGTAAAAAATTAATACATAAATATTAATTGATTTATAACTCAACTAAGAAAAAAAAAATCCACACTATTTGATTGATTTTAAAATCCAAAATATTAGATTTTGAAAAAAAAAATGTGTCTCACATAAAAAGTTTAAAATAATATTGCCTTAATCCTAATAAACCTCTTTATTTTTTATCCTTTAATTGAATCTTCCACATCTTTAAGCAATACAAATTATGTAATTACTTAAAGCGTTCTTGAAACTTTCACATCTTTAAGCAATGATCATTCAATTACTTCAAAGAAAATTATATACGTAGTCAACGTTAATAATTATTCTTTAAAAGGAATAAAAATTAGATGCTAGAAGTTTGTCTTCAATACGTTATAGGTTTATTTTTTATGAGAAGTGTTAAATGGCCATAATTTTTTTATCCAAATTTAGTCACAATTGTGAAAAGACTTTCATAACCTTTCCCTTTTAAAAGGAACTAATTTGTTTTTAAAAAATTTAATTAATTGGAGTTAAAGTGCTGTTATTTCCTAAACTTAAAAGTGAAAAGTTCATATTAGATGAATCACAATTATAACTATCATTAATTATGCAAGAAAGCATTTAATTGACTTTATAAAGTGGATTCCACCATATCATTCCCTTCACCCTTTCTCTTTCTCCTCAACTAAGTACAACATTTTTGTTTCCCTTGTTTTTAGTTGGTTCGTTTTCATCTGTTTTTATCAAATTGTAAGGCTAACTTTATTATATAAAAAATAATAATTCATTAAGCTGTTTTTGATTTAGTTATCTAATTTTAGATTTATAATATATCTTTTTAAATTATTATGTACACTTCAGCCAATTATAAAATTTATAGTTTAGTTATTATTATTATTATTTTAATTTATTTTACATAGAAGTCATTCAAATTTAAAAATTTGTAACATGAAAGTATTTTTTTCTTAATTTTTCGTCACTTAAAAGTCTTTCAACTTTGATCAAGTTTATTAAAAAGTCAATTTCATCTGAATTTTGATATATCATATAGAAAATATGACAAGGATCCAAAATCAATTAATTACATTCAACATGATATTAGAAACATCTCTAATATTTTACTTTTTAACACATAACTTTTTGGGGTATACAATATTATACTTGCTTTCCTTAGTTTGATTTCTTTATAATAATTTTAATCTAATATTAGCAATATTGAAGAAAATATAATTTGACTATTTTCCGCACTAATATATGTATTTGTATAGTAAATTTTGTAAACACCTTTAAAAAAAAAAAGAATTTGAACTAAATTTTAAAGATAGGATACTTTTATGTCACAAAATAGAAAATTATTTTTTGTATATCAATTTTTAAAGTTAAATGACTTTTATGTTAAGAAAATTGAAATCAATATTTTTGTATGATAGACTAAATGTTAGGTGATCGTCGATAAATTTGGCCTATCTCTGATTTCAGTTATTCAATTTTTCAATTCTTTTAGTTTTCACCTACAACATGCCCAGTGTAGTTTCACAATTTTCACATACCTCAATTAATTTTTAAAAAATTATGAAAAAAAAATAATTTCTCATAAAAAATATTGATTTAATTTCATAATAATTTATTTTTTAAAAAAGACATAGGAGGAGTAAATGTGGCAGAGAAAAAATAGAAATGTGAATCATTAACTATTTGAAAAATGGAATCAGCTCTTATCTTTTTGTGAGTAAAAGGATGCTCTCACAAAAGTATAACTTGACATGTATCTGACATAATAAAATTACTGCAACAATATTAAATCTTTAGGTACAATAAATTTTAACTAAATGAGTACTTTTTGTTTCAAATTATAAAAAATTATGGAAATTGTTAAGTTTTGCTTCAAGTTCCATAACTATTTGTTATGGCAAAATGAATTTTGACAGAATTTTGTAGCTAATAATCATTTTTTATCATGAATAAAAATTTATTGTAGCAACACTAAATTAAAAAAAGTTACATTTGAGAATGAGATATTATATCTTGTCTATGTAGTGACTGGACAATCTCAAACACCATCGATCTATGATAATTAGATGTGTTAATCACTTGATTTGATTTGATCTTACCGAAATTTATTAGTACATTTGAAATATAGTTTAGATAAATAAGTAATTAAATATAATTTAATTTGCTTCAGGCTTAACAGGTCTTACTAGCAAATTTGAGATATAATTTAAATAAATAAGTAATTATAATGTATTTACTTTTAATTTACAATTTATAACAATATAGATAAAATTTATCATGTCTCACTCAAATTTTACCTTGATCAAGTGTTATGACGGTTGTTATTTTATTCGAAGTCTCAAACCTCATCTTTCTGAACAATGTTTTTATGGTCTACTATTAAATTATTAATTAATAATTATTATTATAAATGTAGTTATAATTAGTTGAACAAATGATTAATAATTGGACATAGTTATCACAAAAGTGTATTTGTACAATAATTTATAGCTAAATAAATAAGTGATTAAATTTAGTTATTTTTTATTAACTAATTATAATAAATTTAAACAAATTAACTTTACTAAATTTTACTTTAGACTTGTTTCATCAGAATAATATCTTTATCGGTCTAGTGTAATTAGTGTTGTCAATGATGCGATTCAATTTTATAACTTGTAAGTTTCAAATATAATATTTTTAAAAATAAATGATTATATTAACTTCAATTAACTAATTATAAAGAATTTAAAAAAAATTAATATGTTTCACTCAAGTTTCATCATGATCAAGAGTTTTAAGAATTATCATTTGATTGGAGGTGTTTATTATTCGATTCAATTCAAATTTACAAGATCTTATTTATAAGTTTCAAATATACTTTGAATAAATAAATTATTATATTTAAATATTTTATTAATTAATATACTTAGTCTAAAGAAAATTTTACAAATTCTCGCTAATTATACGAAGATAGATACAGATTATTTGTCGTGGATAAATCACTTACTATACATATATATCTTGTAAAATAAAATTTTCTTTATAACTACAATTTGCAACATAGTAAAATTTCATAGCAATAATTACAAATTCTTAGTCATGGACCATATAAAATATGTAAATAAATTTTAGCTACACTTATTGCTACAAATGCTACGGAAAAAATTATTGTGGTTAGATTATTTAGCAAAATAATTTTTACATTTAATCACGACGTATTTTGTTAGTATATCTATCTATAGAAAAATGTAAAATAACAAAATCGTAAGCATGTCAAAACATGTTATTATTAAACTCTAAGTGAATTCCCTATATAGTCACTCAAGTTTTGAGAATTTCTTTCAAATACCACTTATATTTCATTTAGGACCACAATATTACTTAATTATCACTCTTTTTCTAAAAAAATACTAAACACCTCAAAAGTATTTTTCTTTCTTAGTTGACATGCCATGCTATTAAAATCATATTTTTTAAATAATAAATTATTTAATTCATCAAACCCATTTACTCAAAATTATAACTTTATTCTTTCTTTTTCGTTTTTTTGAAAAAATGCATTAGTTTAATTTTCCTGTTTAGGAATCCTTTACCAAAACTTAATCTTTACCATATTATTTTATATGCAAAGTAAAATCTCTAGATAACTTATTTACTTTAGTAATATTATTTTTTTTAAGAAAACAACTGATCTTTGTAGGCAATTATACATAAAAACCTGCATGATCATCTAGGAAAATAATATGAGATTTTCTTCTTAATAAATTAATATATTTTTTACAAAATAAATTATTATTTTGGTTAAATGAGTTTGCTGCGTTGACATGTTTATTATTTTTTAAAATGATGATTTACTGGTATGACATGCAAATTAGAAGAGGAGGAAACTTTTGAGGTAATTAGTGATTTTTGAGAAAAATATTAATAACTGAGTGACAATATTGTCTTAGCAAAAACAAAAAGTGATTTTTATAAGCGACTCCAGAAACATTTATAACAATCCAAGAAAATAACTTTAGAAAAAACTAAAAAGTTTAAGTAATGATAAAAGATTTCTAAGCATGAAAAATTCTTCTTAATAAATTAATATATTTCTTTTATAGAAAAGAATAAAAATATAATTTTGACTAAATATGTTTGATGATTTAAATAGATTTATTATTAAAAAAGTAATTTAATAACATGGCCTGCCAGTTAGAAGAGAAAGAGACGTATGAGATATATTTTTTTTTTAGAAAAATAATGATAGTTGAGTCATATTAATATCTCTAAAAAGATAAAAATAATTTTTATAGGGAATTCAAAAAATATGAGTGACCATTCAGAAAAATAACCTTTGAAAAAATATATGTCAATTTTTAGTACCTATAAAGTTTTTCTAAGTATAAAATTTCTTTTTAATAAACTAATGCATTTTTTCAAAATAAATAAATAAATTATAGTTTGATTAAATGAGTTTGATGAGTTAAATGGGTTTAGTATTTAAAAAAAAAATTAATGACATGACATGCCAACTAAGAGAGTAAAAGACTTTTGAGGTGTTTATAAGTATTTTTTGAGAAAAAAAAGTGATAGCTGAGTGATATTGTGATCCTAAATGAAACATAAGTGATATTTGAAGGAAATTTTCAAAACTTGGGTGGCTATTTAGGGAATTCATTTTTAAAACTCTATTTTCATACACTAATTTTCATATTCATTAAAAAAAATCATAAAATCAAACTAGATAAAAAATTAAATAAAACAACTTCATTAAATTTCTCAAATATGTACAAAGTATAAAATGTACATAATTTAAAATTAAACAAACGTAAAAAAATATATATTTATAACTAACAATTAATAAATAATTTTTTACAGATTAATTTTTATTTTCTTAATTACATACTACTACATTTGACAATTATTTAATTATATTGTTGCCAATTAAAAAAGTAAATAATTAAAATAGAATATATAAATTGTCCATTCTCATGTATTGGGATAATTTTCAATGTATTGGAAAATGGTTATTAAATAAAGTAATGTTAGAAATTCAAATTTAAGATGAAAAGGGCAAAAGTGTCTAAAAACTAACTAGTTTATAGTGTGAATAGAGTTTTTTACTATTGTGGTCAAATTTGGGCCAAATTTTTGTGGCCAAAAAGATTTTTTCATTTTTTATTATATAAGTGGAGTTTTATTTAAGTTTAAATTTCTAAATATTAGGAGTTACTACATAACTTAAATAAGAAAAAATTTAGTAATACTTAAAATTTAATTGATTTAGAATATTAAAAAATAGTGAAAAAATAATTTTGTCTAAAATAGAGTTTTTTTAATGAAAATTTAAAATATTTTTCTAAGTATATTCACACTTTTAATATGACAGAAGAAGGAACATAATTCAATAATAGAGAAAAGACATAAGACACACTGAAGTTGTCTCAAATTTTCAAAAAGACACTTCAAGTTTGCGGGCATCCTATTACCACACAAAACTAGTTAAAACCATTACAAATAACTTCTTTTGACCTATTTTTTCATCATCTTTACTTTCAAAGTCAGCAAGTGTAATACACTTCCATTTATATATTATTATTATTTATTTATTTAAATTTAACTCATTTAATAAAGATTTTTTTCTCTTTCTTTTTCCTCTCAACTTCTCCACCATAGCCACCCAATTTTCACCTTCAGTGAAACAATCACCAATTTTATTGTAGGGTGACAAAATAGTTATCAAACTACCGCTAATTAATTTTAGAAAAATTAAACCCATTGAATAATCAAAATGTTAATACTCAAATTATCATCAATTAATCAAAATTAAAATACTCAAGTTACCACCAAACTAAATTTGAAATTGTAATCACCATCTTTTCTAGCTTATCTTCGAATCGAGATATTTTCATCACCTTATTACTTTCAATCTCCATTTTTGTAGAAGAAAAAGAAGCACTGAAACAATTTCTATTTGTATTTGAAAAAAATAAGAAAGATGAGAAATTAACATTATTTTTTTAAAATAAATTTGAAACAATCAATGCAATAGAGCAACATAAATTATGAAAATTGTCCTTTTTCAATTTTGATCGGATAATTATAAAATCGTAATTTTTATAAATCAACTATAATAATCAAATAGAAATAGAAAAAGAAAAATTGTTTTAAATTCTTTCCTCAAACCCTAATAAAAAAATAACATTTGATTTCAAAAATTTTAAGCAAACTAAGATGAAATTAAAGCTCCAAAGACTAAAAGTAAGAAAAAAAATTAAAACATCAATGACAAGATTACATCTTTTAAGGCTGATTGTGTTGAGATTAGATTGAGAAGAGAGTGATTTTTTTTTTCTTTTTGAAATCAAGCTTCAGGGCTATAATCATGGAGCTTGGGGGAAATCGAATTTTTAAAAAGAAGAAGAATTTTTAAATTAATTGTCAAATTTAATTATACGTGTCGCTTTCTAATTGTTGGTTGCTAACGATTTACTTCATTCACACGTGGCATAGACATGACAACACACATAGGCTCAAAATCGTTCAAAATAGTTTATTTGCATGAGTCTATACAAGTTTTGTAGTGTAATAATTCACACACAAAGTTTGAGTGTCTTTTTATAAATTCAAAATAACTTTAATGATTATTTTATGTCTTTTCTCTTCATTCAATAATATAGTAGAAAAAGAAACATAATTTTCAGTATCACATTATCATTTATCATGAAAAGATCATGGATGCATATCCACTATATCGTAAGGGCAAAAGTGTCAATTGCCTTACATTAGGAGTCTATTTTCATAACAAAACAGAAAACAAAGGACAATATTTAAAGACCAACCACAAGAGGCACATTTCGTGCAAGTATCCAAGCCCAAAGAAAATGTATACATGAGACACTGACAACCAAATAGTAAATGAGGGCTCCTTTTAGGGCTCTTCCTTTTTTCGATGGTTGCAACATGTATACTGAAGTTGGTATGGGCTGATTCTTCCACCTTAAGCAGCAGTATAAGTCCTGCTCCCTTGGATGAAAAATAATCTAAAAATTACATAAATACACAATTTATATTTTTAATATTATAAAATATTCTAACTCTCTAAACATATTACAAAAATCTCATATATACACAGAATATTATGTATATGTCGGCTATGTTATGTATATTAATAGGGAGAAAGAGTAAAGTAATTAAAAAAGTGAGAGAAAGTGTAATCACTTTTAAAATATTGGTATTTATGTTATTTATACAAAAATAATTGATAGGTTTATGTTTTGTATAATTTTAAAAAATAATTAAGACTGATTTGATTAATATATTTTTTAATAATTTTAAATTTTTATCTATTTACGTGTCTCTTAATTCTAGAATAATTAATTTTAAGAGTAAGTTGGAAAATAATAATTAATGCACTCTTAATTTTTTAAACTGACAATTGTTCTGAGAAAAAGATTTTTTAGTAAACATGCCAACTATTTTAAGATGCAGGGAGTATTATCTTAAGAGACCACATTATTGTCAAGTTAGTCACTTTGACAGCTTGGCCTTAAATTCACCCAAACAAGTTCAAATGCCAAGTAGCAATGTGGAAGGTACTACATTCCATAAGTTTGGTATTGACCATATCACTGGTTTATTTCTAAGCATTTTCTCTTGGTTATGTTTTTCAAAATACGATGGGGTTTGTAACTACCAAGGAAAAAGTTCCATAACTACTATAACTTCGGTCTCAAATATTGTGTCTTGATTTTGACATACTTAGTAGCCATTTGGCCATAAAAATTATTTTTTTTCGGAGTTAGAGTTGGAGTTGTGTTTGACCATGTCTTCTTGATTTTTTTTTTTTTTTTTTTAGACTTTTGAAAAATCTTTTTTAAATATGATTTTATGCCATCAACTTTTAAAAATTATCAAAATCATTCAACTACTAATTTACCTACTAACATACAACCAAATGTTGAGAAAATAATTTATATGTCTTCAATTGATAAAATAATTAACAACAAACTAATTATTATGATTGTTATTCTTCTAAAATTTGAATAAAATTATCACAAACACGAGCTAAATAAGTTTATCTAACTATAATCGATTAAATAGAGAAAAATATATTTTGATAAATATGATTGATAGATATAAATATATTTTATATATTCTTAAATTTGTTGATGAAAATTCTTAATTATTTTCACTTGAATTAATTATTTTATTGAATTTGATCTTTTTAAAAAAATTACGGAATTTAGTTAATAAGAGGGGTTTGTGTAAAAATTTAAAGATTGGGGTTATATGTAATAATAATGAAAGTTGAAATTGGAAGTGGAAAAAAGGAAAAACAACAAAAAGTTGTTTTCCATTTTCGGAATTTTATTCCGGAATTGTTTTTCAAAGTTTCATGGCCAAACACCATAATTTTCAACTCCGAAAAATTTTTCCGGAAAAAGAAAAAAAAACCATGGTCAAACGGGCCCTTAATTTGTTCCGATTTTGATAAAATAGATAAGAATTCATACATTATTCTCTTTAAAAAATAAATAAAAATTCTTCAGAGTACCTACTCCCTCCGTCTCAAATTACCCGTCCCAAATTTTCTAATTTGATTTTCCATTTTACTTGTCCTCTTTCATTAATCAAGAAGATACAATTTTTTTTTTCATGTTTTACCCTTTGCATTAATGACTTTTTTTTCAAATTAAAATATAAACATTATTTAATAGGAGTACCATAGTAAATTAAACTAGCCATGTTATTAATTATTTTTCTTAATTAATGTGTCATCTCAATTTGGGATGATTAATTTGGTACGGAGGGAGTATTTAACTAGTGGAGCGTTAATTGAATGAGATAATGAGTAGCTAAGACAAATATTCTAATTTAATTAAAGCTATTATAGATCTTTCTTAGGATGTCTGCAAAATCTTAGTATTTTTTTTTAAATGGATTTTTCATCATGTATTATTCAAATAAAACTCGAGTACATTGGTAATCAGATACGGAGGGTTAGTATCCCACTCCATTGAATCAGACATAGAAGCAGATGCTCTGTCTTGACAATGAACAATTTGATTCGCTGATTTCTTAACAAACAACAAGAAAAAAATGACAATTCTTTGAGAAGAGTTTTACAATCAAAGTCTTATTAATCAGAATAAGAGATTGTATAGACTTGAGGTAGTAATGAAATAGCATAATTTTACCAACAAGGGTTGTGGTGCAGGGTTGCTCTATCCTTAACCAGAGGTCGAGGGTTTGACCCTGAGTATGGAGAAAACTCTGTTGGGAGCGAGGACACCTTAGTGGCCCCTGCAACGCGCGATCCGAATTAGTCGAGGCTGCAATGCGGGCACCAAACACCGAATGAGAAATAAAAAAAAAAGAAATAACATAATTTTATTTTAAGAAAAGGTTAATTACATGAACATTAAATGATTTAAAAGGAAATATAAGAAGACCAAGACTTGGAAGGATATCCGTACTAGTTTGTCTGTAGCGGTTTGACATGTTATGTATGTTGTGCACCAGCGCGGAAGGAACCACGAAATTGCACAAAAAATGAACCATTTTTTTCTATGCTCGTGCAATATGGAAAATCTGTAAGTAGTATAACTGTGACAATGCCATTGGTACAAACCACAACATAGATCAAATTAAAATGGACATTTCATCAAGCAAAATTTGTGAGAGCAAGAAAAGGAAGGAGTGCAGCCCGGAATTTGATGATGAAGAAGAGAAGAAGATGGACAAGTTCTATGAGATCATAAGAGGTTTTAGAGCCCATGCTAGCCGTTTGGTCTTTAATAGTAACATCATGCCCAAAAACACTGAGAGTACGCAAGGCGAATTAGTAGAAAAGATCGTGCTCAAGAAGAATAAGAAGAAGAAAATTGATTACAAGGGAAAGGGTGATGATAAAAGTAGTAATCACAAGGATCTCTTCTTCATGAGTCCTTCTCAGACAACTACGTCGTTGAGTTCTTCCCAGACCGACACTACTAGAAATTCGCCAAATTCAGATGGAAGAGCCCTTGGTGTTAATGTGATCAGTGATTACAAGCTTCAAAGATTCTCTGGTGATCAAGTTCATGATGATACACAGGGTTTAGACCTTAATCTTTCGCTTTAATTTAATTAGTCGTACTACGATTTATCGTTTCTATCATGTTTATTGGAAGTTGCAATAAGTGTTAGGAGTGATCGAGTCTCTCTAGCTTAAGTACTATAGTATGTTATGTTATATGGAATCCTTGACCGAAATAAGCTAGTATTTTTTTTAATCAATTCACCAAAATAATATGTTTTTTAAATTTTTTACAAAACTAGTATAAACGTGGTTCCCAATAACGTTTTATGTCTTAAGAAAACTTAACGGCTCAAACGGAATTATTGTTAGACGTTAGAATAGAAAACGTTACTCACAGTAACATTTTCACATAAAACGTTACTGTCAGTAACGTTTTAGACATAAGACGTTACCATCAGTAACGTTTCTCTGTAGCTCTGCCACATAGGAATCTTTGTACAAATCTGACATTTAATACGTTATTAACAATAACGTTTTAGCTGTAAAACGTTACTCCGAATAACGATTCTATCAAATCAACTCCCATCAACTTTTTTGTTCGAAGTTTCGCCTTAAAATCATAATCTTCAGTCACATTTTCAAATACAAACGTTACTGTGAGTAACGTTTCTAGCGAATCAAGTTACAGACATGCAAAAGATGGTGAGTGTTGACAACAAATCTTTCAGAGTCTTTCAACGGCCTTCTAAAGAAAGCTCGAGGCTTGCCTGTCACTGCCATGGTGAGACTTTCATTGGAGTAAACAGTTGAACGGTATACCCGTAGATCTCAAACAACGCACCAACTTGTAGAGCAAAAGGAACTATGGACAAGCACATTCAAAGTAAAGTGGGAAAAGAACTATGAAAGTTCAAAAAGGCACCGATGTCCAACTCATAATCAAACTTAAATGGATACTCTTAAAATTTCTAACCCATTTAAAGTCTAATGAATTATGTTTTGTGGATTATTTCTAAGTCTAATAATTGTTTCATGAATGAATTGAGTGAAAATCTTGTACCAACATTCCAGCTAGCATTTGTAGCATTAGTACTTAAGACATAAGAGTTGTTGGTGTTTTATGTGAAGTGATTTCCGATATAGCTTGCAATTCTTTTCTATCTTTCAAATGTCATCTGTGAGTATGATGTTTCATCTTATAAAAGTCCCTGGAGGGCAAAATTTGAATACAAAAATTTCTAGTTATGAGATTTATTAATGGAAAGAACTTCATTCCATGCAGAAACTTTGTTGAAACAAATTTATAAACTAGAGCTCACTCGAGATCTCAACAACTTTAGATTGATATCATGTAGCTGAATTCTTTAAAATTTTGCCCGGTTACCTTTTTCATGGTTTTCCCAGTACTCGGGTAAATAGTGGACTCACATTAAACTGATAAATGATAATAGACATAGGAAAACATAGACCATGATAAAGATTGGTAAAGATGTCGATACCAAGTTTTTTTCCCATAAAAGTACCCACACGATTGAAAATCAAGTCAGCATTGGCAAAATTTCCAATGAAACATGTGATGCAAAATTCATTGTTTACAGTTATGGCCCTCTAGAAGTTGGGAAGTTGTTCCTAACGCTATGCTATATTCATGACATAAGCCACAAAATAAATAAGCTTCTTGTTTCTTAGGGAAATGCGGACCAACTACAATTCAAGAAACTGGAAAAGAGCCATTGAACCAGTGCTCAGGCAAGCCTTCATCTGAAACCAGAGGTATCGGATATTTCAAGACTACGACTTTCAGAATGCCATCTGCTCTAAACTGTGGGGAATATAATCTAGGATCAACTGTTCCTGGAAAAATACCCACTTTAGAAAATAGACAATAGTAACAATAACAACACAAAATAAACAGCAGAGAAATTCATTCAAAAGTACTCACTCTTGTGCCTTACTCCAGGCAGTGCAACGCGAATGTATTGAAGTTCTCACACACTTCCTAGGATTGAAATTTGAGATTAAAAAAAAGGATCGAAGACTAATCCTTCCCATCCACTTGTTTTCCCTAACTAAAAATTTATATCCAATTAGTTCTAATGTACATAAAGCCATATATTTATCAATAACCCCAGCCAATCAATGTTAGTTCAAATTTGCTAATGTACATAAAGCCATATATTTATCAGTTATGCAAATAGGAATATACTCTCCTAGATAATAGTAATACAGCTTCGCAGGTTCAACTTAAGACACAAAATCTGACACTAAAACCACTGCCATCTACTTGTAGCTATTGGAAAAAAACCTAAAGGTTGAAGTCATTGTGAACAACTTAAGCATAATCCATCGCCCATCTTGGATCAAATTAATGATCACACAATGAAAAGGGAACAAGATCAACAACAACAATAACAACATTCCCGATGAAATTCCACAAGTGAGGTCTAGGGAGGTAGAGAGTATGCAGGTCCTGAATATTTTACACAATGCAGCCATAGACCCTCTTCATTTCCCTCATACCTGCCATAGATCTCAAAGCTCAAGGCAACTTGTTCGTCATCTATTCTTTCTTCTCATATAAATTTGGAAAAAAGATATTTAATACTAAAAGGATAGTGGTGCTGATCTTGATATTTTGCTGTTTCCAGTGTTTAGGTAGATTTATGACAAACAATCTCTTTACTCCACAAAAGTAGAAATAAGGTCTGCGTACATTCTATCTTACCTAGACCCCACCACAGAATTACAAGGATTTATTGTCGTTATTTGCTTTTCAATCCCGCTTTATTTACACTTTTTTAGAAGCCACCAACTACCCAACAAATTTCATAGCACATAACACCTACTATACCTGTCAACTCTCGATTATCTTACAACATAATGTTTAGCTCCGCAGATAACCATAGCACCTACTATACCTGTCAAATGATCCAGCACTGAGATCTGTATAAAAAGCCTAGAAGTTCACCTTGGACTTCGTGTACCACCATCTATAGTTTCCCTAGGACTCAAATTCATGCTATATTGAACTTCAAGTCCTCTTAGCCTGAGAATAATTAGTTTAATAGTGCCCGCAAAGTCTAACATCCATGATTCTCTTGAGTATAGATGAGTGGGTTTCAATTCCTCACCACATGTGAACTTAGTAGTTTAATGAAACAAAATTTCACAGAAATCATAATTTAGAACATAGTTGACTAAAATTTGAGAAATACAAAAGTTTAAAATAGAGAGTCAAGTTGAGTCTAGAAAAATAGAGTAAATTGGTACCAAAAACACCCTTTCTATGATGTTGAGTCTAGGGTTCCGCAATCTAAAACACAGCCGAATGAACAATTACTTAGATGCATGGAGTAGCCAGAGGCGTCGAAAGAGACGAGATGGAGTAGCCAGAGGTGTCAAAAATGACGGCAATAATTTTTTTTTCTCCTCTAAATTGGAGCACTCGCTACCAAGTGAAAGAGAGAGAATTTTCTTTTCAATTAGGGCACTGGTTGCAAGTATTAGGCATGATAGTTTTATTTGTTGGAAAACGTTAATAACATTAACGAATTAGTTATAATAAGTTACTGTAAGTAACGTTTTATCATCCGTTAAAAATCAAACACCGTCAGTTTTTGCTTTTACATTTTTTAATAAAATAATAAGGTAATACGTTACTGGAAAATACGTTTATACTAGTTTTGTAAAATTTTTAAAAAATATATTATTTTGGTGAATTGATTCAAAAAATAGCTTATTTCGATCAAAAATTTTGTTATATGATCCATATTTTTCAATTAATCCAGAAGAGAGAAGGTCAAGTAAGGAGAAAAACAAGCACAACACATTCGACAGTAGCATATTATTGCACCATGTTGAATAGACGAATTCAAAATTTTAAGTTTATTATATGGAGAGAAAATAGTAGTACCAATTAATGTCCTTGGGACAATTTGTTTGAAATTGCAGTTAGAGTTGAAGGCAATGGATAAATCTACATCTGTTGCCTCCAACATACATTACGCACTATAGCTGGTAGGGGCAGATCCACCCTTGTGGTACCAATTTCATGTAAATCCCATACTTTTCAAATGGAACATGAATTTATATGTATAATATCAATAAAATGTTCACAAATAGTAGATATGAACTTGTAACTTTAAAATCATAATGGTTAAATTCTAAGAATCTTAAAGACCCAAACCATAATTCAAATCCTTGATCCATCTGTGCAAACTGGGGCAATTGTTGCTCTCGGATATTGAACGAGCGTAGTACTAACGGCATTGATTGTGTTCGTAAATTCTGAAAATTGTTTTAAAATAGTACCGTTTTGATTCTTGGTGTAGGTATGTACAGTCTTGAACGACATAATCCAAATGGCGACTGAATGAATTGCGTCATGTATAATATATTTTGAGAGGCAGATAGAGAATTGCAACATTGAGTTTATCTCAATCTAATACTATACTTTCTAACACTAAACATAAATTTATATGTAAAAATCAACAAAAATAATATTAAATAATTGGTTTGAACTCAGACTTTAAATATATAATGAATACGATGCTAAAGTTTTTGAAATTTGAACTTCAAAGGTTAAATTTTGAATCTGTTTGATTTACAAATGCATGTTAGTATTATTCTTCGGCACATCTTTTCGTAGTGAACAAATCACATAGAACTAGTGAGAACCAGTGTGACGGTATTTGGACCAGGAGTTCAAACAGTGGGCTTTTACTATTTTTTCGCTGTATCTCCACGTACGGTCCCAATATGGACAACACAACTACTTACCTTTTCTTAACTTAAATTGAAAATAGTTGACTTTTTGTCAAGTGTTAATATCATATATAGTGAATGTCTACTTTACCATATATAGTGAATGTCTATTTATGGAAAAGTTAGAAACCCCAAGATTAGTTTTCTTCTATAAATAAAGAGAGTTTTCTTCATTGTAATTAACTTCTCAAGAATCCTCATGAGAAATAAAGAAGTCTCCTCTCTTCTCTCTCTATTCTTCTTGTATTTATTTTATATTTCATAATACGTTATCAGCACGAGACTCTGCCAAACAAAAGACAATTTCAAGGTTAGTGATTCCTTATGTTATCTGTCTTTTGCTACTAATGATATAATTATTACTAAATTTGAGGAAAAAATAATTGATTTGAAACCACTTATGCTTTAAATTTGTTCATGAGGAACAATATTGTTAAAAGATATGATGATAGATTTAAGTCTCATCTCGTTAAGAGGATAAGACATTGGGTTAAAAGTTCCAATGCACCATGATAAGATGTTAGGTTTAAGTCCCATCGAATTACAACCTAAGACGCCTTTTTATATGGACAAGATATTAAGTTTAACTCTTAATACACCATTTGATGATATTATGATGGCTAAGGCAAAATAATTGGTGTTTGTGAAAAGTCATGAGACATGTCCCATTGAATATGTTCCATTCTCTGAAGTGAATGTGGTAGCAGTGCATAATATGTCTGAAAGAAGACAAATGATTGAATGTACGAATATAAGCGTGAAGGGACAATATGATAATAATCATCAAAAGTGATAATATTTTCACACGCTTATTATGACTATAAGATATGTTAGAGAAAAATTCTCTACATTATATGTATGCCTCGATTTGCTCCTAAGTAGTAATATCATGAAAGAGGTTATAAACTATAATAATTTGATAGGCTTAAGGCACGATTATATTCCATTCCTGGGGAATGAGAAGCTTATCAATGCAAACGTGCACTTGATTGTGAAGGTAGCATAACTTATCTCCGAAAGAGGAAGAATAACTAAGAAGAGTTATTTTAAAATCTACTTCTGAAGTAGTAAATCTGAAATTTATTCATCTAATAGTAAATCTGAAATTTACTAAAGTAAAAGGTACACGTCATGGTAAACTTAGAGTTTGCTAGAATAAAAGTTCATAAATTGATATGAACGATTGCGATATCCCAAAGATATGCATAATAAGTATTGGACATATATTGAAGAATTAAAAAATTCTTCATTATTTTTTATGTTGTCTGTTCTCATGATAAGTTGGTTGGACCAACTAATTTTGGGATTGGATCCTATAAAATTTGAAAAGTATAAAAGGTGAATAAGGACCTGTTCACCAGTCATGTGATCTGTTAAGATGCATCGATATAAGATGATCACTTATATGTTTATTGTCAACCTGCAGTTTGACATTCATAAAGTTGTTTTCTCAATAAAATTGAGTTTAAAGCATAACTTTCAGATTGTGTAATCAAGACAATTCATCTTGGTGATGATGGTTTGGCATTGAATGCCTTCGATAAATAGTTGAACCATTGCTAATTAGAACAAATTTTTCATGTGTTGGTTTGAAATATTATATACAAAAGTACTTGTATGCATCAAACCAATAAATTATGATAAATTTCCTCTCAAAGTTGGTTCTGAGTCAGGAACCATACGTTATCCATCTAATAATTTTGATGTGCGGTATACGATTAATGAATATACCATAATGCAAAAGATGGATTCCTCAAAGAAGATGGAGGATGTATGTTAGTTTTCCTAACATAAGGGGGAAATTATAAGCATCTATGAAATATGTTAGGAATTATCATCAGATCTTCATTCAAAAGATAATTCTAGTCAAATGCCGAATGCATCTCATATTTAAGCTGCAAGTGCTCCTATTTTGTGTCCATAAAGAATAAATTCTATGCATGCGTGAAGCGTGGTAGACCAATCGATTCTAATGAAATCATCTTTGAAAAATAAGGAGAAAATAATCATAATAAGAAAGCTATGTTCTCTTGAAGGCCCTACGACATAACACTTCATGAAACTTTATGAGAGGTTCAGGTACCTGAAAATAATGAAGTGATGAGATTTCAAAATGTTATTTCACACTATGAACTGATACAAAATGATATATCATCAATATATTTGATACAATATTGACGCAATATTGTAAAAGATTATGAGAATCTAAATTCTACATTTATTTGAGCATGCTGACGTAGAAACATTTATCAAGTGACGTGAAAGGATGCATCTTGGTAAGCATAAAACTTATTTAATTTACAGTCCAAACACTTGAAGATATCACACATGAAATACTGAATATTGTCACTTGACAAAATTAATGTGAAAACTTTTAAGGATTCAAAATGTTTGAAGCATATAAAAATTTCTGAGAAACTTATCTAGAGTCCTTATATTGCATAAATTTATGACTTGAAAATTATTGAAACTCTTGGAGAGTTTTCAAAAGTAATAAATTATTTGCTGAAATGAGTAATATACCGAATTAAATTGGTTATGAAATATCATATCTTAGTGTAATTGGTGCACTAATGTATCTTACAAATATTACAAGGTCTGATATAACATTTTTCAATTAATTTGTTAGCAAGGTATAGTTTTGATTCTACTAGAAGACATCAAAATGAGATCAAACATATGAGCTTATTTTATTCTAAAGATTGTAGTCTGGATCTTGTTGTTTATGCTGATGCTGGACACTTATTTGACCTGTATAAAGATCAGTCTCAAATAAGCTATGTGTTCATATGTGGAGGTTGATATTGGGTATATTTATGCATTCTAGCGTCGCTATTCGAGTCTTTTTAGCCTTATTTTGAGGATGATTCTATGCTATATGGGTTGATAATGAGATAAATATGTATCAAAGAGTTAAAGCATGTGTTTATAAGGTTCAAAGTGAATTCCAAGTAAGTTGGTACTTCAAAGAGTCAATTAGAGCTCAATAGAGAAAATTAGTCTTTCTAGCTTGAGCTAGTTGCTTGTCTAGTCTATCCTGTTGGATTCTATTGTGTTCCAAATGATTTTAAATATGTTATTATATGTGGAACAAGTTGTTAGGAGTGGAAAACATTCAAGTGAGTCAAAGGAAGAGTTGAAAATTGAAGTGAAAGATCATAGAAATCAACCTAGTCTAAGCTTTTATTTTTTATTCATCGTGATGGATATTGTGTGTTTATACCTCTAATTCATGTGGTGTTTTCTTGTAGGATACTTTGTGAGCTTAATAATATGATATATGAATGATATAGAGGCTGGAAAATCATTAGAAAAATACCACAAGACAAAGGATGAAAGGAGGAAAGACCAACACTTAACCAAAATTTGGGAAGCAAATTCCAGTGAAGACGTGCGATAAGCGTGCGCCGCATACTCTATTCCTATGGAATAGAGGGAGCGTCGCATGCTCCATTCCATAGGAATAGAGGGTGCGAAGCATGGTCTACTCCACCTCAGGGCTTTTCACCTAATTCAACTCCAATATGGACTTGGCTTACCCCTATGTTATAAATACATATTGTATCACGTTTTTACATACTTTTGAACGTATTTGGACAAGAGGAGGCTTATCTACACGATAGTTTACTGCATAAGACTCTATATTCTTGAAACCGTTACTATCTAATCTCTCTATTTTCTTTTCTATCTCTTGCCAATCTCCATCAACTTTTTTTTTAAAAAAAATGGCTTTTCAATCCCTGCCCACATCTAGTACCACCGTCTCTGTATCCTCTATTACTGTACCAGTCATCTCTACCTCTCCAATGACTTCTCTATTTCTTCCAGCATCTCTACCTACCCTATCATCTCTTATTTCTTCATTCCCCACAACTTCTGTATTTCTTAGATTGTCACCAAGTTTTGTTGGACTGCCGCTTGCTTCTCCATATACTGATCTGGCATCCTCCTCTAGCTTACAATTTTTTGCTGCTTTGGTGGTCCCTAATGTTACTAATCTGGTAACAATCAAGTTAAACTCTATTGAAGATTATCTTACTTGGTGTACACAATTAACTTCTCTGCTTATATCTCATGATTTATTGGGCTTTATTGATGGCTCTTTTATATCATCGTCACTACTCATTGTGATGTTGTTGGCTCTCCACAACCAAATCCAGCCCATTGTTTATGGATTCGAATCGGTCAAGTTGTTCGCTTTTATTTTTTTGCTACGCTGACACGTGAAGTATTTGTTGATGTCCACCATTTGCCTACTTCACATGATATTTGAATCTCCCTGCACAGAAGGTTTATGGATGCTAGTCAAGCAAAAGTTGTCCAACTGAAACGTCAATTTATAACTACGAAGAAAACTAATTACATGTTTGTTGATTAGTATCTACGGGAATCCAAACAATTAGTTGTTTCCCTTGCTGCAATAAATTCTCCAGTATCTAATCGATATTTTATTTACTACGTACTCCTTGAATTAGGTGCAAAATATAATACGTTGGTGGGTATTATAACTCACTTTCCAAGTCATATATCTCTTGAAGATTTGCACTCCAAACTCTTTCTCCATGAATAGAGATTAAAGAGGTTTTGTGAACTCTACTCACCCGTGTCACATCATGCCTTTAGTACACAATCTGTGCCATCGGGATTCTTTAAGGCATATGGATATACAACTTTCTCTCAAAAGTAATTATGGTTTGGGACGAGGTTCATATTCACTATCTCAGACAGGAAATACCTAAATTGCTTTAAAAAAAGGGTCTTAAAACATCTAAGTGCAACATATAACAATTTCTGTTTGAAAATTTCTAAAGCTCGGTCATCCATCGCAACAGATGTGTAATATAATGCATGTATTAGTTAATGTGTATTGCTAGTACCTTGTTTGGTACGACTTTTTTCTATGTATAACTAATGCAAGCATTAGTTATACACTCTATTGTGTATTGAAGTGTGTATTAGTAATACACTCTATTTCCTATGTATTGGTAATACAAAGACTTTAAACACATGCATTAACTTATTAAATCACCTTAATACCCCTCAATTTTCCTCTCAAAATATTTCACCATTCCTTTTCCCGCTATTTTAATTTGCACTAGTGAATCTTTTCAAAATATATCATAATTTCTTTTCCTCTTTTCCCACTATTTGAATTTACAACAATGAATGGTTGATTTAAATAACTATAACATATTTTTGCTTTGCTTCGAGAGTCTTTAAAAAGATTTTAAAAAAATTGAGACTATTTCTTAATTTTATGTCTTGTATTTTATTTTTGTTTCGACTATGTTAATCCATCGACGTAATATTTTTATGCAAAGATGAAGGTCTTGGAATTAATCCTAAACCTCTATATAATAGTTCAACAATATTAATTATGTTTGAAATAACAAAAGAACTTTGTTGCAAAAAATTGTACAAAATCAAAGAAAGGTATTTTTGTAAACAAAAATTTCTTTTATAGAAATTATGTAAGATGTATTATTTCTTATACATCAAACCAAACAATGTATACAAAATAATACATGAATAACTAATACAAACATAAATAATACAAGTATTACTAATGCAAGCATTACTAATACAGTATATTTTGCATTGTTCTTATAGATTCTACCAAACGACCCCTAATTGATTAATCTAGGACCAGGGGTGAGTTCTAATAGGTTCAAATACAACTTCAATTGAGTCTTTTGGTAATTGAATGATGAGAAGGTATTGCGTTTCTCCTGACCAGAGTCGTCGATCGATCACTCTGAGCTGAACCAATTCTTACTACCTCATATGTTAGACCAATACCTTAATTGATTAATCTAGGACCAGGGGTGAGTTCTCATGAGGTCAACTACAACTTCAATTGAGTATTTTGGCAATCAAATGATGAGACGGTATTGCGTTCCTCCCGACCAGAGTCGTCGATCAATCACTCTGAGCTGAACCTGTTCTTACTACCTCATATATTATACCAATACCTTAATTAATTAATCTAGGACCAGGGGTGAGTTCTCATAGGGTCAACTACAACTTCAATTGAGTCTTTTGGCAATTGAATAATGAGATGGTATTGCGTTCCTCCCGACCAGAGTCGTCGATCGATCACTCTGAGCTAAACCGATTCTTACTACCTCACATGTTAGACCAATACCTTAATTGATTAATCTAGGACAAGCGGTGAGTTATCATGAGGTCAACTACAACTTCAATTGAGTCTTTTTGCAATTTAATGATGAGATGATATTGAGTTCCTCCCGATTAGAGTCGTCGATCGATCACTTTGAGTTGAACCGATTCTTACTACCTCATATGTTATACCAATACCTTAATTTATTAATCTAGGACTAGGGGTGAGTTATCATGGTGTCAAATACAACTTCAATTGAGTTTTTTGGCAATTGAATTATGACACGGTATTGTGTTTCTCTCAATCAGATTTATCGATCGATCACTCTGAGCTAAACCGATTCTTACTACCTCATATGTTAGACCAATACCTTAATTGATTAATCTAGGACCAGGGGTGAGTTCTCATGGGGTCAAATACAACTTTAATTGAGTTATTTGGCAATTGAATGATGAGACAGTATTGTGTTCCTCCAGATCAGAGTCATCGATCGATCACTCTGAGATGAACCGATTCTTACTACCTCATATGTTGGACCAATACCTTAATTGATTAATCTAGGACTAGGGGTGAGTTCTTATGGGGTCAACTACAACTTCAATTGAGTCTTTTGGCAATTGAATGATAAGACGGTATTACGTTTCTCCCGACTAGAGTCGTCGATCGATCACTCTGAGCTGAACCGATTCTTACTACCTCATTTGTTAGACCAATACCTTAATTGATTAATCTAGGACCTGGGGTGATTTCTCATAGGTTTAACTACAACAGATGGCAGCTCCTATTTGATAATTTACAACAGATGGGTAATCTGTTGCAATATGTGATAATCCATTTAATAATTTACAACAGATGGGTAATATGTCGTAAACGATTACTTAATCTGTTTGATAATTTACAATAGATGAGTATCTGATGCAACAGGTTGAAGATTTGTTTTTATACAATTTCAATTGAGTTCATATACCTAAATTGATTAATCTAGGACTAGGGGTGGGTGAGTTTATAGGGTTAACTACAACTTTAATTGAATCTTTTGGCAATTGTATGATGAGAGGCTTAAAAATTATGTATATATTTTATAATTTTAAAAAATAATTAAGATCAATTCGAACCAAATTAACATTTTCAAAACTTGTCATTCTTTTCCAAAATACAAATCATCCATTTGTGAGAAAAATGTTTCATCATTTTAAATCTCGAGTTCTCTCTCTTTTCTATTTCTCACTCAATTATACAGTACAGACAACAACTATAACTACTCAACAAATTTCTCTACCCTTCACAACAGATTGATTTTCTTCTCATTTCCGACCACATAGGTGTTATTTTTGACTTCATTCTTACTTGTATCAGTCATTTTCTCTATCTTTGTAGGTAATAGAGTTCGAGAAGAGTCCTATATTTATTATTTTTTTTCTAAAAAATAAGGTCTTTTAAGTTAATGATGGAAAAAAAACTTTTAGTTGTATTATCTTTGAGAATGGGCTTATAATTTTGAGTTTTGATGGTAAAATCGTACGAAGAACTTGAGAAAACCCTAGTTTCTATTGCAGTGTTCCGTTGACTATCATGGTATTGTTGGATGGTGTTTATGGTATTTGTGGTGGTGGTGGTGGTCGTCGTGGTGGCACTGGTGGTGGCTATTGGTGGCATTGGTTGGTGGTGTTTGTGGTGGCATTAGTTTATGGTGTTTGTGGTGGCTATCAGTGGTATTGGTATTCATGGTGTTTGTGGCATTGGTTGGTGGTGTTTGTGGTGGTGGTGGCTGTTAGTGTGTCGTTATTGGTGGTACTTATAATGTATTTTTTAAAATTTATGCATACATCAATTGTAATGTATTTTTTATTTTTCTGTTGTTTGTAGGTTAAACATGTCTCCCAAGAGAAAATAAAGTAAAAGTAGATCAACGTCTGACCACCCCCCAAAAAGGGTACAATACAGAGGGATTCAGAGGAGTTTTCTGAACAATCTCAGTCAGGTAAACAAAGTAGAGTTGAGGAGAGATATAAAAACAACGTTGGGGGAGGTGGAAAAGGGACTGTAGATGGTGATGAAAAAAATAAAATTGAGAAAGAGGATGAATTAGAGAGTGAGAAAGAGAAAGATAAAGATAAAGAGAAAGAGAATGATCATCAACATGATGATAATAGATTACCAATGGGGCATGAATTAATATCGACATCCCGGCATGATCCTGTCAAAACTTTTAGTATTGACAAGTTTCAAGTTGTGATGCCAATAAATGACAAAAATACAAAAGAAGAACTAACTGGTGAAATTGTACTTAAATGTTAGATGGGGAGTAAATTTATTTGTTTTAGGAAAATTATGAAGGATGAAAACATAGACGGATTTTTTAAGAAGAGCTGCTTTGGATGCTTTCTTGAGCTGACTGAGGACGCCCCTGCCCGTTTCCCAATGAGGATGGTATATGGTCTTCTCAACCACAGGATCAAGTACGTGGGGGATGATGAAAATCTGAAGGAGGGGGGCAACAAAAAGAAGGATGAAATTTGGATCAACTACTGTGGCATGCCAGTTTGTTTTGGCTTGCAAGAGTTTGCCATAGTGACAGGCTTGAGATGCCATCGTCCAGAAGAACCACCTATCGCCAAGGGAACACCTCGCAAAAGATCCAAGGCAATAAAATGCAAGGAAAAAATAGATGGGTTGTTTGACATTGCTCGATGTGGCTACAAAGAATTGGATTTATTGACAGATCTTATGGATAAAACCATACCAAAGTAGTACAGGGAGCAATTGTGCTTAGTTTGGTTTGCCCATTCGGTTATATTGGCAAGAGACGTCAACAAGGTCATAGAAGATGATTTGTTGGCGCGTGCTGAGGATTTTGATAAATTCAAAAATTATCCCTGGGGATATGACAGCTTCTACATGACTGTCCAGTATTTACTTACAAAGCTATCCTCAGGGACGACCACATTATACGGCTTTTCTTGGGCTTTCATGGTAAAATTAATTACTATTTTAATTCATCCATTAATTTATATCAAATATAGTTAGTTATTATGACTTTTTTCTGCTTGCTTCCTATTTACATTTTTTAGGCTTGGACATTTGAGGCCATTCCTCCCCTCCGAAAGTAGGTAATGGATTAACCGGATGAGGTTTCTCATCCAAAGATTTTTAAGTGGTTGGCTGCAAAGAGCAACACAAAAATTAAGGAGGCTGATCTCTTTAACCCTCTGGATGATGCAGTACGTCTTCTTCAAGTAAAATAATTTTACTCAATGAAAGATATTGAACAAATGTTATATCTGGTGCAACAGATGTTATATCTGCTGCACCAGATGGGACATCTGTTGTAACAGATTACCTTTCCTGTGCCAGTTGGTGCAAAAGATGGATAATCTGTTATGACAGACAATTGATATCTTGCATCAGATTACCCATCTATTGCTTTAGTTCTCTGAACCCGACTCTTAACAGATTAACTATCTATTGCAAATTATGCAACAGATGTGTAATCTGATGTAACATATTGGTAATACACATACAACTCATCTGTTGCAAAATATGTAACCCAACAGATTACCCGTCTTATGCATCTGGTGCAACAGATTGGTAATCTTTTGCGACAAATGATTGATATTTTGTATCAGATTATCCATGTGTTGCTCTGGTTCTCTGAACCCGACTCCTAACAGATTAACCATCTACTGCAAATTATGCAATAGGCGTGTAATCTGATGCAATATATTATTAATCTATTGCAGAAGTTGACTGTTAAAATGTTAACCCAACTGTGAAAATTATTATATTATATAATTTAAATGTATCTGTCTTTTTTTTTCTAGGTTTGCATCCATGGATAGTGCCTACTGAGGAGGAGTCCTTTATGACTTCTTATATTACTCTAAGTCATATTAATACTATAGCAGACGCAATGGTGGAGTTAATAAGGAAGGAATTGGCTGGAGCAACAACCATAAAAAGAGAGGTTAGTCAAGGTCAGCCTAATGTTGAGGCTCTTCATGACCAAACTACTAAGGCAGATCCAGGTGCTTCTTCTGGTGGAGTTGCTGGTGTTGGTGGCAAGCATGCTGATGTTGCTACCACTCATGATGATGAGCATGTTGATGATCAATAAAAAATAAATATGTTTGAAAACACTTCTTTTCACCCTTACAAAGGTCCCTTTCACCCCTCTTCACCCTCGTGTTCTCATTGCGAATGTGAAGAGTGCAAGGACAACCAAGATAAACTCTTTGAAAAAGTAGAGGCTATCTCTAAAGCTGTCGAGGAATTCAAATATAAGAGAGGTGTCATACCATCCAAGAAATTGAGGGAGCGATACACTTCTACACTGTTGGTTAGGAGAAAGAAAAGAGCAATAACCGACGTACTCTCCTGTCAAAAATAAAAAATAATTGTAACTCCTCCCTCTAAAAAATCTGTTGAAATTCAGGGGCCATTCAAGAAGGTAGACATATATATGAAACCTGGCACCAGAGAGAAGATTGATCAGCGACAGGCTTAGAGTGCCAAGCCAGGCGCACCAGATTACCCCGAGCCTCCCTTCCCCCCCAAGACTTCCAAACTATGACAGATATGCGTATGTGTTACGAGGACAAGGCAAGTTTACATTTCCTAACCTAGCCTTATAATCTAATCTACCCCATGAAGAAGAAGCTATGCAACATATGTGAAATCTGTTGCAACAACTGGGTATTCTGGTGCAACTGGTAGTGGTTCTGTTGCAACTTATTATCCATCTGTTTCATAAGTTGCGCTGGATTATTGATTCAGAGAACTCTATGCAACAGATGGACCATATTTAAAATTACTAACCTATTTAAAAATTGTCTTCTTATATCACAGCATGTTGATAAAATTATCTGCCTCATAAGAAAAAGGCAATTTACGTACTTGGAAGCTTATGAAGCTGTCGATATGATAATGAACCTCAACTTCTGGAAGAAGCTCAAGGATAAGTACGATCAACTCAATGATGCCGTATTAGACTATGGCGCGAGGTTTGATTTCTTAGTTTCTACGTTGGACTGGGATAAAGAAGAAATATTAAAATATGTTAGAGGAGAGAGGCCAAATCCACACGGCAAGAGTTGGACTAAGGCAAACAGGATTCTTGCAGTCATTAGCATGAACGAAATACATTATCGAGCTATTAAGATACTACTTGAAGAGGGAAATATCAAAGTTTATAACTGCAATGAATCTCTCATCGACGATGTCGATCTTTTTCTCCTCGTGCAACCACTGATGGAGCTATTGCCCATCTTGTTGAGGGAGGGTAAACTGATGAATAATTTGCCAAAGGAAGTGTTGATGAAGAAATCATAGGATTTTTAAAGTCGAAACAAGGGTATGACCCTTCCAAAAAATGATGCCGGTTATGCGAGCGGCTAGCACGCCCTTGCACACATCAAATATTTGCTGACCAACACAGAAATGGCCGAGCCAACGATCTTTCTGTGCGACAACGCTGTGGCAAACCTGCAAGAGGTCTGGGCTTATTAGGTACTAACTGGATACTTGGAGCCTGTGTATATAGAAGAGCCTGTGAAATAACATTTTTTATTTCAAGTCACACTTCACTTTACTTTAAATTACATGTACATGTAGCGGCAATAATTTTTTTCTGATGAATGAAAGTTGAGTTTTTTTTAATGTAATAGATTGTCAATCTGTCGTAAAATATATTCTATCTGTTCTATCAGATAGTTTATCTGTTGCAATAGGTTGGTCATCTGGTGCATTATGCCGATATTATTTATATCTAATCTAAGTTTAATCTGTTGCAACAACGGAAAGACCTATTTGATAATTTCCAACAAATGACCTAAATTTTACATCATATGCCTAAATCTGTTTGATATTTTGCAATAATTACACGTTTGATATTTTTAGATGTAGTGGCAATTTTTTTTATGTCCAATGAAAGTTGAATTATTATAATGCAACAGATTCTCCATCCGTTGTAACAAATATTCTACCTGTTCTGACATATAGTTTATCTGTTGCAATAGGTTGGTCATCAGTTGCATTATGTCGGTGTTTCATGTTTCTATCTAAGTCTATCTGTTGTAGCAGTGGGAAGACCTGTTTGATAAATTCCAATAGATTACCTACCTGTTGCAATATATGTCAAATCTGCTCGATATTTTACAACAGATGTTCCGTCTGTTGCAACAGATATATTATCAGTTGCAATATTTGAATCTAGTATTCCATTTCAATTAATAAGTTCAAATCTAAGGAAAAAATAAAATTCATAGACAAAATAAAATAAATTGAAGCCTTAAGAAATTAGCTGAAATAGAATCACCGAATAAATGAAATGTAAAAAAATTGTTATGGGTAAAGATCTCAATAAATACATCAACAATTTAAGTATTGATGCCAATGATTCCTAAGGAGGGGTGAGGTTATTACTTTGACAGACTCAACTCAAGATATAAGGATCTACTCAATATGGACAAGTTGTTCTTCGTCTGGTGCTATAGAATTCGGCTTTGCTCGTCGTGGATCTTTATTGTCGCTTACATATGGTTTTTGCGCTTTCTGTTCTTCGTATTTCCATAAAAAGAGTAGATTAGCATATTGTCAATGTTGTTAAGCAGTAGCTTCTACATCTACCTGGAAAGCCATAATTGGTCAATGCTAATCACGGAGATACAACAAAATGGAAAATGATAACTTATCTGTTCTAGCAAATCAAACAAGTCTTTCTCTTTTTTTAAATTATCCCAAACAGATTATATTTCTGTTGTAATAATGAATCAACTGTTAGGTCAAATTTCTACATGAGGAAGACTTGTATGATAATTTCCAACGAATGAACCATCTGTTGCAACATATGACTCATCTATTGCAACAGATAGGTCAACTATTGGTACAAATAAAAGTGGTATGAAAAGCTTTTTGATTTGCTAAAACAGACGAGACATATGTCGCAACAGGTACTTTATCTGGTGCAACAAGTTAGTCAACTATTACAACAGATGTATACATCTGTTTAATAATTTTCAGCAAATGTGTCATTCGTTGAAATAGAAGTGTCTTTGTTTGTTAGTTGAAAGACATATATATTCACCTTTTTCAGCTCGTGCTGCTCTCCTTTGGACATTCTACACATTGTACATTGATCAGTGCAACACACGGACAAAGGAGTTGTAATTTTGCTCTTTTGGATGCTTGATAATGCCATAGAAATCACTTTCCTTCTTCTCTTAGCCTTAATCTCTAATGGAGTGGATGGAAATAAAATCCTCTTTGACGGAATGACAACCCTCTTAGATGTCAATTCCTTTACAGAAGCAGTTAATGCATTAATAACATTAATCACAACATAATGTTTCGCCCTGCAGTCTTGACATTTGCATGCAGAACATTCGCTGGGAGAGGCAAAGTCTGCCTAACCAGTATGATCATACTTATAATGATTTGTTTTAAATACTGTAAGAGGAGCATCATTAGCACCAATAGCAACACCACTACCACCACCAACAACTCTATCACCACTAATACCATCAACAATAATAAGCCTACCCTCCAAAATTATTTTTCTTGTAATGGTTGTTGCTCCAAACAGTTCCATTTTTAGTCTGTCGATGACCTTAGAATCTGATAAAGTTTGGACAGACCGTAAAGTAAGAAAAATGGCATCTTCAACTCTCGATTGATCGGAACTAGCGACGGATGTACAATCTAACATAAATCATTACAAATATTATAATGATGATTAGATCATTCATTAAAATAAAAACTCAATTATAATTATACTTACTGCATCCTTCGGGGGGTTGAAGAGATCAAGAAATTTTATAATTTTTTCAGTTTTGGCCAACAACCATCTCAAGATTCTTGGATAGAAAACTTTTTCCTGGTAGTTCACTTGTTGTCTCAAATAAGGAATGGCTTCAAACGCCTAAGCCTATAAAATAACGCCCATAAATCAAAACTATTATTGCGTAAAAAAATGAATGATATCATAATAAAAGAAAGAAACAAAACATTTACCATGAAAGCCCATGGAAAGCCATATAAGTTGATAGTCTTTGGCGCTAACGGAGTCAATAAATATTGGACAGTCATTTTGAAGCTTTCATAACCCCAAGGATATCTGTTAAACGCCTCAAGATCCTCGGAGAGCTTTATTAAACCAACTCTTATGTTGTTGTTAACGTCTCTCACCCAAAGAATATGATGTACAAACCAAACCAATAACAATGACTGCTTGTGCTTCTTTGAAAGTTCTTTACCTTTCAACGCTTCTATCAAATTTTTATTTTTGAAGCTTGGACCAACAATGGACACCAGGTCATCATGATCACACGACTTGCCTTTGCCTTTTTTGGGTGTGAGGGGTGTTTTTTTTGGGTTAGAATAGGTATAACTTGAGGAGGAGGATAACATTTTAGTCCAGTAACTATGAAAAAATCCTTCCAACCAAAACAAATAGGCATGCCACAGTAATTTATCAATACCTCATCCATCTTATCTTTGTTTTCATACATAAACCTACGCTTGACAAGTTCATATACCATTTTCATTTGGAAAAGAGCATTGTTGTCCTCCGGCAAATCAAGATATTTTCCAAAGTAGTTGTCCCTAAAATAAGCATCCAATTTTTGTTCTCGAAGTATTTTTCTAAAGGCGTCAAAAGATTTTCCCATGGCTGACTTAACCATGAAATCACCTATTAAATCTGTTGCACCATCGCACTACATTTTCATAGGATAACGATCAATGCTGAAGGTTTTGACCAACTCTTTGGCAGAAGGGCTATTAGTATGTGGATTGTCTCTTTTGAAACATTCCTTCTCCCCGTGTTCATCATATTCTACTCCTGATTGAGATAACGCTTGTAAAGCAAGCTCATAGAGTGGTGGATGTAGCCTAGCTGCTTTACTTGTTCCTTTACTTGGACTTGATTCAGCTTCTGTTCTTTTGGGAGCCATATTATCTAAAATTATCAGGAACATAAAAAAAAATTATAGTTGTTTAATGCATCATTAAAAAGGGATAACAGTAAATCTAACAAGAAAAATAGTAAAATAACAATTCCAACAGATCACTTATCTGTTGCACCAGGTAGTCTATCTGTTGCAGCATCTAACAGACCTGTTGCGGCGGATGAGCAATCTGTTGCAACAATACAAAATGTATCACTCATCTTTTAAGGTAGATGAATGGTCTGTATAACACATTGTTGTAACATGAGTGCTCTATTGGAATAGTTAAATAATCATCTATTGCAATAATATAAAACATATCACTCATCTATTGAGAAAAAATGAATGGTTTGTGCAGCAAATCACACATCTATTACAACATCATCTGTTGCAACGTATGAGTGATTTATTGGAACAATTAAATAACCTATAGCAACGACTGAGTAATCTGTTGTGACAATACAAAATATATCACTCAACTATTACAACATTATCTGTTCTAATATATGAGTGATCTGTTGGAGCAGTTAAATAAACTGTAGCAACAACTAAGTAATTTGTTATGACAATACAAAATGTATCACTCATTTGTTGAGAAAGATAAATAGTTTGTGCAATAGATCACACATCTATTGTAACATATGAGTGATCTGTTGGAACAGTTAACTAACCTACAATAACGGATGAGTAATCTATTACGACAATACAAAACATATCACTCATCCGCTGAGAAAGATAAATGGTCTGTGCAACAGGTCACACATCTGTTGTAATACATGAGTGATCTATTGGAATAATTATCAACGGTCAGTATTGTTTAGTTTTCTTCCAACATTGGGTCATCTATCATGGCAGATGAATGATCAGTTGGAAAAATCATGTCTTGGACATGTCTTGTTGGAAGTGTTGATAGGATTTTATCCAATAGGAGGTTCATCTGTTGCATTAAAACATTAATCCGATGATTCTTAAGTTGTATCAGATGGTTAATCAGTTGCATCAGATTTTTTTATTTGATGCTTAATTTGTTGCAATATATGGTTAATCTGTTACATCAGATAATTAAACTGTTGTATCATATGCTAAATCTATTGCATCAGATGATTAATCTGTTGCATCAGAATTATAATCTGATGGTTCCCCTGGTGCATCAGATGGTTGATCTGTTGCATTATCTGACAAATCTATTGCATCAGATGGTTAATGTGTTGCACCAGATGGATAATCTGTTGGATAAAACCAAAAACAGTAGCATAATTTTGTTCAACAAAAAACAACAATATCACCATTTTTGCCAAGAACAAGAACAGAACAAATCAACCCAAATCATTGTTTTGTTTTTATAAACACAAACAACAAAAATTACACTTCAAAAAAATGCAACAAACAATAAAAAAACATAATTCACTTTGAAAAGAAAAGAGAAAAAACCAGAAATTAGGGTTTTGTTCAGACTATATTTTAAATTAAAGCATCAAATATTGAAATTGTTAACCAATACTATAAGAGAAGTTGGCTCAGGTTCCTCATTTTCGTCAAAACTAAAAAGGCCATAAATTTTTACTTGTGAAAGAAGAAAAGGAACGATGATAAATTCAAAGCTGTTGTGGCCGGAGAGCAAGACTGTCACATCGATTGAAGGTTGAAGTCAAAAAGTAACTCGAAGCCAAACTATTTGTTGTCGGATGTTGAAGTCGTCGAGGATTGAAAGGAAAAATTTGCAGAACTGTTAGTTGGGAGAGAGTTAAGAGAAGCTGTCGAGAGAGAGGAGAGAGACATGTTGATTTGGATTGAAGAGGGGTGTGGGTTGGTTTGATTTGTATTTTTCAAAAGATTAGAAAGTTTTGAAAATATTAATCAATTCCACAATTAACTTAATCAAGTTTCTTAATATGTTTGACTCTTTAAGTTGGTCAATTTCACCAATCCTTCATTCAAGACTTAAAAGACACCTTTCCTTCAATTTTCTCGATAAACACTAATAGTAACATTAATTAAAAAAAATACTAAAACAGTTAGAAAGTACACTTAAAACTTAATTTTTTCTCCCTCTTACTTTTCATCTGTTCCTCGTTCTCTTCCACTGGAGCTTCATCCAACTCCTTCTTGTCCTCTTACTTTTCTTCCACCGATGGAAGAAAAGTGATATGAGTACGACCACGAAGGTGGGCATATGTGATATGTATTGAACCTGAGACTTGGAGTGTACAAATTAAGTGCAAAAGAGGGCCTAAATAGGCTCCAAAATAGTCCACATTCTACACTCCAGGGGTGCCTAAGGTGAAGCATTTGACTAAGGGGTCTTTTGGACATTTCACACTATTTTTGTAACCTACTATAAATAAAATATGTTAGGTCATTTACTAAGTTTTTGAAGAATATTGAAAGTTGTAACATTGAAACACTCTCTCTTGAGAGAATGGCCTCTTGGCCGAAACATAGTAACTAGGGATATTCAACTTGAGTGTGGAATCACTCCTGTTGGATTCAACCTTGGAAACGTTGGATGCTTGGCAGATCAAGGTTGCTCTAGTACCAACATAGGAGTTAGGTATTTATTGTGTGTGGTGTTAAAGGTCCAAGAGTAGAATAGGCTCTTGGGGTTTTAAGATTATACCTTCATTTTTTCTAACTATCTATCCTTTTATTTGATGTAATTATTTCTTTTGTTTGTTGTTGTAATCGTGGGATCTTTTTGTTATTGTGGAATTCGAAACTTGTGTCTTGTGTCCATTTTTTTCATCCTCTTATTATTGTTTTACCTCTTGTTATTCTTGCTATTCTTGTGTTATTGTTGTTGGACGAAGTATCTCTCAAAGGGTCCTCATATTTCTCTAACTTTGTGGACTGTTTTATGTTATTTTGTGCCTTCCGTAGTTATTCTTGTATCACTTAATATCAGAGCATGACTTGATTTTTTTCCTACAAGATCAAATCTTGTAGGCCGAATCTGGACCTGGATTTTGTAGTCTGAATATGGATCTTGTGGCTAGCTTACTTGAAAAATAAAGAGTTGAAGTATTCTTGGCCAAATCTGAATCTTATTGTTGTCTAGGCCAAAAACTTGTTGTGTGCCTAGATTTGATAGTCTTTTGTTTATTTAGTTGTTTCTAAGTGTTGGTATTCTTGTTCACTAGCACTTTGAGTCTATATCTAGATTTGAGCTTGAATTGTTGATGTTGTTGTTGTGAATCAAAGTGTGGCCGATTGTTGTTGGTCTTGTTGTTACGGATTCACCTTGGCCATGTGTTGTTGAACATTGTTGTCCTAAGGTTGTCCGTGTGGTGTTGTTGATAATTGGTGGACCAAGAACATTTTTTTGAGGTTGTAGTAGTCTTGGTCGTGTGTTGAAGCTATTGTTGTTGTGGATTGGAGTTGGCCGTGTAGTGATGTTGTGGATCTTGGTGATTGTTGTTGAATTTTCTTGGTGATTGTTGAAGTGTTCTTGATGTTCTTCCCAACCTTCATACCTTATTAAAATATAGTGAAAGTTAGATCCAAAAAGGTGAAGGAAAAGGTGTGAGAACTTGTTAGTCTTGAAAGACTTACAATCACTCACCAACTAGTCAATCTTATCTTAACCACTTTCTATAAAACAAGGACCCATGTTTTGAGGAAAAGTGCAAGTCAAGTCAAGTCAAGATTTTGTGTTTGAATTTCAAAAGGGCTCCAAAACTTGTATTTCCCTCCGTTAACCAAATTCCACAATTCCAAAGTTGTAAATTGACCAAGACTTGAAATTGGATAAAAAAATTATTAGAAACCGCAACAAATTATGTGCTACCAAGTCATCATTGTTACTGTTCACGCAATAATTTTGGCTCAAATTTAAGATTTTCTTAATTTCTTTTTATTTTTCCATAGTTTCATTTGATTGGTTCGAACACTAATTGACAAGCTAGTAAACTCCTACTAGATTGTAAGTTAGTTTTGTGTCCGTTTGTTCATGTTAACGTTATTTGTGTACTTTTCTCTTTTGTGAATTCGTTGTTAGTTCTTGACTCAAGTCCTACAAGATTTCATTTGAGTTTCAAACAAATATCTATTCCGGACAAGGGAGGACTCGATCTCAATCACTCACAAAATACAAGCCAGCTTTTAACACTTGTGAAACCAAGTGTGAGGTAAAAATTGAGAGTGAGAGTGTAGTGAGGCATTTTTGAGCTAACAAGTTTGTTTGTTTTATTTTTCTTTGTTGTCTTTTCTTTTAGGTAACATGGCTGCCACCAATCTCGATACCACGTTTGACCACATCACTGACAATATTGAAGACATGAAATAGCACGTTGAAAGGCTATGCCAATTGGTATCCATACTTATCCCAACAAATCCATAACCTAAGGTCCAAACACCTTGTGGTGAGAGCTTACCGAAGAAAGTTGCTGCCAAAACTTGTGAAGGACTTTCACACTGAGGTAAAGACAAACATACTCATAAACATCAAGGAAAAATAGCTAACTCTTACACTTTGGTGCATGTGAATAATGAACGTGTGACTAATAAGACATTGAGTATGAGTAGTTGCTTACCTACATATATGTATATTGATTCCTTACCACTTTTGGATGATGTACGTGTTGTACGAGTGAATACACTAGTTGATCTTATAGATGACCGAAGCGACTCTTCTGGTAAGATCGATTTGTGATACAAGTCAAATGGTCACCCAAATTTTTGTAGACATGATTGGAGACCATACCTTAAAGGCTCAAGACTTGGTCACCCCGAGGGAATAAGAATATGCAAGGAAGACCCATTTTGAGCCTACCATTCATCAAGGCCATGAGTGGAAGATTGCATGGAGCATTGAAGACTTAAGGATTCACGATTTTGGACACTTAATAGCTCACGGTTTTTGGGACATCTTCATTGAGGGCATTTTGGTCACTTCACTTTTCCCAAAATGCACTTCTTGGCCACCCCTCTCATTAAGGGTAGTCTAGCCATTTGTCTTTTTTTATAATGTAATATAAATAGAACAAGATAGGGTTTTTAGGACTTAGTTGTTTACTGATGTAAGACAAACTCTCTCTCTAGTGTGAGGAGTGTAACACCCCTTAGTTGTATGGCTTGGAAATTTCACCAATCTATAACTAGCATTTGCCAAGTGTGGATATCACTTGTGTTGCATCGTTGGCTTAATACGTTGGTTTTTAGAGGAGGTAACGTCCCTCTTGTGTCAACGTTAGAGTTAGGTTTGTGTCGTGGGTAGTGTTAAGGGTCCAAGAGTCTCACAATTCTTGGGTTCTTAAGATTGTCCCTTCATTTGGTCTAACTATCTATCTTGTCTTGTTGTTGTAAGTTTCGGATTTCTTGTTGTTGTTAGTGTAACTCGTGAGTTTCTTGTTGATGTAATATTGTTGTTCTCATATTGTGTTGATAATATAGTTTGTGCATTACTGGAAATTAGGTGTTAAACACCACAATACTTTGTGTTCTTGTTGTTGTTCTTGAATCCAAGAGGGGTCACTCAAAGGGTCCTCGGTTCTCTTGAACTTGTGGACTATTTTGGGTTTTTGTTTTGTGTGTTTGTGGTTGTTCTTGTATCATTTGGTATCAAAGAATGACTTGATTTTGTTCTCACAATATCAAATCTTGGGCTTGCTTATTAGGAAAAAAAGAAGAAGTGTTCTTGTGTTTGTGTTCTTGGCCGAGAGGTGTAGACATTGTTTTTGTTGTTTTGGCCAAGAGTTTGTGACTAGATCTAGTAGAAATTTTGTTTGTCTACAATGTTTTTTTGTGTTGGCTTCTTTCTCACTAACACAAAGGTGTCTAGATCTAAAGTTGAGCTTAAAAATGGTTACATTGTTGATGTGAACTTGAGTTGGCCATATGGTGATGTTGTTGTAGTTCTCAAAAAAAAAATTGTTGTTGTGTTCATATTGTTCTTCACCTATTCTCATATATTAACCCACATAAAGTGTAAAATAGATCCAAAAAGTTATAAGACAAAAGTTGTAAAGTTGTTTGTGAGAAGACTTGCACACATCCCTTCCTAGACTTGACAACCACTTTTTCTTAAATCAAGGGACCTTGTCTTGTGGGACTAGTAAAGTCAAATCTCACCTTTTTGAGTTTGGAAAGTTGAAAAAGACTACAAGACTTTTACTTTCCCTCCAAAACCAATTGTCTTCCATTTCAAATTGTGTGAAGATTAAAATATTCATATTTATGACTAAAGTTGTGTGGGATCGAGACCAATTGCATGCTTCCACATCACCCTAATTACCGTTCACCATCAATATTAAGCTCAAATTTGGATTTTCTAGTTTCTAATTGTTTATTCTTGGTTTCATTAGTTGATCCTAGAACTAAATAACTAGTAAACTCCTACTAGATTGTCAATTAGTCCTTTGAATCCATTGTTCGTGTCTATATTTCTTTTGTGCTTTTGTCATTTTTAAAATTGTAGTACTTCTTGGTTCAAGTTCGGACATTACTTTCCTTGAGTATTCAAACAAAGAATTCATTCTGACCAAGGAGTAGACTCACTGCTCAACTCATCACGAACTACAAGCCAACTTGCAACACTTGTGTATCCAAATGTGAGACGATCAAGTGTGTGAGAGTGTGGTGAGGTTGTTTCAAAATGACTTGTGTTTTTCTTTGTAGGCTTGTTCTTTTCTTTTCTTTTTTAGGAACAATTGCAAGGGAACAGTGGCTTCAACCTCTCAACCCATGGACAACAATGCCACCAATGTCATTTTGGTCTACCTTGACACTATGTCTCGAGACCTAGCTATGTCAAATGAAAGGTTGGATCGTATGGTAGGTCAAAAGGTGCAAGTGGGCTGCCCGGATACACTTCTAGAGGAATACCGTAGCTCATGTGAGCGACGAGGTAAAAACGCTATTCTCTACACTCCTATGGACTTAGAATGTTGTGTTGTGGCTAGTAGGATCCAAGTAGGTGTAGTTGCGGCTTTGCCTTGGGTAGAGGTGCTTGAGTCTCCCTTTTGTGATACTTTTTGGTATTGTTACGTTGCATGAGGACCAAACTCTTGTTGTAGGTACGCAAGCACTAGTTAATTCTTTAGATGATGAAATTGATTCTCCGTATGAGAATGATTTGTGTCCATCTAGTGCTAGCACTTTTAACTTGACTAAGGTTCCATTACCAAGTGGCGAGAGTATTCATACAATAGTTGACCCTTGTGAAAAACAAGGTGAGTCTACGTTGGTATATAAGTTGCCAACAACTAGTGAGAATGTGGACAATGATCAATCGGGTGGAAAAGACCTTGATGTGCTTGATTGTTTAGGAAACCCAAATTGTGATTGTCTTGGTAAAGATGGTTTTTCTTGTGATCCCTTGGTTGCCCGTGATGGTTTGTGTCTAAGTGAGGATTGCTCATTTGAAAGAGAAGGTGATGTGTTCTTAGAAATTCCATCTACTTCTTCTTTAAGTGTTTCTTATGTTGGGCATATTCCTAGTGGAGCTTTTGAAACTAGTAGTAAGTGCATGCATAAGAACCCTTTATTTGAAGTTAGCTTGTGGAACACTTTTCTCAACCCTTTTTTTGTGCATGATATTTCCAATAGTGATAAAGAGGGCTTGCTTAACCTTAAGGATGGAACCCTAGGGGAGAATGAGAGTGGCCGAGACCTAAGTCCTTGGTTACGTCTTCCATTTGACCCCGGTAACTTCTTAGGGTGTTAAGGGAGGATAGTTGTTGGTCGGTCCACTTGTTTGAGTGATATTTCTATATGTGTTGCGTGGACTTTACTTTTAATTAAGGCACCACCCTTTTGTAATATTTTTGCTAAGACCCTCGTTATTAAAGTCAAAGATGTGTGGCTATATCTCAAGTGTGTACCTCATTGGCATGTTGATGTTATTTAATGTACTAACTCTAACCCTCATGTAATGAGGATATGGTGCTTGTTTGTCTTCTCTTCATTCTTGCAAGGTTTGGAATCGAGGTCGAATCCCTTTCCAAAAAGGGAGGATGATACAAGTCAAATGGCAACCCTAATTTTTGAAGACATGATTGGAGACCATCACTTAAAGGCTTAAGACTTGGTCACCCCGAGGGCACAAGAATACGCAAGGAAGACCCATTTTGGGCCTACCATTGAGCATACCATTCATCAAGACCGTGAGTGAAAGATTGCTTGGAGCATTGAAGACTTGAGGATTCATGGTTTTGGACACTTAATAGCTCACGGGTTTTGGGCCATCTTCATTGAGGGAATTTTGGTCACTTCACTTTTCCCAAAATGCACTCCATGGCCACCCCTCTCATTGAGGGTAGTCTAGTTATTTTTCTTCTTTTGTAATGTAATATAAATATAACAAAATAGGGTTTTTAGGACTTAGTTGTTTATTGATGTAAGAAAAACTCTCTCTCTAGTGTGAGGAGTGTAAAACCCCTTAGTTATAGGGCTTGGAAAAGCTACCAATCCGTAACTAGGGCTGCCCAAGTGTGGATATCACTTGTCTTGCATCGTTGGCTTAATACATTGGTGTTTAGAGGAGGTAACGTCCCTCTTGTGTCAATGTTAGATCTAGATTTGTGTCGTGGGTAGTGTTAAAGGTCCAAGATTCTCACAATTCTTGGGTTCTTAAGAATGTCCCTTCATCTGGTCTAACTATCTATCTTGTATTGTTGTTGTAAGTTTTGGATTTCTTGTTGTTGTTAGTGTAACTCGTGAGTTTTTTATTGATGTAATATTTTTCTTCTCATATTGTGTTGATAATATATTTTGTGGATTGCTAGAAATTAGGTGTTAAACACCACAATACTTTGTGTTCTTGTTGTTATTCTTGAATCCGAGAGGGGTCACTCAAAGGGTCCTCGGTTCTCTTAAACATGTGGACTGTTTTGGGTGTTTGTTTTGTTTGTTCTTGGTTGTTATTGTATCAATTTTTGTCCACCTAGTGTTGAATGAAAGTACATCGTCGTATGAATTTTTTGTTGACCAACTTGTGTGTAAAAGTTGCCCACTACTTGAGAATATGTATGATGCAATTAATGAATCTCAAGTGAGTGATGACATTGAAGATATTCGTCAAGGAAAAAGGAGTGAACCTGTAAGCCTATGTTGTTGTAAATATTCTAATGTTTGCTTGGCTCATAGGGTTAATCATGTGCATGACAAATATGGTGACTTGAATTGTGATCCCTTTGATGTTAATGGTGGTTTGTGTCTACTCGGGACCCTAGGAAAAATGTGTCATTGTCTCTTTGAGGTGTTGCTCATATCCGTACATCCATGTTTGACACACTTGCACTTATGTTATGTGAACGACAACTTGAGGATGCCAAGTTGTATTCTTGTTTGTGGAAGGGTCCAAGGATGTTAAAGGCTTCTTGTCACATTCATGAGGTTGGACAAATTGAAGTATCTTGTGGGACTCTAGGAGCATGCTTAACATCATTTGTAGAGGGAAACCGAGTTCTTGGGCAAACTAATTGTCTTGGATTAGATTGTTGCATGGTAGTTTCCCTATTCTCCCTATTGGTAGGACTCTCTTGATGGAATGCCTTCCCTCAAGAAGTGGTTGGAAAAAGAGAGGTCCTACGTGCTTGTAATGTCCCTTTCTCTCTTTGTGTGTTCCTACTTCTGAGTACATCTTGGATGAGAATTGTTTATTTGGTGCCTTTCTTCACCACCTATATGAATATGATGATATTCATGGTGTTGTTAGATATACATCGTATGAGAGGTGTAGTTTTGGTTTTTATTCCTTGTTTCTTTATGTTCATCCGAGCCCTTTCCTTTGTGATGTTGTACAAAGGCTTTTCATAATTAACACAAATGATCCTTGGTTGTACTTCAAGTGTGTACCACCGTGGCATGATAATGCTAATTATTTATTTTGCTAACTCTAACCCTCATACCATGAGGATGTGTGCTTATTTGTTTTCTCTTTGATTTTGTAAGGTATGGATTCGAGGTCGAATCCCTTTCAAGAAGGGGAGGATGATACGAGTACGACCATGAAGTTGTGCATATGTGAGATGTATTGAACCCGAGACTTAGAGTATGCAAATGAAGTGCAAACGAGGGCCTAAATAGGCTACAAAATAGTCCACATTCTACACTCCAAGGGCACCTAAAGTGAAGCATTTGACTAAGGGATCTTTTGGACATTTCACACTATTTTTGTAACCTACTATAAATAGAATATGTTAGGTCATTTACTACTTAGTTTTTGAAGAATATTGAAAGTTGTAACATTGAAACACCCTTTCTTGAGAGAATGGCCTCTTGGCCGAAACTTAGTAACTAGGGATATTTAACTTGAGTGTGGAATCACTCGTGTTGGATTCAAGCTTGGAAATGTTGGATGCTTGGGAGATCGAGGTCGCTCTAGTACCAACGTAGGAGTTAGGTATTTGTTGTGTGTGGTGTTAAAGGTCAAAGAGTGGAATAGGCTCTTGGATTTTTAAGATTATTCCTTCATTTTGTCTAACTATCTATCCTTTTGTTTGATGTGATCATTTCTTTTGTTTGTTATTGTAACCATGGGATCTTGTTGTTATTGTGGAATCCGAAACTTGTGTCTTTTTTTCATCTTGTTCATCCTCTTATTGTTGTTTTACCTCTTTTTATTCTTGTTATTCTTGTGTTATTGTTGTTGGCCAAAGCAGCTCTCAAAGGGTCCTCAGATTCCTCGAACTTTGTGGACTGTTTTACGTTATTTTGTGCCTTCCGTAGTTATTCTTGTATCAAAAATAAAGAGAACAAAGAAGAAGATAAAGCTCCGAAGAAAGCAGGGTCGGCTCAAGCATATAAGTGGCCTAAGGCCAAAATCGAATGGAGGCCTTAATTTTTTTTTTTTAAAAATAAATTTTTAGTAAAGTCTATTTTAAATTTTTTATAATCCTTAATAATATAATCGATGCATTAATCTTTCCCGAGAAATAGTACTCTAGATATATCAATTTTTTTAATATTTTTTATTTTTATATAAAAAAGATATTTTTTCATCAAATAATATTATTATTTTTCTCAAAAAAAATTTATAATCCATTATTGTTAAAAAATGAGGCCCCTCAAATTTAGGGGCCTAAGGAAGTCGCCTTTTTTGTAATGAAGTCGAGCCGCCTCTGGACGGAAGAGAAAAAGAGGACAAGGAGGATGAAGAAAAGGAAAAAAAAAGATAAGTTTTAAGTGTGTTTTTTGAAACTGTTTTAATACTTTTAATTAATGTTTTTATTATTATTTTAATAATTATTATTTTTATTAATGTTTTAATCAATTTATTTTTGTTAATTTTTTATCATCTTTTGATCTGTTCATGCCATTAGAATTTTCTTGTTTTTCATTCTTTTTACTTAGGACTTTGCTTATCAATATAACATTGACAACACTCTGTATCTAAGAGATTCAACAACTTTATGGTGTCATGATAACATATTCAAGTTGTGATTTTGTTAGGAAAAATACTACAATATTGATGTTGGATAGGAATTAGTAATAGTAAGAGAGTTGTCACAAACACTGTGTCGTGGCAAGCCATTGCCTTGAAAATGATTTCGGCCCGACTCCGGTGCAAATCCTTCTAGCCGGTCGCTCCCCAAGGTTCCACAGCTACTTCCAAATACGTGCACTTGTGGCTGGAAGTCTAGAGGCTGCCTAAACCAATTGCCCAAAATAATTCAAGAAGAGGAAAGGAGGAAGACTCTTTTTCTTTTTCTTTCTTTTTTTTGTGTGTTTTCTTTTCTCCGTAGGAGCTCTTTATATAGAATTTGAAAGTGACAAAAACGGGTGAACTTTGAAGGAATTAATGGTGAGTATTAATGACATTAAAAATCCATTACTACATGTTATAAAATTTATGTTATGAAGGAGATATGTTCACTTTCTTTATTACGTAGAAGTGTTCAACTCCTCTGAAACGTATGTTTTATTTTTTTTCTTTTTTCTTTATTGCATTATACAAATGCTTTAAGGAGCATTAACTCCACAATCCCCCACTAATGCAAAGATAAAGAATATGAATACATTCTAGGCAAAAGGAAGGAACATGTACTTAAGTGTTAATATCTTTAGATTTAAATTGACACGTAGTGATATGAGGCAACAACAAATATTCAAAAAGTGAAGTACTCTTGAACTGGATGGATATAAGTTGAGACCCCCACAACACATATCATATCCTTGATTTTAAGCAACCTCCGCGATACTACAAAGCGTCTTTTATGGTCATGTACAAAAACCTTGGGTCTCATTAGTTCTCTAGAAAAACAACCCAAGTCTTTCATAAAAAGGTGACCAGCCTTTTATACTCACGTAGGTAATCCATCAAGTCTATCTCATAGACCACCTTAAGTCTATGGATCATTAAGAGCAAAAATAATCTCAACCTTATAATACACTACCTCATATCGTAGGGATAGGATATGTAGTGTTTATTGAAGGCCTATATGGCTTCGTTTGACTGCAAATGGGTATCCACGATATTACCTCAATCCATGGGCTTTAGCCCCATCCCCCTCGATGATTCAAGGACCATTTTTCTTGTCAAACTCTTTGTCATAGGACCCGGCAAATTTCTTTCGAATCTTTCATATTCCAAGGAAATAACACCATGTTTCAATAATTGTTTAACTGCACCATGTCTGATGCGAATATGTCTCTTTTACCATCGTATACACTATTTTTAGCAATCCCAATTGCCGCCTGTGAGTCACAATGTAAAGAGACTGGTGACATTTGTCTTCCCCATAAAGGCACATCTGTCAAAAGATTTCTGAGCCACTTAGCTTCTTGCCCTGCCAACTCGAGAGCAATGAGTTCAGATTCCATGGTAGAACGTGCTATACAAATCTGCTTTGAAGACTTTCATGAAATAGCACCTGCACCCAAATTAAACATATAGCCACTGGTCGAGCTAACTTAATCATTGTCAGTCACCCAGTTTGCATCACAAAAACCTTCTAAAATGACAGAAAATTTATTAAAATGCAAAACACTAATTCATAGTACCTCTCAGATACCTTAACAAGTGATGAAGAACATTCTAGTGTTCACTACTGGGATTATGAGTACATCTACTCAATCTACTAATAGCATAAGCTATATCAGGCAGAGTATAGTTCATGAGAAACATTACACTCTCAATTATTTGCATATTTAGTTTGAGAAGCACTAGAATCTCTATTCTTTTTCAAGTGTATGCTAGGATCATAAGGAGTTCTCACTGAAACTACATCAAAACAATCAAATCTTTTCACCATCTTTTCAATATAATGAGACTGACACAAAGAGAAACCATTAATAGTTCTTTTGATTTTTATTCCTAAAATCACGCTAGCTTCTCCAAGGTCTTTCATTTCAAATTTAGAAAATAAAAATTTTTTAGTCTCATTTACAACATTAACATTAAGGACAAAGATTAACATGTCATCCACATATAAACATATAATCACACAATCCTATCCTATTATCTTAGAATAAACACAGGTATCAGATGAATTAATAACAAAGCAATTATCTATTAATGTGAAATTAAATTTTTCATACCACTGCTTAGGTGCCTGCTTAAGTCCATATGAAAACTTTCTCAATTTGCATACTTTATCTTCTTGTCCTGGGACCACAAAACCTTCAGGTTGAGTCATATAGATCTCTTCCTCTAAATCACCATTTAAAAATGCAGTTTTGACATCCATTTGGTGTACCACTAAACTGTGAACAACAGCTAGAGCAATAAGAGTTCTAATGGTCTCTATTTTAGTTATAGGAGAATATGTATCAAAATAATCCGCACCTTTCTTTTGGTTAAAACCCCTAATCATAAGTCTAGCCTTATATTTATCAATTGTACCATCAGGCCTCAATTTTTTCTTAAATATCCACTTGCTACTTATGGGTTTACAACCTTTAGGAAAATCATACAAGTCCCAGGTGTGGTTAGAAACATTAGAGTCTAATTCACTTTAAATAGCCTCTTTCCAAAATGTCATATCTATTGATCTCATTGCTTCATTATAAGTTTTAGGGTCTTCTTCTATTAAGTATATAGACACTAATTCATCATTTAATGTATCAATATCAAAGCCCTCAGTTAAGAAGGTGGTGATAAAATCAGGACCAAAACTAGTCTCAATTCTTTGTCTTTTACTCCTTCTAAGTTTATTTTCATGCTCATTAGCAATATCATCAGAAGCAGGCATAACATGAGAGTTAACAAACATAGATACATAAGTATTATTTTGCACATCACTAGGCATGTCATTTTTCAAGGAAAAAACATGCTAAAAAAATTCTGCATCTCTAGATTTACAAATAGAATAATCATTTAATGACATAAATCTATATGCAACACTATTTTAAGCATAACCAATAAAGACAGTATCAAAGGTCTTAGAACCTACATTTACTCGTTCAAAATCAGGTAGACCAACTTTAGCCAAACACCCCCGCACTTTTAGAAATTTCAAGTTAGGGGAAAATCCTTTCCATAACTCATACTAGGTCTTATCTAACCTTTTATGAGGGACTTTATTAAGAATATCGCACACAGACAAGACAGCTACCCCCCACATATAGTCAGGTAGACCTGAGCTTAAAAGCATAGAATTCATCATTTTCTTAAGAGTTCTATTCTTTCGTTCAGCTACACCATTTTATTGGGGAGTATAAGGAGAACTAAACTCATGGATAATACCATTTTTATCACAAAAATCTTCTAGAGTTTTAGTACTATATTCACCGCCCCTGTCAGATCTAAATCTCTTGATTTTCCTGTCGAATTATTTTTTTACTTTTATTTTGAATTTTAAAAACATGCTTTCAACCTCATCTTTAGACTTAAGGAGGTATACCTTAGTGTACCTAGAAAAGTCATCAACAAAAGCAATGTATTACATTTTTCCACCTTTACTAATAGTGTTCTTAAAATCTGCTAATTCTGAATGTACTAGTTCAAGCAATTCGGTCTTTCTACTAGTAACATATTTTAAAGGTTTCTTGGCATGCTTTGTTTCTACACATATAAGACATTTAGAAATATCATCACTATTTACTGTAGGAATTAATCCCATTTTTCTAAGTCTTTTAATAGAAGCAATATTAACATGACCTAACCTACCATGCCATAAATTAATAGACTCGGCAATATAAGCAGAATTAGAAATATTTGCATTATTGACAATCTCTTGATCAATGTTCAGTAGAAACAATCCCTCACAAAGGTATCCTTTCCCAACAAAATTTTCTCCACTAGAAATAATTATTTTATCAGCTTCAAAAATAAGTTTAAGGCCTACTTTATTGAGAAGTGCTCCAGAAACTAAATTTTTACGGAGCGAGGAAATATACAGAGCATTGTTCAAGGATAATGTTTTTCCACAAGTTAATTTAAGTAAAAAATTTTGTTTACCAAAAACTCCAGCAGTAGTGGAGTTACTCATGTAGACACACTCATCATTGGTGGATTCCTAAAAGTCATGGAATAACTCTTTGTTGGTGCAGAAATGCCTTGAAGCCCCTGTGTCCAACACCCAGTCAGTCTTGTTAGACACCAGGTTCATCTCGATGACTACTGCCGCAATCACTTTACACCCTCAGCAAGATAAATTTGGACATCATTTTGTCCTCTTTGTTTTAAGTTTTGCAAACTATCCCACATTTTTTAGCAGATTTGTAAGCAAAAAATAAATCAAATAAAGTATTAGTCATATGACTCAATAAATACCCTCTAGCATTAATATTATCATTTTTAACCTTCTTTTTAGCAAATTCATCAAAAATCATAACAGTGTTAGAAACAGTAATAATATTAGAACCACCATTAAACAAAATATAATCAACTTCTAATTGTTCTAAGAAAATCAAAAGTTTTTGTGACCAACGTTTAAAATTATTTCCATCCAATGACTCAAATTTTGACAAATCAGGAAAAAATTTGTTCAAAGAAATAGCCATTTTCAATATGGTATGTAAGAAAATCTCTTTCAAATTGTTAGGAAAAATACTACAATATTGATGTTAGATAAGAATTAGTAATAGTAAGAGAGTTGTCACAAACACTGTGTTGTGGCAAGCCACTGCCTTGAAAGTGATTTCGGCCCGACTTCGGTGCAAATCCTTCTAGCCGGTCGCTCCCAAAGGTTCTACAGCTACTTCCAAACACGTGCACTTGTGGTTGAAAGTTTAGAGGTTGCCTAAACCAATTACCCAAAATAATTCAAGAAGAGGAAATGAGGAAGACTCTTTTTCTTTTCCTTTCTATTTGTTGTGTGTTTTTTTTCTCTGTAAGAAATCTTTATATAGGATTTGAAAGTGACAAAGACGGGTAAACTTTGAAGGAATTAATGGTGAGTATTAATGGCATTAAAAATCCATTACTACATGTTATAAAATTTATATTCTGAAGGAGATATGTTTACTTTCTTTATTACGTAGAAGTGTTCATCTCTTCTGAAACGTATGTTTTCTTTTTTTTCTTTATTCATTACATTATACAAATGCTTTAAGGAGCATTATTTCCGCAAATTTTCAGTCCTAGAAGTGGAATAGCTTGAATCGTTATGTTGGTATTTGGTACAACTTCTTAGAAACAACTATTATTGTGGTGGCAAAGATTCATCTGGTGTTCTCAAGATATCTGAGGATGGAATTCTTATTGTGATGAATTGAATGAAAGAAATTTTTTGGACATCAAATGTTTCATCTATTTCACATGTTGTTATGCATTCGACTTCTCAGTTACAAGGTGGGAACTTTGTTTAACTTGACGACGCAAAAAATGGAAACTTAATAGGGCAAAGTTACCAACATCATAGTGATACATTTTTTCCTAAGATGAAAATTCCTATTAACCTTGTTAAAACAGGAGAAAAATGGTTCTAAAATCTTGGAAAAGCCTTTTGAATCCAAGTTTTGGAGATTTTTCATCTAGTATTACCCTGATTCTTTCTCAGATTTCTTGATTATGGTGTAGTGGTCAATGGAATGGTATGTTTTTTCTTGGAATAAAGGGTATGCGTAGCGTGCATCCTGGTGGTTACAATGTTATTGTTGTTGAAGAGGGCACTGTCTATCTTATGGGCCTTGTTGAAAAAAAGGAAGCTACTAGGTTCGTCTTGGACCCAAATTGGAACTTGGTACAGTCATACTGGGATGGTATTAAGAGGATTTTCAAGTTTCCATGATCAACTATCCAAAATAATTGTGATTTTTATGGAACTTGTGGTCCATTTGAGAGCTGCACTTCATTGGATTCACCAATTTGTTTGTGTTTAAGAGGGTTCGAGCCAAAGAATAATGATGAATGGGAAAAGAAGAATATCCTATAATAGTCGAGACTTTTTATAACAATCATTCTTTATAATAATTTTTCACTATAACGGCCAGGTTCTCTTTGGAAACAATTTCACTATTATGTTATATTATATGTTTTCTATAAAAGCATTTCATTGTAAGAAACCAAAAAAAAGATCTAGACAAGGTTTGTGTTGGAGTTGTAAGGTTAACTTCAACTCTTTGAAGTGAAAAAAAACAAAGAAAGAAGAGAACAAATAATTTACTGCACAAAGGTTGATTTTTCATTATTCTGAAGTGGTGCTTAAATACTACAAAAATGCAATAACTAAAGCCTATAATTAAGCCACTACTTTGTACATGATTTCATGATCATCAATATCCAAAACAACTACACCACTAACATCTAAAAATCAGCCACTAAACTAAGTTGAGAACAATGCTAAAAAAGTTAGATAATGTCCAACAATTGTTCCTACTTTTATTGTAGTAACTGAGGCAATAATCAACATTCCTCCTTGCTTCAGTTGCTACAAATTCTAAGTCTTTCTCTGAGAAATTCAAATCTGCTCTTTGACAAGGCTTTGGTAAACATATCTTCCAGTTGAAGATCCATCTTGCAGTATTTTTTACCCATCCGTTGTCCGGTACCCACATTGGAGTCCAACTAATCCAAATTCGCACCTTGTAGGGTCCTATTTGGGGGTAAGCGCTCCCTTTGAGTGATGGAGTTTGGTGAGGGCCTGTCAGATCTGTGTGGATTAATTTTAGTTTTTTAGTGGCTCTCCAGGTTACTTTCTTGAAAGAAAGTCTTGCTTGCGTGCCAAATTGACAAGTTCTGTAATCTGGTATTTTGTCTTCAAGATTAGGCAGCCCTCGAACTTGATCTTTCTTTTGTAAGTTAATTACAGCATCATGGCTGAAATGTCCGAGTCTTTTGGGAAGAACTTATGCATTGATCTTAGTTCCAGAATAAGATTTTTGCTCATGATCTAAAAGATCCAATATAAATCTCCTTACCTTCATCATTACCTTGAATAAATTTCTGCCATCTTCATCCTTAATTTGATAGTAATTGGATTCAAAGAGAAGTTTGAAACTGTTCTCAAGCATCTGGATAACACTTAACAAACTATGACTAATATTAGGTACCAAAAATACATCTTTGATTAGCTTTATACCTGAGGAGAATTTCATTTCCACAGTAACTTTACCTTCAACAGAAATATAGTTTCCATTACCAACTTGTACTTTGGAAATTACTGAAGTATCTAACTCCTTGAAAAGATCACGATCAAATGTCTTGTTGTTTGTGCAACCACTGTCAATAAACCACTTGTCACTTGAGCAGCTAGTTTCCAAACATGTCGCTACAAAGAGTTACTCTACATCTTCCTGATTAGCTACCTGCGCAGCATTAGTTTGCTGAGTGTTGTTCTTGCAAACCTTCTGATGATGTCCCATCTTCTGACATTTCTCACACTGTTGGTCTGGCCTTCTCTATCATTTGAATGGTGGATGACCATTCTTTCAACAATGCTTGCAAGGAGGAAAATCATGTTTCACTCCCCTATGGATCCCAGGAGAATGAGATCCTGAGTTTTCCTTATTGTTCCACGTCTTCTTTCCTTGGTATCCCTGGTTTGATTGAACTTTTGCAGGTAGTGCACCCTCAACAGATCCTTCAGACCTCATAAGTCTTCTCTATTATTATTCCTGCAAAACATCTAATAGTTTTTCCAAACTAATCTGTGACAAATCCTTAGAATTTTCTAGTGCGGAAATAGTTGTTTCAAACCATTCAAGGACTGTTACTAGAATTTTTTGAACTAATATAGAATCAGGAAATGCAGAGCTAAGTAATCTTACATTGTTGGCAATGTTGAGTAATCTATTATAATACTCTTTGATTGTCTCTGAATCCTTCATCTTCTGAAGTTCAAATTCTCGGATCAGGTTAAGAGTACGCATACCTTTGATCTTTTCATCTCCTTCATATTCTTTCTTTAGGAAATTCCAGACCTCAAAATTTGATTTTAATGTTTAATCCTGACAAAGATTTCAGATGAGACTGCAATGAATAATGTTCCTTTGATTTTCGTGTTTTCTTTTCCTTGTGATTCCTCATCTGCGCCATGGTTGGATTTTCAGGTAAGGGAGGAACTTCATAGTCCTCCTCAATAGCTTCCCACAAATTATTTGCCTCCATATATGCCTCCATTCTTGCTGCCCAGATATGATAGCCTTACCTTTGAAGACAGGTGGTGCTAGTGCAGTGAAAGGAGTCTCTGAAACCATAGGAGAAAAAAACAAGAAGAAAATGATATATTTCCCTCAAATGCAGGTCCCTCAAGAGGAGAGCTCTTGATACCAATTTGTTGAAGTTGTAAGGTTAACTTCAACTCTTTTAAGTGAAAACAAAGAAAGAAAGAAAGAAAGAAGAGAACACATAATTTACTGCACAAAGGTTGATTTTTCATTAATCTGAAGTGGTGCTTAAATACTAAAAAAATGCAATAACTAAAGCCTATAATTAAGCCACTACTTTGTACATGATTTCATGATCAGCAAGATCCAAAACAACTACACCACTAACATCTAAAAATTAGCCACTAAACTAAGTTGAGAACAATGCTAAAAAATCTGGATAATGTCTAACAATTGTTCCTACTTTTACTATAGTAACTGAGGCAATAATCAACAATTTAACTATAAATGTTCATTATAACTTTCCTGTTTTATCTCATGCAAAAGCTTGAGTTGTTACCATAGCTTGAGTTGTTACCATAAGATAATACTTTGAATGACATTATATTTTGAAGAATATTTAGTTTCTTGGATTTGAGCAAACGATTGCACGTTATCGAAGGGATTGGCAGAGGAATACTATATCTACATAAAGATTCAAGATTAAAGATAATTCACAAAGATTTAAAACCAAGTAATATCTTGATAGATAATGATTTCAATCCAATGATTTCAGACTTTGACATGGCTAGGATTTTCAAATTCAACCAAGATCAAGCAGAGACAAGAAAATCTGCAAGAACCTAGTAAGTATACGAATAGACATTCCTTGTGGAAATTTGTTATTGTTGTTTAAAAGTTCCCACATTAAGCCACTTCGTTTTTTCATTTTCAAATTTGCATCGTTTTAGTGAGTATATGCAGTGGAGTGGCGGATCCAAGATTTTCTGTAACGCCCCAAAATCTAGTTCCTGGGATGCCACACGATGCTCTGAACTATAAGTAGTCCTGAGCTAACCCTGGCTACCTTCTAACACATCTGAATCTCAACATAGGTAAATATAAGTATAAATCATGATGAAATGCGGAAAACTGTCTGAATAAATCTAAAAGTACTAATCTCATCAATCTGATTAAACAAATGCTGAAAATTTAAATACTAACTTAAAGGTCTAAATTTAAATCTAACAGTCCGACAAGCCTATACTATCTGACTCTAGAGAGTCACTGGGACAGGCCCCAGCTGACTCAACTGTCTGAAATAAGTAATGACATATCTACTAGTAACTTGGAAATCTGAATAACTAATCCCTCAAAACTATGAGGACTCACCAACTGCAGGGATGATGATAAGATGCTCGAAAATTAATCACGCTGCTGAGACTGAGAACCTGTACCTACCTTATGAGACAATGTAGCACATAGACATATATGTGGATCAGTACTTTGATGATGTACTAAGTTTAAGGGGTGTATGCAATAAGTAAATAATATCATCACAATTTATAGATCATGCATGCTAAACATAAATGACTCACATAGCTTGAGTAAATCTGAAATACTGAAATCTGAAATACTGAAATCTGAAATCTTGAAAAATGATGCATATATTCTAAATCTTGTGATTCATTACACTAAGTTCTAGAAATTTGTATTCTTTTTTTATTCTCAAATTATGTAAGCTAGATGAAATCTGAAGCTCATTCTGCATAGTAAATACTTTATCTCAAAAAGCTATTTTAAGAGTGGGGGGCATCTATTTTGGAGGTTTTTCTAACCGTCATGTACACCATGTGAGAATCCATGGGTCCCACGACTAGCCCCCATAAGGTTAGGGCTATTCTACCCTTGCCATCAGAATAGAACAATCTCATCTAGTGATCACAATCTCAGTCATCCACGTAGAAGTGAAAATAATCTAAATCCTAGGTTGGCACGTAGTTCTGGGGTATGAAACCGTAGTAACGTACCCATCTCGGTGATAAATACTACTCTCAATCTCATGCTCAAAATCTCAAGAAAATCCACTTTAAAATAATCTCATGGTTGATAATGAAACCAACTGTAAAATCTATAATCTCAATTTGCAAAGTGGATTTCAATCTATTGTGACCAAAAGGTCAAATCTTTCTCAATAATCTCAAAATAATCTAATCATGGGGAGCTTATAAACATTGATAATATATAATCTTGGATTTGAGCAAATGATTACACATTATCGAAGGTATTGGCCGAGGAATACTATATCTACATAGAGATTCAAGAATGAAGATAATTCACAGAGATTTAAAAGCAAGTAATATCTTTATAGATAATGATTTCAATCTAATGATTTCAGACTTTGGCATGGCTAGGATTTTCAAATTCAACCAAGATCAAGCAGAGACAAGAAAAGCCGCAAGAACCTAGTAAGTATACATACAGACATTCAATGAGAAATTTTTTTATTGTTGTTTAAAAGTTCCCACATTAAACCACTTTATTGATTTTATTGTCAAATTTGCATCGTTTTAGTGAGTATATGCAGTGGAATGCTGGAGCCAAGATTTTTTGTAACGCCTCAAAATCTAGTTCCCGGGGTGCCACATGGTGCTCCGAACTACAAGTAGTCCTGAGCTAACCCTGGATACCTTCTAACACATCTGAATCTCAACATAGGTAAATATAAGTATAAATCATAATGAAATGCGGAAAACTATCTGAATAAATCTAAACATACTAATCTCATCAATCTGATTAAACAAATGCTGAAAATCTGAATACTAACTCAAAGGTCTAAATCTAAATCTAACAGTCCGACAAGCCTCTACTATCTGAATCTAGAGAGTCACTGGGACAAGCCCCATCTGACTCAACTGTATGAAATGAGTAAAGACATATATACTAGTAACTTGGAAATCTGAATAACTAAGCCCTCGAAACTATGAGGACTCACCAACTGCACGGATGTAGATAAGATGCTCGAAGATCAATCACACTGCTGAGACTGAGCACCTGTACCTACATTATGAGACAATGTAGCACATAGACATATATGTGGATCGGTACTTTAATGATGTACTAAGTAAATGGGGTGTATGCAATAAGTAAATAATATCATCACAATTTATAGATCATGCATGCTAAATGTAAATGACTCACATAGTTTGAGTAAATCTGAAATACTGAAATCTGAAATCATGAATAATGATTCATATATTCTAAATCTTGTGATTCATTACACTTAGTTCTAAAAATCTGTATTCTCTTTTTGTTCTAAAATCATGTAAACTAGATGAAATCTGAAGCTCATTCTGCATAGTAAATACTTTATCTCAAAAAACTGTTTTAAGAGTGGGGGACATCTATTTGGGAGGTTCTTCTACCCGACATGTACACCATGTGAGCATCCATGGTGTCCCACAACTAGCCCCCATAAAGTTAGGGTTGTTTTACCCTTGCCATCGGAATAGAATAATCTCATCTCAGTGATCACAATCTCAGTCATCCACGTAAGTGAGAATAATCTAAATCCTACGTTGACACATAGTTCTGGGAAATGAAACTGTTGTAACGTACCCATATCGGTGCTAAATAATACTCCCAATCTCATGCTCAAAATCTCAAGAAAATCCACTTTAAAATAATCTCATGGTTTATAATGAAACCAATTGTAAAATCTATAATCTCAATTTGCAAAGTGGATTTCAATCTATTGTGACCAAAAGGTCAAATCTTTCTCAATAATCTCAAAATAATCTAATCATGGGGTGCTTATAGTACAACAATTCTCAAAATAACAATCTTAAATAGGACTTAATGACCCATGTTTAAATCTCACGATACAAACATCTCAAAATTCATGCTTGATAATATAAACATTTATAATACATCATAAGATCTAGAAATCTCAGTAATGTGCATAAAATGTATTCATACTCATGTAATTCAACTTCTAAAGCATTGAAAATCTCATAATCTCATGAATTGCAATATGGGGTATAAACCCAACTTCAAATTTATTAGAAAACGTATAAAATCATGTATCTTTGTAAATAGAAATAATTTTTGGGAACAAGGATGAAAGGATTGTCCTTGTTGAACCCCCACATACCTTAGATGATGAACTAGATGCACAAGTTTCTTTTTTGAGACTCTATTCGCACTCTTGAATGAAGATTCTTGAAGCTCTTGGTCTAGGTATCTTAAATCTTGAATCAATTTGGAGAAAGGGGGGTGGAATCTTGAGTTTCTTGGAGATGAATGTTGAAGCCTGGGGTTTTGAATGAGAGAAATTTTGATGACACTTAGCATATAATGCTTCTAAAAAGGCTTTAATCTCGTATTTGGACGGATTGGGTGTTGGGGAAAAGTCCAAAATACCCCTCTTTAACTTCTAAACGAAACTGGAAAAATGAACTGGGACCCCGATTTTTGGCCTGGGCACGACGCACCACAATCGCGCCAAGCCACTGGAAAATGCCAACTGGGAACTGGGCAAACTTCGCGACGCGGGGTCATCGTGGTGCTCCTTTGGAATGCCATTTTAGCACATGGCGCGACGCACCATTATCGCGTTGGACCTCTGGAAATTGACCAACGGGAAATTAGCCCTCTCCGCAATGCGCCAATATTGTTGAGGGCTACTAGAAAATGATAATTAGGAATTAACACTGCTCCGTGACACACTAAGGGTCCAAATAACGGTGTTTTACGACTGGAACTTAAAATGGCCATAATTTCTTACCCGGTTATCAGATTTAGGAAAATTTTATATCGTTGGAAAACTTATTAAATTTCCTACGTCATGAAAAGTTCAAATCTAAAGAATTCCACTTAAATTAAACTTTGTTTATTCTAAAAGATAATCCTTAACTTTTTTTCAGGACGAGTTTAAGATAGGGAAATCGTGGGGTATTACAATATCTACTCTTGGGAACATTTGTCATCGAATGTGTCTAGCTAAGTTAAAATTTCTAAAGAATCTTAAGAATATAAGGTAATATGCACAACTGAAATGAACTGAACATCTAAATCTAAATCATTCTGAGCATCTACGAAATCTAAGAGTGCATGAACTCACATGAGGACATCTATATTGCTGAATATATGATTATAAAAGGACAAAATTAAGGAGGAGTATTACCTTCAGCTATATCTGAGTTTATGGATAAAAGGTGAGGGTAGTTGGCTCGCATGTCTGCTTCTGCTTCCCAAGTAGCGCCCTCAACAGACTGATTTCGCCAAAGAACTTTGACCAAGGGAACTTCTTTGTTCCTTAGTCTTCGGATATGATGATCTAAAATCTCAGTTGGAATCTCTTCGTATGAAAGGTTGCTCTGAATATTTGATCTTTCTAAAGGAGCTACAATGGTGGAGTCACAGATACTCTTCTGAAGCATAGAGGCGTTGAATACAGGATGAACTGCTGACAAGTCTGCGTGAAACTCAATCTCATAAGCTACTTTTCCAACATGACTCAGAATTCTATATAGGCCAACATAGCGGGGACTAAGCTTCCCCTTCTTGCCAAATCTTTTCACCCATTTCATGGGTGAAATCTTCAGATACACTAAATCACCAACTTCAAAATCGAGGTCCCTTCTTCTCACATATGCATAAGATTTTTGAAGACTCTGGGCTATTTGCAATCTCTCAGGCCCAAGCAAAGTGGCCTCACCCATTTCAAACGAACCTATAGGTGATCTACATCTCCTCATGTAAAGAGATTCATATGAAACCATCTAAATGCAGGCAAGATAACTGTAATTATAAGCAAACTCAATCGATGGTAAATGCTCATCCCAACTACCTTTGAAATCAAGAGCACATGCCCTCAACATATCTTCCAAAGTCTGAATGGTCCTCTCTGCCTGACCATCTATCTGGGGATGAAAAGCTGAACTTGGGTTCCCAGACCATTCTAAAACGCTCTTCAAAATTGAGAAGTAAACTGAGTACCACTATCCGAGATGATAGACAAGGGAACTCCATGCAATCTGACTATCTCTCGAATATACAACTTAGCATAATCTTCAGTTGTATAGGACGTATGAACTGGCAAGAAATGCATTGACTTAGTCAATCTATGTACAATAACCCAAATCGAATCATGATGATGACGCGATTGGGGTAAACCAGTCACAAAGTCTATATTCACCTCTTCCCACTTCCAAGTGGGGATACTAAATTCTTGCAACGTACCACCAGGTCTTTGGTGCTCTACCTTAACCTGTTGACAAGTTGCACATTTAGCTACGAACTCCATTGCATCTTTCTTCATGCCATTCCACCAATAGATCTCTCACAAGTCGCGGTACATCTTGGTAGCACCTAGATGAATAGAATAACATGCACCATGCTCTTCTGCCATAATTCTCTGCCTCAAATCGTCAACACAAGGAACATACAATTTACTTTGGTATCTTAATACACCATCTACCCCTTGGGAGAAAACCTCTACCTTTTGGTCTTTAATTGACTCCTTCAATTTGACAAAACTAGAATCCATATCTTGATTTTCCTTCACTTCCAAAACTAAGGAAGATTCGGAACTACTCTGAACCCAAACATTACCTTCAACTGAATCAACCAACCTAACAACCAACCTAGACAAACGATGAACTTCTCGAGCTAATTCTTTCTTCTCTTTCTCCACATGAGCAACACTGCCCATAGATAATCTACTAAGGGCATCTGCCACTACATTGGCCTTGCCCGGATGATACAACACACTTATATCGTAATCCTTCAACAACTCTAACCATATTCTCTGATGAAGATTCAACTCTCTCTGAGTTAACATATACTGCAAGCTTTTGTGATCTGTGAACACATCAACATGCACCCCATACAAATAATGTCTCTAGATTTTCAAAGCAAACACCACATCAGTTAGTTTAAGATCATGGGTTGGGTAATTTTATTCATGAGGATTAAGTTGTCTAGAGGTATAGGTTAAGACCTTACCTCTCTGTATCAACACACAGCCCAAACCAACTCTGGAGGCATTACAATAAACCAAAAAAACCATCTGTACCATTAGGTAATGCTACCACTGGGGCTGAAGTGAGTCGAGTCTTCAACTCCTGAAAATGCTTCTGGATGGAATCTGACCATTGGAACTTAACCTTCTTTTAGGTCAATCTAGACATAGGAGATGCAATAGATAAGAAACCTTTAATAAAATGGCGGTAATAGACAGCTAGACCCAAGGAACTCCAAATATCTGATGGAGAGATTGGTCTATGCCAATTTCTTACTGCTTCTATCTTTTGGGGATCAACTATAATTCCGTCGGCGCAAACAATATGACCAAGAAAGGCTATTGATCTTATCCAAAATTCACACTTGCTAAATTTGGAAAAGAATTGATGATCTCTAAGAGTTTGCAAGACAATTCTAAGATGGTCTGCATGGTCTTTCTCACTACGGGAGTACACAAGGATGTCATCTATGAATACTATGACAAACATGTCAAGATACTGTTTGAATACTCACTTCATGAGTCCATAAAAGCTTCTAGAGCATTCATTAGCCCGAAAGACATGACTACAAGCTCAAAATGACCATAGCGGGTTCTAAAGAAAGTCTTCGGAATATCACATTCCCAAACTTTGAGCTGATTATAGCCGGATCTAAGGTCTATCTTTGAGAATTAATTTACACCTTGCAATTGACCAAATAGGTAATGGATTCTAGGAAGAGGATATTTATTTTTGACTGTGTTGACACCTAAGTTTTGCCCTTCGCAATCCAATTTAATTTTGATTTTCTTCAATTTTAAAATAAAATCACAACAATTATTTTGTTCAAATAAATGCTAGTTTAAATTACTTATTCAATTCAATTTTATCATTTAATTAACGATTATACATTTTTCGCATTTTTATATACGAGAGTGTATAAATTTTGTTATTTAAATGAGCATTTTCATTAAAATTAGATTTTTATTGATTAAACTTGAAAATTAATTGAAATGGATAAAATCTTGGTTTTAAATATGATTTGCTCTCAAAATATTTTATTTGGGGGAATATTTGTTGGATTTTTATCAAATTAAGAAACTCGAGGTTAATTTGTTACTTGATTCATGTCAGATTGCGATTCAATTTAGCGAACTAATTAAATATGACCTCAATTGAAATCCAATTGGCTCCAATTATGATGCAATTGACCAATAGATATTCAATTTGGTTAGAATTTAAATAAGTCATTTAAATTGTAATTCAATCTTAATCCCCAAAAGTTACCATTTCTTAATAGGGATTATTTTAATCCGATTAAATTTAATTAGGGTTATTTAATAACCCAATTAGATTTAATTGGGGTTATTAAATAACCCCAATAGTTAACCGCCCTAGGCCCAGCCCACTGTTCAAATTACCCCAGCCCAACACCATACCTCCATTCACCAGTCTAATACACTAGACATACCTGACCCATTTTAGTTTCTCCTCAACAAAACAACAACGTACACCAACTCCATTAACGACAACCACACATCCAACAACTACAACAATAATTCCAACCCGAGATCCCTAAAATCCGACCAAAATTCATTCAAATTGATTCGAATTCGTCGACCTAGACCCCACCCAGCGATAATCATATTCAACCTACTCTATCATACGCGGATTCATGAGAGAAAATGCAGAGAATCTTCTAGAGACACGCTTAGGTGTCTCACCCAACATTCAAATCCCGAAATTCTCGAATAGAGCTGTATGAATTCGTACATAGATGGAAAATTTTCATTGGCTTGTGAAGATTATTCCCTTTCCACCAATTTCTATTGGTCACTTTTCGGATATCTGTTCAACAAAATCAAAATAGAGGTACAGTTGGTTATGGTCCAAATCTTTTGAATTTAAAAAATGAACCCTCAATCCCCTTCTATAAGTAGCTCTCTTTAGAGCAACAAAAGGGAGGATGGTTTTCTCTGGATCACTATTTTTAGGGTTTGAAATTTTGGGTCCGGGAAAAGGGGGACTTTCTCTTTTAGGCTCTTAGGTTGAAAAACTAGGGTTGGGAAATTTTGAGGTTTGATAAGGAAGGAACATTTCTGAGGATTTTTGGTTTGAAGTTTAGGTCGAAGATTTGGGGGTTCGGAATCAGGGGTTAAAAAATTAGTTCGAGAAAAGGGTCGGGGAAAATTCTTTTCTCTTTGGAAAGCAAAAGAAAAGGGGAAAAAGAAAACTCAGGGAGCACAAGTCAGTTCCCTTAAGTAAAATTCCTTTCTCAGATTCATCAACTAATTGGAGTCTCGCGGTGACGATTACGACGTTTTTCTGGTGGTTGTGATTCTGAACGAAGCTCGAGTCCTATTTTGCTGCTCCAAAAGAGGTAAATAGAGGTGGAGCAAAATTTGAGCCAAAGGCTCAAAAATAGATTAGGACAGGTGATATGGGTCGAAAGCCCAATTAGACTAGGACAGGTCTCATTGATTTGTGCCCAATGGTCTAAATCTCTTCCTTTCTCCCTTTCCCTTTTTTCTTTATGTTTGTTTGCCTTACGTGTTTTGCGAACCTAGTTAAATCCTTAGTCAAGTCGCTAAAAAACTAGTTTTGCATAAACACCAAAATATTCCTAAAATCGCTTTCTTTTCAAAAATCAACTTTTTTTCAAGGTTAATCAAAAACGATTTTCAAACAGTCTGGATAACCGCAAGTTAGCGGACGTTTTAGGTGTCTAACACCTTCCTAAAACGTTAATAGGACCTGCTTAATCAGAATCTTTAAAACTTAAGTGATTTCTCTGTTTTGAATTGTCTAAGTAACTCTCTAAAGGTTTCTTAATTCCTTTTCAAAATGAAGTGGCGACTCTCAAAAAGTCAAAATTTCCGCAAAACTGAAATGGCGACTCTCAAAAAGTCAAAATTTCTCCTCAAAACAGAAATGGAGACTCTGCTGGGGATTTTTAACTAGGTTCTAACCAAATGTTTGATTTTGTCTTTTGTTTAACTGTTTATGTGTTTATATGTTTTGATTCTATAAAGTTTAACTATCGCATCTCATGGCATATTCCTGTATTATTTAAACTATTTTGGGGTTTCGTGGATGTCCCGGCCCCTATTGTTCAATTCCAATAATGTGTTGGAAATACGAACGACTTATTAGCACATGAGTCATCTGATGGCTGCTTGTATTTTCAAACCCAAGTCATTCACTTGGGAACCTAGTTCAAACCCACTCTAGACACCTAGGATAGAGCGAAATCCAAACCCTATTGTAAGCATGAGCCTAAGACGACTCAATACCCGAGCGGGGTATTAGGCCCATTAGAAAACCTGCCCTGCGTCTATTGACCCTGAGTCAATTATAGACGAACCATATTTATGTGTTGAAGAAAATGTATTCCTGTCTAATTCAATCCATTATCCTTTGGGGATCGGGAAAAATCTTGATTTGCTTACTTTCATAAGAAGAATTAAAGCAAGTTAAGCAAGAAAATGATCGATTTGGGAGGTTGCATCTAAGGTACAGTTTGAACGTCAACGGATGTCACCAATATAAGAAATGGATGAAGCTAAGAAGGTGAAGGCCGATAGAAGAAGCACTCAGGAATTAGTATTTTCTATCCCCGGTGTGGGAACGTGTCTTCTTTCATATTATTTCCCTTTCCCTTAAGATTGTATCCCTTTTTTGTTATCTTTTGTAGGCATTTATGCCCTTTTAGTGTCTATAAAAGTTGGGAGATAATGGATTGACCTTAACAAAGCATATATATTTTCTTCAAAAATTGTTAGGCCTAAACCCTTGGCTCAAACGGGTCACCTAATTAGGATGCACCTTTATTACAATATGCTTGTGTAATCTAACTATTTATGTGCTTATACATGTTATGTTGATTCAAATCACAGGCGAACTGATCCAATCCCATTTTCCATAGAACATCTTTAGGCAGAAATATACCCCACTATACAAAAGTCCGACCAAAAGTACTCCAAGTCTCCCAAGTTTCTCAGAAAAGTTTGTAGTCATTCTTAAAACTTCCAAAATGATCGCTACCATTTTAGGAAAGTTGACTTTAGAATCAGAAAATGCCATTATAATTTTGAACTATGCAGAGCCTGATTTCTCCTCCGTGAGATACATAGGCAGCTTTTCGGCCTGACCCATATCTCCAAAAGCTCTGTTGTCCTCCACTTTCTTGAAGGAAGAAGAAGAGTTGCACCTTTTCGACAAATTCCACCTATCCATATCATTGAGAAAAATCCTATTCATTGAAACCCTCAAGTCATCATTACTTCATTGATCAATTCGCATGAGATGAGAAATAACTCTATGAGTTTACTTCCTATCTTATCATCTTGCTTTACTTATTACTAACAGAATCTAACACGTCAGAGTTTGAGTTGTTTTTACTTTACAGGTAATAGAAACTACTCTGTTTTGGCACAAAATGACCCTACTTCACCAGATCAAAATGAATAAGAGATCCCCTTCTTGACTATAGCTTTGTTACAGGAAAAGAAAAATGACTAGTAGTAAAATTGGACTCTACCAATCATTTTTAAACCCTGTAAGCGATAGTCTCGAGGATGGAATAAGAAAAAATATGAGGGAAGAATTTTCCAAGACAAACGGGATCATGGAAGATTAATTGGAGGAAACATTATTGAATTTGACCTCCACTTCACTCATGACTCATCGCCCATCGTATAACAGTAACTTAAAACCTGCCATTGTCATGTCATGTTAAGAAGAAAAATAATGGTAGCCCTAGAATAGTCAAAGAGTTTGAGAATCAAAGAAGCCTAATCTAGAGGAAACCGAGGTGGTTAACTAGGAAGGCGATGACTTCATTGGACATTTGATCCTTTGTTCTATCAAGAAAAACGCAATGCAAACGTCATGTTATCCATAGAAGTACTTATTTATATCCTATTAAGATGGATAAGAGTATTTTTAGGGCCATTATGAGTTTATCTACGAACTACGTTTGACCTGAATTCCCTAGAAAGGGATACGTAGGTGGCCTATGTCGGCTTCGGTGAACTCCTTAGGAAAATTATCCTTTTCTTTATGTACGAACTACGTTTAACCTGAATTCCCAAAGAGGGATACGTAGGCGGCCTATATCGGCTTCGGTCAACCCCTTAGAAAAATTATCCTTTCTTTTTATGTACGAACTACGTTTGACCTGAATTCCCAAAGAGGGATACGTAGGCGGCCTATGTTGGCTTCGGTCAACCCCTTAGGAAAATTTATCCTTTCTTTTTGTCTTGAACTACGTTTGACCTGATTCCTGCTTCAACGAGATACGTAGGCAACCCAACGGCTCGTTCATCAACCCCAGGAAATGGAAACTGGGGCAGAATTTTTGAGAAGGAATCTCTAAAAAGAATGAAGATCAGCAAAGACTTCAGATCCACTCGAGATGATATCATATCAGACTACTTTAAATTGGGGAAGAATTTTCGAGAAGGATTCTCAAAAATTCACAAGAGGAAGATCGTCATCCAACAAGGAGAACGAAAATCAACAAAGACTTTGGATCCTTTCGAGTTGATATCATATCAAACAACTTTAAACTGGGGCAGTCCTCAAAATTTCCATTAATATATTGGAATACATTTCAAATTCCCCAGCGCCAGAGGGTAAAGTCAAACTCTTAAAGTCATCAGCTGCGACAAAGTCTAGGTGGACTCAATTTCTAGCTATGACAGGACTATTTAAAGAACCCCCCAACAATGATCATGAGTTCTAGAAATCATCCGTCGGATATAGTCAAAACCAAGAGGAAGACGTTCGTTGAGCTAGCACATGACATGACTGGCAGAGATTTTCTAAAGTTTTGCAGGAGTTTTTGAAACTATTTTCTAAAAATTTAAGACTACTTTCAAAAATCTATATAAATCTTTCATTTAGTGATTGCCTAGACATCAATTAGGATGGGGAGTCAAGGGTGAAAGATCCAACATGACGGAGTACCTAAAAGATGGTGTGGAGCGAACGGAGAATCGAAGAAGGTCAACACGGAGTAGTTTCACTCAAATTGATCATTTTTCTGTAGATGCAGGGATCAATACACAAAAATGAGAGTCCCTTTAAAAAATCCCCAAGTAAATTGGGAGTCATGCCAGAGTATATAATGCTTAAGAACGGTATTTTTGGCCCTCCTTAGGAAAATGGCCCTCTTGGAAATGGTATGCAATGGCCCTCTTGGCCTATATCGAGGACCATTTGAGTTGTCGATCTCATTTCTTGAGATTATGTTGGACAAACAAAAGCGTCTTATTTTCTTTACAAACATTGTACTTAGAATTTTTCTAAAAATAGTTGCTAGCAAAAGTGACTTTGTGTCTACGAAATATTTACCGTGAGCACAGGTACATTCAATGGAGTTGATGCAATAAATACAACAATAGAAGGATCACTCATTAGGAGGAAGAGCAGAAAGTCATCCTCAAAATTTTCCTTAAGCAAAATGGTACATGTAGAAAACAAGACGCAGACACATGAATTCAGGTGAAACTATTTTCATATCATTGCCAAGAGGGCCATTTCATATCATCACCGAGAGGGCCATTGCATACCATTGCCAAGAGGTCCATTCATACCATTGCCAAGAGGGCCATTCATAACATTGCCGAGAGGGCCATTTCATATCATTGCCAAAAGGGCCATTGCATACCCTTGCCAAGAGGGCCATTCATACCATTAGCAAGAAGGCCATTGCATATCATTGCCAAGAGGGCCATTTCATATCATTTCCAAGAGGGACATTGCATATCATTTCCAAAAGGGCCATTACATATCATTTCCAAGAGGGTCATTGCATATCATTTCCAAGAGGGCCGTTACATACCATTGCCAAGAGGGCCATTCATACTATTATCGAGAGGGACATTTCATATCATTTCCAAGAGGGCCATTGCATACCATTTCCAAGAGGGCCATTCATACCATTACCGAGAGGGCCATTTTATATCATTTCCAATAGGGCCATTCATACCATTGCCGAGAGGGCCATTTTATATCATTTCCAAGAAGGCCATTGCACACCATTGCCAAGAGGGTCATTCATACTATTGCCAAGAGGGCCATTTCATATCATTGCCAAGAGAGCCATTCAATATCTGTTGACACGCAAGACATAAACGCTGGCATCGAGGATATCATCAGTATTTTATATCTATTGACATATAGGACATAAACGCTGGCGTCGAGGATATCATCAGTATTTCAAATATGTTGACACGCAAGACATAAACACTGGTGTCGAGCATATCATCAGCATTTCATATCTATTAACACATAAGAAACAAACGCTGGCATTAAGGATATCATCAGCATTTCATATCTGTTGACACACAAGACATAAACACTGGCGTCGAGGGTATCATCAGCATTTTAAATTTATTGACACGCAAGACATAAATGATGGCGTCGAGGATATCTCATCATTTTATGAATCAGCATCTAAATGCATCAAGAGCACATGATTTAAAGGGCCACCTTTAAGTCGGTATCTAAAGATGGATGATATATGAGATTTCCTAGAAATTGATAATTTGAGGGTCATCTATAAGTCATCTTATTTGAAATAGGATAGTGTGAAATATCACCTATGAGTTGATAGACTGTAGGTCATCCATAATCCACAACAACATCCTAATCGGATAGTGTGCAAGATCGCCCAAAAATCGATAGTCTGAAGGTTATCCATAAGTCGCAACTAAATCCTTACCGGAGAATATGCGAGATTATCAACTTGATACATCCAAGGGTTCTCTATAAGTAGTGGCATATCCATGATCAATTATATGCAGGATTACCCAAGGATTAGCAATTTGAGTGATATCTATAAGTCATATTATATCCAAGGTTGGATGATGTGCAGGAACACCTAAAAGCTAGCGATTGGACGGATATCTGTAAGCCATCTCTTATCCAAGGTCAGATAATGTGAAGGATTACCTAAAACCTAGCAATTCAAAGGATATCTGTAAGTCGCCTCGTATCCAACATCAAATAATGCGCAAGATTATCCAAAGATTGACAATTTAAGGGAAATTTATAAATCAATCATCGGCTATAATCGGAGAGGTTATCATTCTACATACAACAAGTGATATAGGTAACCAAAAGGGTTACCACACCAGCACAAGATTACAAGGTTGTAGGGACCGTTCTGCATAAAGTATCGCCGGTGTCCAAAAGGGCCACCCTACTTTGAAGACACATTCAACCAAAAAATGTCATAGTTATACAACAACCAAGAGGATTGTTGTGTTTGTTGTTGCATGTTATTTCATTCCAAATAGGTACATGAAGATATGGCTCCATTTTTCAGGCCACAACTCACGTGGAGATATAGTAAAAGACTACATATCTCTTTCGTGAATTATGTTTAGCACTAATACTTTTTGCTTGAAGCATTTTCGAGAGCATCCGAGAGGATGAAAATCTCAAATCAAAACCATAGGTGCGGACGACTTCAGATAGGACGCAGGACAATGTGAAACTCTTTCTTAGCAGCAAAATGGGACATAGTTTAGAGAGAGACGTCAAACTCTCTGGATGCGAGATAAATAATGATCACCACCACCATCTAGCCACACCCCTATTAGAAGGTATGTGGGTATTTCAGGATATTCTTGTTTCAACTTCACCTTCGGGATATTTCTAAACTTACATCGAGGGTAGTCTTCCCTTTCTTCAAATTCGGGTGACAACACACCTAGAGTTTTGGAAGTTATGTCCAGGTAAGTTCTTGCCTATAGATGTGAAGGTAAGTTATTGCCTATAGATTTGAAGGATCCCACATTCATGGTTAGGAGGTTACAAGCCTTTTTTCCACAACTCGATCATTAACTTGTCACTAATCTCGAGCCAAAGATCGTCTAAAATAAAAAACTATCTTTTCTACCGATCGAGTCAAACTACAAGCAGTCTGATTCCCTAAGTCTTAGGGATATGTAGACTGGGCTCTATGTAGAAAACTCGACTGCGTTCCAACCTCCCCCAAATCCCTTTATTCCCCAGCTTCTCGATTTAACCAAAAACTCTAAAATCATGATAGTTGGTGAATTTTCTTAAAAATCGTGCTTAAAATCAATCTTTATGAACTACAAATGGCCTGAATTCTCATGAGACCTGAGATATGTAGGAAACCTGATACCGAGGTTTGGCCATAACTCCATGAAACTCGTGCGAAGATTAACCTCTTTCGGATTCGAATTGGTGGTCGGACAAAAATTAGGAACGTCAACCTCCCTTTGCCCAGGGTTACTTGCATCCACCCTACCCAAAGGGAGGAGGCAGTTGTTGACACCTAATTTTTTCCCTCCACAATCCAATTTAATTTCGAGTTTCTTCAATTTTAAAATAAAATCACAACAATTATTTTGTTCAAATAAATACTAGTTTAAATTACTTATTCAATTCAATTTTATCATTTAATTAACGATTATACATTTTTCGCATTTTTATAAACGAGAGTGTATAAATTTTATTATTTAAATGAACATTTTCATTAAAATTAGATTTTTATTGTTTAAACTTAAAAATTAATTCAAATGGATAAAATCTTGGTTTTAAATATGATTTGCTCTCAAAATATTTTATTTGGAGGAATATTTGTTGGATTTTTATCAAATTAAGAAACTCGAGGTTAATTTGTTACTTGATTCGTGCCAGATTGCGATTCAATTTAGCGAACTAATTAAATATAACCTCAATTGAAATCCAATTGGCCCCAATTATGATGCAACTGACCAATAGATATTCAATTTGGTTAGAATTTAAATAAGTTATTTAAATTGTAATTCAATCTTAATCCCCAAAAGTTACCACTTCTTAATGGGGATTATTTTAATCCGATTAAATTTAATTAGGGTTATTTTTAATCCAATTAAATTTAATTGTGATTATTCTAATCTAATTAAATTTAATTAGGATTGTTTAATAATCCAATTAGATTTAATTGGGGCTATTAAATAACCCCAATTATTAACCGCCCCAGGCCTAGCCTATTCTTCAAATTACCCCAGCCCAACATCATACCTCCATTCACCGGTCTAATATGATAGCCATACCTGACCCGTTTTAGCTTCTCCTCAACAAAACAGCAATGTACACCAACTCCATTAACAACAACAACACATCCAACAACAACAACAATAATTCCAACCCGAGATCCCTAAAATCCGACCAAAATTCATCCAAATCGACCCGAATCCGTCGACCCAGCCCCCACCCATCAATAATCACATTCAACCCGCTCTATCATATGCGGATTCGTGTGAGAAAATGCTGAGAATCTTCTAGAAACACATTTAGGTGTCTCACCCAACATTCAAATCCCAAAATTCTCGGATAGAGCTGTACAAATTCGTACATCGATGAAAAATTTTGATTGACTTGTGAAAACTATTCTCTTTCCACCAATTTCTATTGGTCACTTTTTGGATATCTGTTCAACAAAATCAAAATAGAGTTACAGTTGGTTATGATCCGGATCTTTTGAATTTAAAAAATGAACCCTCAATCCTCTTTTATAAGTATCTCTCTTTAGAGTAACAAAAGGGAGGATGGTTTTCTCTGGGTCACTATTTTTAGGGTTCAAAATTTTGGGTCTGGGAAAAGGGGGATTTTCTCTTTTAGTCTCTTAGGTTGAAAAACTAGGGTTGGGAAATTTTGAGGTCTGATAAGGAAGGAACAATTCTGAGGATTTTTGGTTCGAAGTTTAGGTTGAAGATTCGGGGGTTCGAAATCAGGGGTTGAAAAAATAGTTCAAGAAAAGGGTCGGGGAAAATTCTTTTCTCTTTGGAAAGCAAAAGAAAAGGGGGGAAAAAACTCAGGGAGCACAAGTCGGTTCCCTTAAGTAAAATTCCTTTCACAGATTCGTCAACTAATTGGAGTATCGAGGTGATGATTATGATGTTTTTCCAGTGGTTGTGATTCTGAACGAAGCTCGAGTCCTATTTTGCTGCCCCAAAAGTGGTAAATACCTCGTCCCTTTTAGTTTTGATGTTTTCTTCTTCCCGACGATCTGTTAGTGTGTTAGATGTATTCTCATCATAGTTGTTGAAATTCTAGAATTTGTAGAAATGCTAAAAATTATTTGCTGGGAGTAGAGGTAGGAGCCTCGAAGGCCTTAGGACTTTTGTGATTATCATCCCTTGTGTTGAATAAATATTTTGGTTCTATTTAGCTTGATGTTTTGGCTGCATGATTGGGAATTCATGGCTTTATTTTCATTTTGCTTAGGAGAGAATTGTTATGCCCGTTAATCTCAAAACTTATCGACATATGATTGATGGTAGCATTATCGTTTCTTTCAAATTCAAAGTGTTTCATTTTAGTTTGTATGCTGCCTTTGGTCTTCTCGGGTTTAAATGTTCTTTGATTTACCGTTTCATATTGAGTAAATATATGTTGGTTTTAGCTTCATCACTGAACATTTTGTTTGATTAAAGTTTCCCTGAGTTACCTTCTCTTAGATCTGATTGTTCTAGTTAAGATTTCGTTCATCAAAGTTTTGAATTCGCTATCCAGCTCCCATCCATTTTATTTCCGTCTTGATGGTTATTTGGACTATCTTGTTTTCTCTAAATATATTGTGACTTCTCTCAGATTTATCTTGATTGGAAATATCGATGAGAATAGTGGAGTAAGTCCGTAAATGAATGGTATTTCATCCGAGGATCCCTCGATGACCCTGTTATGCATGAAGTTCTACATGAACGAATCGGGGAGAGGATTAAGCTGATCAACGTTGAAAAATAAATAATAATAATAATAATAATAATAATAATGATAATTAAAAAAAAATGTCTTTCATCTTAGTTCAGGCTTCCTTGGATTCCTGTCATATTAGTTAGGTGGTTGTTGAAGTTTTGAATCAGATATTAGAAACAGTTGGTTCATTTTCTTGTTAAACTTTAATATCCAAGCAGATCATTTTTATCTTTATAAGAACTATAAGGCGTCTGTTTCTTGTTTGTTTTGTTTTTTTTTTCCCTTTTTTCCTTTTAAGTTATTGAGTATTGAGATATACGTGCAATTTGTATGATAAAAAAATGTGCATTTCATTCAAGGCCGAATCCTTATTTCTAGATGAATTTGTTTAATTTTTCATGCTATGATTGGGAGTAATATGTTTCCTTTAAGGACGTCTAGCTTTCTCTCCCATTTATTTTTTATGATTAGGTTATCGTTAGTGATTTTTGTGTGCATAAAAATTTTCTTTTCCTTGGGTTGATTTTGCATATAAATATTGCCCTACCTATCTAGGATCCCTATCCTTTAAACCTTTGAAATTTGAAAATAACTGCACTGTGAGCACAAGTCCAATAGAGTTCTTAAGTCATTTTGTCTTGCTTTGAGGTCCGTAAACTTGCTCGTCCTTTTAAATGTCCGGATTTAACTATGTTCTTTTAAGTTCAAGTTCTAACCGGTTATACTCCTTTTAACTTAATGAATCAAAGTTTTTCCTAAAATTGATTTGATATTATGTTTTGGTCGTGTTGCTATTTGGATAGTGATAACTTAGTTTACTTTCGATTACTCACAGATAGAATAGTCTTTGTCTTATTTTGTTTGATTTGTATAAAGCCGGTGATCTGAATATCTATAGGACCCTAATTTTTTCCCTTCTTCCTTTTGCATGTCAACTGTTTTGGAGTCCATGAAGGACTCCCTCCCATTGCATTTATGAATGGACCAATGAGGTCTACCTCCTCAAAGTTTATTCCTGAAGTCGATCAAACGGCATGAGATGTATTGATGCAAGAAGATGGAAGAAGAAAAATGGGTTAAGATCCCATTTTTGAAGCGGAAAAGAGACTAGAAAGTCTCTATTTATTTACTTATTGATTTATTGTTGCCTTTATTTGTTTATTTATTCATTTTTTAGTTCATTATTTATTTGGGCCTTAAAGCCAAAGTTGTATTTAATACAGGTGGAGCAAAATTTGAGCCAAAGGCTCGAAAATAGATTAGGACAGGTGATATGGGTTGAAAGCCCAATTAGACTAGGACAGGTCTCATTGATTTGGGCCCAATGGTCTAAATCCCTTCCTTTCTCCCTTTCCCCCTTTTCTTTATGCTTGTTTGCCTTACATGTTTTGCGAACCTAGTTAAATTCTTAGTCAAGTCGCTAAAAAATTGGTTTTGCATAAACACCAAAATATTTCTAAAATCGCTTTCTTTTCAAAAATCAACTTTTTTCAAGGTTAATCAAAGACGATTTTCAAACAGTCCGGATAACCGCAAGTTAGCGGACGTTTTAAGTGCCTAACACCTTCCTAAAATGTTAATAGGAACCGCTTACTCAAAATCTTTAAAACTTAAGCGATTTTTCTATTTTGAATTGTCTAAGTAACTCTCTAAAGGTTTCTTAGTTCTTTTTCAAAATTAAGTGGCAACTCTCAAATAGTCAAAATTTCCGCAAAACAGAAATAACGACTCTCAAAAAGTCAAAATTTCTCCGCAAAATAGACTATAACCTTGTTTAGCTGACGATAGTCAATGCAAATGTGCAAAGAACCATCTTTCTTTCGCGCGAATAGGACGGGAGCGCCCCATGGGGAAATACTAGGCCTTATGAAACCTTTATCTAAAAGATCTTTGAGTTTCTCTTTCAACTCTTTAAGCTCTGTGGGAGCCATACGATATGGTGGGATAGAAATAGGCTGAGTATCTGGAAAATGGTTAATACCAAATTCTATTTCCCTATCAGGAGGTACCCCTGGGAGATCTTTTGGAAAGACATCTGGAAACTCATTTACTACATCGACTAACTAAACTGTTGGGGTTTCATACTTAGTGTCTTTAACTCGAACTAGATGATAAATGCAACCTTTGGATATCAACTATCTGTCCTTAAGATAAGATATGAAATGACTCTTGGGAGACACTGAATTACCGGACCACTCAAAGATTGGTTCATCGGGAAACTAAAACTACACCACTCGGGTACGACAATCTATAGAATCATAACAGGAATGGAGCCAATCCATACCAATAATAAGATCAAAATCAACCATATCTAACTCTAATAAATCTGCTAACATGACCTTATAAAGAACAGTGATAGGACACTTTTTATAGATTTGCTTAGCAACAACTGATTCACCTACTGAGGTAGAAACCAAGAAAGGCTCAGGAATCTTTTCAGAACTTATATCAAAATTCACGGCAACTAACGGGGTCACATAAGAAAAAATTGACCCGGGGTCTAACAGCATATACACATCAAAATAAAAGACACGAAGAATACCAGTAACAACATCAGGTGAATCTTCCTGATCCTGGCGTGATGGTAAAACATAGATCCTGTTCTGGCACTGGCCGCTAACAGTACTGGATGATGCATACTGAGAAGGAGCTGGGTGACCTAAAAGAGCTGGTGTACTGTTAACCTGAGTCTAGGGACGAACATCTCTTTTCCCTACCTAGAATGCAGGAAATCTCTAATATCGTAACCCTCCTAGCCATAACCTTAACAAACTTTCTAACCCCACAAATATTTACCTCCATGATCCTTACCATACTTAGCACATTGGGGACGATTGGGCTTTCCACTCACACAATTCTGAGATTTGGATATAAAAGACTTACCCTACTGTTCTTGCCTATTTTTAGGTGCATGAGCACTGGCTGAAGAAGGTGCAGGCATAGATGAACGATTCTGAAACTGCGAACGATTTTATCCTCATAACCTGTTCTGACCATGATCAAACGTCCCTATTTTATCCCTCTTATTTACTCTCTCTCTTTCCTTCTTCTTTTCTACCTCAATCTGTTGAGCATACATCATCAATCTAGAAAAATCCATATACCTATTAAGCATAGCTGTCCTACACTCCTTAACTACCATCCCAGACATACCGGTCACAAACTTACTCATGCTTGACCTAGGGTAAGCCATCTGATCCGGGGAATACTTAGAAAACTGGTTGAACTTGAGGCAATACTCCTTCACTGTCATGGAGACCTGCCTTAAGTTCATGAACTCTTCTATCTTAGCATCCCTCATCTCAAGTGTGAAGAATTGGTCTAGGAACGCATCCTAAAACATTTTCCAAGTCATAGGGGTTGCATTTTCCCCTCTACTCTTCTTCCACATAACCACCTAATCATAAGCAACATCCTTCAGCCTATAGGATGTTAATTCTACACTCTCTTCTTCAGAAACATGCATAAATTGGGTGATCTTCTTCACCTTATCTAGATAAAGCTGTGGGTCCTCACCTGCCTTCGACCCAAAGAATTCTGGCAAGTTCATTCTCATAAAGTCTCGAATTCTGGCTGCGGATAAATCCCCATCCTGCTGAGGTGGTACTGTAGCCTGACGATTACCTTGAACATTAGCAGTCACAGCTTGGGCTAGCACCTGAAAAGCTGCCCGAGACTCTACATGTGACACATTCTCATTCATAGGATCTGCGGGCTGAGGTGGTTGGTTATCATTTCTACGGGCATTATCTCTGCAAGGAGGCATATTCTGTCATTAAAGAGAACGAGTTAATAGCAAATAGAGACAGCTGTAAGCATGATGGATTATGAAATAAAATGAGTATTTTCCTAAAATGCTCCATAGCCTCTTGTTCATAGATGTGGCACGCTTCACACGATGATCAAGACTCTATGCAACGCGGCTTGTCCGACTCCCTAGGACTCTCTAAACCTTAGGCTATGATACCAAGTTTGTAACACCCCAAAATCTAGTTCTCGGGATGCCACACAGTGCTCTGAACTACAAGTAGTCCTGAGCTAACTCTGGCTGCCTTCAAACACATCTGAATCTCAACATAGGAAAATATAAGTATAAATCATGATGAAATGCAGAAAACTATCTGAGTAAATTTGAAAGTACTAATCTCATCAATCTGATTAAACAAATGTTGAAAATCTACATACTAACTCAAAGGTCTAAATCTCAATCTAACTGTCCGACAAGCCTCTACTATTTGAATCTAGAGAGTCACTGGGATAGGCCTTAGCTGACTTAACTATATGAAATGAGTAAAGACATATATACTAGTAACTTGGAAATCTGAATAACTAAGCCCTCAAAACTATGAGGACTCACCAACTGCAGGGATGTAGATAAGATGCTCGAAGATTAATCACGTTGCTGATACTGAGCACATGTACCTACATTATGAGACAATGTAGCACATAGACATATATGTGGATCAGTAATTTGATGATGTACTGAGTATATGGGGTGTATGCAATAAGTAAATAATATCATCATAGTTTATAGATCATGTATGCTAAACGTAAATGAATCACAAAGCTTGAGTAAATCTTAAATACTGAAATCTAAAATCATGAATAATGATACATATATTCTAAATCTTGTGAGTCACTACACTTAGTTCTAAGAATATGTATTCACTTTTTGTTCTCAAATCATGTAAGCTAGATGAAATCTGAAGCTCATACTGCATAGTAAATACTTTATCTCAAAAAACTGTTTTAAGAGTGGGGGACATCTATTTGGGAGGTTCTTCTAACCGAAATGTACACTATGTGAGCATCCATGGTGTCCCACAACTATCCCCCATAAGGTTAGGGTTGTTCTACCCTTGCCATCGGAATAGAACAATCGCATCTCAGTGATCATAATCTCAGACATCCACGTAGAAGTGACAATAATCTAAATCCTATGTTGGCACGTAGTTCTGGGGTATGAAACCGTAGTAACATACCCATCTTGGTGCTAAATACTACTCCCAATCTCATGCTCAAAATCTCAAGAAAATCCACTTTAAAATAATCTCATGGTTTATAATGAAACCAAATGGAAAATCTATAATCTCAATTTGCAAAGTGGATTTCAATCTATTGTGACCAAAAGGTCAAATATTTCTCAATAATCTCAAAATAATCTAATCATGGGGTGTTTATAGCACAACAATTCTCAAAATAACAATCTTAAATAGCGCATAGTGACCCATGTTTAAATCTCATGATAAAAACATCTCAAAATTCATGCTTGATAACATAAACATTTATAATTCATCATAAAATCTGGAAATCTCAGTAATGTGCATAAAAATATATTCATACTTATGTAATTCAACTTCTAAAGCATTGAAAATCTCATAATCTCAAGAATAGCAATATGGGGTATAAACCCAACTTCAAATTCATAGGAAAACGTATAAAATCATATATCTTTATAAATAGAAACAAGTTTTGATCACAAGGACGAAAGGATTGTCCTTGTTGAAATCCCACATACATTAGATGATGAACTAGATGCACAAGCTTGATTTTTTGAGACTCTATTCGCTCTCTTGAATGAAGATTCTTGAAGCTCTTGTTCTAGGAATCTTAAATCTTAAATCAATTTGGAGAAAGGAGGGTAGAATCTTGAGTTTCTTGGAGATGAATGTTGAAGCCTAGGATTTTGGATGAGAGAAATTTTGATGAAACTTAGCATATAATGCTTCTAAAAAGGCTTTAATCTCGTATTTGGACGGATTGGGGCTTGGGCAAAAGTCCAAAATACCCCTCTTTAACATCTAAATGAAACTGGAAAAATGAACTGGTGCCTCGATTTTTGGCCTTTGAACGATGCACCACAATCGCGCCAAACCACTGGAAAATGCCAATTGGAAACTGGGAAGACTCCGCGATGCGGGGTCATCGCGTTGCCCCTTTGGAATGCAATTTTGGCACATAGCGCGATGCACCATTATCACGCTGGACATCTGGAAATTGACTAATGGAAAATTGTCCCTCTCGCGATGCACTAATATCGCAGAGGGCCACTGGCACACGAAAATTAGGAATTAACACTGCTCCGCGACGCGCTCAAGGTCCAAATGACAGTATTTTACGACTGAAACTTAAAATGGCCATAACTTCTTTCCCGGTTATCGAATTTAGGCAAATCTTAAATCGTTGGAAAGCTTATTAAATTTTCTATGTCAAGGAATTTATAAATCTAAAGAATTCCACTTAAATTAAACTTTGTTTATTGTAAAAGCTAATCCTTGACATTTTTTTAGGACGAGTTTAAGCTAGGGAAATCGCGGGGTATTACAATATCTCCCCATTGGGAACATTCATCCTCGAATGTTGATATCTAAGCTGAAATTTCTAAAGAATCTTGAGAATATAAGGTAGGATGCACAACTAAAATGTACTGAACATCTAAATCTAAATCATTCTAAGATTTTGAGAAATCTGAGAGTGCATGAACTCACATGAGGACATCTATATTGCTGAATATCTGATTAGAAAAGGACAGAATTAAGGAAGAGTATTACCTTCGGCTGGATCTGAGTTTGCGGAGAAAAGGTAAGGGTACTTGGCTCGCATGTTTGCTTCTGTATCCCAAGTAGCGCCCTCAACAGACTGATTTTGCCAAAGAACTTTGACCAAGGGAACTTCTTTGTTCCTTAGTCTATGGATCTAATGATCTAAAATCTCAGCTGGAATCTCTTTGTATGAAAGGTTGTTCTGAATATCTGAGCTTTCTAAAGGAGCTACAATGGTGGAATCACCGATACTCTTCTTAAGTATAGAGACGTGGAATACAGGATGAACTGCTAACATGTCTGCCTGCATCTCAATCTCATAAGCTACTTTCCCAATACGACTCAGAATTCTATGAGGGCCAACATAGCGGGGACAAAGCTTCCCCTTCTTGCCAAATTTCTTCACCCCTTTTATGGGTGAAATCTTCAGATATACTAAATCACTAACTTCAAACTTGACGTCCCTTCTTCTCGCATCTGCATAGGATTTTTGACGACTTTGGGTTGTTTTTTATCTCTCTCTAATCAGTTTACCTTTCTCCATAGCTTTGAACACTGAATCAGGCCCAATCAAAGAGACCTCACCCACTTCAAACCAACCTTTGGTGATCTACATCTCCTCTCATAAAGAACTTTAAATAGAGCCATCTAAATGCTAGCATAATAACTGTTATTATAAGAAAACTCAATCAATGGAAAATGCTCAAGAGCACATGCCCTCAACATATCTTCTAAAGTCTGAATGGTCCTCGTTACCTGACCATCTGTATGAGGATTAAAAGCTGAACTAAGATGGACTTGGGTTCCCAGACCCTTCTGAAAAGCTCTTCAAAAATAAAAAGTAAACTGAGTACCCCTATCTGAGATGATAGACAAGGGAACTCCATGCAATATTACTAACTCTCAAATATACAACTTAGCATAATCTTCAGATGTATAGGACATATAAACTAGAAAGAAATGCGTTGACTTAGTCAATCTGTCTACAATAACCTAAATTGAATCATGACGACGACGCGATTGGGGTAAACCAGTCAAAATAATCCATATTCACTTCTTCCCACTTCCAAGTGGGGATACCAAACTCTTGCAACATACCACCAGGTCTTTGATGCTCTATCTTAACCTGTTGACAAGTTGCATATTTAGCTATGAACTCTGCTATATCTCAATTCATACCATTCCACCAATAAATCTCTCGTAAGTCGCAGTATATCTTGGTAGCACCTGGATGAATAGAATAACGTGCACTATGTGCTTCTGCCATAATTCTCTTCCTCAAATCGTCAACACAAGGCACATACAATCTACTTTGGTATCTCAACGCACTATCTCCCCCATGGGAGAAAGCCTCTACCTTTTGGTCTTTAACTGGCTCCTTCAGTTTGACCAAACTAGAATCCATATCTTGCTTTTCCTTCACTTCCGAAACTAAGGAAGATTCAAAACTACTCTAAACCCAAACATTACCTTCAGCTAAATCAACCAACCTAACACCCAACCTAGCCAAACGATGAACTTCTTGAGCTAATTCTTTCTTATCTTTCTCCACATGAAAAACGCTGCCCATAGACAATCTACTAAGGGCGTCTACCACTACATTGGCCTTGCCCAGATGATACAACACACTCATATCATAATACTTCGATAACTCTAACCATCTCCTCTGATGAAGATTCAACTCCCCTTGAGTAAACATATATTGTAAGCTTTTGTGATCTCTGAACACATCAACATGCACTTAATACAAATAATGTCTCCAGATTTTCAAAGCAAACACCACAACAGCTAGTTTAAGATCATGGGTTGGGTAATTCTTTTCATGAGATTTAAGTTGTCTAGAGGCATAGTCTATGACCTTACCTCTCTGCATCAACATACAACCCAAACCAACTCTGAAGGCATCACAATAAACAACAAAACCATTTGTACCATCAGGTAATGCTAACACTGGGGCTTAAGTGAGTTGAGTCTTCAACTCCTGAAAACTCTTCTCACAGGAATCTGACTGTTGGAACTTAACCTTCTTTTAGGTCAATCTATAAATAGGAGATGCAATAGATGAGAAACCTTCAACAAAATAACGGTAATAGCCATCTAGACCCAAGAAACTCCAAATGTCTGATGGAGAGATATGTCTAGGCTAATTTCTTACTGCTTTTATCTTTTGGCAAATAATTGGTCATCTCTAAGAGTTTACAAGATAATTCTAAGATGGTCTGCATGGTCATTCTCACTACGGGAGCACACAAGGATGTCATCTATGAATACTATGACAAACATGTCTAAATACTATTTGAACACTCGTTTTATGAGTCCATGAAAGTTTATGGAGCATTGGTTAGCCTGAAAGACATGACTAGAAACTCAAAATGACCATAGCAGGTTCTAAAGGCAGTCTTCAAGATATTACATTCCCTAACATTGAGCTGATGACAACCGGATCTAAGGTCTATATTTGAGAAATAACTTGGACCTTGTAATTGATCAAAAAGGTCATCAATTCTAGGAAGATAATATTTGTTTTTTATTGTAACCTTGTTTAGCTGACGATAGTCAATGCACATGCACAAAGAACTATTTTTCTTTCGCATAAATTTGACGGGAGCGCCCCATGGAGAAACACTAGGCCTTATGAAACCTTTATATAAAAGATATTTGATCCTTTCTGTTTAGTTATGCCAACTATAATGACTAATTTTATTTTCTAATCACTTGCTTGAAATTGATCTAATAATCATTTTTGCTTTTATGGATCTCTAATAAGTTACTAGGTGTTTTTTATCTGTAGAACGAGGGGGCTATAGTCATGCTTTACTAGGTGTTGCTTAGAAGTAGAAAAAGAGGGCTATACCCATGCTTTTTCTTGCACAGAAGCTGGCTCAACATGGGTAACTCCACAAATTTCTAACTTAATTAAAAATAAAAATAAACTCCAACTAACCATTTTTTTCTGTAAACACCTTTAGGTTGTCAATAAAATCAAACTAATATGTGATCATGACAGTACACTGATGAATATGTCAACTTTATGTACTCTTCATAATTGACCAAAAGGTCTGATAAGATGTAAGACTATATATATACTAGAGGGGCATGGTCTGTGTTGAGTGTGGGCCCAACATTAACATGATTGTGCTTAAATCAAAGGACAAATAATCATAAATAAAAGTGTCTTTAATAAAATATGGGTATAATATGACTCTACATAAGAATAATGTTCTTCCAACAATAACTATCTAAACTTGCAAGTGTTGCTATGTTTTTCATCGTACTTCTTGTTGCAAGTGAGACTCAATATCAACACATTGTTTAACTCCATAGTTGTTCAAAGCTTGTTCCTTTTCTTTGTCAGTATACTTCTTTGTGGTTGGGTCTACATGGAAGTAAAATCACCTGATTAATATTCTTATGTAGTTCTCCTTAACAAATATTTTAATGTTAACCTTGAGAACTATGAACATGTAAATAAATCCATCAACATATGCTATCAACCTAAAACTATTCTATCAGGAAAACAAAATAATAATTCTTACTAATAAATAATTTCAGTGCCTTTTCATGTGCTGCTCTCAGAGTCATGGTCCTCCAACGTTCCTGACAGTGTAATATATCTGAAGCTCTAAAGCAGACTCTGGTTATCAATTACTTTTGACGTATCTGCAGCTTGGACATACTTGAGCAAAGATTTATTTTTAAATCACTATTATATCATGAAAGATGTTTAATAATCTACAAAGATAATTGTAGTTGTTGTTTCCACAATCATTTGTTTCAAAAATTAATAAAATACGTGAAAATTGCCTCTTCTATTCCTTCTACAACTTCTTTTCTGATCAAGACCTTAAATATAATGCATTAGGAAATATGAACATCATATATATCCCTCCCTCTAATACCTGAGGTAACCAAATTAAACTTCTAATTTTCTGAATGAGAAGTTGCATCAACCTTACTTCACCAAAAGAAATCAGATCTATTGAAACTTATCCTCTTATAAACCTGAATTAAGTCATACCAATTACCACTAAAGAGTACTTTTTTTCTTTATAACCATTGTTTAACATCATTCTTTCAATAAGATTAATCCCCAACTCTAAAATCAACTAATTGTTTTACCAGGAATTTTAGCCTACCATTTTAATACAGAGTATGAAAACTTTGTCTCATGTCATATTGTATGTGAGCTAATATCAAGAGTCATCAAGATGCCACGTCAAAAAATTATAGTCCTTAAGTCAAGAGATACCTATATTATGGTGTAGGCACATTCATAAATCCATTAATAAAGAAACAAAAATAAAAAGTCAACTATGCGTCTTAATAAAGAAAATGAATAGCACCATAAGCATGTAATCATAGCATTTCTTATTACTGACCTTGTCCTCATCAAGTCATGTAATTATCTTTCAAATTTGAAATGTAACAATCAAAAATCATTTTATTCTTTCTCGTTATCAACAAAAAAAAAATGGTGCTAATAGCTATAAAGAATAAAGAATCAGAAAAAGTTGTATGAGTTTATTTTTTGGGAGAATAAAAAGTTCAGAAGCTATCATGTGTACAAAATCCACCTAAATAAAATCAAGAAATCAACAGATAACTAAAAAGATGTTACCAACTATACCAAAATTCATATACCCTTTCCAAATTTCAGATAATGTAAGGTATTGTGTTTATAGGATTAGCATTCGTCATCCAAAACATGTGATTATCATTTTCAAATGTACACCATATAGTGCTAAAAATTTCAAATTTGAGTTTTATATATATCAACATTGTTGCTTCATTTCAATTAATATCATTCAAAAAACTATCATTTAAAATTATCCAGGAGACAAATATTTACTCTGCTGGTAATTATGTCTGAAAGAAAAAAGAACTGACTTTTACTAGATATCACCATAGAGCATGAAAATAATCTATCATATCTTATTGTATTTTTAATCCATAGGGAACATGAAGCTAACTTGAGAACTTGGGGGAGAAGTTTCTATTACCACAGAACACCTACGACACGAAAATTTACTTTTTATTATAGCATTCATGTCATGGTCAATGAACTTTTGAACTTTTTAATTTTAGAGCTAAATCGTATCTGCAAATTAAAACATATTTTCTAAGGTAATTCAACTATGCAACATTATCATCCATCATTTCTATCACCCTTAGATTAAGAATTTGTATCAATTTTAAAATCAAGTCAGCATTTTATTCAATTGGAGGAATAGAAATGGGATGTAGGCTTCATTAACCTTGTTGCGCAATGCAGTGTCTTCCTTTGACAATAGATTACCATTCCGTAAACTCATTTATAATCTTTTTTACCTGTAGATGGTAAACTATAATTACTATTAAAAACAAATTAAGTTAAATGCAATACTGGCTTAGCAAAGAGAGACATACCTCTATTTGAAGTTATTAGTGGAGGTGAAAAACACTTTTTTTCTACAACACATCTACTTGATGTTGATCCTGATATTCATGTTTAGACATATAGAACTTATTAGATTAACCAAAAAATTTTAGTTTTCCCAACTCATCTACTTCAAAGATAGAGATGCAAACAGTTGTTTATGTTGGGACAATAGACTGCAAAAAACTTAAAGAACAGAGGCTGAAAGTAAGAGGACTCAATATATGCTGAAACTCAGCTTTTCTGTACATTAAAAATAACTGAAGACAAACCTTTATATAGACTTACAAAATAAACAAACCACTAAATCACTAAGTTAACAACTACACTAACTAAGCAACAACTATTCACTATCAATTAATTAAAAGATACTGCAGCATGACTGCTAACAGTCCAAGAAAATAGGAAACTACTAACAAATTAAATTTGACCATGTCATACATTGAATTAGTCTTCAATACTCCCCCTTAATTCAAAGTTACAGACACCAACCAAAGCCCTCAAATAAATATACGTGTCTGCTGCCAAAGAGTTCGTCAGTATATCAGCTAATTGCTTATGAGTGCTGCAATATTTCACTATTATTTCCTCTTTTGCTATCAAATCGTGAATGAAATGGAAATAGACATCAATATGCTTAGTTCTGCTGTAAAAACTTGGATTCTTTGTCATGGCGATCGATGCTTTATTGTCATAGTATATCTCTCTTGCTCTTTCTTGCTTATGCTGAAGTTCTGCTAACATCCTTCTAATCCAAATAACTTGGCAAGCGGCTGAAGTTTCTGCAATATACTCAGCTCCTGAGATTGACAACGTTGTTATAGCTTGCTTCTTTGAACTCCAAGTCACCACACCTGAACCTAGAGTGAAAACATGAGTCAAAATTCTCTGTATATAATCCAACGAACCAACATAGTCACTATCAATGAACCCACATAATCTAAAATTGAAAACTTGTGAATACCAAATATCATAGTCCATAGTTCTAACGATATAACGCAGAACCCTTTTTGCTGCTCCAAAGTGAACCTTTGAAGGTTGTTGCATGAACCTAGAAATGACACCAACAGAGAATGCAATATCGGAGCAAGTATGGGTTAGGTAAATCAAACCTCCAACCAGGCTTATAAAACTTCTAGCATCATCTATATCTGCTCCATCATTAAGCTCCAATTTTTCATCAACATTCATAGGTATAGCTGCAGGCTTGCAATTAAGCAAACCAAATTTAATGAGAAGGTCCCTGGCATATTTCCTTTGTGATAGAAATATTCCATCTTTAGCTTGACGGACTTCAAGGCCAAGAAAGTAATGTAATAAAACCATATCTGACATCTCAAATTCATTCATTATTTGTGACTTGAATTCATCCATAAGAGAAATAGAAGAGATAGTATAAATGATACCATCAACATAAAGGAAAACTATGATGAAATTAGTACCTTTCTTCTTTACATACAATATGGGTTCATTCTCACTTCTCATATATCTCTTTGTCTGAAAATACCCATTGATTTTGCTATACCATGCTCGAGGGGCTTGCTTCAAACCGTATAATGCCTTTTTTAGCTTTTAGACCTTTGTTTCATCGCCTTTCTTTATGAAACCTTCTAGTTTTGCTACGTAGACCTCTTCTTGTAAGTCTTCACTGTGAAATGTCGACTTGACATCAAATTGATAAACTAGCTATTGTGACTGCACAGCCAATGGTAGAACAAGTCTAACAGTTTCAAACTGAGAAACTGGAGAAAATATTTCTTCAAAATCAATACCATATTGTTGCGCACATCTAAGGCTGGCAACAGAACTGGAATTTTCCATTTTGGTTCGTTTACTCCATTTTCGGTGACGTTTCAGTACTGGTAACACAACGGTACCGGTTGGTACCGGTATACCGGTACCTAATGGTCCGGAATATGGTACCGGTACAAACCATCCAAAAATTCCAGTAATTTCGGTTTCGATATCGATTGACCCGTTGACTGATCCGGCGACGTGAAGTCATTACTATTTTTTTTTAAAAAAAATGTCATTTGGAATTGGACTGGTTGGCAGCAACCGTTGCAATTGAGCCGCCCCCCTCCCAATTACCCTATACCACCCCCTTAAAATTTTCACTATAAATATCCTTTATTTTTATTTTTTTTCCACACAAATATTCTCAATTCTCATACTCTCTCTTAATATTCTCACATTCTCTAAATATTTATAATTATTATATTAGTTGGAGTTGAAGATTTTTTGGAGATATTACAAGCTTCAATTATCATCTTTTAATTCCAACATTTGGTATACGTCTTCTTTTACGCAGACATTCGGTATATTCGTTCCAACTTTAAACTCTTTTTATTTACTTTAATATCTATATCTTTATTTTTTAGTATCTACATTTGTTTACTTACATTAATTTTTTAATTTATAATATTTATATTGTTTGTTTTAATATTTTAATTTTATTTAATTTTAATTATGGATTTCGGAAAAAATAGTAGTGGTAAAAAAAATAATCTTTGGTAAGATTTTTTGTAGAAATAAAAAAAGTAAGGCTACTACTAGTTCATTACCGCCTAGACTTAGTGAAACTTCTTTATCACAACCTAATGGTTTCGATGTTGGTATCGGTATGGAAGTAGATCATGAGACCCTAAGTAGGTATTATGATAATTTTGAGGATGACTTACCGGAAGAAGATGATATAGAAGAACAAGAGTTAGGTGATACCCCTACCCCTACTAGTTTGGTTATGGAATTATCGGAACACGGTGAAGAACTTCCCCCTTTACCAAAATTTACTAGGGCCAAAGGTACCGAACATACTAAAAGGTCTTTAGTTTGGAAATTTATGAAGAATGATAGGGTAAAAAGTACTGCTACTTGCAATAAATACAAGAATGTTTTTAAACATTTGACCCAAAAAAAAAATGGCGGGACAGGGTTGCTAACTTCGCATTTGTTGAAATGTAATAAAGAATTTATTCGTCTAAAAAATGATGCTAAGAAAAAAAAAGATGATACACCATTTGCGCAAGAATCTGTAGGAGGTAATATGATTCAAACGCGTTTAGACATGTTTAACCCGGCTGGCCCAAGTTCATCATCGACATATAGTGAAGATGTAGATAGAGAAGAGCTAGCAAAAATGGTTGTTGTTATGGGTTTGTCTTTTAGTTTTCCTTCGCATCCTGGTTTTATTCATTATATTCAATGAGTATATAATCCCTCTTTTAAAGGTTTTTCATGAAATACAATTAAAAATGATATTTTTAAATTTCAAGCTAAACATTGTCATTTTCTTCGTTGCTTATTTGATAAATTTGATAGTAGAATATCTATCACTTCTGATATGGGTCGTAGTGTTGTCGGTAATGATTATTTTACTCTCATAGCTCATTGAATTAATCACTATTGGAACATGCAAAAAAAATTATTGCTTATAAATATGTTGACGAGACTAAAACCAGTATCTAAATAACTAATACAATAACGGAGAGCCTGAAATATTTTAGATTTGTTGGTAAACCTATGGGATGCACATTAAATAATGCTTCTAATAATTTAAAAGTTGTTGAAGAGTTAAAAACTAGATTATGTCCTATGGATGAATAATGCTTCTAATAATTTAAAATCATGTTGATAGTACATGATGGTGTTCATTTGTTTGAAAATGATTGTTGTAAAGTTTGAATCGTTTGTAGTTATATTTTAAAAAATAAAAGAAAGGATGTAATGGATGATTTTAAATAGAAATGTAGACAATGTGACCTTCCATATAGAAAAGTTCCAAAAGAAGTTCCTACTAGATGAAATTCTTTGTTTCAAATACTTGAAGTTGTTTTTATACATCATAAACTTATACAATTAGTTTATAATGCTTATAATTCGGATGTTAATTTAATGCTAGATGAAGATGATTGGATTAAAGTATAAGAACTTTGTAAATTTTTGAAAAAAATTTATCAAGCTACGAGCACAATATCTGCTCAATATACTCCAACTATTTCTTCTGTTTTAGTACCTATTACTGTTATTTCTAAAGTACTTGCTGAATATAAAAAAATATGCCCTTACAAAGAGGTAATTGAAGTTATGGTTGATAAATTTAAAAAATATTATTTTTCTATTCCACAAATTTATTTGACAGCTACTTTATTCAACCCATTATATAAAGAACATGGTGCAGTGATGTTGGTTCAAAAATTATACAACAATATAGAAATTGGACCTCATGAAAATCCATCAGTTGACACTTGTTGTGCTAGCATAGTACCTAAAGATAGGAGTTTATATAAATTATATCAAGTTATGGAACAAAATATTGGGTCGATCGAACCTCCTACTTCTAGACGCAGATATGATGATTTAGATGACGAGATGGGTGAAGAACTTGGTCTTCAATGTTGTAGGAGTAATGATTTTGATTCGTATCTTTCGCAGGATCGGAAAAAAATTAGAGATGAAACTGGAAAACAACAACTTTTATCATGGTGGAAAACCCGTATCATACAATTTCCAAGACTTTCAAGGATGGTTCGAGATGTGCTATCAAATCAAGCTTCTTTAGTTGCTTCAGAGCAAGCTTTTAGCGTAGGAAGATTTGTAATTGGAGATCATCGATATTCGTTAGCAAGGGAAAGTTTGGAGATTTCGGTATTATTTAGAGATTGGATCAATGCCGAACGAAGAAATTTTTGGCTCCCAAAATTACCGTCCCATGTTGAAGATGAAATAGATGAATTTTTTTAGGAAAATAGTGATGATGGAATGGAAGCAATGGAGGAACAAGGAAAAAGATCAATTCCAGAAAATTTATCCGCCGAAGGAATAGAAAAGTTACGCCAAGAATATTATAGACAATTTAGATATTAATAAGATTCTACAATAGATATCTAATTCAAACAGAACCCTTCCTAGAAGGTGGCTACGTAGATTAGATTTTCATTTAATATCTTTGTAATAAATGTACAACGTATGAAATTTAAATAAATATAACGGTTATTCGCCTAATTTTATTTAAAAAAATTGTATTTTCTTTGATGCAATTATCTTAGCCGAAATTACAAAGTTTATATTTATAACTTTGAAGTTATGGGAAAAAAAGTTTAATGCTTTTAACTTTATAAAGTTAGAAAATTTTTTAACTTTACAACTTAAAATTATATAAATATAATTTAACTTCTTAAACTTATTAAAAATATTATATTAACTTAAACTTAAGGATATATTTTTAAGTTTAAGATATATTAAAACATGTTATATTTATTAACTTAAACTTAAAATATATTTTTTAAGTTAAAATTTTAAACTTTTTAAGATATATTAAACTTAAACTTATTAAAAACAAGTTAATAAAAAAATATTATATTAATATAATATAAGTTATATAAATTATATAATTTAATATATATATATAATTTAAATTAAAAAGAAAAAAACCATGTCAAGAACTATACATAACGTTACTAGCTCTGGCTTCTCTTCCGGTATAGCTCCGGTGTCGTTTCGGTCTGACCCGGTTCCACACCGATAACCAACTGACTGATGCGTACCAGGAAAAAAGTCCGGTATTCCGATTTCAGTAATACCAATTTCGGCGACAAATTAGGTAAGGCAGTTCCGGTACCGGGTTCGGTCCGTTGCCAGCCTTACGCACATCCTTGGGCCACAAGACAATCTTTATGCTTCTGTAGGCTCCCATCCGCTACAAACTTTGTCTTGAAGACCCACTTCAAGCCGATTGCATTTTTGCCTTCCGGTAATTCCACCATCTCCCATGTGTCATTCTTTTCGATAGAATTTATCTCTTCTAGCATAGCACTCCACCACTTTTCCTTTTCAGCTGCTTCTCCATAATGTGTAGGATCTAAAACAGCAAAAGAAAATTGACAAGATGTATACATGTCATTAATATACTTGGGATTTGACTTTGTAAGCCTTGCTGATCTTCTTAACGGAATTGACTCATCTGGAGACTCTTCAAGAGTTGTAGATGAAGAGTTTTTGCTCGGTGAAGATAAAGAAGATGAATTCGAGGAAGTTGTAGAAGAACCCATTGTTGTAGCTATAGCATTTGGCTGTTGAATTCCATCAAAAGTGATTTCAGTCGGCATAGGAATCTGCTCTTGCATCTTACCATTACGTCCACTCTAATTCCATCTTGTCGTTTCATCAAATACTATATCCCTTCTGATTAAAATCTTTCTACTAAGGGGGTTATACAATCTATATGCTTTGGATTGTGTACAATAACCAATAAAAATGCACTTTTCAAATTATCCATCCAACTTATGACGGAATTGAGAATTTATCAAAATATAAGCAATACAATCAAAAATTCTTAAATAGCTTACAGATGGTTTTCTACCCCGCCAAACTTCAAATGGAGTTTGATTTAGAACAACCTTTGTGGGAGATAAATTCAATAAATGGACTACTGTCACCACAGCTTCAGCCTAAAAATGATTCAAAAGTTCCTTTTCTTGCAACATGTTTCTCGCCATCTCCACAATAGTTCGATTTTTCTGCTCAACAACACCATTTTGCTCCGGAGTATAAGGTGTTGTTAGCTCCCTATGGATTTCACTATATTCACAAAAGAAATTAAATTCCTTTGATAAGAACTCGCCGCCTCTATCAATGCGAAAGGTTTTGATGGACAGACCACTTTGTTTCTCAACCATGACTTTGAATTACTTGAATTTCTGAAATATTTTTTATTTGTTTTCTAAAAAATACACCCAACTCATGCGACTATAATCATCAGTAAGGAGTATAAAATAATGACTACCACTAAAAGATGTAGTATACATAGGTCCACATAAATCAGTATGTATCAATTCAAGACATTTTGAAACCCTCCAAGCCTTTCCAACAGGAAAAGATTTTCTAGTTTGTTTTCCATAAATGCATCCTTCACACAAATCAATAGAATCAATTTTTGGTAGTCCAAGAATCATACCTTTGTCAATTAGCAATTTCAAGCATTTTATGTTAAGGTGACCGTATCTCAGATGTCACAACTTCCAGTCATCCTTTGCACTTGCAGCAAGGGCAAAATTTTCCATATTGGAAACATCTTGTTTGGTGTCATGGTGATGCGAACCTTTTTGCCTGACTTCTTGTTTATAATGACACAAGTATCACCATCAAACCAAATAGAATTCCCATCAATCATTAGTAGTCCAACACTCAACAAATTGTATCCTAAAGTAGGTACAAATTGGACATTATCTAACATTTTTACTTTCCTTCAACCTGCATCTCTTTTGTGTTACCAAGCTGCACCATTTTCTTTTGCTTCTCATCTAGCTCCTTGAAGAAAGATTTGGCATTCGTCATATGATTTGAAAAACCACTATCTACAAACCATAAATCACTTGACTTATGGTCTGTATTAATACAAGCAAAGAGATAATTCTCTTCCTCATTTTCTCCTGCTGCAAAATTTATTTTCTGGTCTTTATACCAGCAGTCAGCCCTTATATGCCCGTAGCGCTGATAGTGATGACATTGAATGCCATTTTTTCTGTTACCTTGCTCATTGGACGGCTTGTGCCCATCACTCCTTCCTCTACCTCTTCCATAACCATGACCTCGACCACCGTGGAATCCTCTTCTTCCTCGGCCTCTACTTGCTGGACCATTGTTTTCTCCATCTGTAGTTATTGCATCCTTCACCCGAAATGCCTTCTCTTCATTCTTTTCAGTAGATCGATTGAGTCTCGCCTCATGTGCTTGAAGAGATCCCATCAATTCATCAAAGAAAATTACTGAAAGATCCTTAGACTCTTCTATCGCAGCAACTACATAATCAAATTTTAGAGTCAAGCTTCACAGTATCTTTTCCACAATGGTCTGGTTAGTAACTTTCTCGCCATAGGATCATATTTTGTTGACAATTGCCACTGATTTGAATAAAAACTCAGCAATAGATTCTCCACTTTTCATCATCAAGGTTTCAAAGTCACGCCAAAGTGATTGGAGTCTTACCACAATGACCTTTGAATCACCTTGAAACTCCTTCTGTAAAATGGACCAAGCCTGCTTTGATGTGGTTACTTTCGTAATCCATGAAAAATACTATCATGGACAGCTTGTTGGATAAATGCCAACGCCTTAGCATCTTTTTGCTTGTTGTTTCGCAGTCTATCTTTTTTGTCAGGATCTGCAAATCCACTTTCTACCAAGTCCTAAATATTTTGGAATTTGAGTATAGTTCTCATACGAATACTCTAGAATTCATAACTTTCTCCTGTGAAGATTGGAATGAGTGGATGTGTCACACCCGAGGAAATGATGCTACTCGTCATGGCTCTTAATACCAAAGATGTTGGGACAATAGACTGCAAAAAACTTAAAGAACAGAGGCTGAAATTAAGAGGACTCAATATATGTTGAAACTCAGCTTTTTTGTATATTAAAAGTAACTGAAGACAAGCCTTTATATAGACTTACAAAATAAACAAATCATTAAATCACTAAGTTAACAACTACTCCACTAACTAAGTAACAACTATCCACTATCAGTTAACTAAAACATACTGCAGCATGACTGCTAACAGTCCAAAAAAATAGGAAATTACTAACAAAATAAATTTGACCAGGTCATACATTGAATTAGTCTTCAATAGCTTATGTAGACGCAGAAGCATGTCCTAAAAAATGGTGTTAGATAAAGTAACGTTGATGGTAGTAAATCGATTTACATATGACGGAATACCTATATATGCAATGCACAAGCGACATTATGTGAAAATTTACTTTTTGAATTTGGTCTAGCTAACAAAGGATAAAAAATTGAAAGCACACTTTGGTTATAGTCATGACTCACAACTTGAGACGAAGACAATGTATATTTGAAAGTTGCAAGAGTTGCCGTCTTTTTGATTCAGTTGTTTTTACGCACTGTTGCGATAGATCATAGAAGTAGTTTATTTCTTTCAGGTGACATTTGTGCATATTTAGTACAACGTAACATATTTCTATTCACGCACTGTTGTTCATTTATGTTTAGAGATTCCCAAAGTGCATTGCCATTATCTGTCGATATTTCTGTTGCAAGTAATTTTCAATTTCGTTAAAGAAGTTGTCATAATTTAGTTTATTCTAGAAGTGTTACATTGCATGGGATTCTTCTTTGATCACAAAATTGACCTAGCAGCATCAAATTGCAATTGAACATATATATCTTTTGGTAATACTATCAAGTAGAAAATAAATAATGGACTGATAACAGAGTATGTTGCAGATGAAGTGTGGGTGGAATAAGGAAATTAAAAGTTGTTCAATTGCTTTGGCATATTATCGATCACCTTAAAGTCATCTCTCTTTATAATGCAACTTATTTTTGCTCAATTACCTAAGTGAAAATAAAAAAATGCAAACAAACAGGGGAGAAAAGAAAGATAGCATCAATCACCATCGCAGACCATCAATAGAGAAAAATATGAAAAGGATAGAGATCATACATTTTAAGTATATTTTAAACATAGAAGAGCACAATATTGAAAAAAGAAAATTCATCTGAAATTAAACAACAGTCCAATGGGAAAAATTTAGCAGCAACAATTGTGATACGGAACTACTAACAAAACAAAAAACTAAAGAAGAGGGAGCGAACATTAACCAACAAACAAAGATAATAATTAAGAAAAAAATTTATTAAATAAGCTCATTAAAGCTAATAACATAAATCTAAATGAACACATGCATGACTTTAAAAATAATCACAACTAACCCTTTTCAGGCCATCAACTCACAAAAAATCAAAACTTGAAAAAATAATGGATATAGAGAAGCAAGTCAGCAAGCCACACTATATATAAAAAAGTTTTAAAAAAAGTAGATGGAAATTTGCAGGAAGCAAAGGAGCATAAGGTTGTATATGTATGTAAATTGCTACACGTGATTCTAGGTTGATATCCACGTGTCCATTTGGTTGTTAAATAAGGTACAATTTAAAATACCTTTTGTACAATGTGTTAAAGTAGTGATAGTCCCAAGCCTTGTTGGCTTATATAATTGGGTAATATATAGGGATAACTACGTAGCTTAATAAACATAGACTCCTAATTATCCTATTTAGCATAAGTTTTAATTAATTACAATTCATAGCATCCTCTTATCTATTAATTATCCCTAATTAAAATTCATACCCTCTCTCATGTATTTTTTTTCTCTATTTTCTATTACTCTTTTTTTTTCTTTTTCAGTTTTTTTCTTCATTTTTTCTTTTTCCTTTTTTTTCTCTTTTTTTTTTTCTTTTTTTGTTTTCTTTTATTCCATGTTATTTTTTTCTTTTTCTTTTTTTCCTTTTTATTTTTTCTCTTTTTTTTTTTTTCTATTTTCTATTAATCTCCTTCCTTTTTTTTTTGTATCTTTTCTCCTTTTTTTTTTTTCCTTTTCATTTTTCTCCTTCTTTTCATTTGTGCGAACTAGCAAACTCAAATACAAGTGCGAACTATAAAGTATAAATACAAATGTGAACTATAATATACAAATACAAGTACGAATTATAAAATACAAATACAAATGCGAACTATATACAGATACAAGTGTGAACTATCATTTGTATTTTTGAATTATTGAAAAGGAATGATTGATTTTTTCTATGAATACTTATTTGTATTTATTGATACGAGTTGTATTTATTGATACAAATAAATACAATTTAAATTTTTATACAAATATAATATATGTATTTGTATTTGTAAAATCATTTATTTCATTTGTTTGTAATTGTATTTGTATCAAGTTATATTAGTTTATTTACAAATACGAATGATAATTTTGACATACAAATGCAAAACGGTACATTTGTATCAAATGATACATTACATATTTATATATTTTAGAATCAAGAAAATACAATTAATGCATTTACTTGTTTGTATACAAAAATGATAAATTGTACATAATTATGGCTAAATACAATATGCAATCAACTTACAAATACAAATACAAAATAATTTTTAAAAAATAAAAAGCATCGACGAAAATAGAATATAAATACAAATATAATTTAAATATACAAACACAATAAAACCACAATACAGATATAATTTAATATAATATACAGTCAATTATAAAATACAAATACAAATACAAAACAGTTTTTAAAAATACAAGTGCAAATTATATAAAATATAAATACAAGTGTGAACTATAAAATACAAATATAAATGCGAACTACAAAATACAAATACAAGCACGAACTTTAAAATACAAATACAAATACAGTTGTATCAATGAATACAAAAAAATAAATGATGGTGTGACTACAAAAATGATAAATAATTATGGTATTTACGTTATCATCCATGACTTGTGCTCGAGTAATTATGTTTTTCAAAAATAAAAAAATATAAAATAGAACAAAAAAATGATAAATAAAATAAGTACAAAAAAGAAAATAAAAAAAACAAAGAAGAAAAGAAAAGAAGAAAGAGAAATAGAAGTTAGAGATAGAAGATAGAGAAAAAAATAAAAAATAAAAAATAAAAAAGAAGAAAAAACGAAGAAAACACGAAAAAGACAAAATATAAAAAATGAAAAAGAAAAAAAATGGTAGTGTTTTTAGCGAGATTAAATATGTAGTGTATTTATGTTTTTTATGAATACAGACCACTAAGTAAAATTGAATACAACGGCTGTGAATCGAATATAACGGTCAAATAGGTACTGTATTTATATTTATATGAATACAGACTATCGATAAGTTCGAATACAACGAGCATAAATTGAATACAGTAGCTATAAATGGTAATTATGTAAAATATGAATATGGAAGGTGAGTTTTACGGCAAAGTGTACATATTTCAGAAAGATCCCCAAATATATATGCACCCTAAGAAAATGCATATGCACCCTAAGAAAATGCACTTTGTTGGCTAAACCAGTGGCCGAATGGCTATATTATGTAAGAAAGGCAAAATAGCTCGGTAGACCCTTGTACTTGGTTTGGTATGTAAAGTGAATACTTCTACCTAGCCTTTTGTCATCTGAACCTCTTAACTCATCAAAACACAATATTTTAAATTTCTCTGACCGTTGACCAAGTCTATGTGGTATTAAAGTGGCTGACTTGGACGATGCGCGTGACTACACGTGCATGGGTGAGAGTGGACATTATTTTTATATTAAAATAATTTTTAAAAAATAAAAAATGACAAAGTAACCCCTCCACCTCCCACCCCCACCCCCAAACCTTTCTTCTTCGACCCCTCCCCCTCCCAAACCTTTCTTCTTCGACACCCACCACCATCTAAATGCCCCCCCACAAACCTTTCTTCTTCGACATCCACCACTACCCAAAACCTTTCTTCTTTGTCACAGCTATTTAGCCATTGATTTTGGATCATTTCTTGGATTTTGTTGTCAAGATTCTCGAGTGAGCTAAAATAAAGACTGCATTTCAAACTTCTTGTCTGCAACTTTGCACCAAAAAAAGAGCAAGAATTCCTCATCTAGAGAAAATCATTTGTTGACCCAATCATAAATATATTGAAGCAGAACAATTATGATGAAATTGTTGAACAAATTCAGAAGATTCATACAAACAAACTGCAAATTACAATTTGAAAAATGGAAAAAGTTTTTTTTTTACAATGCATAAAACACACATACAAAACTGTAGAAAACTCAAGCAAAAACAAAAATTCAGTAGAAATGAAAAAAAGGAGCAAATTAGAGAAGACCTCACAATTATTAACAAATTTCAAATTCAAAGAAGAAGAAAAAAAAGTTTTTTTTTGGTAGTTGTGACTGAGAGAAAGTTTGAGTAATTTTGGAGAATTTTCAAGTTCTAATGAAATTGTTCCAGTGAAATTGTTGAACGAAAGATTGAGCTCCAACACCTTTTATACCTCCTAACTATGTGAAAATTATCAGATTTTCGAGCAAATTGTTGTTGTTGTTTTTATTATTGTGTGAAAGAGTAGAGAAAAGAAAAATGGTGCGAGGGGGGTCGAGATGATGGCGATGGTGGTTGTGGTTTTGGGAAGGTGGAGGGTGAGAATAATGAATTTATTTTAAAAATTATTTTTTTAATTTATTATTTTATTTTTTATTTAATATTATTGATTAATAATTTTAAAAATAATTAATGAAGATATTTATGATGTGGAAATGATGTGTAATTTATTTAGAGTGAGTGTGCTACACACATTGTAGAAGGGGTTTAAAATCTTCTGTTTTGATAGGTTAAGTGGTTCGGATGACAAAAAAGTAAGTAGAAGTATTCACTTTACAAATTCAGACAAGTACAAGGGTACAACGAGCTATTTTCCTCTATAAGAAATCATAATTGAGTCATTTCATGTTAGATATTTTGATCTAATAGACATTTTGCCTAATTTTCTTAAATTAAATCTGTCAATATTATATTAGCCAACATAAAAGGAATATAAGGTTTTCACATATACTTCTTCTATCACCCTTGTCGCTTTATCTTTTTAAAAAGAGAAAAGATATATTTCCCCCCCTGAACTTGTCCTCCAAGCTCACTTTAGCACTTAAACTTAACTTTTGTGTATTTACCCCTCTTAACATCTTTAAAGTGTATTTGTTTCACCCCTCAAAACTGAATACCACTCTCACAACGGAGAGTGGGTTACACACGCGTCATGTCAGTGCCAAATCAGTGCCACATCAGTGCCAGGTCATTACCACGTAAGAAATTAGGATTTTAAGAAAAAAAAAATCCCACACACATATTATTTTTATGTATTTTTTTTTTAAAAAGCAAAAAATATATATTTACTATTTATATATATATTAAATAATATATATTTATATATATATATATAATATATATATATGTGTACTATTTTAATATATATATATATATATAAATAATATATATAGATATATATTTATTAAATAAAAAATGTCCCCACCCCCACCCCATTTTCATTTAAATAATATATATTTTATATAATTATTTTTATGTATTTTTATTTTAAAAATAAAAAATATACATGTACTATTTTTATAATATATATATATATTAAATAAAAATTCCCCCCCCCCCCAATCTCTTTCTCCATTCCAGCCCCCCTCCCCCTCCCCCCGCTCTTCTTTTCTTCCAGCCCCCTCCCCCCACCCTACCCCCCGTTCATTCTCCCCTTCCAGCCCCTCCCCCCGCCTGCCATTCTTTCTCCTCTTTCAGCCTCACCCCTACCCCACTCTTCCAGCCCCCACCCCCTACCCGTTTCTTTCTTATTCAAACAAAAATACTTTCATCAAGTTAAAATTAATTTTTGCAAATTATTTTATTAACAAAAAAATTCAAAAGTAAAAATCAAAAGAAATCTCATTGATGATAAGTGATTCAAAAACAAAATCATCAATTTAATTTAATTTTTATCTAAATTTTGAGGGAGTTGGATTGAAGGTTGAGATAGTGTTCAATGGAGAAAATTATTTAATAGTGTTTTCATGTTTGTTCTTGGGTGGTGTTAATGGAGGAAAGTGAAAAAAATTAAAGAAAAGTGTTGTTCTTGGGTGGTGGTGTTAATGGATAATGGAGGAAAGTGAAAAAAATTAAAGGAAAGTGTTGTTCTTGGGTGGTGGTGTTAATGGAGGAAAGTGAAAAAAAATTGAGGTTGTTAATGGAGGTTTAAGTGTTGTTGTTGATGATGATTTGAAAAAGAAAGAAGAAGAGAAAAAGTGTCCATTTTTTATTTTAATTTTAATTTTTTTTATTTTCTTTTATTATATTTTAAATATAATATTACTGAAATTAATTTTTTTAATAAATAAACGCGCCTTTTTTTTTTTTAAAATGCCATGTCAGCTTTAGGGGTCAAATAAATACACTTTAAAGATGTTAAGAGGGGTAAATAAATAAAAGTTAAGTTTAAGTGCTAAAGTGAGTTTGGAGGACAAGTTCGGGGAAAATGTCTTTTCTCTTTTAAAAATTGAGCATTGAGATATTGTGAGACTTGAGTTAAGGACGAAACTTTATTTGGAAAATTGTGCTCAGAATAAAAATTTATTAAGGTAATTTAATATGAGTTTATTTTTGTGAGAGGGAAAAACTCAACTTATAAGTTCAAAACTGAAATTTCAAATAACAGAACTAATCTGATTATTCCAAATAAAACGTTAAAATCAAATCAATTGAAGTTATTTGCAAATTATAACTTCTCAAATTCAAAAATCTAAAATCTTAACAGAAGTTTCATAATTCAACCCCGAACGATCTAATTCCCCTTTATATGTTCAAACTAAACTGAGTTGAAGCTCCACTTGAATGACATGACTATTAATCTAACCGTTGAGTAGTTGTCTTTATCGGGATGTGATCAAATTATAAATATTGAGTTATTGATTCAAATCACAAGAATAGTACTGTTCTCTTTGGTAAGGAAGTAACTAAAATCTCCATTTTTTGGTCTTAGACTTTGTATGGTGTGTGAATTCACATTAGTTGTGTCTTGAAACTGTCAAAATGGGATTTGGCTTTTGAGGTTAGTCCAATTCAATCCACTTAAAAAAGGATTGAGTTACACGTACAATAAGAAGTGACCTTAGTCTTCAGATCTTATGTGTGGCATGCCCGTGAAGGCGAGTGAAGGAGTTGTGAAGTTTCTAACTCTAGTTAAGAATCAGATATATTTTTCTTTTTCCTATCAAAACTATTGTGGCATAATCTATCTTAAACAATATTAAAAAAGATAAATTACACAAATCCCAAACTTAGAGATTATATTACCCAATTTTACTCTTAATATATATATCAATAAAATCTCACATCCTATTTTTACTCTACCATTAACTTATGCAAGATATTTTTTTTTCAAAGATTATCTTCCCTAAAATCTCTCCCAAATTATACACATATTTTTTAATTTTTTTAAAAATAAGTATTTACAATATAAATGTAAGGTTGTAAAATTTTCAACAGTCAAAGTTCAAACATGAAAATCACTAAATGGACAAGGATCTTCCTTTCCAATTTGCTATCCTCCATTAAAGCATGTAGCTATTTTTTCTTTTCACAATTTGCTCCCCTAAAATCTCTCTCAATTTTTATTTTTTTTAAATCGATTGATACATATATAAATTTATTTAGTTGTTCATACATGTTTAAGTTAATATTAGTATGAAATTCGTTGGTGATACATATAGGTGATACATATTTTTTTGTTAATCCGATTGATACATATATAAAAATATTAATTTTCTGGATACATTTTCATAGTGTAACGGATTCATATGAATGATACTTTTGTTGTCAGTAAATGGGTGATACATTTGTTGACGGTATATGGGTGATACATTTTGCTATTAGATTATTAGTGATATATTTGTATTGACAATATATGAGTGATACATTTGCGGTCAAATTATTGGTGATACATACATTTATTTCAACTATAAAAATGTATCACTAATATAACAGATAACTTCTCAAAACTAATGCAAACAATATTAAAATGAATCACAGAACTTTCATAAACATTTAATATGAATCATATAAAAATCATAGAAATACAACCAAATGTATCACATATTTTAGATGTATCACATAGTAATCCTCCCCCGTCAAATAATAATTCAAATAATAATTTAGATTTTCAGATGTATCACTTATTCAAATAATAATTCCTCTTCTCCTCTTTTTTTTTTTTTTTTTAGTAAAAATCAAATCAATAACATGCACGCAGTGTCCCACGAGTACAACAAAAGTAAGCAAAATGAATAAACATCAACGAATAAAAAAGATGAACTAGAAAAAACCTAAAAAAATCATAAACATCTCTCCAACAAATCCAAATCCAAATATCTCCTCTCAAATTTAAAGCACCAAATATGCAACAAAGATTGTTACCACAGCATATCCAGCAACAACAACTCTGTTCAACGAAGCAGCGTTAGGAGATTCGGCCGGAGAACTAGTAGGAGTAGCACCAATTGATGATGGAGGAAAAGCACCTCCAGCAGATGGAGTACCGTCGGATTTTCAACAGTTGGTGGAGCTGGTGGAGATGAAGCAGTCACCAATTGAAATTTGAAAGTTTGGGGTATTGGAATCTCATTAATTCATTGTGTAATTGATTGTGCGTGATTTGCTCCACAGAATAAAAGAGAATCTGTTACTTCCTTAAATAAATATCTAGTCAGTTTTAAATGTATTACTTTTTATATGTATCACCTTATAACATATATATCACAATTTTAAAAAATAGGAATAAGATGTAATTAACCAAATAGTTGGGATAAAATGTAATACCACTTAAAGATTCAGAAATTTATGTAAGTTAGCCTATTAAAAATACATTTAAATCTGAGGCTTTTAAGCCCAGCCCAAGTAAATCAGCTGACTTTGAGGCTGGTTCGAGGTCGACCCATGAATTAAAAGGCTATTTGATTAGAATTTTGCAATTAAAAGTTCAAAGGAAAAAAAGAAGAAGAAAAGAAACAAAGACTACGAATAGTGATTTAATATCCTACATTGTACTTTATTCATTTAGCATTAATTATAAATTTTAATCACCAAGTAGAAGTTACATTTATTATTGCGATTTATTTTAAATTTTAAATTTGAATAAAAAGGGTGAAAAAGAAATTAAAATTAGAAATAGACCGGATAAGTCTTAGAATCTTACACAATACATTACTCATTTAGTGTTAAATCTCTAATACTAAAATTTCCAACAGCAACAATTAAATCTCTAATGAAATGTTCAAAACTTCTTGTTGCTCAAAATTGATTGCACAACTTTATCCAAATATATGTAGTTATTTGCTAATGCTCAACTAATTAACTTTGTATATGAACGAACACAGAAATGAAGATGTTAATTAAAACAACCTTGTCAATAAATTCAAATGTGTTTGACGATGGGATGATGTTGAATGTGCTATAAGTTCTCAGAGAATTGTATTGTCACGATCCAAATTAAGCACGTGATGACATTTATCAAATCCTCTGGACAAGTAAGCAAGTATAGAAGTGGAAGAAGAGAGAATAAACTTAAATACAAACATACATACATACATATACACACATATATATATATATAGGGAGAGAGGGGGGGGGGGGGGGGAAGGAGGAGAGAGGGAGATACATGTCTCAAATATGCATCCAAGGTCTGGTTGTCATCAGTACAAACCTCTAAATACAGAATGATAACAATACCTAAATTATCTTAAATGCGGATAAGCATAAGATAAATAATAAAGAGAGATTCGGGTAAGCTTGGAGTTCGCAAGTACTACCTCGATCTCAACAACGTCAATGATGGAAGAAAATAGCCTACAAGCTACTACTTGATTCAATACCTGGAAGGGGTGCAGAAAACAAGAAAAAAAGAAAGAGAAGAAGGGTGAGTACAAAACCACATGTACTTAGCAAGTATTATCGATAACCGATCCTAATACAAAGTTATGGAGAGAACCACTATCCTAACTATCCAAAGTTTCCCTGATCAATCTAAATCTCATAACTAAATCCTTTCATTCTATTAGGATAACCTAACACAATGGTCAACAGATTCAGCAAAAACAGGGTAGGCACACTAACCTAGGTGAGTCAACACTATTTCTTTTATGATCAATAATTAAGAAAAGTCATTTATGAAGAAGACTCACTAATAGGATATATCAGGCTTAATAAATTAAAAACAATCAAATAGCATGGGTTAAAAACTGGGAGAATGTGCATATATAAGAGTGTATCTCATGCTACCAAAAAGATGCTACACAACAATCTCTCCTATCAAGCCACGATCATATCTCAAGTCTCATAATATTTCAATCAATATAAGATGATATAAGATAATGTAATGAAGTGAAATGAATGCTCAAACACAATATCACAAACAAAGTTCTAACACAATAATACAATACAAGAGAAAATACTAACACAATATCATACCATACGAAGGAAGGTAGCACAATGCAAATGATGTGATGCAATGTAGTGGTGATGATGATGAATGTTTGAAAGTTATCGCATGAATTTCTGTACACACCCACCGAGATCCCAAATTTCAGGTAGAATCCATTGATGTTCGCAATTCATATACTCATATAATCTCAATTTCATGTCTGAAACTAACCTTACCGGCAAATCACTTGGTATAGGCGTTTTATAAGGTGTCTCATTTTCTTATAAAAATTAGAATATCTAAATGGTACCAATATCTCATGAATATACATTCATGATATGAGGATGTAATGCTCACAATCATTTAGTATGAAGATCAAAATCCATTCAATACATGTATAAATGAGCTCAGAATCAATTCAATGTATTAATAATTTATGATATCAGTTTTCATTTGGTACCACCAGAATAAAGTCATGTAGTCATCAATAATATCATTTTCAACCCCTCACTCGGGCATCACTATAATAATAATGCATTAAATTCTCAATAAGTCTTACAATGTTAAGGCGAGCCCCCCACTCGAGCTACATAATGATAGATAAGGTTTTCTAATGCTCATTTAAGGCCTATGATGAAAAATTAAGCCTCCACTCGGGTGACATAATAATAATAACACATTTAATACACAAACATGACCAATAACATCAAATCAAGACCTCACTCAAGTATCAAAATAATATATCCTCTCAAATCAATAAGCATATACATATGAGCCTTCACTCGGACACATGATATGATCACATAAGCCACACATAGGCAACACGAAATAAATGAAAATTCCAATAATAATATATTACGGAACTACTCGAGCCTTACTTGGTCAATTCATTAAGTCTCATCAACTATTACAATCTCTAAACCTCAATCATTCCATCAATAATGATGATAATAACATAATTTCTCCCTAACAAGGCACTAAATCACAATCATCACAATAAATACCACTAACAAGATTCAAACTCTAAAATAGGCATTCAATGTCAATTACTAAAAAATTACTAGATTATCTATCTACATTCTATTCTAAGGATATTTACAAGTAATAAGACTAACTACTGAAGACAATAATCTAACTACAATCCGTTAAAGACACTGGTACTCGTGGAGATGTTCGCCATTTCATCTAAGTGGGATCCTCAATTTTAAGAGATGTACAAAATACAATAAACAAGCAGACAACACATAAACACTTTAGAAAAAAATTAAGGTACATCTCAACTTGCCTTAAATGAAGATCAACAAGCCCAAACGCAACTCAAAACCTCAACTGAAAGCCAAACTATCTAGAATCAACACCAAAAGTGTCCAATCTAATCAATATGTCATCTACAAGTTAAAATGAAGCTAATTATACCCATATTGAATCTATATAAGATAAATCCAAAATGAGTTAAAAAAATTGAGTTTGAAAACGAAAAGGGTAAAATTAAAATTTTATTTAAGAATAATGATTCTCATATCAAGAGGGGTCTATAGTTGAAAATTCACATGAAAACGAGTTTAAAACGGGGTTCAAATCGAAGAAAAATCATTATAAGCTTTACCCATAAAGAGTATTTTTGATGATATAAATCAATGAAAAGTAAAGGAATTAAGGTTTTGCAGCTGCTCCAAGCTCAAATGGTGAAGAAAACCTTAAAAATCACCCAAACCCGAAGCTTAAAGATTCAAAAATGGTGAAAAATTGTGGAATGGGATTTATATATAGGTTGATCACTCTAGTGGCTAAATGGCTGCTAAAGTGGTCACCGCTAAAACAACTGAACACCACTTAAGCGGTCACCGCAAAAGAGACCCCTGGGTGCTTAAGCGGCTTCTGCTATAGCAACCCATTGGTGCTTAAGTGGCTTCCCCTTTAGAAACGAATTGTTCGCTTAAGCGGTTGCACCAGCTGATGTTTTGCACCAACAGCTTAGCTAAAAGGCTAAGTTTTTGATCTGACCCTCGAAATTCGTTTGAAATCCCATGAATACAAACGAATTATGCTACTAGACTATTTTCAATTTTTCGGACTCAATTGTGACTCGAACTTTTGAAAAAAAATTTATTGTTAATAAATTAACCTCCGAAACTTCTTTAGGCCAATTTTTACTAGTTTTTAAATGAAGGATCGAAATGCAAAATAAAGGTACAAACCTGAACCAATCACGCTATCAATTCAAAATCAATATTTCGGAGCTAATGAAACTGTCAGAATTATCATTCGAGAATCGGATCACAAAATATTAATCGAAGTCAAACTAACCCCTTTTTAAGGGTGTTCAAAACCACTAATTCATTTAAAAACCTCTCGAACGCATTGAAAACCGTGTCAATCATTCCCGCAACTCCTAAATGAGATAGAACAACTACGAGAGAAGGGAAAAACGGTCAAAACACAAAAAATTTTAAATTTCAATGCGAGGGTCATTATATATGTACTTTCATCAAATCATATGTTAGAAATATTGGGTTTTTAAGAGATACAAATGAAAAATAAATAGACAACAAGGGAAAGGGTGCATGTTAAAAGACATCTTTTTACTTTGAATGGTTGTAACTTTTTCGATGGGTTGTGACTCTTTTGATAGGTTATGACTCTTTCGATAAGTGTGACTTTTCCGGTAAGACATAATAAGCAAATTTTTGTTGGTTGTAAATTCAGAGGACTAGCATTAGTTTTTAATTAGTAAAAAAATTATGAACTTCATCTGCATATTTTTTTACAAATAAATGTAGAGTCTTTGTATTATTTGTTGTTGACTTTGAGTTTGATGAAGTTATTGACGTTTAAGGTACCAGTACATCAATAATAAATATATCTATTTATCCTGAGAGAAAGTAATCTATAACCTCGAATACGGTGAGGGGATTAAATTCCTTAAGAATACCTCTGAAGTAATCCATAACTTCGAATATGATGAGGAGTTAAACTCCTTAAGGATACCAACGGGCACCTAACTCATTAACAGAAAAAAGAGATCAAAATTTTCCAACATCTTACATTTCAAAGTTTCAAAATTTCTCATTTTAGACTGATAAAGTTAGAGGTGTTGTTTTCCACTAGAAAAAAGTTTGTTTTTTGATTAGTTTTTTGTCATTTGTGCTTATAATTTAGGGGGCATGTTTAGTTTGATTTTGGCGAATCTCTATTCAGTACAGTGTAATGGCATAAAGGACTAAGGGTTTGTTTGGCACGAGATATAAGGGATAATTATTTTTTAGATTAATTTTAGAATGAATTTATCTCATATTTGATTGGGATAAAATTGTGAAATGACTTATTATAAAATTAATTATCTCAAAATTATAATGTTACTTTTAACCCATATTGATGGTGGGATAACTAATTTCACCACATCGTCTAAATTAGCCAATATGTCAACTGAATTTTCTTCTACATAAATTGCTGGGGCATTTAACTTCCCTACCGACAATATCCCCATATCACTTTGTAACTGATATTTTTTGCCAGGTTAAAAAGATATTAGCAATTATAAACAAACCGGTCACGAAAAGTCCGTGTAAAGCATGGGCCCAATATTTTTTATAAATTAATATTATAACAATAATCATATAAATTAAAATGACATCTTTCAAATTTTAAAAATTTAATAAATTCATTTTTCAGAATAATTTTTGCATATATTGTTAAAATATTTTAAATTATCAATTATTGTGATTTATTATTCAAATTATAATTTTATTTCAAAAATTTAATTCACGATCAAAATTAAACTCTATAAATGTATAAATTAGTAAATAGTGAGAAAAGGAAAATTCAATGGGTCTATATTGTTGTTTTTCAAATAACGCGGGCTCAGTATATGTTATTTTTTTGTCTCAACTTATGCAACACAAATAGAATTTAGATAATCGATTATACTTTTGATATGTTTTTAGATATTTTAAGTTGTTAACTATTGTAATTTATAATAATTTTTATGTACTTTTCAAATAATATAACATTACTCTCCTTGTCCAAACTCTTGTGGCGTTGATAGTCAATTATATTTTTAAAATAATTTTAAGTTTTTAATTAAATTTATAATACTTTTATTCTATTCCAATTTAAATGACATTGATATAATTTCGAGAGTCAACCAAATATTTTATATATTTTAAATCTTTTATGTCGTTAATTATTGTAATTTATAGTATTTTTTACATTTTTTTTAAATATATAACAGATTAACTTTTTCCATAGATATTTTAAGTTGTTAACTATTATAATTTATAATACTTTATATGTAATTCTCAAATGATATATGTTACTCTCCTTGTCCAAACTTTTGTGACATTGATAGTCAATTATATTTTTTAAATAATTTAAATTTTAAATTATTGTGATTTATTATATTTTTTCTTCTTTTCCAATTTAAGTGACATAATGCTTAGATGATCATAGTGATTAATTAGGGGTGATATAGTAAAATGACAATTGAAGCAGCGAAGCAAACATGTCTTAAATAATTCACAACAACTAAGTAGAAGTGGTATAACAAAATTACTATAAAAAATACTCGTGAAATAAACTTAAGTGGGTCTCATACAAGACGTCAAGTTAATTTAAAATATCAAAAGTTAATTATCATTACATATCTATTTTACCCTTTTTATTAAATATTATTAATTTTTTAATACTTAGATAATTTATAATAATTGATTAGGACTCGTATTTAGTAAAATTACGATTGAACCAACTGAGAAGACATCTCCTAAATGTCTATTTTATTTTTTATTAAATATTATTAATTTTTAAATATATAATAACTTATAATAATTATTAAAGATGATATAATAAAATCACGAAACGAGAAACTGAAAATAATTAATTAAAGATGATATAGTAAAATCATGGAACGAGAAACTGGAGCAGGCATGTTGACTCCCTGTTGCCTGCTTCTCATTCCTTTTGCCTCTTATTAGATAGTAACTAGATACCGAGGGTCCGTGGTAATATATATTATTTTTTGGTTTCAATTTATATGACACAAATAAAATTTAAATAATTAATTATATTTTTAATATGTTTTTAGATATTTTAATTTGTTAACTATTGTAATATTTAATACTTTTTATGTAATTTTCAAATAATATATGTTACTGTATTCCTAGGGCTTTGAGCTAAAAGTGACCAAAAAGTTTGAAAATAAGGTGTAGGTGATTCAAGTCTTAATAATTGAGTGTAGATGACAATTATTTTATTATGGATTAAGAAAGTTGGAAAAGTTTGCAAATAACCCACAAGTTTTTAAATTTACACTTTGATTCAAATATTACCTAATATAACGAAAAACGGAGAAAAAATCGTGTTTCTCTCTCTTCTCATCCATTGTTGTTTTCTCTCTCTAAGAGATTTTTGTTGTTCATTATTGCTGCTGCTTTATTCATCATTTTCTGCTTCATTATCATCATCTACTACTTCATTATCATCTTCGTCTTCTTCTTGTTGACCATTGTTGTTGTTGTTGTTACCGCTACTGCTGCTATCTGACCAATTTCTTAGGTCAAATTTTATTTCATACATTACTTTTCACTTTGGCATTACTTCACAGGAGACTTTGGTAAGTCAAATTATGATTTTTAGTTGAATTTGTCATATGGGTAACTGTTATTGTGCTATTTTTTCAACAATAGATAGCACACAAACATGAATGCAACATAAGAGACATCTGTTTAAACAGATCAATCATTTGTTGCGGCAGATGAGCCATTTGTTACAACGGAAGACATATGTTGGATTCATGTTTATGGTTTTATAATATTGTAACATGAATCAAACAGATGGGTCATCTATTGCAACAAATTAGTTATTTATTGCAACAGGGTAAATATCTGTTGCAATAAATTAGTAACCTGTTGCAATAGAACCTGAACTCGATTCTGACAGACTAGTTATCTGTTGCAACATGATAAATATCTTTTGCAACAAATTAATAACGTGTTTCAACAGAACTTGTACTATGTTCCAACAGACGCGTCATCTGTTGCAACAGATGTATAGTTTGTTGCAATATATGTTTCACCTGTTACAACAAATGACTCGTCTGTTGAAATCAGCTTTAGGAGTGTAACATGAATCCCAACAGGTAAGTAATCTATTGCGATTGATTACTTACCTATTGCAACAGATTACACATCTGTTGGGATTCATGTTACGACACTATAAAATCACTATTGACTTTTTTTAACAAATGACTTTATTTAGGTACCACTAATGGAAGGATCAATAACAATAGGAGTAGATTGTCATGGTCAACGGATCGAGAAGAGAAATCAATATGTATGGCGTTGAAAGGAGGGTGAAATGCTAGAGATGATAGCTATGACAGTCCAAAGTGATATTTTATATGATGATTTTGTGAAACTTAATCATTAGCTATTGTGGATTGAATTGTCAACCGAAAGAACTTGTCATCAGTTACATGCAAACTCTTTTCAAGATAATTGATCGGGTTCGGTTGCGTGCTTATCTTAGTGATTAATCTGGGATGGTGTTAAGGGTATACGAGGTTGAAAAGATGGGAGAGAATGAGAACCAAAATTTAGAAGAAGAACAACAACAAGATATCTTTGATGATAGGTTGGATGATCTAGACATGAACATTCCAGATGATGATCAAACACCTACGCCTGTTGATGCAACCAATACGGTGGGAAGTTCTTCTCGATCGACACAGTCTGGTAGTCGTCAAGATGATGAGACTGGCTTTTACAAGGGAATGTCATTCAAGGACAAGAAAGAACTATCTACTACTTTGTTTATTTCTTACTTGAAAAAAGATTTCAGAATAATGAAGGTGATTAATTTGAGCAAAGTCTTTTGCTACAAATGTGCTAATCTGAACTGCAAGTGGTGGTTGAGAGCGGTAAAGTACTTAAGTTCTGACAGATTCGTCATTCATAAACATGAAAAGTATCACACAGGTGGTTCGGAGCACTTTCTGGGTCAAAATCCTTACGCCACGACAAAGGTCCTCGGTGAATAATTCAAGAATAGATTCCCTAATGGCAAAGGCCCTTCTACAATGGTTATGGCCAATCAACTCCTTATGGAATTGGGTGTCCTAGTTAGTTATTGGAAGATATATACTGCTATGGGGATTTCCAAGGACTTGGTTAGGGGGACACACGAGCATGGGTATACAGTCCTTGATGCCTACCGTTACATGTTTGAGTCCACAAATCTCGGAAGTAAGACGGCGTTGCATGTTGATGAAAATGGAAGGTTTAATTACTTTTTGTATCCTATGGTACTTGGATTCAAAGTTTTCGACATTTGAGAAAAGTCATTGTGGTCGATGGTACCTTCTTGAGGAGTAGGTATAATGAAGTTCTGCAAGTGGCGGTGGCGCAGGATGCGGAAAATTACATCTTTCCTGTCGCTTTTTGTGTAGCGGACAAGGAATGTGATGCCTATTATAGATTTTTTTGAACAACTTCAAAGCTGCGTCGAAGATACCGAAGAGTTGTGTTTTGTTTTAGATAGGCATCCAAGTATTCCAAAAATGGGTTCAATTTTCTTCACTTCAGCTTACTTTGGTTGTTGCATCATGCATCTTGGAGAGAACATTCAGACCAACTTTTACAATGAAAGGGTCGTGACCTTTTTTTATAGAGCAGCTAAAACATATAGTAGAGAGGCGTTCTTAGACCATCTCAATCAAATAGCGGATATGCATCCCCAGGCAGCAGAACATATCGTACGTGTCAGTTTCCAGAGATGAAGTCAGGCATTCTGTCCGACAAATAGGTACATTCTTATGAATTTAATGTCTTGTTTGAGTTACAAGTTTAGTATGATGTCGTACTAAGTGATTCTTTTGTATAAGTACAATATTATGACGTCAAACATAGATGAATCAGTGAATTTATTGTTTGGTGATGACTATTAAATTTATTTCAAGGCCCTGTTTGAAATAATAAACAAGAAGTATGGACAATGTTTTCACAAAAAACGTGTGGAGTACGAGGACCCATGAACCCCATTTGTTCTAGAAGCGGAAAAAATAATATCAACGAACATCAATCTGGGGAATAGGTTATTATCTCATCAAATAGCAGGCTACAAGTTCAGTATCAACGGTAATGGTGATATTTCCACGACCGATCTTCAAACAAAATCTTGTACATGTAAAGTTTTTGACTTGGTCAAAATACCCTGTCCACATGCTATGACAACACTTCGAGCTCAATACGGTGTAAAATATGAAACTAAAATTTATGAGTACTCCTCTCCATATTATTCGGTGGAAAAATATACAATGACATATAGTAGACATATTACTTCAGTGTCTCCCAAAGAATCCTGGGTTGTTCCTGCAGAGCTTTTGGAGAGATTAATACCTCCTCCATATATTAACCCAAGCACTATCAAACCAAAAAGAATGCCATATAAGAGGAGGCGTGAAGTCGAAGAATTATTTCCATCAAGAAGAAATAAGTGCTCCGTATGTAAGAGCGCTGGCCACAAAAGAACTACATGCCCAGATCGTAATCCACCATTATCGTTGTAATTGCAAAAACTTATGTTGTTGTTTGTTGTGGACTTTTATATATTTAACACATTGTTGTGAACGTAAATTTTATCATTTATTAAATAAAATATTTTATTTAATAACTTGTGCATCAATAAAAAGAGGCAAAACATGAACTAAATACAGCAGACCACAAAATTATTTTCAATAGATTACCCATCTGTTGCAACAGATGGACATTAGCTGGAAGAACACAATACAATTCATCAAACTAGAATATTTTCCTCTAACAGATGACAAATCTGTCGTAACAGATGGATAATCTATTGAGAGGAACCCAATCGATGACCAATTTTTTCCAACACATGGTCCATCTGTTGAAAGAACACAAAAGCTAAAATTGCTATTGCTACTAGATTCAAAATTGCTCCTTACCTCCAACCGTTGACATGTTAACATGTTTAGAAGAAGAAATAGATAAAATAAAAATTAAATAAGAACTAAAAAGCCAAAGTCGATCAAAAATAAAATTTTTATTAAACGAAAAATAAAATACATTAGGTATAGATTCGATATAGAAAAATTAAAATACATACACTAAAAGAAAAAACATATTCTAATTATTATCATCATCATTATTATTGTCAGTCGGCCAATCGTCAATCGGCAGCAACAGGGCCCTCATCAGCCTCTGCATATTTCTGAACATCCTTTCTCTCAGGCAACCAACTCCCTCTGCAGGTCGTTAACCTGCCTCTGAAGTTCCCGCATGGTGTCGCGTAGAATAGTAATAGCCCGAACAAGATCATCCATATCTAGAACACGCATGAATTGACAAAAAATGTAAACACAAAAGTAAAGAAAAGAGTCTGAATGTAATATAACGTATACTACCAACTGGTAGATTTACATATAAAAAAACTTACCTCAATGAGAAAGGAATTTTCTCTTTGAATAGAAGTGGTTGAAGATGTAATACGAAAAGATAAAATTCAAGAAATAAATAAAAGTGGAGTAGAATGAAGATTAAGGAGGGACCTATTTATAGAGGATTAAATTTGAATGTGTTAGACAAAAAGGCACGACTGTTCAGCTCCACTGTACTAATTACATCAAACTGCGAGCTTTTTGTTTTCTGTGAAAAGTCGTGATTTTTTCTTTTACATTCAAAATTCTCACCTTTTCAAAATGGTTTGAGACTTAATGACAACAATTATTATTAAGTTATTGCAACAGATCGTCCACCTGTCACAACAGATAACCCACTAGCGCAACAAATCTACCATTTGTTGCAATAGAGGGTCAGTATATGCAATAGATTAGACATCTATTGCAACATATGTATTATCTATTGGAGAAGATATTTTTATTTCTTCTAACAATTGATTCATTAGTTGCAATAGATGGGGGATTTGATTCATCAGCTGTTTTGAATGTGTTAGAAAAAAAGTCATGAGTGTTCACCTCTTTTTTAATAGTCATCACATACCTTAATTAATCCGAATTGGTGACTTAATATATAAACATATTTAAAAACAAAAAAGGTGAAAAGTCATGACTTGTAGCACTTATTTTTTCTTGACGGGAAAGTAGTCATCTGACATTGAAGATGGTTACCCTTTGAGCCTCCGTAGTCTTGTACACTACTTAACGATGGGAAGTGAAGAATAAACATTGTCTGACACTGATGGGGTAGAAAGAATAAGGTGCATGCAGATGAATGGATCCACTTTCATACGTGGGAGTTATGTATTATTTCTCAGGCTATCGTGTCAGACACACATAAAGTACAATGATTTTGTGAATGCAGTTTTTTACCGATTAGACATTGATCTTTCAAAAAAGATCCTGAATTTTACAGTTTAGTTTGATAGGTGCGAATTGATAAGGTCGAAGGGTTCCAAGACGGTGGTGTTGATATCCTGTTACAATTTAATGATGGTTTTGCTCATATTTATGTGTCAAGTTTGGAGAAAGGTTTAAGTTTTTGGTGGCAGTGTAAATATTCAATAGTGATTGGACCAATTTTAATGGTGCAATGGACTTTTGAAAGGCCTCCAAAGCCTCACACTGTAACAAATAAGAATGGAAAACCAATAGAAATTCCCCTGGTCTAAATTTATATGGATGGGTTGCTCAAGGAGACTATTATACAGCAGAAGGTGCTTGCGAGAATACTTGTGCAGGAAGGGGGAGGTGGAGAAGACAATATATCATCTCAGACCTTGTTTAAGAGGAAACACAAGGAAACAAGTAAGGAACTTCTAGAAAACCTGGCCAATAAAATTGACTTGAGAGATGAAAAAACTGAATGAGCTTCAAATGTGGAAGTGTATCCAAATATTAAAATCCGCTAGTCCTTCTTGAAAAAGAAAAATACTCAAGAGGATTGGAGATGGACACTTTGTTAGGGACTACGACTAGCGAGCGTGGCCTCAATGAAGACCCACAAAGTACAGGACCAGAACTCTAAAGAAGCAGCTTGGCAAGCACAACGAATTGGTAAGATTTTCAGTCAAGAATTAAACCTGAACCAATAACTCTAGAAGTAAAAATAAGGGAAGCCAAGGCATCAATTTATGAAGTCTAACTTGCATCCCATGCCTTCTATTTGTGGTTCTGATAAGGTCAATCGCAGTAGAAATAAAAAGGTCTGAAGATGGGCAAAAATCCCATGCCTTGTTGTTTCCGCTGCCTTTGACCTGACCAGAGCCATAAACTGGAGGCATGGGATGCAAGTTTAACTTCAGAAATTGGCACATTTGCTTGATCCCTTAGTTTTACTTCAGGAGTTGTTTGTTCAGGTTTCAATCCTAACCGATAATTTTACCACCATCGGTGCTTGCAAAGCTGTAACCTTAGAGTTTTGGTCCTGCATTTTGTGGGTCTTTATTCAAGAAACGCTAGCTAGTTGCAGTTCCCTAACAAAGTGCACAACTCCAATCTACTTCAGTTTTTTTCTTTTCAAAATGAACTGATTGATTTTTATTTTTGGACACACTTTCACATTTGCAGCTTATTCATTTTTTTTTTTTATGTCAATTTCATCAGCCAGTTTTGCTACACTTTTCTTCCTACCCTGTGTTTCTTCTTAAATAAGGTTTGAGTTGATATATGATTTTTTCCACCTCCCCCTTCCCACACAGGTATTCTTCCAATCACCTTCTGTTGTATAATATTCTCCTCAAGCAATTCATCCATATAAATTTGGACCAGAGCAATAACTATATTCCACTCTTGTTTGCAGCAGTGCGAGGCTTCGGAGGCCTTTCACAAGTCTATTGAACCCTTAAAAATAGTCCAATCACTATTTGAATGTTTACACTGCCACCAAAAACTTGAACCCTTTTCTAAACTTGACACATAAATATTAGCAAAATCCTTTTTAAACTGTAACAGGGTATCGACACCACCTACTTGGTCCCTCAGCATTACCAGTTTGAACCTAACAATCTTAACTGTAAAATGTCTTATCTTGTTTGAAAGATTAACTCCTAATAGGTAAAGAACCAACATTTATAAAATTAGTGTACTGGATATTTGTTTTCACGATAGGTTGATCAGTTTCACTTTCTTTTATCTGCAAACAAAAGGAAAATATTTGATGTCAAACAAGATAAAAACAAAAAGAACATTACAAAAGGGTAACACAAAATTGAATAAATCAATAGATGACCCATCTGATGCAACAGATGACCCATCTATTCAACCTATGAGCCATCTGTTGCAACATGCGATGCATCTGTGGCAACAGATGGTTGACATGTTGTAATAGATGGGTCATATATTGGAATAAATATAATACCCCCACAAAATTTTCTCGTAGTCTGAGCCTTAGAGCGTGTTTAGCAAAGTGTAAATCCAGCCCTAAAAGGTTGAGAAATGTCTTCCTAAGTAAGAAATATTTTTAACCATATATAATTTCCCTAATATTGACTTTTTGTCATGTAGATCATTGAATAATCTTTCCATCGATACCAATTTCACCAAAATCCGACATCGAACGAGGAAGTTATGGCCGTTTTATAAAAAGCAGTCAGAACCGCCCAGGTATGATGGCCGGGTGGATAGACCGTCGAGCTTGCGATGGACCATCACCCAGAATGTCTCAACCAAGGAATTAACTCCTTTTTTGGCCCTAGTATGACGGCCGAGAAGACGGACCATCAAGCTAGCGACGGACCATCGCCGCTGAGGTAGTATGGCCTCATCCTGGCCAATGTGCGACGGACAATCCGACGGACCGTCGGGTTTGCGACGGACCATCGATAAGACCATCGCATTGAGGCAGTGTATTTTTTCTGACCGATGTGCGATGGACGATCCGACAAACCGTCAGACTAAGAGACGAACTGTTGCTTCGACCGTCGCATCCCCTGTTCAACATTTTTAACTCATTTTAAAAAGGACTTTTTGGTCTTTTTCCACTTTTTTCAGTCCCTATTTATATCCAATCAAGGATCATAACTTCATTTCTCCTCTTCAACATCAAAATCTAGGGTTTCTACAAAATCAAAACCCTTTTTTCTTCTTTAAGAAAAATCAAGAAATCAAGAATCTCTCCAAGAGCCTTCAAGAAAGAGTTTCCCTAAGGTATGCAAATGTTGATTCTTGGGTCCCTTTCATCCAAGAAGCTCAAGAATCCTTTTCTAAATTCAAAGATTCTTATGTTTATGAGTTTTCATGATTCATGTGAATTGAAATTGGAGTTCATGCTATTATTGATTTTTAATTCATTTTTTGTTTACATGGTTTTCAAGCTTTGACCCTAGTATGTGATATTCATGTGATGTCCATGATAAACCCTCTTCAAGTTGCTTGTTAAGTGATGTGTTCATGTCAATTAAGTGTAGGATTTATTGAATAAGCAAAACATACTCCCCATATGTTTGACAAAATGCTTATGTGAAAGAATTAGAGCCATTATACCATGTTGACTAGAAATCCCAAATTGTGTGCAAGCCCATGCATGCCAAGTTTTTATTGAAAAGCCTTAGTGAATGAATTGTGACACGATAGCATGAAATTCTCCCAATTATGTGCTTTTCGATACATGCTAAGACTTTAATACATGCTAAGTGTTTTTATGGATGTCGAATCTATGTTATTTTATCATGTTCTATGCTTTTGATGTCTCTGTATACTGCCTTTTATACTTCCTTTTATCTTGAGCTGGGGGTCTATCGAAAACAACCTCTCTACCTCGTTAGAGGTAGTGGTATGGACTGCGTACACTCTACCCTCTCCAGATCCCACTATGTGGGAATATACTGGGTTAGTTGTTGTTGTTGTTGTTATTGAAGTGTTTGATGCAAGACCTTGTTGAATGGCGTATGAGCCAATAGAATGTCTCCCTATACTATCACATGTTTACGATTTCTAAATTCTTAAAGATATGCTTTAGCAATTGTGATGGTGAATGAATGTCCATGATCTTGATTATTCAAGAATGACTATGTTTTACTTTTATGTTATCGAGTCCTGGGGGTATTTATACCCGAAAAATTAGCTGTAGTCTAGAGCCCGCATCAGTTTTCTCGATAATCTCAGTCAAGCCACAATTCTCAAAACAAAGTGAGTTATAGAACTCTGTACTCTCATATAGATACAGAACGTAATAAATCTCAGTATTCTTAGTAATCTCAGTATCACTAGTATTCTAGCTTCAGTTCAGTACTCAACTCAGATCTAGTAGTATTCAAGTGTCCAGTTCAGACCTCAGTAGCATTAGAGTAATCTTTTTAGAGCTCAGTATCATTCAGTCAGATAATGAGATTCAGTAATATTCCGTCAGATACGAAACCAAGTGAATTCAGCTTAACCCAGTCAGATTATTCGAGAAACATAATCTGTATCAGATTCAGCTCATTTTAAGTTCAGTTAAGAATCAATTTAGAGTCTTTCAATTGGGTTTAGGATCTAGCACCGAGAGAGTGCAGGGATGACGGCTCCCCGTTAAAGAGGTAGAGTCATTAGGAGAAATCCCTGAACTCCAGAACTGCGTAGCTAGCGCAGGATGTAGGAGTCACCCATTAGGAAAAGTCTTGACTATTATACTGCCTTAGGCTTGACATTCTGTGAGGGTCACCCGTTAGAGAGGCTTGACCAGAGTTGAGGTCTTTACCCATGAAACGGTATTGATATCCTTCCAGCTGGGGTTACAGGTTGGACCCCACCATTTCAGATTTAGGGCATGTCGGTTAAGTGAGAACTCCCACAGTTGTAGTTTTAGTATCAGTCTTCAGAGCAGAATTCAGAAATCAAGACTGTCAGATACAGTCACCTGTCTCAGTAAGGAACTCAGATAGTTTCATAGATTTATGGACCACCCGCTAGATAGGCCTGGTCCCTTATAAAGTTATCCAGTATCAACATTATCAGATCCAAAGATCACCCGTTAGATAGCTTGATCTCAGTCTCAGATTCAGTTTAGTAATCTCATTATTAGATCCAAAGATCACCCGTTAGATAGGCTTGATCTCAGTCTCAGATTTAGTTGAGTAATCTCATTATCAGATCCAGAGATCACCCATTTGATAGGCTTAACCTCAGTCTCAGATTCAGTTGAGTAATCTCATTATCAGATCTAGAGATCACCCATTAGATAGGCTTGATCTAAGTCTCGGATTCAGTTGAGTAAACTCATTATCAGATCCATAGGTCACCCATTAGATAGGCTTGATCTCAGTCTCACATTCAGTTGAGTAATCTCATTATCAGATCTAGAGATCACCCGTTAGATAGTCTTGATCTCAGTATCAAATTCAGTAGAGTAATCTTATTATCAGATCCAGAGATCACCCGTTAGATAGGTTTGATCTCAGTCTCAGATTCGGTTAAGTATTCTTATTATCAGATCCAGAGATCATCCGTTAGATAGGCCTGATCTCATTCTCAGATTCAGTTGATTATTCTCATTATCAGATTCAGAGATCTTCTGCTATATAGGTTTGATCTCAGATATAATCTCTTCTTATCATTTATAGTAGATTCAGGGATCATCCGTTAGAGAGGTTTTATCTCTAATTCAATCAGTTGAGAGTAGCAAACTCAAAGTGCAGTCACTGATGTGAGTAGATTCAGTAAATCAGCTCCAGTAACATCAATTTATGGGATCACTAGCTAGAGAGGACTGATCTCAACTCCAGTACTCAGTTATCAATATCAGGGGATTCAGTTATTCAGTATCTCAGTATTAGTAGTGAGTTCAGATGACAGTAAAGCAGTACCCGAGTTGCAGTATTTTGAGTCACGATGATTTCAGTTATGATTTGTGCATTCATGCATGTGTTCTCATTCAGTACTCTTATGATTATTCAGTTAAGTAATTGTTCCTGCATAAGCCCTTACATTTAGCCTTACCTCTTCTTTATACTCGGTACATTCCCGTACTGACGTATTTGCGCTATGGTATTTTATTTGACACCATAGGTTCATAGGTACGAGATCCAGAGTACCCTTAGCAGCTCAGTCCCAGTCAGCAGTAGTAGATATAGTAGTGAGTCCTCTTCATTCGAGGATGATCCTTATTTTATTATCGCATCAGATTTAGTTTATTTTCAGTAGACGGAGTTAGTTGGGGGCATGTCCCATCAACTCCATAGTTCAGACAGTTTAGAGGCTTTTCGAACAGATGTATCGGTTTTTAGTTTCCAGTTTTGAGTATTTTTAGATGTTTTGAACCTTATGGCCAGTTTTTCCATTTATTATCTATATTATACAGTGCTCAGGTACAGATATCAGTAGAGGGTTAGCTTGTGGTCCTTCGGGACCATGAGCATCGTGTGATGTTTTGGTTCCAGAAAAATTAGGTCGTTACAATAAATCAAACCAGCCTTAGTACTGGTTTGATTTCTTCCAGCAGTTGCTCTATCTGTTCAAACAACTATTCATCAATTGAAACAGTTGAGGAAACTATTGCAACACCACCAACAACATCAACAATAAAGAAATAACACCATATGTTCCAACACCATCAACAACACAAACAACACTTGTTCCAACAACACCAATACCCCCAACAACAACACCACCAAAGTAACAAACAAAAGACATAAAGAATGATACTGACAACAAGGCTTTGTAATTTCTACCAACAAATGACTTTTTTTTTACATATTTTAATAAAAATAATGGTTCGTTCATTCAAGATTTAAAATTCACCTTTTCTTCAATTTTCTCAATAAATAGGAAACTGGTAATGGGTAAATCAATATTAACAACAGATGTAAATATCTAATTTAAATAACGTACAAAGAAAAAGATGAGAAGAAAAGAACAATAGTGAACCATACCCGCAATGTCAAAAATGCAAAGGGATCAGAACACCCATTTCAGTCAAGAAAAGATATTGATCGGTTGAGATTTGAAAGTATCCTCATTCGAAAGAGGAGAGAAAAGAGAGGAAAAAAAGAGACGATTGTGATTACCTCAAAGAGGAGATAAAGAGAATTTTGAATAAAGAAAAAAGATGAGTTGAGTTAATTTATGGCTGAAGGAGAGAGAATTATAGATATGGGTTTTAAATATTTATTAATAACTTTGAGGGGCATGAGGAGACGGTGACATTCAAAAGAAAATATAAGATTACCCAATGAGGAGATTTTTGAGTTATCCAAGTAATATTTTTTACCGCTTTAGCATTTTATCCTTTTTATCTCGGACAGGAAATTAGAAAATTACTTTAAAATAAAAAAAATCCTAAAACATATAAGTCATACTTTGTAACAGATGACAATTTATGTTTGAAAATTTCAAATGGCACGGTCATCTGTCGTAACAGATGGCAATGCCTATTTGATAATTTACAACAGATAGTTAATCTGTTGCAACAAATGACTTAATCTATTTGATAAATTCCAATCGATAAGTCATTTGTTGCAATAGGTTGAACATTTATTTTTATACAATTTCAATTGAGTTCATATGTTCAACTACAATTTCAATTGATTAAGCTAGAACTAGGGATGAGCTTATAGGATTAACTACAACTTCAATTGAGTTTTTTTGGCAATTGCATGATATTGGTATTGCGTTCCTCCCGACCTGAGTAGTCGATCGATCACTCTGATTTGAAGTGATTCTTATTACCTTATTGTCAAGCTAATACCTAAATTGATTAAGCTTGAACTAGGGATGAGCTCATAGGGTTAAATACAACTTTAATTGAGTTTTTTGGCAATTGCATGATGTTGGTATTGCGTTCCTCCCAACCTGATTCATCGATCGATCACTTTAAGTTGAACCGATTTTTATTGCTTCATTGTCAAGCTAATACCTAAATTGATTAAGCTAGAACTAGGGGTGAGTTCATAGGGTCAAATACAACTTCCATTGAGTCTTTTGGCAATTGCATGATGTTGGTATTGTGTTCCTCCCGACCTGAGTCGTCAATCGATCACTCTAAGTTGAAGCAATTCTTATTACCTCATTGTTCAGCTAATACCTAAATTTATTAAGCTATAAATAGGGGTGAGGTCATTGGGTCAACTACAACTTCAATTGAGTCTTTTGGCAATTGCATGATGTTGGTATTGCGCTCCTCCCGACCTGAGTCATCGATCGATCAATCTGAGTTGAAGAGATTCTTATTAACTCATTGTCAAGCTAATACCTAAATTGCTTTAAAATAAAATATATAAATCATACTTTACAATAAATGATAATTTCTATTTTAAAATTTCCAACGACTCCGTCATCTGTCGCAACAGATGGCAATGCCTATTTGATAATTTACAACAGATAGTTAATTTGTTGCAACAGATGACTTAATTTGTTTGATAAATTCCAATATATAAGTCATTTGTTGCAACAGGTTGAACATTTGTTTTTATACAATTTCAATTGAGTTTATATGTTTTACTACAACTTCAACTAATTAAGCTAGAACTAGGGGTGAGTTCATAGGGTCAACTACAACTTTAATTGAGTCTTTGAAAATTGCATGATGTTGGTATTGCATTCCTCCCAACCAGTATCGTCGATTGATCACTTTAAGTTGAAGCGATTCTTATTACCTCATTGTCAAGCTAACACCTAAATTAATTAATCTAGGACTAGGGGTGAATTCATAGGGTCAACTACAACTTCAATTGAGTCTTTTTGCAATTGCTTGATGTTTCCCGACCTGATTCGTTGATCGATCACTCTAAGTTAAAGCGATTCTTATTGCCTTATTGTCAAGGTAATACCTAAATTGATTAAGCTAGGACTAGGGGTGAGTTCATAGGGTCAACTACAACTTTAATTGAGTCTTTTGACAATTGCATGATTTTGGTATTGTGTTCCTCCCGACCAGAGTCATCGATCGATCACTCTGAGTTGAAGCGATTCTTATTACCTCATTGTCAAGCTAATACCTAAATTTCTTTAAAATAAAAAAAAGATCTTAAAACATATAAGTCATACTTTGCAATAGATGACAATTTCTGTTTGAAATTTTCCAATGGCTCGGTCATCTATCGCAATAGATGATAACGCCTATTTAATAATTTACAATAGATAGTTTAACTATTGTAACAGATGACTTAATCTGTTTGATAAATTCCAACAGCTAAGTCATCTGTTGCAATAGGTTGAATATTTGTTTTTATACAATTTTAATTGAGTTCATATGTTCAACTATAGCTTCAATTGATTAAGCTAAACCTAGGGGTGAGTTCATAGGGTCAACTACAACTTCAATTCAGTCTTTAGAAATTGCATGATATTGGTATTACGTTCCTCCCAAACTGAGTCGTCGATCGATCACTCTGAGTTAAAGCGATTCTTATTACCTCATTCACAAGCAAATACCTAAATTGATTAATCTAGGACTAAGGGTGAGTTAATAGGGTCAACTACAACTTTAATTGAGTCTTTTGTCAATTGAATGATGAGATGGTTAAAAATTACGCATATCTTTTAAAATTTTAAAAAATATTTAAGATCAATTCGGACCAAGTTAACATTTTCAAACCTTGTCATTCTTTTCCAAAATACAAATAAACCCATACAAATCATCCATTTGCGAAAAAAATATTTCATCATTTCAAATCTTGAGTTCTTACTCTTTTCTCTCTCTCAACAATACAGATAACAAATACTTAACAAATTGTTCAACCCTTCACAACAGATTGATTTTCTTCCCATTTCCAACCACATAGGTATTATTTTCGACTTCATTCTTGCTTGTATAAATTATTTTCTCTATCTTCATAGGTAACAGAGTTTGAGAAGAGTTCTATATTTGTTATTTTTAGTTGTATTATCTTCGAGAATAAGTTTACAATTTTGAGTTTTGATGGTAAAATCATAGGAAGAACTCGAGAAAACCCTAGTTTCTGTCGAAGTATTTCGTTGAATGTCGTGGTATTGTTGGATGGTGTTTGTGGTGTTGGTGGTGGTGGTGGTGGTGATCGTCGTGGTGGCATTGGTGGTGTTTGTGGTGGCTGTTGGTGGCATTGGTTGGTGGTGTTTGTGGTGGTTATTGGTGGTGTTTATAATGTATTTTTTAAAATTTATGCATACATCAATTGTAATGTAATTTTTTTATTTTTTTGTTATGTGTAGGTAAAATATGTCTCCCAAAAGAAAAAAAAAGTGACAGTGGATCAACTTCTGACCACCTAACAAAAATGGCTATAGTATAGAGGGATTTGAAGGATCTTCCTGAACAATCTTAGTCAGGAAAAACTAAAGCTCAGGAAAGTTATGAAAATGATGTTGAGGGAGGTGGACAAGGGTCTGTAGATGGTGATGAGAAAAATGAAAATAAGGAGGAGGATGAAGAAGATAAACAAGAATAGAAGGGATAAAAAAGTAAGAAAGAGGATGATAATGCATCACCAATGGGGCATGAATTAATATCAAAATCCCAGCATAAGGCTGTCAAAACTATTAGTATTGACAGGTTTCAAGTTGCGATGCCGATAGATGACCCTGAAGAACTAACTGGTGATCTTGTACTTAAATGTCAGTTGGGGAAACCGTTTGACGACTTTAGGAATATTATGAAGAATGAAAACATAGATGGACTTTCTAAGAAGAGCTGCTTTGGACACTTTCTTGAGCTTTCTAAGGACCAAACTGCCCATTTCCAAATGAGCATGGTATATGATCTTCTCAAGCGCAGGATAAAGTATGTGGGGATGATAAAGATTCGAAGGAGGTGGAAAAAAGATGGATGAAATATGGATCAACTACTATGGCATGCCGGTTTGTTTTGGCTTGAAAGAGTTTGCTATAGAGATGGGCTTGAGATGCGATCATATAAAAGAACCTCTCACCAAGAAAACACCATGAAAATGGTCCAAGGCAAGCAATACAGCTAAACCACCACTATTAAATAGTGGTAAGGCATTGTCCCAGCACCACCCACCAAAACCAACAAACGCAAGGAAAACATAGATGGGTTGTTGGACATTGCTAGACGTGGGTGCAAAGCCAATGAGTTGATAGAATATCTTAAGGATAAAACTATACCAAAGAAGTACAGGGAGAAGTTGTGCTTAGTTTGGTTTGCCCATTCCGTTATATTGGCAAAAGACGTCAACAAAGTCATAGAATATGATTTGTTGAAGCTTGCTTATGATTTTGAGAAATTCAACAATTATTCCTGGGGATATGATAGCTACTACTTGACTGACAAATATTTACTGACAAAGCTATCCCCAAAGACGATCACATTATACGGATTTCTTTGGGGATTATGGTAAATTTAATCACTAGTTATTTACTCATCCACTAATTTATATTAAATAATTATTATGACATTTTTTTGCTTGCCTCCTGTTTACATTATTTAGGCTTGGGAATTTGAAGTCATTCTTTACCTACGAAAGTAGGTCAAGGATTACCCGGATGAGGTTTCTCATCCAAGGATCCTTAGGTGGTTTGCTGAAAAGAGCAGCATAAGAATTAAGGAGGCAGATCTCTTTAACCTCCCAGATGATGCAGTCCATCTTCTTTCAAGTAAAATAATTTAACTCAAAGAAAGATATTAAAACAGATGTGCCATCGGTTACGACAGATGGGTTGTCTATTGTAATAGATTACCCGTCCACTGCAACTGGTGCAACAGATGAGTAATCTTTTACGACAGACGATCCATATTTCACAATAGATTAACCAATTGTTTCTCTGTTTCTCTGAAACCGACTCAATAGATTACCCATCTACTGCAAATTATGCAATAAATAGGTAATCTGATGCAATATATTGTTAATTTATTGCAACATATAGATCAACTATTGCGACAAATAGATTATCCGTTGCATAAGTTATTTGTGTTAAAATGTAACCTAATTGACTGGAAATTACTATATGATTTAAATGTATCTATCTTTTTTTATAGGTTGTGCATCCATGGATCGTGCCTACTGAGCATGAGTTGGGGATGACTTCTTTTATTACTCTAGGTTTTGTTGATACAATAGCAGACTCAATGGTGGAGTTAATAAAGAAGGAATTGGATGGAGCAACAGTCATAAGAAGAGTAGTTAGGAAAGTTCATTCTAGTGTTGAGGCTCTTCATGACCAACCTACTACAACAGATCCGGGTGCTTCTTCTGGGGGTGTTGCTGGTGGAGTTGATATTGGTGGCAGGCATGCTGATGCTACTGCCAGTCATGATGTTGAGCATGTTGGTGCTCAAGAAAAAATAAATATGTTTGAAAATACTCTTTTCACAGGTTTCTCTCACCCTTACACAGGTCTCTCTCACAATTACACCGGTCCCTCTTACCCGTCTTCACCCTCATGTTCTCGTTCTAAATGTGAAAAGTGCAAAGACAACCAGGATAAACTCTTTGAAAAAGTAGAGGCTATCGCTAAAGCTGTTGATGTATTGAAATCCAAGAGGGGTTTCATACCATCCAAGAAGGTGAGGGAGCCATACACTCCTACAGTGACGGTTGGGAGGAAGAAAAGAGCAATTAGACAAGTACTCTCCAATCGGAAATCCAAAAAATTTGCTACTCCTCCCTCTCTAAAAGTTGTTGAAGTTCAGGAGTCATTCAAGAAGGTGTACATATACACAGAACTTGGTGCCAAAGAGAAGAGGGATTGTGATGGGCCAAGCAAGACGCACGAGATTACCCCGTCCATACCTTTTCCACACAAGACTTCAGAAGTACCTATCCTTCTAATATACTTGTCATCTGTTGCAACATATATGTATTCTGGTGCAACTTGTGGTGGTTCTGTTATAACACATTACCCATCTCTTACATAAGTTACGTTAGATGGGTAATCTGTGAATAGATTCAGAAAACCCTCTATAATAGATGGACCATCTGTTGCATCTTTCCACTATGTTTTCCTTATTTACAATTACTAACCTATATAAAAATTGACTTCTTATACCACATTATGTTGAAGAAATTCTCGGCCTCATGAGGCGCAGACAATTAGCATATGCGAAAGCTTATAAAGCTACCGATAGAATAATGGAACTCGACTTCTATAAGAATATCAAGGATAGGTACAATGATCTTAGTAAGCCAACATCAACTCCCGGTAGTGAGGGATTTCATTCATTACTTTCTGTGTTCCAATGGGATGAAAAAATGATAAAATATGTTAGAGGAGAGAGGCTAAATCCACACAGCAAGGTTGGACCAAGGCAAAGAGGATTGTTGGAGTCATGAATGTAGACGGCATACATTATCAGGTTGTTGAGATACTTTTTGGGGAGGGAAAGATCAAGGTTTATGATTGCAACTTACCTGCCTTGGACGAGGCCAATTTTTTTACCTACATGCAACCACTGTTGTAATTGTTCCCGATCTTGTTGAGCCAGAGTAAACTAATAGATCGTTTGACAACGAAAGTGTTGATGAAGCTATCATGGGATTTTGAAGGTCGAAACAAGGACATGGACCTTCCAAAATATGAAACCGCTGCCTCGTGCGGGTTGTACGCTCTTGCACACATCGAATATTTGTTGACCGGCACAAAAATGGTCAAGCCAACGGCCTTTTTGTGCAATAATATTATGGCAAACATGAAAGAGGTCTGGGATTATGAGGTACTAACTGGATGCTTGGAGCCTGTGAAATAACAATTTTTTTTATTTCAAGTCACTTAACTTTACATACTTTACATAAGCAATTTTTTTTGTCTGATGAAAGTTGAATTTTTTACAATGCAATAGATTGTCCATATGTTGTAAAATATATTCTATCTATTCTGACAGATAGTTTATCTATTGCAATAGGTTGGTCATCTATCACATTATGCTGATGTCTCTATCTAAATCTTATCTGTTGCAACAATGGGAAGACCTGTTTGATAATTTCTAATAGATGACTTATATGTTGCAACATATGTCTAAATTTATTTGATATTTTCCAATAATTAGGTTTGAATATCTATGTGCTCAACAACACCAAACCAGTAGTAAATACAAATACACCACCATGAAAATTTCAGCAAATAGGCTTGAATATCCATGTGCCCAACAACACCAAACCAGTAGCAATAACGCCAATAATGTAGTATCTTCTTGCTTGATTTTGTTTCTCTTCAAAAGACTTGACTTTCTTCAACAGACCCCAGATTACACGATTTGCTTGTGAAGGGTGTCGTTCTTCATACCAGTCAAAGTAATCTCATCCACCCAACTTCTACAAAAATAAGACCACAATTATAAAATAATTACAAGTCAATAATTAATCAATTAATTAAATAAAAATATATTACCTTTAATATCTTACATGTAAAAAACCTACGACCTGGATTTTTTTGAGTCCAAGAAGTCTTCAATAGAGCTTCATGACCACACTTACAATATCAAAAATCTTTATCACAAAATATAGTAGAAGATGAGTTCGATATTGTCAAGCTCAGTTGGAAAAAATAAATACAAATAATTTGAAGAATTTGGATAGAGAAAAAAAGATGATGAAGAAGATTTGGGAATCTAGGTTTAAATTTTAGGAAAAGGATGAATATATAAGACAATGAGGGAAAAATAACCGTTGGGGGCTAAATCAGACGCCAAGTCAGCAAAAATGGAGGTTCAACGAGCCTTGGCTGCGTGAATTACACGTGACCTACCATCTGGGCAAAAAGTGCCAAACTGACACATTTGATGCCTATTTTATTTTAGGTGTTTAAAATAAGCATTGTCTACTTGATGCCTATTTTATTTTAGGTGCTAAAATAAACACTGTCGATGGGTTTCACATTTTTTATTTTAAGTCACTTCACTTTACATGTAGTGAATTTTTTTTTATGTTTAATGGAAGTTAAATTTTTATAATGCAACAGATTGTCCATATGTTTTAACATATATTCTACCTACTCTGATAGATAGTTTATCAATTGTAATAGGTTAGTCATTTGTTGCATTATGTTGATGTTTCTATCTTAGTCTATCTATTACAATAGTGGAAAGACCTGTTTGATAATTTCCAACAGATTACCAAACTTTTGATCGAACGGTGCATGTTCATCCCTAAGACTTGTTTTCTTTTTTATCTACCATATCTTCTAACCTAACTCTGTTTCCCCCACCCTAGCCGTCGCAGTCTCTTGTCTCTTCTCCCATCGTTATCATCGTCATCGTCAACATCTCATCTCTCTCTAATTGAATCTATATCGTTGAAGTTTTATATCAAAACTCCTAAAATTTAATGGTTTTCTTACTTTTTAAATTGTGTGTAAATGGATGATTTTTACTAATGGGGTTTCATGGTTTTGACCCTTTTGTTGGATTACTAGAAAGGTATTTTTTTAGTGACTTGGGTATTTGTTACATTTAGGAAAGATTGGGTTTTTTCGTTTGTTGGGTGTTTGAATTCATCTAAATCTTGATCTTAATTTATGGGTTATTGTTGATTCATTTGATTGACTATATTGTTCTGGTAGACTGCTATTTTGATCAGAAATGGGCTGAACTTGGGTTACCTTTGATTTGATGATTTAGTTGATGTCTTTGGGGTTTTGCAGCTTGTGCATATTTTCAAATTGAATATTTGATGATTTAGTTGATGTACATTTCCCTCTTTCTCTTTCTAACAAACAAACATATACATATATATATATAGTTGCTTGCACAATTTGTTTGATATAAATCCCCTTCTTTCAATTCCTAAATCTGAATTTTTTTGCTTTAAAATCTTTGAATTTTTGGAGTTGGAGGACTAAAACCCTAGCTTTCACTTTCACTTTGAAAATTTCCTTTTTTAAGAATCAGAAGTGATTGGCTTTGGTAGATTCCATCGTTTACGGTGTTTGAGTAGTTTCTTGATTTTAATTCAGGCGATCTATGTTGTTTGAAATTTACTTGGTTTTCTTCTGAGCAACCTTCATTCTCAGAATTTTGAGTTGAACATATTCAGTAATCTTTCACTTTCTTGAAATTGTTCTGGAAAGTATAGAAATGCCCTTTGGTAAGTCTGTTGGTGATGTATGGTGAGATAAGCAAGGGAGAATTTGGTCAAATTAACATTACTCTTTCCATTGCAGCCGTAACAAGCTACTTTTCCAGCCAACAACATTGTTCTAATTCAAGTGAATTTATCGAAATGCCCTTAAGTGCCAAAGCAGGCGGCAGTTCAACATGCCTGCTTTGACACTTGATGATTGAGCCCATTCCCCTTTATTATTAAGTAGAATAATTACTAACATTGTTGTATGCTTGTGGTTTGTCTTGGTATATAATTGATATCTTTAAACATGAATATTTTATTGGCATATTTATTTTTATGAAAAGGAGAAATCCAACATATAAGTTTAAAATTGAAATTTCGAGTAAGCAAACTAATTATTTCAAAACAAAACTTTAAAATTGAACCAACCTGAACTTATTTGATTGTGGATTATAATTTCTCAGAAACAAAATAAAACACCCTGTTTTCGAACCTTAGAAAATTTCCTGAAATTCTGGTCTCTGGACCCAATATGACTCATGGGTACGAGTCGTATATTGGGGTACGAATGGTATGGTCCAGTTGTATGCTGACTAGTGTTGGTTGTTGGGATGGATTTTGGTTACTTGAATGGGTACGACTTGAATGGTATGAATTGTATGGATGGATACGGATCGTTTAGTTTGGGTTTTCCTTATCTTAATATTAGACTTGGTAACTTAAGTTGGATCTGAGTACGAGTGGCTCACCATGAGCCATAAGCCAGGGTACGAGTTGTACCTAGGATTCGTATGGTGGTCAGTGTTCAAACCTCTTGGATTCTATTCTGCCAGGGGTACGGTTTATGGGTACCAGTCATACAGTTGGATACGACTTAGGTTTGGTGTGTCGTACCTTGGACAGTGTTGGGTCCAAGTGGGAAAGCCTAGGATATGAGAGGTGGGTACCACTCGTATAGGTTGGGTACTACTCGTAAGTGTTAGTTGTACCTTATGATGAGAATTAATGCAGTTTAAGAGACGGAAATCTGAACATTTCTCCACTTATCCTAATAAGGTCCCAGACCTATATTGCACTTGGGATGTTATTTTCCTTATTATTCTATTCTTAAACATTGGAAAAAACTCTATAATTCTCTCAGGAGCTTTTGGACAAGGAAGCTAGGGTTTCAACTAGAGGACTAAATTAGGGATCTTGTTGGTGGTTTCTCTCTGTCTACTTTGTCAATTAAGGCATGTTCTCTTCCCTCATTATTAGTTTCAACTGAAGACATGGTTTTATACAATGTTTTTATGATTTGAATGTTGTATGATTTTGGGGTTTTGGTTATAAATGCTTGGTTATGGTCTTCTCATATTTTAATTATGTTTTTATAGGCATCAATGGTGGTTTTGGATAATTGGTTGCATGGGAATAGTTCTTTGGTAATGGACTTTGGTTTTGGAAATACTATGTCCCCAATGTGTTTGATAAAATGTCTTTAACAATGTTTTCACTACAATATTGATTTTTCAATGGAACTTATGCATGGTTTAATCTTGGTAATGAAGTCCTAAATGATATGAATGATTTAAATGGTTTTAAATGGATTGAAAAGGCCTTGGTGGCCATGGTTTTGGTAAATTGGAAATCATGTGGGGAATATAGAAATCCCCTAAGGATTGACTAAGGACAATACTTGCAAGTTATTGTTAGTATAACGATACCACTAATAATAGACTTGATTAATAATAACAGAATAGTGGTTTGGATAGAAATTGGTTTTATTGGGCTTAAAGGAGGGAGATGTAGCAAAGCCGTGGAAGGTAGAGGTTCCGGGGGGATCTAAACTGGAAACTCATATTTGCCAATGTAAGGTTTGGTCCTAGTGATCGTGTGCATGATGTCACGATATATATTTTGGGGGGGGGGTGTACTAGTCATCCCAGATTTTTTTCCCTGGTTGTGCGGCTTCACGCACTATGTCCCTTTCAGCAGGGGGAGATAAACTCATATAACCCGTGGGTGATTTAGGACGACAAAGCTACATAATCCAGATAAAGGTTTTAATGGCATGCTAAATCCGGTCCCCTTTGTTGGCATGGTTATATATATATATATATATATATATGGTGGTGTGCATATGAATAGTTTTTACTTGGTTTTATAAATGACATCCTTATCTTGAGTTCATGCTAACATTCACCCGCTAACCCGTCTTCGGGCATTATATTCCCACGTGATGCAGGAACCAATCGTTCGACTAATCCTGCTTTGCGATTCGGACTTCGGGGCCAGCATTTGAATTAAAGTGGTGAGCTTCCATCTATTCGGAAGGTTCCATTTCATGGATGTTATTTCATACTTTGGCTTATTTATGGATATTGGTTTTGTTTATGGTTGGGGACATGTCCCAACCAGATTTTGGTATTCTTTTGGTAGAGGCTTTGTAGTACTGTTATGGATTGATATGGATGGGATCAGACTGGTGTTGGCCTTAATATTGGCATTGATATTGGGACTGAGATCATTAGACATAATTTTTCACTGTTCCATCGTATTTCATTTTGGAATTAATCATATTATGTTTTGGAACTTATTTGGTTGTGGCCCTTGGTTCGGTATTGGTTTGGCTTGGTGGTTTGGTGGACGGGAAGACTTGGTAGGGTTGGTCTAGGAATAGACCTATCCCAAAGTCAGTCCTTGTCCAGTTATGCTAACTTGTTATATGTTCAAAATTCAGCCAACTCAAGGCAGGCGGCTGGAGTTTGGATTGGGTAATGGGGGAGGTCTCCGGTCCCGATCGGACTTAAGACGCTAATTACGACAATGCCCTAGGTCGGTTCGTGTCACGAAAATTTAAATTAAAGTTTCATAATTCAACCCGAACGGTGTAATGCATCTCACATAAATAAAAATGTAATTGAAGCTCCACTTTGAATGACATAAATTTTGATCCAACTATTGAGTAGTTGTCTGCATCAGAGTATGATAAGAAGATAAATGTTGAGATTTTAAATTCAAAACTCAAGAATAGTGCCCTGTTTGATAATAAATTTACTAAAATCTCCTTTATTAAACTTCATATGGTGCAAGAGCTCGTTTAAATTGACTTATTTAAAGTATTTTTCAGCTAAAGTAGCTTTTAAACATTTTGGGACTGTTTGAGTAATTAAAAATTATTTATAAGCACTTGATTTAAGTTAAAATGATAAAAAAAAAGTAAGTTTTACATAAATCCCGATAATTTTATCCATATTTACATCGTATTCTAATTTTTTTCAAAATCTCGATTTTGTGTTTTAAGATATATTTAAGTTAAAAGATATACAAGTTGATGATACATCTTAAAAATTAACAAATTAGCTAAAATTAAGGAATGTAGTGATAAGTGATAAAGTAGCAATTTACTCGCCAATCATTTAATTAACTGAAAAATCCCCTAAAATACAACATTATATTACTAATTCAATTTTTTTAAAATATTAATCTCCATAATCAATTTGAAGATTCATTCTTCTTATTTTTATTTTTTTTCTTCAACACCATGGAGATCAGATTTCCAATAGGATTACCTAGGCTAGGTGTTTCAAATTTGTCTTTCAAGATACCAAGATCAGTAGCATGATTGATAGGGCAAAGCTTGGGCAATTGATAAGAATCTAAGAGAAAGCAAATCATATTTCACAAACGACAGACATCCCCTACAACCAAACTGCGTTATTGTTGGGATGCTTCACTCTCCATGCCGAGAAAAATCCAAGTACAACAAATCAAACAACGATCAAAAGTCTGAATGGAAGAAACAATAGAAAAATAAAGTACATGTCAGCTCAAAATATCTGAAACCTATAGATTGCATTGCATGAGATTAAAGCTAGACAAACTAATGAAAAATTGAATAATTCAGATTTGCTGAGATACATATTTTATTATGAGATGTTGTATAAAAACATATTTTGTTTGCAAGAGCATGTTGATATACATAATTTATTTTATATATCTGAAATTTTTTTAAAAAATATATTTGATCAAGATTATGTTGCCTCTTTTTGCATCAGTTTTATGTTTTTGAAAAATGTGCGATATATCCAAGTTATAATATACAAATATACATAGTTATGATAGTAGATATGCATAAATGTGTTAATAAGAGATATATAACAAGTTTCAGTAAATAAATGTTTGTTTTTTTACAGGTTAGGGCATCGTTACCTTATGTGTACTCTAGCAATTAAGAGATACATATTATTATGAAAGATACATGTATCTATAACAAGAGATACATTTTATGTATAAAGAGATACATTTTATGTATTTGGAGTTTTTTTAACATATTTGATCGAGATACATAATTCATTAACTATAGCATAAAGAGATACATAATCTAGTGTATGCATTGCGCATAATTTATTATTTATTTTATTTATTAAATTGAATAGTTTATAAAATATTTAAAAATATATCTGATTATATTTTTAGTAGTTAGTTTTTTTTAAAAAAAAAATTGTTGTTGTTTGTTTTTGCAGCTATGTCCTAAAATACTTAGGTGATTGTAGTTGGACTTTCAAGGCGTCATGTCGAAAGGGTTCAAAATTATTCAAAGTAAGGATGCTTCAGAACTTGAAATCGATGAAACAAGAAAGAAAATTGAAGCCCGATACATTGTTGATGAAAACTCATCTTCGTTGCTCATCCGTAATGATATGGGTGAAAAATTCTGCATAGAGGTTAAAATAATGTGCTCAATACAATTTTATTTTTGAAAGAATAAAGAACTTGTAGCAATTAAAAATTAGGATTCTCATAAAGAATTCAAATAAAATAAAATCCTCTTTACTTGGATTGCTAAAAATAGGACTGTATATGTGGTGGATTTGGACCATTATTGCTAATTTCTATTTTTGATCAATATTAGTAGTATTTGTGGTAAATTTTAATTTTGGTTCAACATTGCTAGTTTTGATTTTAGTTAATTGAAGTATTTTTGATAAATTTTGATTTCTTTCATTATTGCTAATTTTGATTTTTGGTTAATGTAAGTATTTCTTTTGGTAAAATTGATTTTGGTCCATAATTGACTTGCGTTTTTTAAGAAAATGTTGAGTTTGAAATATTATTTGACTTACTTTATATTTGAAGATAACATAAGTTTTTAAAAAAAAAAAGAAATTCAAATATAACGTATTTCCTTGTGAGATATTTTGTGCATCCTAGGAATAAGAAAAATAAAAATAGAATTTGAAGTAAAAGAAGAAATGCAAAAAACAGTGCAATAACATTTTTGTTAGTACTAATTACTTTAATTGTAAATGTAAAATTTAATATATTCAATACTAGTCTCCGAATTTCTTTTGTTGTAACTGAATTTTGTATTTTCTTTGTTAGCCACCAACGTACCTGTGTATTATCTGTTCGTACAATATGTAGGGGGGGTAACGATTAGGTACGATAATTTAACTAGATAATAAATACGTAGGTATTTATTTTTATAGTGACTATTATTGGTTGGAATAATTTTCATTTTTATCTTCTTGACTTAAGATGTTTTATTAATTCATATTCTAGATTAGATATTATCGTAATTAAATTATCTAGTGTTTTAGGATCCTCGTTAGTATTATGTAACCTTTCGTATTCTAGGTATAAACTATATAGTTGAGTTTCTATTTCTTTTAATGAGTTATTCTTTTCGTAAGATGTATTCATTAATTTGTGTAGTTTATTATTTTATCCTATTGAAATTTTAGCAATTTCTGTGTAGTATTTTATTCTAACTTTGCTATATTCAATGCATAGGTTTATGTTCTTTATCTGATTTACTAGTATTTGTTGTTCATGTATAGGTAATTTTCCATCTGTATTAAATAATTTTTCGTACGTATTAAATAAATTATTACTTGTATCTTCCTTTTCTAAGGTTAATTTTATTTTAAGTAATTTTTCTTCTAGTTGTCTTTTCTCTATTTCAAGTTGATTTCTGTAATTAACTTCTTCATATATCCAATTTTGCCTTTCTCTAATTTTTTTTATATATTCTAACATTTATTTATTCTGACTAATATTCATCTGAATCTAAATAATATTGATGTTCATGATATATGCGTAAGTTTTCTATACTGTTTAATAATTCTTCTTCTTCATAATCTTCTAATTTTTCCCATATTATTTTCTTTATGTCTATAATTTCTATATCTCTAAGTATATACAAAACAAGTATTTTAATATCATCTATCATGTTTTTTCATAATATTTTCTATGTTTCTCATATCTTTTTCTAAAAATTCTATGTAATTTATCATGGTAAGTATTTGTAAGAGTAGTTAGGTAGGTATGGTATATAATTTACTCTAGTCATGTAATATTTACCAAATGCTTTTTCTAATATGATTTTTCTTATATCTACTACTTTTATATCTTTAAGTGCATACAAAATAAGTATTTTAAATTTATCTACCATTGTATCAGATAAATAATTATTCATTTTCATAAAATTGCTTTTTTCAAAATATTTCCTTCAACCATATACATAACAAAATATGGTCATCTTAGATTACTATATACTAGATTATTCTTAAATAACATGTTCTTCGGTCACTATTAGCATGGTAATCTGGATATTTTCCCTTAAACAACGCCTCTACTCTGGTTACTCCCCACCACGGCTTCTTGCCTTATTGGTTTCACCTTTAGGATGGCATAGTTCTTAGGAATTTTTCTCCGTTTCCACTTTGCTAATAAACTTCTTAACATATTATTCTTCGAATAATTCTACTATAAAGTAACTAACATGAATCTATTTTATCATACCATGATTGTTGGGAATTATGAATTTAGCTATTCATAATCATAAATAAATATACCTGTTCGGGTAGGTTTGATATTTCTGAGCTTTGTTCCTCCATAGATTTTTCCATTGAAATATACCTGTTTTTAATTAACTGAGCAAAATATTTTTTGTGGACTGGAGAGAGTATTTGCTTCAACACATGAAGGCTTACCTTCATCTGAGCAAGTGCTCGTTCATTTATAATATGAAAATGTACACTATTTTTCTTTACATCTGTAAACTATTTTACAGAAATGAAAAAAACGTTTCTACAAAAGTCTAGTCTTTAAAGCAAATGTCTTATCTAATAATGGCACTACTTGCCAAAAATCTAATAATGGCACTACTTGCCAAAAAAGACTAAGAAAAGTCAACAAAAACAAAAAATATTACATGATTTTACGTAAATCTCAAATCTAGCTATTCTTCCATATCTCTTTCTTGAATTACTTTCTCTCTTTATCCGTAGTTATCTTCTTTTTATTGCTCTGTATCTCCATTATTGCTTCATATCTTACATCTTCCAGCTCTCGCTTTTATGTCCTTCTATTCAAGTTGAACTTCCGGAACAATATTATCTTCTCCATTACATTTTGAACATTGATGGTCTGGATATTTATGTCCAATTAACTTGCAATATCTGGTTAATAGTTCTTCCAAAATAATTTTTTCTTTAATGGCTCTGGCGATAGTTTTTTTCTCTGGATTGAGTAAAGTCAAGATCCATTGCCTAACGTCTTCCATATCTTCTTCTCGTAGTTCCTTTGAATTCGAGTATATTATTACATTACCTCTTGAATAATAAATCCATATGGGATTTCTGTTGCGATAATTATTTGCTAATTCTTGAAGAATCGTAGATAGTCCAATAATTCTCTTATTTGCATAAAAATTTGGTATCTCAATTCTAGGTATTTCTGGTTGTTGAGTAATATCTTCTGGTATAATCATATCTTGGGTCATTCCTATTTTTACAACTTGTATAGGTGATTTAACTTCATCATACAATATCTCTGCTGGTGCCGTATAAAATTTTATAAAAAAATAGGTTTCCTTTGGTTATTCTTTTAAAAATGTTAAATGAATCATATATTTCTGGTATATTGGATATTTCATTTCCGTCTTGGGTATATATGGTGCTAAGTAGTCCATATTCGTAACAGGTTTTAACTAGACCTGGTTTGGTTTTGGGCAAAGCAATTAACTTATTGTATCCGGTTAGCTTCTGGGTTATGTAATTTGTATGTGGTTCTTGGATGTTTATAGCTCTGGGGTTGGTATTTAAGAAGGTTTGTATTTTGTAAATATTTTCTATGTATGTTCGGGATGTATGGTTGTAGGTCTTTTTGTCTTGGTTTAGACTTTCTCGGTATGTGGTAATTTGTGGGGGTATAAACATAGGATCTTTTGGTGTATTTGGAATAAATGGTTTATCAAATAGCTTGTTTAGGTTCATATTTGTATTTCTCCTAACTCCTTTGCTTGTACCTGCAGAAGTAGATTGATAAATGTTATGGGTTTTATGGAGTATCCCAACGTCTCCTTCTAGCTCTGGAATTTTAATATCTTCCGATCGACATAGCTCTGCACACTGCTGAGTTAGGTGATTTGTAGCTATAGACTTCAGTTTATCTTCATTAGTCTTTAGCTTTTCTATCTCATTACCCATACTGTCCACTTTCATTGAAAGCGTAGTTAGGGTGTTGAGTATTTTTTCTAGAGTATCTTCTTCTATTATATCAGTCTGTGTAGCTTTGTCTTGATATGTAATCTGCAATAACATTTTTGTTAGTACTAATTACTTCAATTGTAAATGTAAAATTTAATATATTCAATACTAGTCTCCGAATTTCTTTTGTTGTAACTGAATTTTGTATTTTCTTTGTTAGCCACCAACGTACCTGTGTATTATCTGTTCGTACAATAAACTTGTTATATACAATATATGGCTCAAATGCTAATAAACATTTATATAATGAGCATAATTCTTTTCTATTTATTTCCCATTTTATTTCTGTTTCATTAAATGTACCTGAGTAGTATCTACAGTGGTGTTCTAATTTTTCTTCTTCATATTTATATTTGAGTACTCCTCCATAACTACATTCACTAGCATCTGCTTCTACTATATATAAATTTTCTATTTTCATCTGGAAATTGTAATTTTGGTAATTCTTTACAAAGTATTTTTATTTTTTGAACTTGTTTTTTATCTTCTTCGTTATAATTATATTCTACATCCTTTTTTAATTTTTTCTGTAAGGGCTTTAGATTTTCTGCTAATTTTGGTATATATTCTCTTACTTGGTTTACTAATCCTAAAAATGATTGTAATTCCTTTTTTGTATCTAATTCTTCTTTCGAATTTATTATTTTTTGTACTATATGTTGTTGCATTTTTACTCCACTTTTATCTATTTGTATTCCTAAAAATTCTATCTGATTTTTCATAATTTCAGCTTTCTTTTTACTTAAACTTATTCCCGATTTTTCTATTATATCCGTAAATTGTTCCAATAATTTTAAATGTTCTTCTTTGGTCTTTGTATATAATAGTATATCGTCTATATATACTATACAATTAGGTAGTTGTTTAAAATAACTATCCATAAAATATTGATATCTACCTGGTGCATTTTTATATCCAAATGGTAGTACATTCCATTCATAAAATCCCTGTGGTACCGTAAATGCGGTTAATTCCTTAGATTCTTCTTCTAACTTTAGATGGTAAAATCCTGATTTGCAATCAAATTTACTAAAATAATTATATCCTTGTATTTGTCTTATTTTTAATATCTTATTTGGTATTGGGTAATTATAAGTCATTGTTTTTGCATTTAAATTTCTATAATCAATAACCATTCTACTTTTTCCTCTTTTTTGTTCACTATGTTTATTTACTATAAATGCTGGACTATTATGTTTGCTGTTACTTTTTTGTATATATCGTTTTTCTAATAATTCTTCTATATGCATTTTAAATTCTTTTAAATCATCAAAATTATATGTTAATGGTTTCTGAGTTATTATGCTATTTTTATCTATTAATTCAATTTTTATAATGGTTTTATGTTTTTCCCATCCTTTTACTGGATCTTCACTATATAATTGTTCTAATTTTCCCTTAATTATTTCTATCTTATTTATTGAAAATATAGTTATTTCTGTTTTATTTATCGAAAATACGACTAGTTCTATTATATCTTCAGTATTTTTTATATTTTCTAACTTTTGTGTAATTTTTTCACTTTCTTTTATCCAATCAGTTTTCTTTCTTATTTTATTATTAACTCTTTTTGCTCTTACTTTCTGTTTACATGGTGTTGTAAACCACCAATCTGTTCTAGTGATTATATGTGGGTATAATTTATCTAAAAATGACATTCCTAAAAGTATATCTTTTGATGTTAGCTCATAATTATAAATTTCTTCTATTGTTAATATTCTATCCCATACTTGTGTTTTTACATTCTTAGCTTTATAAGTAATTAAGCTTCCTTCGTTATTAAATCCTTTAACTATTATTGGTGTTTTTAATTTATCCCATTTACTTTCTGATAAACAATTATATCTGCATAAATTAGCTTCTGCTCCTGTATCTATCATAGGCGTATAATATCTACTGTAATATCCTTCTATTACAATCTTCATTAATACATATATTTTCATTTTATGTTAAAACTCTTCTTAAGAATAATTTCTCTCTGTTATGTGTTATAGTTAATTGTGTATGTTCTATATTATATGGTTTTACTTGTTCTAACCATTTTATTCCTAATATTATGTCTGTTTTTTGCATTTCTTCTTTTACTTCAAATTCTATTTTTATTTTTCTTATTCCTATTATTATTTTTTTTTCTGCTATATTTTTAGTATTTATTAAACTTCTTGATAGATCTGGGCATATATTATTGTCACTTTTTATTTTCTCATTTTTTACTAGATATTTTGCTATATAATTTTCTTCTTGTCTTGTATTTAAGAGTATTAAATATTCTTTTTCATTTACCTTTCCTGTTATATAATATTGGTTTGAATTATCCATTGAACTTGTTTCATAACTTGTTCTTTTTGATGAGCTTGATGATTCCGGTTTATCATAAGCTGTTCTTTTTGTTGTATTTATTCTATCATTTATTATTTCTAGATCTTCTTCTAGGTCTATATTTCTGTAACTATAATCATTATTATCAATTGTTTTTGCGAATTGTTCAAAAGGGCTTTCTATTTGTATTTTATTAATTTTATTTTTTGTCGTTATTTTATGTTTTGTTGTTAACACATATAGATTTTTACATCTTGCCGTAAATATTTTACTTCCTGGGGTTAATTCTATTCCTGATATTTTCCAATATAATACTAATGATTTGTCTATATTTTTATCCGTTACTGCTACTGAATAATTTGCACTTATTATAAATTTAAATTTTTGGTATATTAAATTTCCTTTTATGGCAGTTATTATACTTTTTTCTATAGGTTTTATAATTCTATCATCTGCTAAATATAATTCTATTGGTGTATCTATTCATTCTCTAAAACATGCTTTTATTAATATTTCTGTACCTCCAAGGTGTACATATTTTATTGGGTCTCTACTTTTTATATCGTTTATCTCTTTATTAATTATTCTTTTTGTTACTAGTGGTATACTAGCTTTACCTTTTGCATATCTACAGTCTATTACATGTTCTTTTTGACTTACTACATAATATTCTTCCTTTTTTCTAGTAAATATATTTTTTATTGTTGGTATTTTAAATATTTTTTCTACACTTAAGTCTAACTCTTTTCCTTTTATTTCATCAAATACATTGTTATCAAATATTATTTTTTGATCTGTTCCTTCGTCATTTAAATATTCTTCTTTTGTTAATATTTTTATATCTTCTTCAGTCATCTAATTCATCTAATTCACTATCTATTTCATTATCTGTTTCATTTTCTGAAATTTCATATATACTGTCTTCACTTTCTAATTCGTAATCTATGTAATCTATCTGCATATATTCTATATTTTCTATTTTTATTTCTGATATTTGTTTATTTTTTGGATTTTTTGGTAATTTACAATCTCTAGCTAAATGTCCTATTTTTCCGCAATTATAACAAGTACATTCCTTTATAGATTTCTTTTTCCTATATGGTCTTTTATGTTTATAATTTTTTACATAATATCTTTTTCTTGGTTTCTTATACTTATATTTTGATTTTTTGTATTTCTTATATTTCTTATGTCTTTTTCTTTTCTTATAATATCTTTCTTCGCATCCAAATTGAGGTGTTATTTTATCTTTGCAACATGCTAAATTTCTTATTAATGTTTTTTCCATTTTTATTTCTTCTCTGTATTTTTCACATAGGTTTCTATACCATTGTTGTAAAAATTTTATTCTTGCTCCTAGAGTATCTACTGTTTTTGTTTCATCCCAACTTTTTATTATTTTTGAACTAAATGGTTCAGGTAATTTATTAAAATATAATTTTCTTATTTCTTTACTTTCTTCTGTATTATATGCTCCTTTATAATAATATTCTTTAAATGCGCAAGTATATTCATCTATGTAGCACATATTACATATTGCTAATTTTAACATTAAATTCCTATTTATATCTTTCTCTTCATTTTGCTCTTCTTCTTTTGCTGTCATGCTACTAAATTCGTCTTTTATAGCTGTTTCATATTTTTTTAATAATTCTATAGGTGTTAATTTTGCTAATGATGTTCCTTCTGTGGGTTTGTCAGTTCTTAATATTCTTTAACTATTTTCAATTAGATTTAAAAACCATAATTTCACTGTTCCTATTAGTGTTCTTTCTATATATTCTGGTGCATCTATGACACTTATATTATTATCTAATAATTGTTTTGTCATATATCCTATCCATAATTGTATTGTTTTTTCTGTATCTATTACGCAATCTAAGTCTAAAAAGTTATAATTTTTATTAACTATTTGTTTTGGTGTCCATTTGTCATATTCATTCTTTAGATTACATCTTTTAAACTTATTCTTATAATATGTAGGTTTCCTTATTTCTGATGTACTAGGTATTATATTTTGATCTTCTTTTTTATCAAGAGTATTTATTTCTGTGTTGATATTTTCTAAATTTTCTTCATTAATTACTTCTTGTTTTTCATTGATTTCTAAATTTTTTGTATTTGTTAATATTTCTGTATATGTTTCACTATCTTCTGAATCATAATTATCTGTCTCTTCAACATCTATATTATTTATTTCCAATTCCTTGTCTTTTATTTCTTTATTGTCTATTTCTAATTAGAAAAAAATTATTTTAAAATTTTTTATCCATAATTATGGTCTTATTATATATGACGACAAGAATAAGCTCACATTAAAAAATTAAAGATATTTTTAATTACAAAATCATTCAATTTAGAGAATTATGGTAATTATCTGATCCTTTTTCAAATAGAACTCCAACAAATCTAGGAGGCGTAAATTACGGTAAAAGGAAATGTAATATTAGAAATTATAGAACAATTAAATTGTCTTTCCTGTCTTTTACACAAAATATATTGGAAAAAAAATTATCGGTGAGCATATAACATATGAAAAGTTGATTTCGGTCATTGCTTCAGAACTTAAAATCGATCAAACAAGGAAGAAAATTAAAGCCTAATACATTATTGATGAAAATGATTAATAAGGAAGATGTATCTTTTAGTTAAAGTTACATATTATAGTAAATGATTTTTAGAAAGATATAAGTAGAATATCCTGTGATGTTTTGTAAAAGCTTTATTCATTAGAAATATATTTGTTAATTAGAGATACATTTGTTACAAAAATGTATCGAAGTCTTCTTGATTGATGTTAACATATGTAACAGGACTAAAAATAACAAGAGATACATCATTTTGCATGTGTAACAGAACTAAAATTAACAAGAGATACATAATTGTGCATATTTAACAAATTAAAATTAAAGAGAGATAAAATTATGCACATGTAACTAACTAAAAATAATAATAGATACATAATTATGCACTTGTAACTGACTAAAAATAACAAGAGATACAAAATTATTAAAGTAAAGAGAGATGCAAGAAAACTAAACTAAACATTTGAGAGATACAAACTTATCTTTATGTAACAAACTCAGAAAACAAGAGAGACACACTAATTATGTAAACGGCTGAGATCACATTGCAACAAGACAACCAAAAGAATTCAAACTTACAGAATATCATAGATGATATAAACAAATAATTCTCTAATACTTCTTTGTAACATAGATACGAGTAACTCGTCCATGGTTTAATCATGCACTATCATCTTCTGATATCATCTAGAATATCGTTCAACATAAATTGGTTTTCTTCGTTTGCTTGTAGAATAGCTGTTTGAAAATCAACAGATTTATATCGAGAAATAAGTCAAAACTAATCGAAGTTCACCGATAATTTATGTGTCCACAGTTTCTACAATATTTATCATTAGCAAAGAGAAACACTAGTTTAAAACTAACAGCAAAAACCAACATATTTTGTTCACAGAGAAGTTCAAAAACATAATTCATGAATAAGAAGATAGCTTATTCATATGTTTACTTAAGCGATTTCAATACTAAAAGGTGGACCTGAATCTGTCGTGCTCCATTTTCCTCGCGAAAAGCGGGATTCGACGTGACCACTCTTTTTGAGATTGTTTGAAGGGTGAGTGTGAAGATTCATCACCTAACGTATTAAGGTGCGTTAGGGCACCGGTCTAGGCTACTACGAACCTATTTTGTTGTTTTTTCTTAGTTCATCAGAGTTCGGGTAAGGATTCAAATTACCTCATGAGAAAGGTGCTAGGCACCTTTCGAAGTCCACAAAGGTGGTTCCCGATCGAATTCGTATTTTACATGGGGATTCTACGTGATCAAATAAAGGTCTCTTGTTTTATGAACTTAAATGTTAACTAAGTGATAAAGTAATTAATAAGCAAACACATGTTATTTTATCATTTCTAATTGTTAATTATCTAAATGATAAAAAACGTATAATAAGATAAGCAAGGAGAAAGAAGTGCTATAAATTATAAAAAAAGGGACTGCTTATGTAATAAACTAACTACCCCAAATAAATAAACATGCAATGTAAATAAAAGAGTAAATTTGAAAATCAAACAAAGAAAGGTTTTTGTTTCATTCGTATCAGAACCCCAACTTGTTTAATCATCATCCGACCCACTGGCCGAACTCTTAGACAAGTCATATGTCATGCCTTTAATATATGTTGGAGATCATCATTTCCGAATGACTACCCATCCCACCCCACCTAGGCTGGTTGTTAACTCTAAAGGAGTTCTAAGACAAGGATAAAACTAGTGTCTTTAGAAATTCCTATCGTCCTGCCTATTGTCCAAGAGGCATTGGACTTTTGCTATTTTAGTTTTTTGGTCTAGACAAAATAAAACTATGTTGCCTAGGACTCGAAACGCGTAACAAGTAGGACATCACGTAGCACATAATTATCACAAGTTAGCCTCTTGGTTAATTAAAGTCGATTAATGTGATGGAATGCAAAGACAAATAATTATTTATTTTGTGTCATAAACTATAGGCAGGATTTTTAAGTGTTCAACGATTGATTAACATGACAAAAGGTAACTGTGATTCCTGTATGTAATAATGTATTGTCAAGTTGTTAAAAGAGGATGTCAAAGTGTGGTAAATTTGTCAAGAAATTGTTCTCACGAATTTCATTGTGCAAGTATTGTAAACTAATGCGAACAAAACATTGAAAGTACATTAACATGCTAAGAAACACAATGTACTTAATCTAGTGTTTAACATATTGAAATGCTCAAAAACATACATTTTAACATGCTGTCAATTATGCTAATAGTGCAGAAATTTCATATTAATATGCTGGAAAATGCTAAAAATGCCTAAAATCTAATATTTTAACATGCTGAAATTTATGCTAATGCGCAGTAATTTCATGTTAACATGCTGAAGTCGCATTAATGTGTTGAAAAACAACATACTTAATCTACAATTTAACATGCTGAAAAGGGATGTTATTACAACGATGGTGTTTATACAATATTACACACCAATAAAAAGAAGAATTAACTAAACTAAAAGGGAAAAACATAATCCCTCTCAAATCTTCGAGCAACTCTTCAATTCCCCCAAACCTGTTAAACACCGTGGCATAGCATGGCAAGCACAAAGAGACTAACAAAAATATCAAGTTTTGATTACGAACACAAAATGACACAACAACGATACAACACACAAAAGTCCAAGTAATTCCTAGAGACATGTTTTCTAGCATTATCATATAAGGTATTAAAATTACGTCGTCAGAAAACTTATTGGTTGAATATAGCAAACAATACTAGGAAAATCAAATAATACCAAATGTCAGACACAAATTACCACAGATAGATTGAGACCAAAACTCCAAAGGTAGAAATGCAACTCAGAATAAGAACATTAACTAACTTTTGTTTTTTCTTAAAGCTTTTGTATGAGGGAGTGTAGAAATCAAATGTGTAAAAGAGAAGAGAGAGTCTGCTTGTCCTCCCCGTAATGAAAGAGAGTCTTGTTTTTATAGTGGATAGAAGAATGAATAAGTAAAGGAAAGGAGATAAATCAGGGATGATTATAGAAATTCTTTTCCTTCATTACATAATCATATCAAGATTTAAATAAATCAATCACAATTAATATAATTGATCACATAAAATATTATCCGATTTATTTAAGGCAAGAAAAATAAGGAAGAAAATTAATCTTAAAAGATTTCTTCAAACAATATGGTAAGGATAATCAAAATCAGTCAACTCATCACACATTACTTGGCCAACTAATATTCTCAATTAAATGTAAGAGTGAATCAAGCTTACCATGAATAGAGAATTAAGAAAATAGGCCAACTAAAATCAATAACTAGTGACATCAAAATAGCTATCACACAATTTCAATACTAGTGAGAAAAATAAATCAAATTATCACATTTAGCAAGAAAATACTATACCGAAGTTTAGAATTAGGCGTCACTGTGTACCCCATTAATTTTGAATCAAAGATATGGAATCTATCACAAATCATATATCGGGGTTGAGCATGATTGAAGGCTAACTAAATTCATCCACACCATACTCATTGTGTCAAACAAAGCCTTCAAACAAAATGCATTTAACAAGTCAGTGACCATCAATGTAAACTAAAAATAATCATCGCTGATAAAATTTGGACATTTTCATATATGTTAGTCTAAGGGCAGAAACAAACATAAAATTGATAGAATAATCTCAAAAACCAAAGTCAAATTCCACCGATTTCAAATCTAAGAATCTGCCTAAAAAAATAAGGGTAGAAGAAGAGTATAAATTCAAAGGGAGAAACAACCTGGCCGGGATTCAAAAAATTCTTCAAGGACTTTAGTGTTTTCCAGCGATGTTGGACTGAAGCTCGAAGGCGACAGTGGTTGGAGCGGCGGAGCTCCCGCAGCTGGGTAACGGGGTCGCTGGCTGATGGCGGTTGGAATGACTACTCGTGGCTGGCCAGAGTCAGCAACAACAGTTGGGTTCGCCAACATATTTCACCGGTGGAGCAGTGGGTGAAGCAGCAATGGCTTAGGCCGGTTGAGAGTGAGAGAGGGACGACACTGGTCGCCGGTCTGGGTGTGCCGATTGGGGGTGTTCGTTGCTGTTTTTTCTAGAAATAATAGAGAGGTGCACCAGTGAGAGAGAAAAAGGGATAGAGAGAAGGTAGAGACAGAAAGAGGGGTGTGGCTGGTAGGTGCGGCTTCTGTTTGTGTAAAAAATGAATTAATGTTTAATTGTTTTTTATTAAAAGAAGAGGATGTTTGATCTCATCCGTTGGATCAATATTGATCAACGACTGAGATTTAAATAATATGATGGTGATTTAAAAAATGGGTCAAAATTGAATTTTAAATTTGGAATAAAAAATTGATGTCAATTTGGCTAAAATTGACATCAATTAAAAATAACAATGGCTAAAATTTAAACATGTAGAAATTGAATAAAATAGGTTGTTATTTAAAAAAAAATTAATAACAATAATAATAGAGAATGTATTTGTAAATTGTCAGTGTGCATATTTGTGAAAAAATAATTTAATAAATATTAATAAAATTATGTAAAATGTCGTATTTGAATTAATAAATTATAAAAACGATGCTAAAAAGTAATAAAAGGATTTGTGTATTTTTTAAATCATGAATGTGACACGTCACTATTTGTTTGATACAAGAATAATGTGTCAAAATAATAATAATAATATTTAAAGTTAAATAATTTGGTCAAAATAGCAGCCTAAGAGGGCATCGGGAGGTCAAAATTGGGTGTCAACAACTGCCCCTTCGTTGCTTGGGAATGATAAAAGAATTTTCGAGCAACGAAAGTTAACGTAGTAGCCAATTTTGTCCGACCGAGAAAGATTCGTTGGAGTTAAAGCAACAAGAGGTGGTTTTTTTAAAAAATAGTGTGGTTGAGACTTCGGTTTCAAGTCGCCTACATATCTCTAGTTTTACGAGAATCAGGCAGTTTGTAGTTCTAGATTTAGGAATGAACAATATTCCTAAACAATGTCAATGATAAAGAATGGACATTCAACAACGATATCATGGGTTGGTGAGACGAGAATGAATATGATTTGGGAGTAATGACATAAGGAGAGGTGTGAAAATATAAGGTAGGTTAGTTTCAAATTTGAGCTTATGCGGTGTATGGGCGAATAGGGTGATGTTTCAAAAATAGGAACGAAAATTGTTTCTGTTTGTTACTCTTTCTCTGTCACCTGCGTACTTTACAGTATACTCGATAACCAGGGTTAAAGCATGTAAATGATAAGCATTTAACAAACATAAAATGAATGTAAGAATTAAAGATAACGTATCTGTTGTATTTCTTGGATCAATTATTGAGTCATTAGATATAGTGTTGGATCAACTGTTGGGCTTCTCGACGTGACATTGGATCATCGGCTGTTAGGCTTCTCGATATGATGTTGGATCGGATGTTGGGCCTCTCGATGTAGCGTTGGATCAGTTGTTGGGCTGCTTATGATGGAGTAATTTGTACCTGTTAATCCTGCCACTTTTAACTCAACTAGATAAAAATGGTTAGCACGGATATATGTGTATGTATAGAAGATTGAACAACGTAGTGAAAACAACCATAACAATAAAATGAGGTAAGAAAGTGTATCTGTTATACTGTTGGACCAACTATTAGGTTTTCTCATCATGATGTTTGACTGGCCGTTGGGCCTCTTGTGATAGGGTGATTCCTATCATCTGTACCTGTTAATCCTGTACTCAAATAAAAATTGTGAGTTTGTAAAAGGGGAGGTAGATTTATGACTCTGCCTCGATTGAAGTGTCTTCTTCTTGATGTCGTCGTCTTGTTGAATACGAGTGAGGACATCGAAAAATGTTAGGTTTCAAGAACCCCAACATTGTTGATTAAGGTTCTACAGGAAATCGATATTGTTAATTAAGGTTCTACAGGAACCCAAGATTGTTGATTAAGGTTCTACAGAAACCCAATATTGTTGAATAAGGTTCTATATAAACCTAAGATTGTTCAATTAAGGTTCTACAGGAACCCAAGATTGTTTATTAAGGTCCTACAAGGACCTAATATTGTGTATAAGGTTCAACAAAAACCTAATATTATGGATAAGGTTCTATAAAAATCTAAGATTATTTAATAAGGTTCTACAGGAATCCAATATTGTTGAATAAAGTTCTACAGAAACCCAATATTCTGGTATAAAATTCTACATGAATCCAATATTGTTGAATAAGGTTCTACAGAAACCCATTGTTATCTATTAAGGTTCTACAGGAATTCATTATTGTCCATAAAGGTTCTACAGGAACCCATTATTGTGGAATAAGGTTTTACAGAAACCCAATATTATTGAATAAGGTTCTATAGGAACCCAAGATTATTCAATTAAGGTTCTACAGAAACCCAAGATTATTTGATAAGGTTCTACAAAAATCCAATATTGCGATTAAGGTTCTACAGAAACCCAATATTATTGAGTATGGCTCTACAAAAACCCAATATTGTGATTAAAGTTCTACATGAACCCAATATTGTGATTAAGGTTCTATAGAAACCCAATATTATTTATTATAGTTCTACAGAAACCCAAGATTATTTGATAAGGTTCTATAGGAATCCAATATTGTGAAATAAGGTTCTACAGAAACCCAATATTATTGAATAAGGTTCTACAGGAGCCCAAGATTGTTTAATTAAGGTTTAATAAGAACCTAAAATAGTTTGATAGGGTTCTACAGGAACCCAATATTGTGAAATAAGGTTCTACAGAAATCCAACATTATTGAATAAGGTTCTACAGGAACCCAAAATTATTTAATAAAGTTCTACAGAAACCCAATATTGTTGATTAAGGTTCTACAGGAACCTAAGATTGTTTAATAAGGTTCTATAGAAATCCAATATTGTTGATTAAGGTTCTACAGGAACCCAATATTGTTAAAATAGAATATCAGATTAAATATCGTCAAAGTTAAAAGATAGAACAACTTAGCTCATTTCCCTTATTGGGGATGTAATCCTGACCTCTTTGATGATATAAAAACATCGTTGTTGCATTTGGTACCTGTTGTATGCACTCAAAAAAAAATCATCAGTCGAAAAGAAATGTTGATTCGTACCTTACTTGATTTAACTCTTTGGCCGTTGTTTCTGCTTCATGGACCGTTGGGACTTGTACTTCATCATAGTGAAATTTTTAAGAAATTATAAAAAATTTATGCCCAGTTTAGAATAAAAGGCACTTTTTGCACGTTATTAGGAATTGATATATTGTTTACTCATGAAATTTTTTAAGGTTTTCTTGAAACCTAAAAAATTCTGCCCTAGTTTTGTCTTTGGAGTCTTATATTCCTGTACCACTCAAAGAAAACATTAGTCCAAGAGAAAATGGTTGTCCCATATTTGAATGTCATAACCTCAATTGTAATATGCCTTTATATGCTCAAGAGTTTGACCTGTTAGCTCGACATTTGGAAGTGTAAGAATTTAAGAGAAAGGAAAAATAAATTATTTTGTTAGTTTAAGACCGGACCCAGAGTGGGCTGCCTACGTATCCAAATAGAAGTCAGGTCAAACGTAGTTCGTGAGTACAAAGAAATGTAGAGAAAACAAAAAAATATTATTGACCATAAGAAGGATCAAAGGAGAATGGTGAAAAATAAGAAATGTTTGTACGTCAACTCATTTGGTGTGCTTTATGCTTCTTTTGTGAAAGTCTTGAAAATACTTTTGTTGGATCACCTTGAACAAAGATATCACCCGTAGTAACAAGATCATTGCTTACTGGGCCTCGCTGTACTTTTATCCTTTTTTGTTCGATCATATTTTGAATCTTGTACCTTAGCGCCAAGCATTCCTCAATATCATGGCCTTGAATATTTGAGTGATAAGCGCAATTTTTAGATGGATCAAAATGAGGAGATGGATATGAAGGGATCCATCCTCTCTTCGGTTCCATGATACCTTGGGCCCTTAATATTTCAAATATGTTTGCCAAGGGCTCAGTCAAGGGAGTAAAAGCTTGGGACTTTATTCTCTCCATTTGATGGAAAACATTGTGTACTGGATAAGGTCCTTGTTGAAAGTTGGGTTGTGTTCGAGAAGTCTCATTTTGAGAACCTTGCTGGATAAAGTAGGGTTGGATCTGAAAAGCTTTGTTTTGAGAATCTTGTGAGTCATAAGGTTCAATATGTATCCCACGAGAATAAAAAATGGCATGAATCCTTTCATTATTCGGGTAGCCTTGTGCCTGAGGTATGGAGGGTGATAAATCCTCTTCTCCTACCTCGAATGGACTCTTTGATGTTTGAAACGTGTCAAACTTTATAGAAACATCAATAATTCTCCCTTCTCAAATTTCATATTCGAATTTCTTTTCAATCGAAATTAGACTCTCGAAACTGTGGCCGATTAGGAAGAACATTTTCTGAAAGTATATTCCGTCTAGTGATTTAAGGAAAGTTTGGATCAACTCCTCTTCAGGTACAAGAGGGTGTATCTTAGAAGCTTCCAATCGCCACCGTATTGCGTATTTCTCAAAAGATTCATGGTCCATTCTTTTTACCTCAAGTAAATCCCACATTTTGGACCGGTGTTGATATTAAACTTATATTGCCTTACAAAATCTTGAGACAATTCTTCCCAATTATGCCATTTGCCGATATCTTGTTGGGCGAACCAAGTGAGTGCAATTCCTGATAGTCTTTGAACAAATAATCTCATTAGAAGAGCCCCATTATGTCCTATGCCAACTAGTCTTCCACAGTAGTTCGTTAGATGTGTGATTGGATCTCCACGCCCATCAAACATGTTAAACTTTGGAACTATGTATCCTGGAGGTAACTTGACTTTTGGATGTAGACATAGTTTCTCATACCTCAAGTCGTAAATGCCTCTCGAACGCAGTTTCTCATCCAACATTTTCTCTAGGTCATGAAGCCTTTGACGATGTGCATCAGAATCAACTCTCTCATAGGCATAAGGAAATTACTAAGAGGGTGTGTGTGTAAGGTGAGGATAAGGAGGCACAATGTTTTGTCTTGGGTGAGAAAAAAGAGGGTTGAGGTCTTTTTGGATACTGAACATATTTGTCATATTGCGGATTAAATTGAGATCAATATTCAAATGCCAGACAACCTTTAAATAAAATTAACAAGTCAAACAAAAATTACCACATAACACATAGGTTCAAAATATAATAAATATAAAGCGAAGGCATTCTAGGATGAAAACTAAGACTTAATAAGCTTTCCGGGCATAAAGATTTAAGCTCCTAACGCACGAAATATGATAGCGATAGAACATGATGTCGAAATTAGCAATTATGATTGCAAAGAGAATAAGAAAGATAGGAAATGGACAAGGTCGACTTTTATTGAACATCAAATTTCTTGATTCCCATCATATTGTTGATTCGTCCAACTCCATATAGAAAAATGACAAAATAGGGGAAAAGAAAGTTTTATTATGGTGATACCAAAATCATAAATAAGAGCCTACGTATCCACAAGGGAATCAGGTCGATAGTAGTTTAAATTACATTAGCAACGAAAACATAAAAGAAAACTGCAAATTATAAAACTTGAAGGAATTTCAAATGTCGGAGAGCCTGGAGTGGAGAATGAACATGACATCCTCTTCATCATTGCCAACAAGTTCAATTCAAGCTTAGAAAATCAATCCTCTTTGGAATTTGACCCCGTCACGTTTATCACTTTAGCATCAATCAACTTTGGATCATGTTCTTCAAGGCAAAGCACGCCTTAGTAGGATGTTATCTCATCCCGGAGTGATATGAGAAAATTTGATCAGGATGATACCATTGAGACTTAGGATCACAAGGTACGACAACAATGGGCGTGAGGTAGCTTGCCTTCTTAAGTCGTTCATACAACTGTTCTATGGGTTCATTTAGAAGAGTGTACTATTTCAGTAGATCTTTATGAAGCTTATGTTGAGTTTGGTGGATTGGTTGAATTATTGGTTTGTTGGTGGATTTTGATAAGACATTAGAAGGTAGTTTGATGTTAGAGCAACAAATAGAGATGGGCACCAAACAGTCTAAGGATAAGGTTTTGTAAAGAACTGGGGATAATAGACTTGAACATGATTAGATGTTGGGATGATTTCTGGAGCTGGGTACCATATCAATTGAGGTTGGGGTATGCTTACTTCAGGCTTTGGAGGTTTGGATGTCTCGTCGAGGATCATATTTTCCTTGTCTCTGAACTATGACTCGACCTAATCAGTCTTGATTGTGAGCTTTTTTTTTAGCTTATTGTCGAAGCGCCTAATAAATTCAGTTGCCAAATGGTCCCATGAGACCCCTTTTCTTGGGTCTTTCTCTGCGTACCACATCAATGCTGGGCCCGTAAGTGAACTAATAAAAATCTTCCTCTTAAGATCATTGTTTTTCCCTATAACCGCTAGTCCGTCAAGGTAGGCCTTCAAATGGGAATGGGGGTTTCCAGACCCATTGTATAATGGAAAGTTCAGGTCCTCAATCTTATCCTTGTCTTTCTCCTTAGCTTTGGGTGGTTCATTCATCTCAGGATATTGAGATGACCCCGCCTTATGGTTAGGAATTTGTCTTTCCATTTCCTTTTCCATGCCCATAGTTGTTAATCCATTGAGTGCTTTTTGTAGTGCAACTGAATACCAACTTAAATACATTTGCGCCTCACGATCATGCATGGGTAAGGTTGTTAATATAGGAGGCGACATGGTGTAGGGGGGAGCAATAAAGTCTGCTTCAGATAATGGCTCTGGAAAATCTGGTGGTATCTCAGCTGAGCCTCAGATATCAATCATTATCCTCATAATTCTCTCTATTCTTCCTTCCATCCTTCTGATGCTTAAAATAACTTTGTTATGACGCAACCCCAAATTCTCATGTTCATCGTCGCTATTGACAAGATCGATAAACAATGCTTGACTGACCATTTTTTATTTTCAACTTTAGTCAACCTTAGAAGAAAGGATTTACGATTAGAAACAAAGAGTACGCAAGGGAGCCTAGGATGAATATTCTACTCATTCAAAAATAATGAATTATGCTCATTCGGAGTGAATAGAAGTTATGAGAGCTCTATGTAACTTAGAGATTGTGAAAGCTAGAGTACGACACGAATATGATGATATTAATGTCCGAGGATAGTGGTAAGACAATAGTATGTAAACGTTAGAAGCATTAGGAAGAAGATATCCTAAAATGATAAGTTATACTAAGAGATTGTGAATAAGGGTAAAACTTTTTTTCAAAGCCAGAGTTGAGCCTAGAGATGATTAATATGCTAACGGATGAGTCAGGAGGATAATTTGAAGGGAAGTTTTGAATAGGCTCTAAGAGGGTATTGTAGGGTCCTAACATGATAAGAGTCTTAAGAGTAACGAGCTCTAAAGTGAGGAATACTAAATATAAGGAGTGACTAAGGCAAGAACGAAAACAACAAGATAGGCAAGATGTCAATACATACGTAGAAATACAACACATAGCAAATAATTGTGAGTCCCTTTGAGGCCGTGAACCTCTTTGGGCTTTGAATAAGACTAACATTCAACGCGTCAAGGATGCCAAGTCATCCTACGTTGAATGAGACGTATATTCCTTACTAAAATAAATATGTAGCCAAGACCTAAAGGACAATACTGGGTTTATGACATGGTTCCCTCGATTGGACTGCTCGATAGTGGGAAAGCGTGTGACTGTCAATGCACCGCTGATCGGCCGATCCACAAGGCATTTCCCGAAGGGTGTTTTAGGAAAGAACGTTCGTGAAACCACACAACTGTTCATAAAAAGAAAATAAAGGAGGTTTCAAGTGGAGGAAAGTATGAGCGGAATGCCAGTTATATAAAGCAGTAACACGTAGCCAACATAAAAATAAATAAATATCAAAATATATAGCCAACAAAAGAGAGAAGAGGGGAAAAAATAGGCATAAACAAAAATGAAAACACATAAAAGGGGAAGGAAAAGGGCTAACATATGAAAAAATAAATCAAGGTGTCAAAACAAACGATAATCATGAAAGGTCATAATCAATAATAAAATTCAGACACACAATAAAATACCACATAAAACACAAACTCGTAATGGTTAGAACCTAAGATCCCCAACAGAGTCTCCATTCTGTCGTGCCCCATTTTCCTCGCGAAAAGCGGGATTCGACATGACCACTCATTTTGAGATTGTTTTAAGAGAGATGTGAAGAGTCGCCACCTAATAAATTAAGGGATGTTAGGGCACCGGTCTAGGATACTACGAACCTATTTTATTGTGTTGTCTTAGCTCACCAGAGTTCGGGTAAGAGTTCAAATTACCTCGAGAGGAAGGTGTTAGGCACCTTTCGAGGTCCACAAAAGTGGTTCCTGGCCAAATTCGTACTACGTGATCAAATAAAGGTCTCATATTTTATGAACTTAAATATTGACTAAGTGATAAAGTAATTAATAAGCAAACACATTTTATTTTATCATTTCTAATTGTTAATTATCTAAATGATAAAAACATAAAATAAGATAAGCAAGGAGAAAGAAGTGATATAAATTATAACAAAGGGGCATCTTATGTAATAAACTAACTACCCAAAATATATAAACATGCAATGTAAATAAAAGAGTAAATTTGAAAATCAAACAAAGAAAGGTTTTTGTTTCATTCGAATCAGAACCCCAACTTGTTTAATCATCATCCGATCCACTGGCCGAACTCTTAGATAAGTCATATGTCTTGCCTTTAATATATGTTGGAGATCATCATTTTTGAATGACTACCCGCCCCACCCCACCTAGGTTGGTTGTTAACTCTAAAGGCGTTCTAAGACAAGGATAAAACTAGCGTCTTTAGTAATTTCTATCGTCCCGCCTATCGTCCAAGAGGCATTGGACTTTTGCTATTTTGGTTTTGTGGTCTAGACAAAATAAAACTATGTTGCCTAGGACTCGAAACGCGTAACAAGTAGGACTTCACATAGCACATAATTATCCCAAGTTAGCCTCTTGGTTAATTAAAGTCGATTAATGTGATGGACATACAAAGACAAATAATTATTTATTTTGTGTCATAACCTATAGGCATGATGTCTAAGTGTCGAACAATTGATTAGCATGACAAAAGGTAACTGTGATTCCTGTATGTAACAATGTGTTGTCAAGTTGTTAAAAGAGGATGTCAAAGTGTGGTAAATTTGTCAAGAAATTGTGCTCACGAATTTCATTGTGCAAGTATTGTAAACTAATGCGAACAAAACATTGAAAGTACATTAACATGCTAAGAAATACAATGTACTTAATCTAGTGTTTAACATATTGAAATGCTCAAAAACATACATTTTAACATGCTGTCAATTATGCTAATAGTGCAGAAATTTCATATTAATATGCTGGAAAATGCTAAAAATGCCTAAAATCTAATATTTTAACATGCTGAAATTTATGCTAATGCATAGTAATTTCATGTTAACATGCTGAAGTCGCATTAATGTGTTGAAAAACAACATACTTAATCTACAATTTACAATGCTGAAAATGCTTAAATTAATATTTTAATCATGCTGAACATTAATGATTTTATGCAGAAACACTGTTTAGACATGCTGAACAATGACTTTGTATGTTGAAAATTAATTTTAATATGCTGGAAAAGTAATTGTATTGGTGAAAATTATTAAAATAGACAAACACTTTGTTTTAACTTGCAAAAGGAATAACTTTATGATACCAAATAGATTGCCTTTGAAAAAAAAACTGTTTAACATCGAGATTGATTTTATATTATAAAAAGTGGTAATACAATGAGACGTTGAAATTAATGACAATGTCAAAACTAAGTAAAACACGTCGTAAAGCACGTCACAATTAAATTAGACCGTAAGTTAATTGATTATCCTTTAAAGCATGCTTTCTATGTGACCACACAAGTTTATTGTTAGCCCTAGATTATTCTTTTGCCTAGGTGATTCACGTAGCACATAAAACCCCGCCGCCCATGCAGTCTCATAAATATTATTATTACAACGATGGTGTTTATACAATATTACACACCAATAAAAAGAAGAATTAACTAAACTAAAAGGGAAAAACATAATCCCTCTCAAATCCTCAAGCAACTCTTCAATTCCCCCAAACTTGTTAAACACCGTGGCATAGCATGGCAAGCACAAAGAGACTAACAAAAATATCAAGATATGATTACGAACACAAAATGACACAACAACGATACAACACACAAAAGTCCAAGTAATTCCTAGAGACATGTTTTCTAGCATTATCATATAAGGTATTAAAATTACGTCGTCACGAAACTTACTGGTTCAAGATAGCAAACAATACTAGAAAAATCAAATAATACCAAATGTCAGACACGAATTGCCACAAATAGATTGAGACCAAAACTCCGAAGGTAGAAGTGCAACTCAGAATAAGAACATTAACTAACTTTTGTTTTTGCTTAAAGTTTTTGTACGAGGGAGGGTAGAAATCTAATGTGTAAAAGAGAAGAGAGAGTCTGTTTGTCCTCCCCATAATGAAAGAGAGTCTTGTTTTTATAATGGATAGAAGAAAGAATAAGTAAAGGAAATAAAATAAATCAGGGATGATTATAGAAATTCTTTTCCTTCATTACATAATCATATCAAGATTTAAATAAATCAATAACAATTAACATAATTGATCACATAAAATATTATCCGACTTATTTAAGGCAAGACAAATAAGGAAGAAAATTAATATCAAAAGATTTTTTCAAACAATATAGTAAGGATAATCAAAATCAGTCAGCTCATCACACATTATTTGGCCAACTAATATTCTCAATTAAATGTAAGAGTGAATCAAGCTTACCATGAATAGAGAATTAAGAAAATAGGCCAGTTAAAATCAATAACTAGTGACATCAAAATAGCTATCACACAATTTCAATACTAATGAGGAAAATAAATCAAATTATCACATTTAGCAAGCAAATACTATACCAGATGAAGTTTAGAATTAGGCGTCACTGTGTACCCTATTAATTTTGAATCAAAGATATGGAATCAATCACAAATCATATATCGGGGTTGAGCATGATTGAAGGCTAACTAAATTCATCCCCAACATACTCATTGTGTCAAACAAAGCCTTCAAACAAAATGCATTTAACCATCAGTGACCATTAATGTAAACTAAAAATAATCATCGCTGATAAAATTTAGGTGTTTTAATATATGTTAGTCTAAGGGCAGAAACAAACATGAAATTTAGAGAATAATCTCAAAAACCAAAGTCATCTCCACCGATTTCAAATCTAAGAATCCGTCTAAAAAAATCAGGGTAGAAGAAGAGCATAAATTCAAAGGAAGAAAAAAACTGGGATGGATTCAAAAAATCCGTCAAGGACTTTAGTGTTTTCCAGCGATGATGGACTGAAGCTCTGAGGTGATAGTGGCTAGAGAGGCGGAGCTCCATCGGCTGGGTAGCGGGATCTCCAGCTGATGGCGGCTGGAATGGCTGCTCGTGGCTGGTGGTTGGCCAGATGAAATCACGGCTGGAGAAGGAGGACCGAGGGAAGTAGCAGCAACAACAGTGGGGTTCACCGGCGTATTTCGCCGGTATAGTAATGGGTGAGGTAGCGGCGGATTAGGCTGGTTGAAAGAGAGAGGGATGACGCTAGTCGCCGGTCTGGGAACGCCGATTGGGGGTGTTCGTGGCTATTTTGGCCGAAAACGGGAGAGAGGGGCACCGGTGAGAGAGAAAAAGGGATAGAGAGAAGGTAGAGACAGAAAAAGGGGTGTGGCTGGTAGGTGCGACTGCTGTTTGTGTAAAAAATGAATTAGGTTTTGATTGTTTTTTACTAAAAGAAAAAAAGAGGATGTTTTGATCTGAGCCGTTGGATCAATGTTGATCAACGACTGAGATTAAAATAATATGATGGTGATTTAAAAAATGGGTCAAAATTGAATTTTAAATTTGGAATAAAAAATTGATGTCAATTTGGCTAAAATTGACATCAATTAAAAATAATAATGGCTAAAAATTAAACATATAGAAATTGAATAAATAGGTTTTTATTTTTTAAAAAATTAATAACAATAATAATAATAATAATAATAATAATAATAATAATAATAATAATAATAATAATAGACAATGTATTTGTAAATTGTGAGTGTACGTATTTGTGAAAAAATAATTTAATAAATACTAATAAAATTATGTAAAATATTGTATTTGAATTAATAAATTGTTAAAATTATGCTAAAAAGTAATAAAAAAATTTGTGCATTTTTTAAATCATGAATGTGACACGTCACTATTTGTTTGATAGAAGAATAATGTGTAAAAAAAATAATAATAATATTTAAAGTTAAATAATTTTGTCAAAATAGCAGCCTAAGAGGGCATCGAGAGGTCAAAATTGGGTGTCAATAGAATCTATATTCATGATGTTAATTGAATCGAAATAGACTTGAAATTTCAAAAAACTAGGTCTATATTCAACAATATTAACAAAATTAAAGTAGTTATTAATTTTGATAAAAATCGCTGAACATGATAATAAAAAATTAAAGATGAATGTGGAGGGGGATACCTTAATTCAAAAATGTGAAGAAAAAAATAAAATTATGGGATGAAAATGCCACAAAAATTTAGTCGTTGATAGAGGAAGAAACAGTAGTTGTTAAACTTAAAAACGGATGAAAAGGGTGTTTCAGTATGTAGTTCAACTTTTAACTCAGATTAATGAAAGTTGAGATATTTGTAATTTCTTCAAACTAAAGGAATTTTTAGTAATTTTAGAAGCTAAAGATGTGTTTTTATGAATTTTTTTCTAAAAATAAATCAAAAATCATAAGTTAAGATTTGTATCTCTTTGCGTTTGACGTGTAAGTCCAAAAACAAAAATCAATCCAAACAAGCTCAAAATTCAGATTAGCTGTGTTTGGAGCCGTAAAAATAAAGTTTGCCCTTTAAGGTCAGTAGTTGGTACAATCCAATCTGAAATTAGGAAAGGGTTGAGTTAAAAAATTTAAAGCTCATTTGAAATTAAGGTTTATAAGCTTAGCATAAGTCAGTATGTTGATCCTTGGGTTAGGCCAAGTCAACTCATGGATGAAAAGGTTTTTTTAACAGGATAGTGGAAGGGGATTATACTGTGAGAAATTAAAGATTATAACGTGAGGTATCAACCCTTCATTAACTGATGTAATCCAAATCTCACCAAAGTCACTTATTCGAAGCCAAGCTAGGGACCTTCAAAGAGCGCAAGGATTGTTCAGGAAAATGAAGATTATTGATCATGTGTTGATGCCAAAAAAGGAATTTTCACTTCAAGAACAAGAACGATGTCCACTTTGGCGATGGAAAAAAAAACTTTGGCACATCACCCATGACTTTTGTGATGGAGTGTGGGCTAGCCAAACTAGGTAGCCACATTTTCTATAATCAGGTAAGTTTTGGATTCTTGTGTAGTAATTAGTCCGAGATTATCAGTAGCTAGTTATTTTCTTTCTTAGTTTATGTTTAATATTGAAATACTTTCACTACTAAAAAAAATCAAAAAAACCGACCACAGTGGTCGGTTTTTATTTTTTTTTTCTTAAAAAGCGACCACATGTTGTCTCTTTTATATTTTAAAATTTTAAAATAATCATTTCAATAATTTTTATATTAATCATTATTTCTTTTACAAAAAAAATTAAAAATAATAACAAAACCGACCACTTGTGGTCGGTTTTCTTTAAAAAAATATAAATAAAAAGTATTTTTAAAAATCGACCACTTGTGGTCGGTTTTAAAAAAAAATAATTAATTCTTTTAATAAACCGACCACTAGTGGTCGGTTTTTAATTTTTTCTAAAAATAGAAAATAATTTTTAAAAATCGACTACATGTGGTCGGTTTTTAAAGTTTTTAATTAAAATAAAAATAAAATAATTTTTAAAAACCTACCGCTTGTGGTCGATTTTTAATGAAATTAAAAAAGAAATTAAATTTAAAAAACCAACCACATGTGGTCGGTTTTTAATTGAAATAAAAAGAAAATAATTTTAATTAATTAAAATAATAATAAAAAAATATTTTAAAAACTGACCACATGTGGTCGATTTTTAATTAAAATAATAAAAAATAATTTTCAAAAACCGACCACTTGTGTTCGATTTTGGAATTAAAAAAAGAAAAAAAGAAAAAAATTATTTTTAAAAAAAATTATATAATCTAATATTTACTTTACGTAATCTAATTATTATTATTAGTAAAAATAATGTTTTAGATTATATATATAATCTAATATATTTACTTTATTAAAAAATAATATAATATATTATTTTTTAAAATTATACTGATTACACATAGTCAATAACCAATATAAGACTAATAAAAATCAATCAATCTTAGATTTTGTGAAAAAACTTACTCTAAAAAATATATCAAATATAATATACAAATTACATTAAACGTAATCTTTATCTTTTACTTATGTTTCAATATATAGAATAAATATTTTCCTTTATATATACGTTAAATGACGTTAAGCATGTATAATCTTTGTATAATTAACATGTGTATATATATATCATACCGTTGGGATAGACAATTGAAAACTGATGTTTATAGTACGTATTTGAAAGCTGATGTTTATAGCACGTATTTGCAGTCATAATAATGTAATATATAACTGATAATTCATCAGAATATAATGAACGTGTTCTATTATAAGGTAATCTACTTGTGGATGTGATATATATAGTACACATTCAAGAGTTCATATATATAAATATCTTTATATATATGATGTAGTGATCGATTGATGAACGATGTAGTCAAAACCTAGTAGAATATAATTCAGCTAATCAAATATCATTAATCGATCACTCATCAGAGTATGTATATGAAATACGTTGCATTATATTGTTGGATAATATACTCGTGTACGTATGTGATATATATAGTACGTATTTAGAACTTGATATAGTCGATAGTGTGTATATGTGTGTGTATGTATAGGTATATATATAGTATATACATATTATATAGTGAAGGCATATTAATGACATAAGATAAACTAATCAATAATTATCTGAGTATATATATGTGAAATACGTTGTATATTATTGTGGGGTCGTAAAATCGTGTACTTGATGTTTATAGTACGTATTTGAAAGATGATAAACAATTGAATATATGTATATCTCGTGTAGTGACATATGCAGTAATCGAAAGCTAGATATATAACTGAATGTATATATCAAAATATTTTGAATGATACGTTGATATATATCATACTATTGAGAAAATAGATATACTATTTTGGGTCAATGTAGACACACGGATGTTGTTGAAGTTGTAATAATATAAGACAAGTATTACGAGGTATATATGGGGGGGAGGTGGATGGAAGTAGGGGAGGGAGACAGAAAATTGAATCCTGAAACTGGCATATACTTACCATTTTCTTTGAATTTCAAATTTTGAACGACCGCCAAATTTTGGCGTTGAATTTGAGTTTTTTCGCTTACAAATTTTGTATCTGTGTATATGTGGAATACGTTGTATATTATTATGGGGTAGTAAAATCGTGCATGTGATGTTTATAGTACGTATTTGAAAGCTGATCGACAATTGAATATATGTATATACGTATATCTCGTGTAGTGACGTATGCAGTAATCGAAAGCTCGATAACTGAATCTATATCAAAATATTTTGAATAATACATTGATATCATACTATTGAGGAAATAGATATACCATTTTGTGTCAATGTAGATATGCGTATATTGTTGACGTTGTAATAACGTAAGATAAGTAATCGATAATTTATCTGATTAACACGTTGTACTCTGAGGTATATATATATATAATATATATATATATATATATAATATAATATCATAATTAAAAAAACTAATTAACCAAAAATTTATCGTAATTTTCAAAATTCATTGATGTTATTATACGATTGAGGAAATATACTACTCGTGTTAATGTGATAATAAAATAACTAATTATATGATTTATATATATACGCATTGTATTGAATTAATTGGATATTGTTATTAATATTATAGAATTTATTAAAAAATTAATTTGTTAAAAATTAATTCTAATTTATTAATTTATTAATTGTAGTTTATTAAAAATATTTCCAGAAAATCGACCACATGTGGTCAGTTTAATATTAATATAAAAAAATAATTTAAAAGAATAACCCGACCCCATTGCACTCGACCCGACCCGAACTAAGCAACTAAACACACACATACACATATACACGGCAAACACACACACTCTCTCTTCCAAACACACAAACACATACATACACTCTCTTCCAAACACACAAAAACCCTACTGCCGCCGCCCACGTGGACTGCTGCCGTCACCGAGCTTCCACCGTCGTCAGGTACAAACACCTATTTTATAAATTTCCTTTTCCATTCTTGCCCTTTTTACTCATTTTTAGCAATACCCATTTTATCAATTTCCATTTCCACAATTTTGACACTTGGGTGTTCTTGATTTTTGTTGTTTACTTTTGCTTTATCTTCATTTTGAGGATTGTTTGCTTTATTGGGTGTTCTTGATTTTTGTTGTTTGCTTTAATTTGAATGTAAAGATATGTGGATTGCTTGCTTAATTGGGTGTTCTTGTTTTGTTTTTTGTTTAGTTTAATTTGAATGTAAAGATCTCTCCCCCTCTCTCTCTCTCTCTCTCAATATATATATATATATATAATTGCTTTATCTTCATTTTGTGGATTGTTTTCTTATTTGGGTGTTCTTGATGTTTCTTGTTTATTTTAGTTTGAATGTAAAGATACTTGCTTTATATTCATTTTGTGGATTTTCTTAATTGGGTGTTCTTGGTTAGTTTAGTTTGAATGTAAAGATACTTGTTTTATCTTGCAAGTTTATTTTTCTTGTTCTTGCAAGTAAATTAGAGTTTTACTTTTCTTGCGACTTCATTATAGTTTTAGTATTTTGGTGGTTTTATAATGGTGATTTTAAGATAAGAATATGAGAAAATAAGCTAAAACATATTTGTAAGAAATTGGAATGTGGTTGAGAATGTGGAAATTGATTGTAGCTAATGGTCAAGATTTTTCTTAATTTTCTTAATGGTCAAGATTTTTTTCTTCTAGTTGCCTAATGGGTTGCTTGAAATTTGATGTTTCTGTTTGACAGAATCCAAATTCGGGAAAAGAATTGCTTTGCTATTTTTCGGTGACCGCTTATCTCTTTCACTTTAATTTAGGCCAAGCAAAGGTAAGTTTATTTATATCTATTTTCTTATAATGAAGTCTTTAAATGTAGTTTAATTTGGGATTGTTCGTTGTAGAAGACTTTGAAAGCCACAGAAATTTTGTGATGATTATATGGTGTGAGAGGGACATGCGACGCCTCTACTTATTCGCTTTCTTACACTTGTTCAATTGTTTGACTTATTATACTATAAATGAATATGTTGCTTGAAAGTGAATAAGCGTAGCTACTTAGCTTGAAGGTGAACTTTAATTTTGAATTTTGTTGAAGCGTAGGTACTTGAAATGTAAACTTTTTTATTGTGAATTTTGCTATGCTTGATAATTTTGAATGTGCTTTAGTTTGGTGACTTGGGTGATAACTTAGTGAGTTGAAATTTACTAAGTGTAGGAACTTCAAAGGTGAATTTTTTGTGTTGAATGTGAATTAGTTTGGTGACTTGGGTGATGACTTAGTGAGTTGAAATTTACTAAGTGTAGGTACTTTAATGGTGATTTTTTTGTTTTGAATGTGGTTTAGTTTGGTGACTTGGGTAATGACTTAGTGAGTTGAAAATGTTGAAGTTTAAGTACTTGAAATGTGAATTTTTTTATTTTGAATGTGGTTTAGTTTGGTGACTTGATAGGTGACTTAGTCACTTGAAATTGATAAAGTGTAGGAACTTTAAAGGTGTATTTTTATCTTTAATGTGGTTTAGTTTGGTGACTTGGGTGATGACTTAGTGAGTTGAAATTTACTAAGTGTAGGAACTTTAAAGGTAAATTTTTTGTTTTGAATGTGGTTTAGTTTGGTGACTTGGGTGATGACTTAGTGAGTTGAAATTTACTAAGTGTAGGTACCTTAATGGTGATTTTTTTGTTTTGAATGTGGTTTAGTTTGTTGACTTGGTAGGTGACTTAGTCACTTGAAATTGATAAAGTGTAGGTACTTTAAAGGTGTATTTTTGTTTTGAATGTGGTTTAGTTTAGTGACTTGGTAGGTGACTTAGACACTTGGAATTGATAAAGTGTAGGTACTTTAAAGGTGAATTTTTATTTTTAATGTGGTTTACTTTGGTGACTTGGGTGATGACTTAGTGAGTTGAAATTTACTAAGTGTAGGAACTTTAAAGGTGAATTTTTTTTATTTTGAATGTGGTTTAGTTTGGTGACTTGGGTGATGATTTGGTGAGTTGAAAATGTTGAAGTTTAGGTACTTGAAATGTGAATTTTTTGTTTTGAATGTAGTTAACTTTGGTGACTTGGTAGGTACTTAAAATGTGAACTTTTTGTGACTTGATCTAATTAGTTGAATCTGGTTGATTGTGTAGATGGAACCTGATTATAGCTGGATATATCAACGAAATAATAAAAATAGAATGAGTCTTAGGGAGGAATTTGGTGAAGGTGTCAGATGATTTGTTGAACATGCTAAGACACTTGATGTTTGGTCACGTTTTGGGTCTATTCGTTGTCCTTGTGTTAGATGTGATGGTATAAATTTTTTAAAAGAAGAAGTTGTGAAGGAACATCTTTATAGAAGGGGGTTTCATGAGGACTTTTTAAGATTATGTGATATTGATGGTGATGTTGGAAAAAATAACTTTGTTGTTGGAGAAAGTAGTAGGTCTGCAGGGCATAATGAATATCAAGATACTAGGATGCCAGAAATGGTGCACGATGTTTATGGGATGCAACATGGGGGTGACTTTAGGGAAAATATCGAAGATGTTCCTAATAGCAAAGTGGACAAATTCTATGAACAATTGCATACTGCTAGTAATCCTTTGTTTGATGGGTGTTCGCACTCTCGTTTGTATGTTGTTGTTAGATTATTAAGTATTAAATTTGACTGAAATATTGCTGAAGGAGGAATGTACTAAATGATAGACCTTATTAAAGAGTTAGTTGACCCCGGCTTGGATGTTCCTGATTCTTTCTAGAAGGCAAAAAGATTGGTATCAAAGTTAGGTCTCTCATCGGTTAGAATTGATTGTTGTGAAAATGGTTGCATGTTATACTTTAAGGAAGATGCTAACCTAGAGTCCTATAAGTTTTGTCAGCACCCTCGATATAAGCGTGGTTGTAGTTGAAATAAAATTGCTATTAAGGCGATGCATTATTTACCTCTAATACTTAGGTTGAAGAAGTTGTATGCTTCAAACAGCTCAGCTCCTCATATGAGATGACACAATGAAAATAGAAGGTCCACAGGTGTTATATGTCATCCATCTGATGGAGAGTCTTGGAAGCATTTTGATGCAACTTATCCAGATTTTGCAGCTGAGCCACGAAATATTCGTTTGGGATTATGTGCAGATGGCTTCTCTCTTTTTTCAGTTGGTGCTACGCCATATTCATGTTGGCCTGTATTTATCACCCCGTATATTCTTCCTCCTGAAATATTGATGACTAGTCCCTATATATTTCTGAATTATATTGTTCCTGGCCCGCGTAATCCAAAAAGCGGAATAGATGTCTACTTGCAATCTTTGATCGATGAATTTCAAATTTTATGGCATGAAGGGGTTGAAACTTGGGACATCTTACTTAAACAGAATTTCAATCTGCGTGCATATCTAATGTGGACTGTTAATGATTTTCTTGCTTATGGAATGTTGTCTGGGTGGATGACAGCTGGAAAGTTGGTTTGTCCATACTGCATGGAAAAAATAAAATCTTTCACAATGAGACATGGCAGGAAAAATTCATGGTTTGATTTTCAGCGTTGTTTCTTGCCACCTGATCATGAATTTAGGAGACTCAAGAATGCATTCAGAAGGAATAGAAGGGAACATGATGGTCTACCTCCAAGGCTGTCTGGTCATGACATCTGGGAGATAGTTCAAAATTTGCCTAAAGTCAGCGAGGAACCATTGTACAGGCTTGATGGATAAGGCGTTTTGTATAACTGGACTAAGCAAAGTATATTTGGGGAGTTAGAATATTGGCCAGATAATTTACTTAGAAATAATGTTGATATCATGAATACTGAGAACCAGAATATTACAAATGCAGAGAATTACACTTACAGGAGGGGATCAATGGCAAGGTTCTTAAGCCCAAGGCTAGTTTTACATTCAAGTTGGACCAAAAACGTCAAATATGTGAGTGGATCCAAAGTTTGAAGATGCTCGATGGATATACCTCAAATTAGGAAATAGGGTTGATATGACACAAGGAATCTTGCATGGAATAAAAAGCCATGATTGTCATATTTTCATGGAACAATTACTTCCAATTGTTTTTATAGGTTTACCTGAAAACATATGGAAACCAATAGCAGAGATCATTTTGTTCTTCAAAGACTTATGTTCCACCACATTAAAAGAAGAAAATCCGGCGCGAATGGAAAGTAATATTGTTGTTATCACCAACAAGTTGGAGAAGATTTTTCCGCCAGCGTTCTTTGATGTGATGGAACATCTTCCCATTCACCTTGTGCACGAAGCTCGGCTAGGCGATCCAGTTCAAACTAGGTGGATGTATCCATTGGAATGGTAAGCAATTGCAACATATTTAAATTCATACATATCTTTTTTTAATATAGTAAATATCTAATCTTAAGATTGTGCAGGGCAATTGGAAAATTGAAAAGGGGTCCCAAAAATAAACATAGGGTGGAAGGCTCTATAGTTGAGGCATATTTTTCAAGAGAAACGTCTCAATTTTGTTCATACTACTTTCGTGATGAAGTTGCTTGTTCAAGAAACCGACCGAATCGTTATCAGGACAATGTGAATGAGCCTCATTTGCAACCGATATCAATTTTCAATCACTCTGGTTGTAAGGCTAAAAAGACCATACGTCTCTGGCTCACTCCCACGGAGCGTAAATTAGCAACTTTGTATGTCTTGCTGAATTGCCTGGAAGTTGAGCCCTTTCTGAAGTAAGGAGATTAAAATTTTAATATATCTTATTTATTTACTCATTCCGTTAACAAACTAATTCTGTTTCGCATGTTGGATCTTCAGTTCATTTAAGACTCAATTCCACAAAAATCAAGTGTATACATCCTTTGCAACATGGTTTACATATGAGGTTCATAAGTGTATTGATATTTCTACAAATTTTAAACATTTACACATTCCTCAACTAACATATATATATATATATGTATAATATTTTTAGGTACACCAGTCACCAAATGCAGCCGCATACGATCAGTTCTTGAGAGATATTTCTTTGGGTCCAGCTGAACTCATGCAATGTCCCATTACACAGTAAATGGGTTTAAATTTTTCACCGAAGAACACTCCAGAACAAGAAAAACAAATAATAGTGGTGTTTGGGTTAAGAGTGATGATAATGTTGATTCCTTTGGCATCATACACGAGATCTCAGAACTGGAGTATGCTGGTTTCCCAATAAAAAAATTATCCTCTTTCGATGTAAGTGGTTTGATCCGAGAACAAGAGGCACAAGAGTACATAAGGAGCATAACATCATTGAAGTGAAGGACAATAGGTCATATCCTGTTTACGATCCATTTTTTCTCGCGCAACATGCTAAACAAGTGTATTATACTCCTTATACGTTGCGTAGTGATAAGTCTGATTGGTGAGCTGTAATAAAAGCAAAGCCTATAGGACGGGTGGAAGTTGGGAATGTGCTGGAGACTACGTATCAAAATGAAATGCATATTGATCACCAGATAGTGGACATTGACTTAGTGGATAGTTTGAATCACTCAAAAAATATATTTGAAGAAGTTAATATTGCGGAAGAAGAGGCTGAGTGGGTAGGAGATGAGGAAACTTCCAAAGAGGGTGCATGATTTAGTGAAAAGTCCTCAGAAGAGAAGGATTAGATTGTATAGGTTGTATTTATTATGTATTAATGTTTGTATGCTTTGTACTATATATTTACCTTTATGTTTATTGTTTAAGATTGATATGTAATATACCGTTTAAGATTGTTGTTTTCACTTTTTGATAATTTATATAGTAATAAAAATATTCTTTTCTATCTCGTGTTGTTGGAGCGATTTGAAATGTAAATTAGTAACTTGAATTAGTTACTTGGAATGTTTTCTTATATATTCATTGTAATACCCCGGGAAATTTTTCGTTGAAATTTTGTGCGTAAATGTGTTGGGTTCTATCTTCTAGAATGAATTATAAATTTTTCGTGCGGAATGTCTTAGACTATGACCCACCATTGTGTATAGTATCGAATAAGCTTTCCAACGATATGTGGATCATCCAAAACGGACACCCGAGCGAAGAGTTATGAACATTCCGATCGAACCGTGAATAGTAGTGAACAGTAAAACGTGCAGGAAAAAAAGTACTGAGGCTTGGCGTATTTTTGCTCCAATTTTAAATGATCATAACTCCTTGTACATAATGATCTGGGTGATCTACTATATATCAACGGAAATTTCTGCGAGTCCTCCTTCCGATGAAATTTGTTTCATCCAATTTTTCTATCGGAGCAAAAAGTTATGGTTCGATCTGCTTCAGCCTATCAAAAGTGAATTTTTAGGTCAACTTCAAACGATCATAACTCCTCATACACAATGATCTGGGTGAGATACTATATATCAACGGAAAGATATGAGAGTCCTATTTCTAATGAAATTAGTTTCATCCAATTTGGATATCGGACTAAAACGTTAAGGTTAATCTACTTCAGACTATCAAAACAGTCCACCAGAGGATAGATGTGAGAATTATTTGATTTTTAGGGGCGTTTTGGTCATTCCCCCACACCCAAAATCCGTCCAAACCCTATATTAAAGCCTATTAGAAGCATTATATGTTATATTTCATCAAATTCCCTCAAAAAGAAAACCCTAAGCTCCTACATCCAACTTCAAGAACCTCCAAAGTTCACCATTAATTCTGCAAATTTATTCAAGATTCCAAGTTCCTAGTTCAAGAACTCCAAGAACCATCATTCAAAGGCACGATTAACATCTCAAAAACGAGTATCGATCTAAAGTTCATCATTCAAGGTATGTGGGGTTTTTCAACAAGAACAATCTTTCGTTCTTGTGCCCAAAAGTAATTTTCCTTACAAAGGCATGATTTTTATTTGTTTTTTTATGAATTTGAAGCATGAACCCATATCTTATGATGATTATTATGAAATCTTGATGTTTATGATTTTGAAAGATGAATTTACATGTGTGGTGATATAAAGAATGAATCTTGAACGATATTTATCATGATTTTGATATATGGGTCGCGAACCCCATTTGAAATTATGTTTTTGAGAAAATATGTGTTATAAGCACATTGATGTTGAATATTTGAGATGTTTTGAATGATTTGACCTTTTGGTCGTGAATGATTTATTTTGAACTCGACTGTGAAAGAAATCCACGTTTTTATTGATTATGATAAAGGGGTAGCAAATTGGCTCCCGATGAAAATTGTTGAAGTGTTTATTGCGAATTTTCTTTATGTGAGCCTGAGGCTGATTTAAATTTCTGAGCTAAGTCCGGAAGTAATATTTAGCACCGAGTGGGAGGTATAGGTGACCTTACTTCCCTAGCACTACGTTCCCCCGTAGGATGTGAGCCAGAGACTGATTTATATAGTGATCACTAGTGTTTTTGAATTGATACTGGAAGTCCTACTCCGATGGAAAGGATAGGATGGCTCTCCCCAACGTGGGTTGTACGTTGGACTCCATGTAGCTCACCTGGTTTATGTCGGTTATTGGATCTCCCAATGTATGTGTGTACTCTTCTATCTGAGATGAAAACATATTTGCTTAAAAGGCTGAGTTTGAGAAAGTCATTATTCTTAAAAGATTTAAGGAATATATTCTAATGAGAATTGACATGAGATTTGATTGTTTTGATGATTTGAAATTGAGATGAAAGTGAATTGAGAACGTATTGTAATGACTCACTTGTTTTACTTTACATGTATTATTCATCCATGATTTTGATGATTTAATTCGAGCTAAGTGAGTCATCTATATCAGCATGCATAATTTTATAAATTGTGATGATAGTAAGATATTATTTTATATATGCATTGCACTCCCATATGCTCGGTATCTTTCCATGGTACTGACCCACATATTCGTATGTGGGCTACATTTTCTCGAAATATGGGTACAAGGTATAGTTGCACCTTCGGATCCAGTCAGGTTGTGGTATCCAGTTAGCAGGTGATGAGTTCTTTTGATTCAAGGGCTTGGGTTAGTTATGCAGAGTTTATAGTGTTGTATTTTCTTTATTCAGTCGTATTGAGTTGGGGTAGTCGGGAGTCATGACCCGACTACCTACGGTCAGTACTAGTTGAGGCTTCATAGACAGTCAGTAGAAGTTGATGTATTTTGTTTTAATTTTGGTTGTAAAGGCAGAATTGTAATCCTGTAAAATTCCATTTTTGTATCGATGAGATTCAGAAAATAGTTAATTTCTGCTGATTTGTATGGATTTGTATTTTTATTCAGTTGCTTATGAGTTATGCCAGTAGAAGGGTTAGCTTGGGGTCACTAAGCACTGTGTGACATCTCGGGATCAGATTTTTGGGCGTTACAAACTTGGTATCAGAGTACAGAGTTCAAGTGTCCTAGGGTGTCTATGAAGTCGTGTCTAGTAGATTCTTGCGGAACGGTACGGAGACGTCTGTACTTTTCTTCGAGAGGCTACAGGGCATTTAGGAAATGTTTCCCTTCTTTCAAGTCTAAGATCATGCTATAAAAAGGTTCTCCAAGAAGCTTATATAGATTCTCATCTTACTCTATTCTGGACAACTCTGCCTCATTTTTAAGGTATCAGAAACAGTTAAGCTTAATTCTCCGTAGATAGTTATGGGATTGTAAGAGAGCGAGAAAGTATCCTTTCAGTGCTTTTGAGTTCCAAAGATTGAAGTACTTTATTCATGTTCATACAAGTCGTGAACTAATCCTAGGTTAGGTGTGCTTTCAGATTCCTCCTCAGAATCTACAATGTTAATCTATACTTCTTCCTCTACGTATTATTTTTGAGATAACATGATACGCAAGCTCTAGTTCTTCCCTAGGTAATGCTTCTATATTTTCTAGAAGAAATTTCAAAAGTTATACAAAGGGCTTGAGAGGAGCTCTCTAGTGTGTTAAGTTCCTTAAGTTGAAAGTTATGCCCTCATTCTTATGAGTTATTTAATTAAACAGAGTAAGGTGTATTCTTAGATCGTTGAATATTGTGTGTCAAGTTTCTATCTCTTGTATTATGTAATCTTGTTATCATTATGATTGTGAAAAATCAAAGTCTAATGAAGCTGTGTGGGGCTCTTTCGATTCACTAACATAGCTTCTTTGTTATTCATCTCATTTTCTTGTTCAAAATACAAACCAAAGTCTAGTGAAGCCGTGTGGGGCCTATTTCGATTCACTAGCATAGTTACTTTGTTATTCATATAACTTTCTTGATCAAAACACAAAACCAAAGTCTAGTGAAGCCGTGTGAGGCCTATTTCGATCCACTAGCAACTTATAGTTCATCTTGTTCCTTGTGCTGGCTGAAAATGTGGGATGTGGAGGTGTAGTAGTAAGAAGGATGGTAAGTGTGATTTGTTGAGCATAAGTATAGCGAAATCCCTTTTTGCATGCAATTGGGTTAATAGGAAGTGATATAGTTTATTTGAGGTATGAAATGGGTGTTGACGGTATTTGTATGACAGAGAGTATAGGTTAGTGATGGAAGTACTCGGTGGGTAAGTGTTGTTAATCTAGGCGTTCTCCAGATTGCAAGAGGAACTTAAGTTAAGACGTAGAGAGCTATGAACTATGTTAAGTTGTGTATGAAGGATAGATAGTAGTGACGGGTGAAAGAAGGATGTGTTAATGGATTGTGAATAAGATAGGCTATATGATTAGGACCAATTATTATTGTTATGAAGTTTAAGTGGGCTAGTGTTCATGGATATGTTGTTTTATAATCTTCACGTGGGAGTTATGCGTGTGATGGAGTTGTAAATTATGTGAAGTGTGAGACCTTAAGTTTGAACGATTGGTGATCATGAAGCCGAATGTGATGATTTCCGGATTAATGGTATTAGTTGCCGGAAGTGACCTAATAGTCTTGAACAGTGTACACAAGAGTTTAAGTGTAGTTGACTTGTAATTAAGTTTAATATTATATTAGGATGAGAAAGTTCACCCAAGATATTATGGGACTGCTTTAATTTTGAGGATTAGTGTATGTGGTGTAGTGAGTCGTGCCATGGGATTGTTATATGGATAAATACTAGTTAGACGATGGATGATGTTTTGATGGCTAAGATAAGGCGAGGCATATGATTGGAAATGTTGAGCCTCTTAAGTGTGATTTTGATTCTTTTGGGTTAGAAACATAAGTTCATAGGCATGGTATTAGAGGGAGAAGACAGAAGTAGCATGGTCTATCAAAAGGTTAGAAAGTATTCAAGTTGAGCTAATAGAAATAAGAGTTGAAGCACTAGATGGTGTACATTCCGGCGATAGAGATATTCATGGAGATTCGAAATTAGTAAGCATTTGAGAATTTGAGTAGTGGCTTAAAGCTAAGGGGGAGATGATAGAACAAGTAGTCAAGTCAAGCTTTTACATTTTAGTAGAAGTACCAGTAAGTTGTAAATTTGCTGTGAGAAAGATCGGTGCTTGACCCAATGTTATTTCAGTATTTTCAGCTGTCCCAAAACCTACTCATGCTTTACATTTCAGTTCAATGATCTTAATTTATGTTCATACACGTGATGGAGAATTACATACTCTTCTAGTTTCCAAAAATGAGAAATTCCAGTTCTTCTAGCAGTTGGAATCACATTCCATAAGTTATGAGCTCTAAATTCAGGGCATGCCGCCCATGACTCATATACTCAAGTTTTACAGTATGTTCATTTCCAGTACTCAGGCAATACTCTTATTGATCAGTGAGATTCAGTTTCCGTTATGGGTGTCTTCAGTTTTGATACCTTAATGAACCCATTGTATTTGATATTTTATTCCTAAGGCCTCAATAGAGAGAGTCAGGTTATTTACATTATCCCTTCATGTTTCAGGTATTCATGTTTTAAAATTTTGTGGCCTTTTCATTAAGTCAAGCTAATGGTGTTGAGCAGTTGTCTAGAAGGGAGAGAAGATACTTCCTTATCTATGATAGAAGGTGGTGTGCTCACAGCGGTGAAGTGAAGTTAGATTGAGGCTAAGTCCTTGATATATGCCGTGGTTAGTTGAAGTTTTAAATATTTATTTGGAAAGATTGTTGTGCGTTGGTTTTATGCACTTCTATGAGGTTGTAGGAATAGTAATACAGAGTTTTTGTGTATAGTTCAATTGGTTGAGAAAATGTTATGTGTGCCGTTTAAAGAATTGACCAGTATGTGTGAATGATGTAGTTGATGGAATCTTAGAGAAAGCGAGGAAAATACTTTATGAGTGTTCGTTTAGAGGTGCATATGCGAAGTGCGTATGTGGTTATGAGTATAGGCTTGAATGTTATGGTTGTATATCTAAGAGAATGCACCGCAAGTTAGCGGATCCCTAGTATAAGATTGTATGTGGTTGTTGGAGTAGTAATAAGAGTTATGTTTGAAGTGAGGAGTTCTGAGGCTCAGTGTGTATTGAGGTTCATGATATAGATTAATAGTATAGTGTTATGTGGCGTATCTCATGAGTACTTTGAGTTAGGCTTGAACATAGTCAAGGGAGTAGTTGGGAAGTGTTGCTAAGTTTGGAAGCAAGGAGTTATGTTTCCCAAGACCTAGAAATTCCTATCTTAATTTATTCCATATGGGTCCTTGTTCCCATACGATAGGATTGTATCAAATTATGGTTCATTTTCTCCCCGAACAATGTCATTTGAATCTTTTGGAGGGAGTGTTGAGGGACGTTTCATTTGGGCGCAAGTGTTCCTTCTTTTGATGAGATCCCCTTTGAGACCTTTGATTCTCAGTCTCTGAATAAACCAAAGATATTGATTCCTTAAAATCAGTCTCCTTTGTTTAAGATCCAACTATGTGACCATTCTCATTATGAATCGCATGTTCTATGAAGTATTCAAAAGTTTGGAGTAAAGTAAGTGGATTGATTTCATTATCCCAGCCTTTTGTCCTCATTTTCATGGTATTCTGTACTTATTCATCGACATTCGAGGACGAATTTTTCCAAGGGGGAGATGATGTAATACCCCAGGAAATTTTTAGTTGAAATTTTGTGCGTAAACGTGTTGGGTTCTATCTTCTAGAATGAATTATAAATTTTCCATGCGGAATATCTTAGATTATGACCCACCATTGCGTAGAGTATCGAATAAGCTTTCCAACGATATGTGGATCATCCAAAACGGACACCCGAGCGACGAGTTATGAACATTCCAATCGAACCGTGAATAGTAGTGAACAGTAAAACGTGCAGGAAAAAAAGTACTGAGGCCTTGCGTATTTTTGCTCCAACTTTAAATGATCATAACTCCTTGTACACAACGATCTGGGTGATCTACTATAAATCAATGGAAATCTCTGCGAGTCCTCTTTCCGATGAAATTGGTTTCATCCAATTTTTCTATCGGAGCAAAAAGTTATGGTCGATCTACTTCAGCCTATCAAAAGTGAACTTTTGGGTCAACTTCAAATGATCATGACTCCTCGTACACAATGATCTGGGTGAGATACTATATATCAACGGAAATATATGAGAGTCCTCTTTCTAATGAAATTGGTTTCATCCAATTTGGATATCGAAGTAAAACGTTATGGTTGATCTACTTCAGACTATCAAAACAGTCCACCAGAGGACAGATGCGAGAATTATTTGATTTTTAGGGGCGTTTTGGTCATCCCCCCACACCCAAAATCCGTCCAAACCCTATATTAAAGCCTATTAGAAGCATTATATGTTATATTTCATCAAATTCCCTCAAAAAGAAAACCCTAAACTCCTACATCCAACTTCAAGAACCTCCAAAGTTCACCATTAATTCTGCAAATTTATTCAAGATTCCAAGTTCCTAGTTCAAGAACTCCAAGAACCATCATTCAAAGGCACGATTAATATCTCAAAAATGAGTATCGATCTAAAGTTCATCATTCAAGGTATGTGGTTTTTTTCAACAAGAACAATCTTTCGTTCTTGTGCCCAAAAGTAATTTTCCTTACAAAAGCATGATTTTTATTTGATTTTTTTATGAATTTAAAGCATGAACCCATATCTTATGATGATTATTATGAAATCTTGATGTTTATGATTTTGAAAGATGAATTTACATGTGTGGTGATATAAAGCATGAATCTTGAACGATATTTATCATAATTTTGATATTTGGGTCGCGAACCCCATTTGAAACTGTGTTTTTGAAAAAATGTGTGTTATAAGAACGTTAATGTTGAATATTTGAGATGTTTTGAATTATTTGACCTTTTGGTCGTGAATGAGTTATTTTGAACTCAACTGTGAAAGAAATCCACGTTTTTATTGATTATGATAAAGGGGTAGCAAATTGGCTCCCGATGAAAATTGTTGAAGTGTTTATTGTGGATTTTCTTTAATGTGAGCCTGAGGCTGATTTAAATTTCTGAGCTAAGTCTGGGAGTAATCTTTAGCACTGAGTGGGAGGTATAAAGTGACCTTACTTCCTTAGAACTACGTGCCCCCGTAGGATGTGAGCCTGAGGCTGATTTATATAGTGATCACTAGTGTTTTTGAATTGATAATGGAAGTCCTACTCCGATGGCAAGGATAGGACGGGTCTCCCCAATGTGGGTTGTACGTTGGACTCCATGTAGCTCACATGGTTTATGTCGGTTATAGGATCTCTCAATGTGTGTGTGTACTCTTCTATTTGAGATGAAAACATATTTGCTTAAAAGGCTGAGTTTGAGAAAGTCATTATTCTTAAAAGATTTAAGGAATATATTCTAATGAGAATTGACATGAGATTTGATTGTTTTGATGATTTGAAATTGAGATGAAAGTGAATTGAGAACGTATTGTAATGACTCACTTGTTTTACTTTACATGTATTATTCATCCATGATTTTGATGATTTAATTCGAGCTAAGTGAGTCATCTATATCAGCATGCATAATTTTATAAACTGTGATGATATTAAGATATTATTTTATATATGCATTGCACCCCCATATGCTCGGTATCTTTCCATGGTACTGACCCACATATTCGTATGTGGGCTACATTTTCTCGGAATATGGGTACAAGGTATAGTTGCACCTTCGGATCCAGTCAGTTCGTGGTATCCAGTCAGCAGGTGATGAGTCCTTTTAATTCAAGGGCTTGGGTTAGTTATGCAGAGTTTATAGTGTTGTATTTTCTTTATTCAGTCGTATTGAGTTGGGGTAGTCAGGAGTCATGACCCAACTACCTACAGTCAGTAGAAGTTGATGTATTTTGTTTCAATTTTGGTTGTAAAGGCAGAATTGTAATCCTGTAAAATTTCATTTTTGTATCGATCAGATTCAGAAAAGAGTTAATTTCTGCTGATTTGTATGGATTTGTATTTTTATTCAGTTGCTTATGAGTTATGCCAGTAGAAGGGTTAGCTTGAGGTCACTTGTGACTCTAAGCACCGTGTGACGTCTCGGGACCCGATTTCGGGGCGTTACATTCATTTTGTAGGAACTAACTACTTGTTAACTTTACATAATTTAGATGTCAGGTAGAGGTGACAAAGGTAAGGGAAAAGTTGATCCTACGAAAATAAAAAATAAAAAATAACCTCCGCCTTATAGATATCGACAGGTATTCATATATCTGAGGGTCGATTTGCTGATGCGCCAGCACGACCTTTATATTCTAGGTTGTCTCAGCATTCGGTTCCTGCTCTTACGTATGTGGGTCCACTTCATGGATCTACACCAACTCATTCTTCTCATAACACTGTGCCACCACTATCACAGTACTATCGAACGACCGCTGGAACATCCAGACATCTACCATCATCAGTACCCTCTTGTAGCAGTCACCCAGGTTCGCACAGTGATTCTGCTGGATCTATTGGGTTATTGGATCTTCATCTTGGAGGCACTCCATACAGTGCTTCAGATCCTCCCATGCCAGTGCATCCACCAACACTTGCTCCGCAGCCTATATACAGAGATGATTATGGGAGGCGTTATCTTATTCATTATGGAACAGGGTAAGATTTCTAAATATAATAACATTATTCATTTTTCATTACTATATTATTATGCTCTATGAAATTACTGTTTGATCTTGTGTTGTAGGTTTAAGCCGGATGCTGGAGTTGGATTAATTGCGAGAAAATGCATTTGTCGGCACTTCAACGGCTACTGGACTAGTTGGCAAAAGGTTCCAGAAAAGGATAGAGAAAGAATGTTTAACAAATTTCATGTAAGGATTTAACTTATCGACTACTTAACACATTGTTAGAACAAAAGATTGAATATTATATTTTTTATTTTATTATAGAAATATTACTGGTGGGATGATGCGAATGAATGGGCTATAAAGAGAAATTTTACAGAAGAGCTAGATCCAGATTTAACGGTCTGTTGGATTATACCAAAACCAACTTGGTACGACCTGACTGGATAAGTGAATCCTTATGGAAATAGTATATTCGCTATTGGAGTAGCGAAGAATACCAATTGTTGAGGGACAAAGGGAAGAAAGCCCGGGCATCATCCAAGGGTGGCTCCCTACATACTACGGGTACAGTTAGTATGATTGTTGTGGAGGAAAAAATGGTATGTAACTTTTACAATTTTAATTTTTTGTTTCTATTTAAATTTTTAATTATGTGAAGATTATTAATTTTTTCATATGCAGGAAAAAGAAAATAGTAGGGAGATACCACACGATGAGTTATTCGAGGAGACGCGTGTGAAAAAAAAAATCTGACTGATGAAGATGTTTGGGTTGAGCCTCGTGCAAAAGCTGCTCATGTAAGAATCAAATTTTAAATTTATGAATCTTTTTCTCAAAGTTGCTATTATTCAAGTATAAGTACTTTAATATTTTATTATTAATAATTTTAACTTTACTTTGAATATAGGACAAATATAGGCAGTTTCTTAGTGAGTTTCGTAGTAGTCAGCCTCCTGAAAGTCAGGGTGACTCAATACCCCAACATGTAGAGGAGGAGTTATGGGAACAAACTATGGGTCCTGTAGTTAGAGGCCATTTCTACGGATACCACAGAAATTATTTTGGCGAGAATGTTAGGTCTTCGTCCGGTCCTACATCCTATACCTCTTTAGTTGATAGAGAAGCCATTGAGCCACTAAAAAATACGATTTTTAAACTTACTGAAGAGTTTGCTGAACAGAGAGAGAGGGCGCAGAAGAAGGAGGAGGAAACAACATCACAAATCAGGATGCTGCAGGAACAGTTCAGCTCTTTTATTCAGACTGCAGGGGTTATTCCTCCATGTCCTGGTGATGCAGTTTGGGATGCAAAAGGTCTAGGGCCACTAGATGATATCAGCACAAATGAGGATGCGGAAGACGAAGACGATGACGATGAAGATGAGTGGTAGTTTTTTGACTTTTGTATGTGTTATTCTTTGGATTTTGATATTTTTTTGTAGTTTTTGAACTTTTGTATGTATTGTTGCAGTTTTTACACTTTGGTTTGTTGTTGTTGTTGTATGGATTTGGACATTTTGTTGTAGTTTGTAATTTGGTTTGTTGTTGTTGTATTGTATGCTATTTCATTTGTTGCTTTTTATTTTTTAAAAAAAACTCCAAAAAAACCGACCCCAAGTGGTCGGTTATTTTAAAAAAAAATGCATAAAACCAACCACAAGTGGTCGGTTTTAATAAAATTAATTTATTAATTTTAAAAAAAAAACGACCACTAGTAGTCGATTTTAATAAAATTAATAATTAATTTTAAAATAAAACCGACTACTTGTGGTCAGTTTATTTTGAATTTTTTTATTTTTAAACTCATTTTTTTCTATTTTAATAAAATAATAATGAATTTAAATATATATATATATATATATATATATATATATATATATATATATATATATATATTTTAAAATCGACCACACGTGATCGGTTTTTTAAAATCTACCACAATTTTACCGATCACACACTTTGGTCGGTTTTGTGGTCAGAACTTGAGGAAAACCGACCACTTGTAATCGTTTTTTTTTTGTCGGTTTTCCTCTTTTTTTTTTAGTAGTGTTTTATGAGCGTTGAGAGCTTGATTAAGCTTTTGGTGAATCTTTGCTTAAAAACGGGGGTTGTGTAATGATTGATTTCTATCGAGGTTTTCGTAAGAGTTAGGTACTTTTTAGGATCAATATGATCGAGGTATTAGAGTTTAATATGTCCCTTGTTTGTTTTCAATTTTCTATCTTCTATCTCGCTATTTATCTTTTACTTTTGTGTTCTTTAATTTTTCGCACTTTGTTTTCTTGTTCGTGGTTTGATTTCCATCACCAACAAGGTAGGAGTTTAGGTGGCTAACTAACTGAACTACTAAGATTCTCACTAGACTAAGAGGTTATTTTATTTAAATTAAAAAATTTAAGAAAAAGTGTGAAAAAAGAAATAAAAGCTACCAATAGTTGGAATGAATAAGTCTTATTATTTTACACAACACTTTAATCATTTAGCTTAAAATCTAATCACCAAATATAAAATTGTTTTCATGGCATTATATATTTATTTAAACCCACTACTTTTTTTTTTTTTGGTAAGAAACCCACTACTTTTAGTACGAAATGCTATGATTTATACATATACTAGATTCGACTCTCAAAACCTTGAGGAATAAGAATGTGCAAATGAACTACATTCATAAAGTAATTCAAAACAAAAACAACTAATTAATAATAATGATGAGAACATGAAATTAAGATCGAATATCGCAAATTCAACTTATAATCACTATTTTTTGCTAAATCATATGAATATGCATACAACAACAACACCAGCACTAAATCCCAAATAAATCGGGATCTAACTATATATAAGACAAAAACTATCTGTGCATATGTAGAATTAAAATATAAATTCACATAAAAATCTGTGTGCTTTAGATCAAATATTTAAGAATTAATCAAAAAGATTTTGTTCCGTAAACTGATTAAGCATGTCTTTTGTAGATGATAAGTTGTGGACATCACGACTTAAATTCTTCACCTCTTTAACAATTGCTTTTGGGCCGCTTACAAGTGCTATTTTTTCAAGTTCTTTAGATCTTTCTTTGTGTGAATGAGAATGATATGTTTTCTCCAACTCTCGGAAGTTGTCCCAAAATCCATAATCATTTCCAAAATTCAACGACACTCCTGCATCAGCCGCCGCCTTTCGAAAATTACCTATCATTGGCACATTCTTCCCCGGCAACACATCAGCAGAATTATTTTTGGGTGCAGCCCTTGGACGAGGAGTAGTCTTGAAAGGAGGATGAATTTTCCTGTAGAATAACACAGCACCGGTCCGCTTATCCCTAACAGGTTCTAAAGGTGACTCCATGATAACTTTGTGTGTTCTATTCTACTTTTGTGTGTATATATACTAGTGGAATTTGCAAGAAGCCTAATAAATGAATTTCCTTCTTAGACAAAGCTCCTGAAATTTTAGGAAAATAATAATCCTGACTTGACTATACTTAAGGTAAGTGTGAAGCATGTCAATCATTATTTGTCTATTTATGTTATATAAATTTAATTGCACTACGCGACTCTTGTTTTGTTGTTTTGTTGTTTTGGATATGCACTTCTAGCAGGACTTGCTTCTCTATAGATTATTATTCACTCAGAAATTAATGTTCTAATTATCCATCATTAGTGTAGTTTTGAAATGGAATATATATATAAAGGAGAAGGCATCTAAAATACCCCTAATTTATCGGGCCAAAAATATTTTCGAGGTTAATTATTTTAGGTCAAAATATACTTTTCATATTAACTTTTCAGCTCAAATTTACCATTATTTCTAATAGTCCTGTTAAAATAAAATAATTAGATATTTATTAATCACATTACCTAATTTGATTGAGTCCTTTGCATTTTGCACTCTAATGTGTATTTTTTTTTTCGTAACTTGCACCCTATTCTATTTTTTAAAATTATTTACACCCCAATCTCTTTATCTCCTTGCAAAACAATAAAATCATCATTTTCATAATTTTTTCATGAGAATAAAATAGGAATAACAATAATAATGATTTTAAATTTGAAGAGAGTTGAAATATTTTTGTAGTCAATTTAAACATTAATAAATGAAACAATGAAAATAATGAATTAAGTGCATATCAAAGAAGGGCAACTGGAGTTTTAAAAGAAAGGTTGTTTTGAGTATAAAAATGACATGTATTCAGTGAAAACTGAAAAATGCTCCCAATTGAAAAAATTAACTACCATTTGAAGAGAGAGTATTCTGTGTATGCTTGCCTGTAAAAAGTAAAAAAATTGATAAAAATCAAGCTATGAAAAACATAAACATAATTTGAGCTCATTGAATCAACATGTTCATTATCATCTTGATAAACATTCAATAAGAGAGCTCAAATTAACTTGAGAATTGCTAATATTGAAATGTCAAAGAACTGAAGTGAAACTGCCTCCAATAAAGACTTGCAAAGAAAGGATGAAATTTTCATTTCCTTTAATTCACTATAACAACAACTTTTTGTTCTATCTCGCACAACAGGTATTGTGGAAGAAAAAAATCCTAATCCTAATACCTATACCTAAGTAATTAACTAAAAGCCTAAAGATGGAAAAAATATTGCTCTGCACTAGCAGAATACTAAATAAACACTTAACAACAAAACCTCATTTACAATACTGAGACTTCTCTAATACATAGCTTGTGGTCATATGTCGAGATCATGGGTTTAATAAGCTCATCGAGATCATACAATTGTCTGCATCTCTGTGGGACCACTCTCAAAAAGTGGTGTTTCCTCACTTCTTTGATCAATAGTCTGTTCCTCTTCATCACTATCATCATCTAGGCTAATAAAATCAACAAACCTCCACTCCTTATAGAATATGTCATTTCTCCTTCTTCGATCAATATTGTAGTTTCTTTTTACTTTCATCCATTGATGATTTACTCGTATTGTAATTTTTTGTCTTCAGTAAATATGAATTGTCTCTTTGATTACAATTGGAGAGAGTTTAACCTAATATCAGAAGAAAAAATAAATGGCGGGAAGAATTTAATTCATTTAGCCTCCAACATTAAAAATTAAATAAATTTATTTTAAAAAATAACATATTGTTATTTCTATTTAACCCTCATAAAAAATTATTAAATGAGTGGTTTTACTGTTTTGTAAGAAAATAAAGAGATTAGGGTATAAATTAAAAAAAAAATAGAATAGGGTGTAAGTTAAAACAGATAGCACACCTTAGGGTGCAAATTGCAATGGATCCTAATTTGATTGGTCAAAGTTTAAACTTTCTCCAAATAATTTTTTAAAAGAAAGAAGGTATTACATAAACGGCCATATAAGCAAACTATAATTGGCACAAGCTCGTAATTACCCTAATTTGTTCCCTCATTAACTAATTTTGCAAGCAAACTGCTCATGTCTTTGACGTAATACATATACAGGCCCCTCAACTATTCGACTTTTTCCGTATAGGCACCTCAATTAGGCCATGTACCTATTGAAACCGTTACTCCTTCACAAATGATTTCAATTGAGCCCAATTTGCTGACGTGGCAAAAAATCTAAACTGCGTGTAATACACACATCAATGATGTGGCAAAGTAGCAAATTAAATAATGACATGTAGCATTTTAATTTAAAATAATTATAAAAATAATTTTTTAATATAATTAAATTTAAAGTAAAAAAAAACATTAATAACCCTCCTCCCACTACAGCCCTACCCAATCCTAACCCCCCTCCTCCCCCTTCTCTTCCAATCACCCCTTTCTCCATCTTTGCACAACAGAAACGTAAAAAAAAGTATCTTCTTTTTCTTCCGATATTCCTTTCCCCATCATTGAAGCACTTCGATTCCGTCGATACCCCTTTTCCCATCATTGAAGCACTTTAATTCCGTTGATACCCAATAATACCCAACAATATTCATCTTCCCTATCTTCACTTCACTCCTTTATTTCTCCACCAAAACAATATCCAACAACAATTTCAAATGAATTAGTGTATTTTGGGTATTTGAATTTGGATAATTGAAAATGGATTGTTTGCAATCGGAAGAAGGAAAGGCGGGGGAGGAAAAAACTAAATTCCGTTGGATATGAACCATCTACCATGGCAGGCACTGGTATTTGTTGATCTTTAAATAAATGCACCCAGTGAACCTCTACCGTCCTCCCTTTGCAAAGTGAGTTATCTCAAATTTCTTGATTTGTCTTATAACAAAATCACGATGACCAACAGAACCCGTTCATAATCTTCGATGAGGGTTTGATCATGAATGAAACTGGGTCGCTGTTTTCACTTCGCTGGAGCTCCGACAAGCTTGGTGACGGAGGAAATTTAAGAAAAATGGATCAAATTTATGACCCCATCGATCATTTTCTCTCTCCCCCTCTCCCTTTTTTCTTTTATCTCTCTCGCATCTTTCTCCTCCGTTTACTATTTCTCCATCGATTTTCTCTTTCTCGTACCTTCTTTCTCTCTATTCTCTCATTTTCTCCACTATTTTCCCCAAATTCTCATTTTTTCTACTCCTTTGCTACTGGTTTTTCCCCTTTCTCCTTCCCGATTCTTCTGTGTGTATCGTATGTGTGTAGCTGTGTGTATTGTGTGTTGTGCGGGTTCTGTAAGCTATGTGCGTATATGGACTGTGTGTTTTGTGATATGTATGTAGATATCAATTCTGTGTGTGTGCTGTGTAGAAGAGAGAATCTGTGTGTGTTGCGTGTTTTTAGTGTGTTTCCATGGTGAGAAATGTGTATGTGTCCCCTCTGTTCGAAGGAAAAAGGAGTATATATGTAGATGTGTGTGTAATTCCCTGTGGGCCCCTCTACGTGTGTATTCTTTTAAAAAGAAATCACCATTTCCAAATTTGAGTATCTTTGATCTCTCCAGCAATTCGTTTACAGGATCTTTGAAAAGTGAAAAGTGTGCACCCAATTGTTCAATAGGCCAATGAGCTAATTGTTAGAAGTTTTCAAGTACTAACAATTAACTTTTACTATTGCTATGTTTAAGGTTTATGGAAAGGAAGATATGGAAGCTTTGCAAGAATAATGGAGAAAAAGATGATAGCTTTCTTTTAATTACTTTTATGTGTTTTTTTAAATTCTTTTTGTGTGTTCTTTTTTATTGGTTGGAATTTTTTATGTTTAATTTTTTTAATTAACTATGGTTTCTCACTTTCTTAAAGGGGAGTGTATTACACATGTCATGCTATGTCAGCACCACGTCAGTGATTGGACTCATTTGACATGTTTTTATGAAGGAATAAAGGATTTAATAGGTACATGACTTAATTGAGGTGTCTAAACGAAAAAAATCGAACAGTTGAGGGCCTGTATATGTATTCAGCCCATGTCTTTTATTTCGCACATGATGTTAGCATGCGTGCCACAATCATACATCAATCCTTTATGATGGTCGGTATATTATGATATCTTATGTCACTTTGACATCAGTAAAAAAATTTTATTTGAAGGAATAAACAAGAAATAATTAACAGAAAAATACTAAACTCACTTACTTATTAAACTCTAAATTAATAGAAATATATTCTTATAATTTTCTGTCTTTTGCAAATGAAAGTAAATTTGTATTGATATACAACTCTATTTTCTAAACTATTCTTTACCAAAATTAATTTGCTAGAAATGATATAAAAATGAAACATCCATATTAAGCTTAAGCTTTCCTTGCTCTCTTTTATTAATCCTCTTTTCTTCTTAGGGTGTGTTTGGTATGATGGAAAATATTTTCCATGGAAAATAAGTTGGTTTTCTACTTATTTTTTTATGTTTGGTTGGTGAGTGAAAAATATTTTTTGAAAAATATTTTATGGTGTTAGGTTGGTGAGTGAAAAATATTTTTTAGAAAAATATTTTCTAGTGTTTGATTGGTGAGTGAAAAAATATTTTTTAGAAAATACTACTAACTTTTAACTAGTATATCAGTGTCTCTAGAAACTCAACAATTTGTAAGAACTATTTTAAGCATAGAAAATTATATTAATATCGAATACTAAAATATTACAATCACTAAATTTAAGAAACTATTAATTAGCAAATATAGGAGACACCTCAACATTTTGTCAGGACAATCTCAAGATACTACAAGCAATAGAAATATAACGGAACGACAAGCTTATTCAACTTTGTGAAACAATTTACATCGATGACAAAATGAAATATGCAATTAGCAAAAGTAACATAGATAAGTCTTCCTCTATGCATATGAAAATAACAATATATTCAACGAATATTGGAAAAAGAAAACAATTCGGGCTTCCCTATTTTTTATTTCAAACAGTGAAAATTGAAACAAAGCACAGTGAAAAATATTTCCTAGTAATGTAAATTTTTGAGAAATGTAAATTTTTTGAGTCATCCGAATATGGGTGTTGTTGGGGGTGGGAAAGAGGGGTGAAGGTGGGAGCATAAGTCACATTTGTCATTTTTCGGAAAATAACCTTCCTTGGTTCATGAGGGAAGTCATTTTCCCTCAAATAGAGGAAAATGAATTATCTTGAAAAATATTTTCTCAATATTTTACTACAACCAAACAAGAAAAAAATAGGAAAACATTTTCCAGAAAATATTTTCCATCGTATCAAACACACCCTTAGTCCTCAATGATAGTTTTCCCAACTATTGATATTATTTTCTTTTTGTCAGGTGTTCCTAACTTTTTAGAATCTTTTTTCTCTTATTTTGTTATTCTCCCGTTAATATCTTTTTTCTCATGTTATAGGTTGGGTTAGAATAAATTAGCAAATGATTTAAAATAGGTCAATGGAAAGATAACACACGATTAATAAAATTTTGAATATTATTCTCAAGCGAATTCGATCAAAATGTGGGTTTATTGGTGCTTTTTTTTTTTTTTTAATCTTATTTGAAAAGATTTTTGTTAAGTAAGTTATTTTAGTGGAGAAGGGCATAAAATACCCGTGAACACTGAAATTTGGAATAGTATTGTTGTCTATTGCCCTTATGAGTCTAGGTTGACAGAAATAAGTGTTAAGAAATAATGTGGATGTATTTTCCATTTTCAACATTGTCTTCATTTTCAAATGAAGACTTTCCATGCACAAACCAACAATTTCCATTGATTATAATGTTGGCAAAATTGTCTATAGGGCTTTGAGCTAAAAGTGGCAAAAGTGTTTGAAATGAGGTGTAGGTGACTCAAGTCTTAATAAATGAGTGGAGGTGACAATTACTTTATTATGGATTAAGAAAGTTAGGTAAGTTTTGAATAGCCCACAAGTTTTTAAATTTACACTTTGATCCAAATGTTTACCTAATATAACAGAAAACAGAGGAAAAAAAGGGTGTGTTTCTCTCTCTTCTCATCCATTGTTGTTTTCTCTCTCTTAGCAATTTTTGTTGTTCATTGTTGCTACTGCTTTATTCATCGTCTTCTGCTTCATTATCATCACTTTTACTTCATTATCATCTTTATCTTCTTCTTGTTGACCATTGTTGTTGTTGTTGTTACCGCTACTTCTGCTATTCGACCAATTTCTTAGGTCAAATTTTATTTCGTACATCACTTTCAACTTTGGCATTACTTCATAGAAACTTTGGTAAGTCAAATTATGATTTTTAGTTGAATTTGTCATCTGGGTAACTGCTATTGTGTTGTTTTTTTAATAATAGATAGCATGCGAACATGAATGTAACATAAGAGTCATCTGTTGCAAAGGAAGACTCATATGTTGGATTCATGTTTATGGTTCTATAGTTCCGTAACATGAATCGAACAGATGAGTCATCTGTTGCAACTTATGACCTATCTAATCTGTTACAACAAGGTAAAAATCTATTGCAACATATTAGTAACCTGTTGCAACAGAACCTAAACTCGATTCCAACAGACATGACGTCTGTTGCAATAGGGTAAATATCTGTTGCAACAGATTATTAACCTGTTGCAATAGAACCTGAACTCGATTCCAACAAATGTGTCATCTGTTGCAACAGGTAAGTCATCTATCGCAACAGGTCACTCATCTATTGAAATCAACTTCGAAGGTTTCTTAGTACTGTAACATCTATCCCAAAAGACGCTTCAGTTGTTGCAATAGATGCTTTTTTTTGTTACAACATATGATTCACCTATTACAACATATGACACATCTTTTGAAATCATCTTCAGGAGCGTAACATGAATCCCAACAGGTAAGTAATCTATTGCGACTGATCACTTACCTGTTGCAACTTAATTTTCACCTGTTGCAATAGATTACACATCTGTTGGGATTCATGTTACGGCACTATGAAATCACTATTAACTTTTTTTAACAAATGACTTTATTTAGGTACCACTAATGGAGGGATTAATAACAATAGGGGTGGATTGTCATGGTCAATAGATCAAGAAGAGCAATCGATATGTATGGCATTGGAAGGAGGGTAAAATGCTAGAGACTATAGCTATGACAGTCCAAAGTGATGTTTCGTATGACAATTTTGTGAACTTAATCATCAACTATTGTGGACTGAATTGTTAATTGGAAGAACTCGTCATCAACTACATGCACAGCTCCTTTGAAAATTAGAGAGTACTACCTTTCAAGATAACCGATCAGGTCCGAATGCGTGCTTATCTTAGTAATTCATCCATGCCAGTGCTAAGAGTGTACGTGGTTGAAAAGACAAGAGAGAATGAAAATCAAAATATAGAAAAAAAAAAGAACAACAAGACATCTTTGATGATAGGTTGGATGATCTTGACATGAATATTCCAGATGATGATCAAACACCTACGCCCGTTGATGCGACCAATACTGTGGGAAGTTCTTCTCGATCGACACAGTCTGGAAATCATCAAGACGACGAGATCAGCTTTTACAAGGGAATGCCATTCAAGGACAAGAAAGAACTATCTACTACTCTGTTTATTTCTTGCTTGAAAAAAGATTTCAGAATAATGAATGTGATTAATTCGAGCAAAGTCTTTTGCTATAAATATGTTAATCCGAACTTCAAGTCATGGTTGAGAGCGGTGAAGTGCTTAAGTTCTGACAGATTCGTCATTCATAAACATGAAAAGTATAACACATGTGGTTTGGAGTACATTTTGGGCAAAAATCCTCACGCCACAACAAAGGTCCTCGGTGAATATTTCATGAATAGATTCCCCGATGGAAAAGGCCCTCGGTGAATATTTCATGAATAGATTCCCCGATGGCAAAGGCCTTTCTACAAGGGTTATGGCAAATCAACTTCTTACTAAATTGGGTGTCCTGGTCAGTTATTAGAAGATATATACGACCATGGGGATTTTCAAGGACTTGGTTAGGGGATACACGATCATGGGTATGCGTTCCTCGATGCCTACCGTTACATGCTTGAGTCCACAAATCCCGGATGTAAGACAGTGTTGCATGTTGATGAAAACAGAAGGTTTAAGTACTTTTTTGTATCCTACGGTGCTTGGATTCAAGGTTTTTGACATTTGAGAAAAGGCATAGCCGTCGAAGGTACCTTCTTGAGGAGAAGGTATAATGGAGTACTGCTAGTGGCGGTGGTGCAGGATGCGGAGAATCACATCTTTCTTGTCGCTTTTGTGTAGCGGACAAAGAATGTGATACCTCATATAGATATTTTTTGAATAACTGCAAAGTTGCGTTGAAGATACCGAAGAGTTGTGTTTTGTTTTGGATTGGTATCCAAGTATTCTAAAGATGGGTTCAATTTTCTTCACTTCAGCTCACTTTGGTTGTTGCATCAGGCATCTTGGAGAAAACAATCGGACAAAATTTCACAATGAAAGGGTCGTGACTCTTTTTTATATAGCAGCTAAAGCATATAGTAGTGAGGAGTTTTTAGGCCATTTCAATAAAATTGCGAATATGCATCTCAAGGCAGCAGAACATCCCGTACGTGTTGATTTCGAGAGATACCAGGCATTCTGTCCGGCAAATAGGTATATTCTTAGGAATTTAACGTCTTGTTTGAGTTACAAGTTTAGTATGATGTTGTACTAAGTGATTCTTTTGTATAAGTACAATATTATGACATCAAACATAGTTGAATCAGTGAATTCATTATTTGGTAATGAAAGAGAATTTTTCAACGTGGATTTGTTTGAAATAATAAACAAGAAGTATGGCTAATTTTTTCATGAAAGGCGTGTGGAGTTTGAGGATGCAGGAACCCCATTTGTTCTAAAAGCAAAAAAATAATATCAACGAATATCAGTCTAGGAAATAGATTATTATTATCTCATCAAATAGCAGATTACAAGTTCAGTATCAACGGTCATGGTGATGTCGTCACGGTCGATCTTCAAACAAAATCTTGTACGTGTAGAGTTTTTGACTTGGACAAAATACCCTGTCTACATGCTATGACAGTGCTTCGAGCTCAATACGGTGCATAATATGAAACTAAAATTTATGAGTACTCCTCTCCATATTATTTAGTGGAAACATATACAATGGCATATAGTGGGTATATTACTCCGGTGTCCCCCGAAAAATCTTGGGTTGTTCCTACTGAGATTTTGGGGAGATTTATACCTCCTCTATATATTGACCCAAGCACTATCAAACCGGGAAGAAGGTCATATAAAAGGAGGCATGGAGTCAAAGAATTATTTTCATCAAGAAAAAACAAGTGTTCCGTATGTAAGAGCGCTGGCCACAAGTGAACTACATGCCCGGATTGTAATCCACCATGATCGTTGTAATTGGAAAAACTTGTGTTGTTGTTTGTTGCAGACTTTTATATATTTAACTCATTATTGTGAACGTAAATGTTATCATTTATTATATAAAATATCTTTTTTAATAACTTATACATCAATAAAAAGAGGCAAAACATGAACTAAATATAGCAGACCACAAAATAATTTTCAACAGATGGACATTTGCTGGAAGAACATATACAGTTCATCAAACTAGAATGTTTTCCTCCAACAGATGACAAATCTGTCGCAACAGATGACAAATCTGTCGCAACAGATGACAAATCTGTTGACAGAAATCCAACCGATGACTAACCTTCCAACACATGGTCCATCTGTTTAAAGAACTCGAAAGCAAAAATTAATACTGCTACTGAATTCAAAATTTTTCCTTACCTCCAACCGTTGACATGTTAACATGTTTAGAAGAAGAAATAGACAAAATGAAAATTAAATAAGAATTAAAAAGCCAAAGTTGACCAAAAATAGATTTTTCATTAAACGAATAATAAAATACATTAGGTATAAATCTAATATAGAAAAATTAAAATACAAACTCTAAAAGAAAAAATACATTCTAATTATTATTGTCCATATCATCATTATTATTATTGTCAGCCGGCCAATCGTCAACCAGCAGCAGCAGGGCCCTCATCAGCCTCTGCAACTCTCTGAACATCCTTACTCTCACGGCGACCAACTCCCTCCGCAGGTTGTTAACCTGCCTATGAAGTTCCCGCACGGTGTTGCGTAGAACTAGTAATGTCCCAAACAGGATCAGTCATAGCTAGACCACACATGAATTGACAAAAAACGTAAACACAAAAGTAAAGAAAAGAGTCCAAATGTATACAGTATATACTACCAACTGGTAGATTTGAACGAAAAAAAAAACTTACCTCGACGAGAAAGGAATATGCTCTTTGAATAGAAGTGGTTGAAGATGTAATACGAAAAGATAAATGCAAGAAATAAATAAAAGTCGTAACTTTGTCTTTTACATTTAAACTTCTCACCTTTTCAAAATGGTTTGAGACTTAATAACAATCGTTATTATTGAGTTATTGCAACAGGTCGTCCATATGTCACAACAGATAACCCACTGTCACAACAGATTTACCATATGTTGCAACAGATGGTCTAATGTACAACATAAGATATTTGTTGCAACATATGTATTATCTGTTGCGATAGATGGACCATCTATTGGAAGAGATGTTTTGATTTCTTCTAATAACTGATTCATCTGTTGCAACAGATGGGGAATTTGATTCATCAATTATTTTGAATGTGTTAGGAAAAAGTCATGACTATTCACCTCTTTTTTAATAGTCATCACATACCTTAATTAATCCGAATTAGTGATTGTTTTATCATATAAACAGATCTAAAAACAAAAAAGGTGAAAATTCATGACTTGTAGCACTTGTTTTTTCTTGATGGGCAAGTAGTCCTCTGACATTGAAGATGGTTACCCTTTGAGCCTCTGTAGTCTTGTACACTACATAATGATGGGAAATGAAGAATAAACACTGTCTGACATTGATGGGGTAGGAAGAATAAGGTGCATGCAGATGAATGGATCCATTTTCATGCGTGGGAGTTATGTATTATTGATCAGGCTATCGTGACAGACACACATAAAGTACAATGATTTTGTGAATGCAGTTTTTTACCGATTAGACACTGATCCTTCAAATAAGATCCTGCATTTTACGATTTAGTTTGATAAGTGCAAACTGATAAGGCCGAAAGGTTCCAAGACGGTGGTGTCGATACCCTGCATTTTACTACTGGTTTGATTTCTTCCAATAGTTGCACCGTCTGTTCGAACAACTGATTCATCGGTTGCAACAGTTGAGAAAACTGTTGCAACACCATCACCAACATCAACAACAAAGAAACAACACCATATGTTTCAACACTATCAACAACACAAACACCACATGTTCCAATAACACCAACACCCCTGACAACAGCACTACTAAAGTAACAAACAAAAGACATAAGAAAGCGATACTAACAACAAGGCTTTTTAAGTTCTCCCAACAAATGACTTTTTTTTGCATATTTTAATAAAAATATTGGTTCGTTCATTCAAGACTTAAAAGACACCTTTCCTTCAATTTTCTCAATAAATAGGAAACTGGTAATGGGTAAATCAATAATAATAATAACAGACGTAAATATCTAATTTAAATGACATATAAAGAGGAAGATGAGATGGAAAGAGCAATAGTGAATCATACCTGCAATTTCAAAAAAAAAAAAAGGTCAGAACGTCCATTTCAGTCGAGAAAAGACATTGATCGGTTGAGATCCGAAAGGATCCTCATGCGAAAGAGGAGAGAAAAGAGAGAAAAAAAGGAGACAGTTGTGATTACCCTAAAGAGGAGAGAAAGAGAATTTTGAATAAAGAAGAGAAGAGAGATGAGTTGAGTTCATTTGTGGCTAAAGGAAAGAGAATTCTAGAGATGGGTTTTAAATATTCATTAATAACTTTGAGGAGCACGAGGAGACAGTGACATCGAAAAGATAAGATAAGACTACTCAAGGAGGGGTTCTTTGAGTTATCCAAGTAATATTTTTTACTGCCTTAGTATTTTATCTTTTTTATCTGAGACAGTAAATTAGGAAATTGCTTTAAATAAAAAAAAGATCTTAAAACATATAAGTCATCTGTTGCAACAGATGACAATTTCTGTTTGAAAATTTTCAACGGCTCAGACATCTGTCGCAACAGATGGCAATGCCTACTTGATAATTTATAACAGATAGTTAATCTATTGCAAGAGATGACATAATCTATTTGAAAAATTCCAACAGATAAGTCATCTGTTACAACAGGTTGAACATTTGTTTTTATACAATTTCAATTGAGTTCATATATTCAACTACAACTTCAATTAATTTATCTAGAACTAGGGGTGAGTTCATAGGGTCAACTACACCTTTAATTGAGTCTTTGGCAATTACATGATATTGGTATTGCATTTCTCCTTACCTGAGTAATCGATCGATCACTCTGAGTTGACACGACTCTTATTACCTCATTATCAAGCTAATACCTAAATTGATTTAGCTAGAACCAGGGGTGAATTCATAGGTTCAACTACAACTTCAATTGAGCTTTTGGCAATTGTAGGATATTGGTATTGCGTTCCTCCCGACCATAGTCATTGATCGATCACTCTTAGTTGAAACGATTCTTATTACCTCATTGTCAAGCTAATACCTAAATTGATTTAGCTAGAACTAGGGGTAAGTTCCTAGGGTCAACTACAACTTCCATTGAGTCTTTGGCAATTGCATGATATTGGTATTGCGTTCCTCCTGACCTGAGTCATTGATCGATCACTCTTAGTTGAAATGATTCTTATTACCTCATTATCAAGCCAATACCTAAATTGATTTAGCTAGAACTAGGGGTGAGTTCATAGGGTCAACTACAACTTCAATTGAGTCTTTGGCAATTGCATGATGTTGGTATAACGTTCCTCCCAACCTGAGTCATCGATCGATCACTCTTAGTTGAAACAATTCTTATTACCTCATTATCAAGCTAATACCTAAATTTATTTAGCTAGAACTAAGGGTGAGTTCATAGGGTCAACTACAACTTTGATTAAGTCTTTCGTAATTACATGATGTTGTTTTTGTGTTCCTCCCGACCTAAGTTGTCGATCGATCACTCTTAGTTGAAATGATTCTTATTACCTCATTATCAAGCTAATACCTAAATTAATTTAGATAGAATTAACAGTGAGTTCATAGGATCAACTACAACTTCAATTGAGTCTTTGGCAATTGCATGATATTGGTATTGTGTTCCTCCCGACCTAAGTCATCGATCAATCACTCTTAGTTGAAATGATTCTTATTAACTCATTATCAAGCAAATTCCTAAAATTAATTTGTGTTCCAGTTGAACTTAATACACTTTATTGTGATGAGACGGTTAAAAATTATGTATATCTCTTAAAATTTTTAAAAATAATTAAGATCAATTTGGACCAAATTAATATTTTAAATTTTTTTATTCTTTTCCAAAATACAAATCAACACATACAAATCACCCATTTGCGGAAAAAATGTTTCATTATTTTAAATCTCGAGTTCTCACTTTTTTATTTGTCTCTCAACAATACAGACAACAACTACTCAACAAATTGCTCATCCCTTCAACACAGATCAATTTTCTTCCCATTTTCGACCACATAGGTGTTATTTTCGACTTTATTCTTGCTTGTATCTGTCGTTTTCTCTATATTCATAGGTAACAGAGTTCCTATAGATTTCTATATTTTTTATTTTTTCTAAAAATTAGGGATTTTAAGTTAATCATGAAAAAGAAGACTTTTAGTTGTATTATCATCGGAAATGAGTTTACAATTTTGAGTTTTGATGGTAAAATCATAGAAATAATCTGAGAAAACCCTAGTTTTTATTTTAGTATTCTGTTGACTGTCATGATATTGTTGGATGGTGTTTGTGGTGTTAGTGGTCATGCTGGTGGAGGTCGTCGTTGTCGTGGTGGCACTAGTGGTGTTTGTGGTGGTTGTTGGTGGTATCGGTATTGGTGGTGTTTGTAATGTATTTTTTAAAATTTATGCATACATCAATTGTAATGTATTTTTTGTTTTTCTATTGTTTGTAGGTAAAACATGTCTCCCAAAAGAAAATAAAGTGAAAGTGGATCAACTTCTGACCACCTAACAAAAAAGGCTACAGTACAGAGGGATTTAGAGGAGATTCTTGAACAATCTCAGTTAGGAAAAAGTGAAGCTGAGGAAAGATATGAAAATGACATTGAGAGAGGTGGACAAAGGTCTGTTGATGTTGATGAGGAAAATAAAAGTGAGGAGGAATAAGAAGAAGATAAAAAAGAAAAGGAGGGAGTAGAAAGTGAGAAAGAGGATGATTATCAATATGATAATAATGCATCATCAATGGGGCGTGAATTAATATCGAAATCCCAGCATAATTCTGTCAAAACTTTTAGTATTGACAGGTTTCAAGTTGTGATACCGATAGATGGACCTGTAGAACTAATTGGTGATGTTGTACTTAAATGTCAGTTGGAGAAACCTTTTGATGAATTTAGGAAAACTATGAAGAATGAAAACACATACAGACTTTTTAAGAAGAGCTTCCTGAGGACCACACTGCCCGTTTCCAAATAAGAATTGTATATGGTCTTGTCAAGTGCAGGATCAAGTACGTGGGGGATGATAAAGGTACGAAGGATGGGGGAAAATGGATGAAATATGGATCAACTATTGTGGCATGCCAGTTTGTTTTATCTTGACAGAGTTTGCCATAGTGACGGTCTTGAGATGCGATAGTCCAGAAGAATCTCTCACCAAGGAAACACCATGAAAAAGGTCCAAGGTAAGTAGGATAGCCAAACCAACACCATCAAATATAGGGAAGGCATTGTCCCAGCGACCACCCACCAAAACCAACAAAGGCAATAAAAAATACATGGGTTGTTGGATATTGCTGGACGTGGGTACAAAGCTAGTAAGTTAATAGAACATCTCAAGGATAAAACCATATCAAAGAAGTCCAAGGAGTAATTGTTCTTAGTTTGATTTGTCTATTTCGTTATATTGGCAAGAGACGTCAACAAAGTCATAAAAGATGATTTATTGAAGCATACAAAGGATTTTGAGAAATTCAACAATTATCCCTAGGTATATGACAACTACTACTTGACTGTCAAGTATTTACTGACAAAGCTATCCCCAAAGATGATCACAATATATGACTTTCCTTAGTCTTTCATGGTAAATTTAATCACTATTTGTATACTCATCCATTAATTTATTTTGAATAATTATTATGACTTTTTTTTGTTTGCCTCTTGTTTACATTTTTAGGCTTGGGCATTTAAAGTCATTCCTCACCTATGAAAGCAGGTCAAGGATTACCCCAAATGAGGTTTCTCATCCAAGGATCCTTAGGAGGTTGGCTGTATAGAGCAACATAAGAATTAAGGAGGTTGATCTCTTTAACCCTCTGGGTGATGCAGTATGTCTTCTTTCAAGTAAAATAATTTGACTCAAAGAAGGATATTAAAATAGATGTGCCATCTGTTGTGATAGATAGGTTATTTGTTAAAATAAATTACCCATCCACTGTAACTGGTACAACAGATGGGTAACCTGTTATGACAGATGATTCATATTTTGCATCAGATTACCAATCCGTTGCTTTGGTTCTCTGAACCCGACTCAACAGATTACCCATCTACTGCAAATTATGCAATACATAGGTAATCAGATGCAATATATTGTTAATCTATTGCGACAGATAAATCAATTATTGCGACAGAAAGATCATCTGTTGCATAAGTTATTTGTGTTAATATGTAACCCAATTGACTATAAATTATTATATGATTTAAATATATCTGTCTTTTTTATAGGCTGTGCATCCATGGATCATGCCTACTAGGCAGGAGTTAGGGATGACTTCTTTTATTACTATAGGTCTTGTTGATACAATAGCAGACCCAACAGTGAAGTTAATAAAGAAGGAATTGGCTAGAGCAATTATTTATATGCTCAAAGTACCAATATGCACCCAGATTTGAACTTAGTTTAAGAACTTTTGTATGAATTCTTAAGTATAATTTAACTTTTATTCCGTCTTGTGCCTAATGGATATGATTAGTACTTTTAGGTGCAAACTCATGAAGAATTGTGCATAATTGGATACAACGAGGATATGGAAGTAGTGAAGGAAAGCAAGGACTGAAATTAAGCTGAAAAAAGGGAAGTTGAGAAGAAGAAAGCCTCATTTGAAGACACTTCGCATCGCGATGAGCAACAAAATAGCAATGGTCGAATTCTAGTGAAGGTTCGCGAAACCCCCGCATCGCGAAGAAAGTTAGTTTATCAGATTTTGTGACCTGAAAGTTTAGCGTATCGTGGAGGATGATCATTTCACAATTGTCCCAATCCAGTGGCTCACCGCGATAGTGGCGTGTCGCGGTGAGGTGCATTTTACAATTATTGAGGAATACTTGAGCTCCGTGATTTCCCAGATTTTAATGCAAAATAACAATCTTAGTCATGGCGCGACGCGCTGGGTGGACAAATCGGGAATATTTTAAGTATTTGTGTCCCAACTATAAAAGGAAAAATCCAAGATAATGTGGGGGACTTTGTCAAGCAGAATAGCGGAGGAAAAATAGAAATTTCTCTCTTTTAGGGTTCATAAACATTCCTTTGAATTTCTTTATTTCAAGGATTGATTTGGGTATGATTTATTACTTATTTTGGATGGTTAATTCAAGCATGAGTAGCTAAACACCCCCTTTCTGGGGATGAGGCTAAGAACATGAGTACTATTTAATATTCTTATTCATAGTTTCTTTTTGGATTATCATATGGGTTGTTCTTAATTTCTTGAGCTTACTATTCTAATGATTGGCCATCATTAGAATAAATTTATATTTCTATGTGAATCTGGGAGGAGAATCATATGATAGAATGAAGAAATTAGGGGGCAAGGTTCATATTCTTTTATAAAATAAGAAATTTGAATTAGCATCTAGGATAGGGATATACCTAGAAGCCTTGCTTGGTTCACTTGCAGGAACACAACTTCATGAATCTAGAAGATTTATTGTAACTCTACGGGAGTTGTAGTTACAACATTCAATAGATAGAAGATCTAAGGTCGGGAGACTAAGATTGTGGCATAAACCTTGCGAACCATCAACCTGATAACCAATTAGACTGTGAATACAATAGAGAATTGTATGATTGTTCAAAATACCTCAACCCTGGAATCGTCCTCATTATTGATTACAACCGTTGCTTACTTTGTTTTAGTCATCATAAATTATTTCTTGTGTAGTAATTTAAATTTTATTTACAAAAGCATATTAATCTTGATACCATCAAACACTTAATACTCAATTGTCTTGAACTAAAGATTGAATAAATTTCTAGTTTATTGATCCTCGAGGGAACGATATCTGACGGTCTAAGTCATAATATTACTTACACGATCACATACACTTACGTGTGCATAGAGACGCAACAAGTTTTTGGCGTCGTTGCCGGGGATCAAATAGAATTAGTAAATTGCTTTAATTTTTGGTTTTTGATCATAAGTTTAAGTGTTAACAACTTGATCTTAGTGGCTGAATTTTAGCAGGTTTAGCTGAATATTGAACTGGCGAGAGACAAAGAGTTAGTAAAGCCCTTTGCAGAACCAGAAGTGATTTTTCACCAGAGACGAAGAGCTCAATCGATGGAAGAAAGACTCGATCCTATAGTTGCTAATTCAAATGTTGGAAATTTTCCAGCTCCAGCTGTTCCGGTTCAACCATTCGCAAGACCTGTTCGAGAAGTGGCAATCCCACTTACGTACCTTGTGACTAACAGTATCCTGAAGCCTGAACAAAGAGGTCGATGGGAATTAAAACAAAATATGATGCAATTGTTGAAATCTGTGGGAGAATTTCAGGGACTTTGCAGCAGCATTTACGAACCTACCTGGAGATAAGCGATACATATATTCCTGAAGATATGAGTGCTGATTATGTCAGATTATCACTCTTCCCTTTTTCTCTACTGGGGGAAGCAAAGAGATGGTTACTTGCTGAACCACACCAATCCATCACTACATGGGAAGAATGTGCTCGAAGGTTCCTCATTCGATTTTTTTCATCTCAGAAAATAGCTCGATTAAGGAGTGAGATATTGAGTTTCAGACATAAAGATAGAGAAAATCTCTACCAAGCTTGGGAGAGATTTAAGGGAATGCTCAGAAGTTGTTCTCATCACCATCAATCAAATGATGTTTTGGTGCATACATTTATAGAAGGCCTTGAGTCTAATACAAAACTTCTCCTAGATTCAGCAGCAGGGGGTGAAGCTTTGGAGGAAACATATGAAGAATTATATACCTTGCTGAATCGAATTGCACAAGGTAATCTTGATTGGTATGTGGACTCGAGGAATGCTCCCAAGAAAGTTGCAGGGGTTTTGGAGGTTGATCAGTTTACTACTTTACAAACACAGATTGCAGCAATGCAGAACCATATGACTACTCAGCTTAACAACTTAAAGTTGGGTACAAATCAACCAGAAGCCATAACAAATATAGTTCAACAGGTATATGCATGGTGTGGAGTTTATGGAAGCAATGAGAATAAAACAGATGCATGTTCTGTTGATCCAGATTCAGTCAACTACGTGGGGAATGCAAATCGTCAGGGTCAACAAAATTTTGGCAATACATATAATCCAAATTGGAGGAACCACCCTAATTTATCATGGGGTGAAAATCAGGAACAGAATACAAATCAGTATAAGGGACCAATGCAACTAAGTCCACAGCCAGTTCAGAATAATCAGACGACTGCCCCAAATAGTAATATGGAGGAGATACTTAAGCAGTTGATGGATTAACATGCACAGTTTGCAGTGGACATGAAGGCTCAACAAGCACAGTTTGCAGCTAAATTGAAGAGTCAACAATTACTCACAAGAAATCTGGAGTTGCAGTTAGGTCAAATCGCAAGATCGCAGAATACAAGGCCATAAAGACCATTTCCTAGTGACACTGAGGCTAATCCTAAACAAGTGAATGCGGTGACAACGAGGAGTGGGCCGTAAATGAAGGAGATGGTTCAGGAGTAGGATAACCTTGAGATCACTGATGATAGTTTGCAAGAGAAGGTAGAAGTGGAAGTAAAAAAAAAGAGGCTAGTGAAGAGATTCGTGTAGAGAAGAAGACTCTCCCCTTCCCCTTTCCTCAGAGGGCAAGAAAGCATCAAGAGGAAGCAATTTTTAAGAAGTTTCTAGATCTTTTGAAGCAAGTTCAAGTGAACCTTCCTCTTGTTTACGTTCTATAGAGTATGCCAAAATATGCAAAATACTTAAAGGATATTGTTTTCAATAAGAATTGATTGACTGAATATGCTGCAGTTGCACTTACTCAGGAGTGCACTTCTAAAATTCAAAATTAACTGCCCACGAAAATTAAGGATCCTGGGAGTTTCACATTGCAGATTACCCTTGGTCAAACTATTTGTGCACGGGGATTGTGTGACTTGGGGGTGAGCATAAATCTCATGCCCACGTCATGGTACCGGAAGATGGGTCTTGGAATCCCTAAACCCATGACTATTGTATTGTAATTGGAAGACAGGTCACTTGCTAGACCAGATGGTATTATTGAAGATGTACTGGTGCAAGTGGGATCTTTAATATTTCCTGTGGATTTTGTGATTCTTGACTTTGAGGCTGATCCAGTTGTTTCATTTATTTTGGGACGACCCTTTTTAGCAATAGAGCAGTGTCACTCATTGATATGGCATTTAGAAAAATAAAAATGCGAGCACACGATAAAGTTGAGGTTTTTGATATGTAAAGGGCATTGAAATTGCCAGCCATATATGAGGAGTTGTCCTCAATATCGGTTATTGATCTCACTTCAGATTGACAGTTGCTCTTATCTGATGATCCATTAGAGCGAGCATTAATAGATTATGATCTGCATGGAGATTCAAAAGCATTGGAAGTGGTCCATATTATGAATTTGGTTATAATTAAGGCAAATAAAGTGTTGATCGAGCCTTTGAATAGACCAATTGGTCAACCGCCCAGGCCTTCAGTTGAAGAAGCTCCTAACTTGGAGCTTAAGGTTCTTCCTCCTCACTTACAATATGTTTTTCTTGGTGATAAAGATACCTTGCCTATTATTTTGTCTGCAGTATTATCTGATGTACAGGAAAAGGAAGCTGTAGCAGTTCTTAAAAGGAGAAGGAAAGCGATTAGCTGGCAGATGTCTGATATTTTAGGAATCAATCCAGTACTTTATATGCACAATATTTACATGGAGGATGGGTACAGACCTAGAGTGCAGCAACAAAGGAGGTTAAATCCTATTATAAAGGAGGTGGTCCAGAAAGAGGTGATCAAGTGGTTAGACAGTGGTATTGTCTACCCAATTTATGATAGCAAATAGGTGAGTTCGGTATATTATGTACAAAAGAAGGGAGGAATGACAGTGGTGATGAATGATGATAACAAGTTGGTTCCCACACGTACAGTTACTGGATGGAGAATATGTATAGATTAGCGGATGTTGAATGAAGCAACTCGTAAAAATCATTATCCAATTTTTTTCATTGACCAAATGCTGGATAGATTGGCAGGGAAAGAGTATTATTGTTTTTGGGATAGGTACTCTGGCTATAATAAGATAAGCATAGCACTGGAAGATCAAGAAAAGATCACGTTCACTTGTCCATATGGTACATATGTTATCAGACGCATGCCCTTCGGATTATGCAATGCACCTGCCATATTTCAAAGGTGTATGATGGCTATATTCTCGGACATGGTGGAGGAATTTGTAGAGGTATTCATGGATGATTTCTCTGTGTATGGGAATTCATTTGAAAAATGTTTGCAAAATCTAGACAAAGTTCTAGCTCGGTGCGAAGAAACAAACTTGGTGTTAAATTGGGAAAAATGCCATTTTATGGTTAAGGAAGGAATTTTCTTAGGCCATAAAGTGTCATACAAAGGGTTGGAAGCTGACAAGGCAAAGGTTGAAGTAATTAAAAGGTTGCCTCATCCAGTGACAGTCAAAGACGTGCGGAGTTTTTTGGGACATACTGGGTTCTATAGACAATTCTTTCAAGATTTCTCGAAGATCGCAAGTCCCATGTGCAAATTATTAGAGAAAGAAGCCAAATTTGAGTTTAGAGCTGATTGCCATAAAACTTTTGAAAAGCTCAAGAAAAAGTTAACGAAAGCACCTATTTTGATTGCACCAGATTGGGAGTTACCTTTTGAGCTAATGTGTGATGCTAGTGATATTGCAGTGGGGGCAGTGTTGGGTCAAAGAAAAGAGAAGGTATTTCGATCGATTTATTATGCTAGCAAGGTACTGAATGATGCTCAAGTCAACTACACAGTGACAGAGAAAGAAATATTGGTTGTGGTATATGCATTTGATAAGTTTCGATCTTAGTTAATTGGTACCAAGGTCAATGTTCATACAGACCATGCTGCCATTAAGTATCTTATGAACAAAAAGGATGCAAATCCATGATTAATTAGGTGGATTCTGCTACTTCAAGAATTTGATCTTGAGGTGCGTGATAGAAAGGGAACTGAAAATCAGGTTGCTGATCACTTGTCACAGCTGGAAAATAGAGACTATACTGTGGATGACTTTCAGAGTATCAAGGAAGACTTTCCTGATGAGAAGTTGTTATTAGAAGCAGTTGAGTTTCCATGGTATGCTGACATTGTGAACCTGATAGTTTGTGGGGTGTATCCTTCAGAAATCACCTCACAACAAAGGAAGAAGTTACTCCATGATTCTCGTTCTTATATTTGGGATGAACCATACCTTTTCAAGCAGGGTCCAGATGGAGTGATTCGTAGATGTATCCCAGAGGCTGAATTTGTCAAGGTGTTACAAGATTGCCATTCATCTCTATATGGTGGACATCATGGTGGTGAGAGGACTGCGAGAAAAGTGTTGCAATTAGTTTTTTTCTGGACAACTCTATTTAGAGATACAGTGGTGTTTGTAAGGAGTTGTGATCAATGCCAAAGGTTGGGTATTATAACCAGGCGTCATGAGATGCCCCTGAATAATATTTTAGAAGTAGAAGTCTTTGATGTTTGGGGGATTGATTTCATGGACTCCTTCCCACCTTCGAAAGGTAATGTGTACATTCTTTCTGCAGTGACTATGTCTCTAAATGGGTGGAAGCTATAGAGAGTCTGACTAATGATGCAAGAGTGGTGCTGAAGTTTGTGAAGAACATATTTTCCAGATTTGGTACACCAAGAGCAATAATTAGTGATGGAGGTACGCACTTTATTAACAACTGGTTCAAGAAGCTTCTTGACAAATATGGTGTTCGGCACAAGGTGGACACTGCATACTACCCTCAAACGAGTGTACAAACAATCAGTAGATTAAGCAAATACTTCAGAAGACTGTGAATGGGAAGAGAAAAGATTGGGCGGAGAAGCTGGATGATGCACTATGGGCATATCGAACAGTGTATAAAATGCCCATAAGGACATATCCATATCGCTTAGTGTATGGTAAGGCTTGTCACCTTTCTGTAGAGTTGGAACACCGAGCATATTGGGCTGTGAAGAAGTTGAATTTTGAGATGACCGCCGCAGGAGAATGAAGGTTATTGCAACTGAATGAGCTGGATGAGTTTAGTCGCCACGCCTATGAAAATGCCAAGCTTTACAAGGAAAATACCAAATGATGGCATGACAAGCATATTCAAGTCAGGGAATTTGAACTCAGACAACTTGTGTTGTTGTTTAATTCACGGCTTAAGTTATTTCCGGGTAAATTACGATCGAAATGGTCTGGACTTTTTGAGGTGGTGCGAATGACACCCCATAGAGATGTGGAGTTGTGGAATAAAGAGAAGAAGGAGAAGTTCCTTGTGAATGGACAACGTGTAAAGCATTATTGGGCGGATAATCCGGACAAGCACAAGAAATCTATCACTTTTGCTTAGGATTAATGAAGAGTTGAGTCGTGCAACGACGTAAAATAAGGCTCTATGTGGGAGGCAACCCACACGTGTATTGTAATAGGTAGTTTAATTTTTGTCTTGTAAAATCAAAAAGAAAAGAAAAATACAAAAAAATGAGTCGTTCCACGACCAAAACTAAGGCGCTGAGTGGGAGGCAACCCACTTTTACTTACAATTTTTGTTGTTTTTTTTTAAAGTGCAGGAAATTTCAAAGTGAAATGAGGAGATTACCACAATTGAGGAAAACAATCAGGTTTGTAAAAATAATTTGTGTAAGTGGGGATTTACTCAGGTAAGAAAAGGGGGAAAATTGCAAAAGGAATTTGAGTTTGATGAACAGCGCGACGCGGAACTGGGCAATTTGACAATCGTCAAATTTCAGTAAGGGTATGCGAAATTCACCGCGATGCAAAGAAAGGTAAATTAAGAATTGTCAAATTCCAGTGGATGTGCATGATTTTCGATGCGACACGAAACTTCGACAATTGACAATTGTCAATTTACAGTGTGTGGGCGCAAATTGTAGCGCATCGCGGTGTCAAGATAAATGGCAATTGGCCTTATCCAGTAGGTATCCACGATCATTCTGCATCGCGGAGAGGGATTAAATCGGGCATAAAAATGTCATTAACCTAACCCGACCCATCCCTCTATAAATATAACCTCCTCAACCCTAAAACCTTTTTGTTTACATATCGCGTCGCATTCTTACTCCTTCTCCTAAGAACTTCAAAACTTTTTCACTTTCTCTCATTCTTCTCTTAACTGTTGAGGTAAGTTCATATTTATTTATTTATTACCTTTTTTGTTACAGTTCGTGAGTAGTGAATGTATTTTATTGCTAATTTTGTTTTCCCTCTCCTACTAGTTGTAAATATTAGAATTGCTTTTGATATTTAGTTCAATTTGTGACATCTTAGCCTAATTCTCATTACTTTGAATCACTGAGAGCACACTTGAATGATATTTGAAGTTGGGATTAGGGGGTGAATAATTTTTCATGCTACTTGAGAGGATGGGGAATGAAGGGTATTGTAGTTAGAGGAGTAAGGGTAGAATCTTTAGGAAGTTAGGGAAAATTTTGTTCCATTGTGAATAAACCCTGGTTGTCTGATGTTGGCTGATTGATTAGAATTATAGAATGTGTGATGCTATAGTAACATGGTCTTATTTATAGTCTTGCATTGTGTGATTAACTGGGTGTCGATTATATGATGTTCTGTGCTGCGAAAATGATGAGGGATGATTGTCTTGAAGAGGAATATATGGTCTGTGAATATGATATTTAGGCCTACGCAAAGAGAAGTCTGAGTACCTTGGTTGTTAATGTAGGTGTATGGCTAACAAACTAAGTGTGGGGTGCGAAAGCACTCGTAATGCATGTTCAGTTCAGCTATTCCTAAGTTTAATTTTTTTGCATGGTTTGTTGCATTTTCTTAATTGCAGGCATAATGGAAGAATAGTCAAGCAAGGGCAAGGCAAAGGCAGGGCCTTCTGCTTCTGCAAGGAAGAGAAGTCGACCGTCTGAAGGGCAATTAACTAGAGTGCCTAGGGCCCCTCCACTTCAGCGGGGGAAAGTTTGAAAATTTGGTTTCAAGGCTGTAAGAAAGGCTAGAAAGAATTGGTATACTAAGAATACTGATGCTAAGTATATTCCAGAGGTCTATATCGATCGGGCCAGCTTGATCAGTGAGTATCCTTCTATGGTCCGACGAATTTAGGCGCTTAATATGAATTTTATTTTTCATCAGCCAACGGAGTGCAACCGATATCTTGTTAGAGAATTTTATGCAAATTGGGGCCCTATCCAACCTGAACATTTATTAAAGGTTCGAGGGAAGGTTATTCGATTCACCGCTGCTGATATTAACGAGTTGATGGGTATCCCCGAGACGAACACGAATTTCTTACGACAGTTTATTGTTTCTCCTCCTTATGCACACATCAGGCATTTATTGTATGTCCAGCGATCTTCAGCCCTTTGGATGAGGCATCGAGTTACAAGTTTGCATTCTTTTTTCCCTTACTCTCAAATAAATAAGGAAGCACGAATGTGGGGACGAATAATGTATTCATGCTTGATACAAGGCAAGCATACGACTGAGGTGACTCGGGATAAGGTGTGTTTGATTTACGCCCTCATATGTGCTGATGTGGAAATTAATGTGGGAAGTGTCATTTTTTTTGCTATGAAGAAAACACGTACCCAGGTGGGTCATAACTTTTGTTTTGGTGGTTTGGTAACTAGATTTTTAAGAATTAGGGTGGATGAAGATGAGCTTGATTATAAACCTGAGGTGATCACTCGTCCTCTGGATATCACTACTGCTCGAAGCACAACTAGGGCATCTGGCCTAATTTTGACGATGATGGAGCGACAGACACGGATTGATGAGGTGCTGAGTAGGTTATACGACCTCATGATGATGATGTTGCAGACTGGAGGCAGTCCTGCTACACCAGAAGATCTCCACGATGTAGAGCTTGATTATCCACTTGGTCATCACGCTAGGACAATGTTGAAGATTGGCCCAGCTTTTGTGGAACCTGTTGATGATGATGTACCAACAGATAAAGAACACAGGTATAGGGATTCAGACATGGAGTCCGATGAGGAGGAGCAATCTGATGATGATGAAGCTGATGATGATGGAGATGATGGGGATGTGGCTGCGGAGGACATGTATGCTATAGTCCTTTTTGATTGATCAGGAAGTATATTGCCACCCTTCCATAAGCTTAATTGGAAGCATTGGGACAGTGCTTTATTTTAAGTGTGGGGTGGTGGGTTCATATTCTCTTGCATTTTTTCTGATATTTGACTGAACAATGTTATTTTGTTGTTTTATTTTCTATTTTGTTGTATTGGTTTGAAGTATTAGCTATTCGGAACATTGGACTGTAATAGTTAGTAACTTTTATTTTATGGATTGCAATTTTCCCTCTGTGGCATTTATCGCATATCGTTTCAGTTGAAAGTATTATGTTATTGTTATTTTCTCCCTTATTGGCAAGATTCAGTTTCAAGTAGTTATGTTTGCTTTTGCCCTCTTTAGTAATTAGGAATAAACAGTCATAGTTAGTTGCCATCCCCTTTGATAGATGGATGACGACCGTCTTAAGGGGATTGGTCGTACGAAGTAAAGAAATTTAGGATAACTTAATCGCTATCTTAGAGGAGTGTGTGAAATGGGCCACCTTAGCAATAATTGAAACTAATTCTAGCATAAGAGTTTTTATTTTAAGTAATGAGGATTCCATCTCGATAAATGAAATTTGGTGTGTTGGCTTAATTTTGAATTCAATAAAGAACATGATTGGGAACCTGGTTGATTCCGTACAGGTAATGTGAGTGTGAGGATTAGTATATATTCTACATGAATATAAATGACTAGAACTTGCCCGGTGTGTTTACAAAGCGAAATAAAGGTTGTTGGGTGCAGGAAGTTATGTAGCCAATTCTTTGACAACCTTGTTTTTAACTTCAAAAGCCCTCCCTGGGTGCATAATCTTAGTCAGCCCCTTTGAGCTTTAAGCCTATTTCTTTGGTAGCCTGTTATGAAACCTTACCCCTTATTTACTGAGTTGTAATTTGATCCAAATAAGCTCCTGAGAGTTTTTAATATAATACTAAGAGAAGATTAAGAGCAAAAATGAGAAAGGAAGGTAATCAGTGATGCCCCAAAGTAGTTTTTATTGATGTTTGATGATGCTAGGTTAAGTGGGAGTTAGTAAATAGAAATGTTACAATCAACCAGTTTTGGCCCTGGTCCAAATGGATAATACGCACCTTAATGAAGGCCTATAAGCTTAAGTTAAGGGTGGCTATAATAGGGGTGCGTCACAAGAATATGGAAGAGATGATAAATACTCCCAACCTAGTTTGAGAAAATAAAGCTAGTTGAAAAAGGTGTTGACAAGTAAAAATAGGGGAGAAATAGAAGGATAAATTGGTGTTGGAAAACAGAGTGAATTGATAGTTCTTGTATTTAAACGCTTAGGAGCAATAGTCACTATTCCTGTAAATAGTACCTACCTGTCCCTAAGCCTTTATTACAACCCGGAAAAGACCTAGTTAATCCTTCACTCAAACATCTGACTATTAGTGGAGTAGAACACTAAGGGCAAGCTTATGGTTCGTTCACTAGCATGTACGCAATTTTTTGTTGAGAGTGAGCAATTTGATTTGATACTCCCCTATTGTTGCATAGTTACCATTGTGAGTAAATATGGGGAAGTTTCCTTGAGTGAGGATGCAGGCGGATGAAAGCCAGATTATGTATTGTGTTTCTTTAATTGAGTTTGCCAACATGTTAGAAATTCATTATTGAAGAGAGAAGAATTTGTACTAAAATGTTTCTTGAGCTCAACTGTTTTGACAAGATGATGTAACAATTCGTTATTGCAAAGTGTAAGTGCTCATGGCCACATAACTTTGAGGTTGTGATGAAAAGAGGAAGGAATTATGTTTTTGAATTCATGTGTTCGAGGATGAACAATGTTTTAACTATGGGGTGGTGATCTTGGGCATATTTATATGCTCAAAGTACCAATATGCACCCAGATTTGAACTTAGTTTAAGAACTTTTGTATGAATTCTTAAGTATAATTTAACTTTTATTCCGTCTTGTGCCTAATGGATATGATTAGTACTTTTAGGTGCAAAATCATGAAGAATTGTGCATAATTGGATACAACAAAGATATAGAAGTAGTGAAGGAATGCAAGGACTGAAATTAAGCTCAAAAAGGGAAGTTGAGAAGAAGAAAGCCTCATTTGAAGACACTCCGCGTCAAGATGAGCAACAAAATAGCAATGGTCGAATTCTAGTGAAGGTTCGCGAAACCCCCGCATCGTGGAGAAAGTTAGATTATTAGATATGGTGACCTAAAGGTTTAGCGCGTCGTGGAGGATGATCATTTCACAATTGTCCCAATCCAGTGGCTCACCGCGATAGTGGCGCATCGCGGTGAAGGTGCATTTTACAATTGTCGAGGAATACTTGAGCTTTGCAATTTCCCAGATTTTAATGGAAAATAGCAATCTTAGTCATGGCGCGACGCGCCGGGTGGACAAATCAGGAATATTTTAAGTATTTTTGTCCCAACTATAAAAGGAAAAATCCAAGATAATGTAGGGGGACTTTGTCAAGCAGAGTAGCGGTGGAAAAACAGAAATTTCTCTCTTTTAGGGTTCATAAACATTCCTTTGAATTTCTTTATTTCAAGGATTGATTTGGGTATGATTTATTACTTATTTTGGATGGTTAATTCAAACATGAGTAGCTAAACACCCCCTTTCTGGGGTTGAGGCTAAGAACATGAGTACTATTTAATATTCTTATTCATAGTTTCTTTTTGGATTATCATATGGGTTGTTCTTAATTTCTTGAGCTTACTATTCTAATGATTGGCCATCATTAGAATAAATTTATATTTCTATGTGAATCCGGGAGGAGAATCATAGGATAGAACGAAGAAATTAGGGAGCAAGGTTCATATTCTTTTATAAAATAAGGAATTTGAATCAGCATCTAGGATAGGGATATACCTAGAAGCCTTGCTTGGTTCACTTGCAGGAAGACAACTTCATGAATCTAGAAGATTTGTTGTAACTCTGTGGGAGTTGTAGTTACAACATTCAATAAATAGAAGATCTGAGGTCGGGAGACTAAGATTGTAGCATAAACCTTGCGAACCATCAACCTGATAACCAATTAGACTATGAATAAAATAGAGAATTGTATGATTGTTCAAAATACCTCAACCCTGGAATCATCCTCATTATTGATTACAACCGTTTCTTATTTTGCTTTAGTCATCATAAATTATTTCTTGTGTAGCAATTTAAATTTTATTTACAAAAGCATATTAGTCTTGATACAATCAAACACTTAATACTCAATTTTCTTGAACTAAAGATTGAATAAATTTCTAGTTTATTGATCCTCGAGGGAACGATATCTGACTGTCTAAGTCATTATATTACTTACACGATCACGTACACTTGCGTATGCGTAAAGACGCAACAAGAAACAGTCATAAGAAGAGAAGTAATACAAGGTCAGCCTAATGGTAAGGCTCTTCATAACCAACCTACTGCAACAGATCCAGGTGCTTCTTCTAGGGGTGTTGCCGGTGGAGTTGTTGATGTTAGTGGCAGGCATACTGATGTTGTTGCCAGTCATGATGGTGAGCATATTGATGCTTAAGAAAAATAAATATGTTTGAAAATACCCCTTTTATAAGTCTCTCTCACCCTTACACAGGTCATTCTCACCCTTACACCAGTCCCTCTCACCCTTATTCACCCTCATGTTCTCATTGCAAATACAAATAGTGCAAAGACAACCAGAATAAACTCTTTAAAAATTTAGAGGCTATCACTAAAGCTGTTGAGGAATTGAAACCCAAGAGGGGTGTCATACCATATAAGAAGGTGAGAAAGCCATACACTCGTACAGTGGTGGTTGGAAGGAATAAAAGAGAAATTATCCAAGTACTCTCCAATCGAAAATCAAAAAATTTGCAACTCGTCCCTCTCCAAAAGTTATTGAAGTTCAGGGGCCATTCAAGAAGGTGGACATATACGCGAAACTTGGTGCCAAAGAGAAGAGGGATCTACGACAGGACAAGAATGCCAAGAAAGGTGCATAAGATTACCCCATCCATATATTTTTGTCCCAAGACTTTAAGAGTATGATATATATGCATACGCAGTACGTGGACATGGTAAGTTTACTTTTCCTAACCTAGCCTTCTAATCTACTCCATGAAGAAGAAGTTATGCAATAGATGTGTCATCTATTGCAATAGCTATGTATTCTAGTGCAACTTGTGGTGGTTCTGTTGCAATATATTACCCATTTCTTGCATAAGTTGCATTAGATGGGTAATCTATGAACAGATTCTGAGAATCGTCTACAACAGATGGACCATCCGTTGTATTATTTCACTATGTTTTTCTTCTTTACAATTACTAACCTATTTAAAAATTGACTTCTTATATCATAGTATGTTACAGAAATTCTCTGCCTCATGAGGGGCAGGCAATTAGCGTACCCAAAAGCTTATGATGTTTTCGATACGATAATGGATCTCAACTTCTACAAGAATTTCAAGGATAGGTACGATGATCTCAGTAAGCTAATATCAACTCCTGATGGTGTGGGATTTGATTCGTTAGTTTCTGGGTTCCAATGGGATGAAAAAATGATTAAATATGTTAAAGGGGAGAGGCTAAATCCACACGGCAAGAGCTAGACCAGGAAAAGAGGATTCTTGGAGTCAAGAACGGTGACGTCACACATAATCGGGCTATTGAGATACTACCTGAGAAGGGAAAGATCAAGGTTTATGACTGCAATTTACATGTTGTAATGCCCCGAGAGTACACCCTAGACACTACACGGTGCTTAGAGTCCTGAAGGACCACAAGCTAACCCACGAGATGGTAACTGTAGTGAGCACTGAATAAAATAATAAAGATCATGAGCAGAATTTAACTAAAAAAGTGCTATATGGTTTTAAAATATAGTTCTGATAATATCTATAACTCAATACTATCAATACTGATAAAACGATTGATGACAACGACTAAAAATTGACTAACTGTTTGTACTAGTCTGAAAAGCCTCTACTGATTGACTGTGGAGCTGATGGGATAAACCCCCAACTAACTTCGACTGAATAGAAAATACTAAACTGATAATGTAAACTGATATAAATAAACCATGTCCTTAAAGTATGAGGACTCACCACTGCTATAGCTAAAAATATGGTACGTCTATGCATGATCAAGGAACTGAGTGTCCGAACCTATGATATGAGACATCATAGCACAAGAAACGAGTATGTGGTCAGTACTTTGAATGTACTAGTATGCTAGATGGGGTTAGGATGATATAAATAGGCTTATGTACATGAATAATACTAACTGAATAACATGAGATAACTGAATAACTGATATAAATGCGTGAATACTGTAAAATATGAGAATGCATGACCAAGCATATAACATGATTATGAAAATAGTCTGTAAACTGAAATACTAAAATTTGATAACTGAATAACTGATAACTGTATGTTATGGTCAATGCAAACCTGAACTGAGATATACTGAATACTGAACTGAGACTGTGGGAGCTAGCTATAACCAGCATGCCCTAATGTACTATCAAGGTCCAACCTGTAACCCCAGTTGAAAGGGTGTCAGTACCATGCCACGGGTACTAACAATGGTTGTATGGATCCACTAATTTGAAGTCCCGAAGGACGAGGGTGTCATGCCTATCTGACGGGGGACCCCTCAAATCTACGGTGGCATTATAGGTTTGAAACCTAGGTACTACTACTAACGTCTCATACCTAATGACGGGGGAAACACCATCCTTATGTTCGCTCGGTGCTAAGGTTTACTCCCAACTGAAGACACTAAATTATTAGACTAAACTGAGTTTAACTAATTCTGAATTTTGATAGTGCTCATTAATGGTAATAATAACTGAGAAATCAACTATGCTCATAGTTTATTCAAACTATTATATAACTACTTAAATTCTATGAACAGCTAAGTTTTCGGGTATTCATAACCCCCATGACTCGATAGCAATAACAACAAGATCATACTAAAACTTTGAGGACATGACATATAGTCAATATTCAAAACTCATTATTTGAGGTATTTCATCAACACTTGCAATGCATGGTCTAAGATAAGCATGAGAATAGTTTAAAACATATGATTGAATCACATTGCTAAAATACTAAGCCATAAATTTGGGATATAACATGAAACATCATCATTCCAACTTCTAAGGGTTAACTTCAACAACAAGTACTTATAAACACCATGCAAAATCAAAATTCATACGGATTCATGGAGATAATTTATTGCAAACATGTAAATTCATGATTTTAAATATTGAAAATGGATTCTTGGACTCCATGGGTGAAAAGGACCCAAGGATGAATATCAAACATACCTTAATTGAAGATTTCTTGGAAGTTCGTGGTGGATTTCTTGAGAATTGTTCTTGAATGTTGAAGATCTAGGGTTTGTTCTTGAGAGGAAATGCTTTCAATTGGGGTAAATTTGAGAATAAAATAGTAACTTATGTTTTTAGGACCCTAAATCATGTGTTTAAGATCAATTGGGTGAAGGGAAGGGATTAAAATGCCCCTAGAAGTACATGACTGGAAATTGGAAATTTCAGGGGTAAAATGGAGTATGTGTCTCATTCTCTAGAGAACTGAAATAGAGCGTGCATCACATATTAATTGCATGCCCCTTCAGGGGTGGAATAGAGCATGCGTCGTATGCTAATCACGCGCAGCTACTGCCTCTCTCACAAAAATGGCTATAACTTTTCACTCGGGTATCAGATTAAGGCAAAATTGGTATCGTTGGAAAGATAACTCAATTATCTACAATTTATTGGGTCTTGAGATACAATATTATATGTCTATAAAAAGTTATACACGTTCAAAGTAGACCCTTGGAAATCTAACACCAAAACTTGGTTGATTCAAAAGCTCTTAGCTCGCCTTGCTCTAAGTGACTCTTATGAACATGTTTTATACATCATAAGCTTTCTTCTCACTAGGTTAATGAACATGAGACATGTATTCAAACATTAACTACGGTATTAAAGGTTACACACGTAGGAACAATGGTTTATTTTCTAGCTTAGAAACATGCAAGGTGTTACATTATCTCCCCCTTGGGAACATTCGTCCTCGAATGAGACTGACTGAACTGAGAATACTGAAGGATTGAGACTTCATAATAAGTATACATAATCGAAAACATGATTACACGACTGAACTGGTTAGTGAATGCATGCGATGACATGAAATTGATTAAGTGGCTGAAACTGCGAGTCGACAAGAGTTAATCTAAGGGGAAAAAATATTGTTACCTTAAGCTGAGTTAGAACTTGCGGAGAAGAGATGAGGATACTTGGTTTGTATATCAACTTCTGTCTCCCAAGTGGCACCCTCAACGGATTGATTCTACCAAAGGACTTTGACCAAGGAAACTTCTTTGTTCCTTAGTCTACGAACCTGGCGATCAAGGATCTCGACTGGAATTTCTTCGTAAGAAAGGTTGTTCTGAACATCTACGATTTCTAAAGGGATAACAACAGCTGGGTTGCCAATACGTTTCTTCAACAAGGAGCTATGAAATACTGGATGCACTGAGGTCAAATCCGTAGGCAACTCGAGCTCGTAAGCTACCTTTCCAAAGTAGCTTAAGATTTTGTAAGGGCCAACATATCGGGGACTGAGCTTCCCTTTCTTACCGAACCTCTTTACTCCCTTCATGGGAGAGATATTTAGATATATAAAATCACCAATCTCAAATTCGAGATCCTTTCTCCTCACATTTGCATAAGATTTCTATAGGCTTTGGGCTGTCTTAAGCCTCTCCCTGATCAACAGAACTTTCTCCAAAGCATCAAACACTAAATCTAGCCCTATCAATGCAGTATCACCTACCTCAAACAAGCCAATAGGAGATCTACATGTCCTTCTATATAGAGCCTCAAATGAAGTTATCTGGATACTGGAATGATAACTGTTATTGTAGGTAAACTCAATCAAAGGCAGTGATTATCGCAACTACCCTTAAAGTCGATGACACACGTTCTCAACATATCCTCTAACATCTAAATGGTCCTCTCTACCTAACCATCTGTCTGAGGATGAAAGAAGGTACTAAGTCAAACTTGGGTACCAAGACCCTTCTGGAAGGCTTTCCAAAAGTGAGAGGTAAACTGAGTACCTATATCCGAAATGATGGATAATAGGACTCCGTACAACCTAACCAACTCTCTAATATAGATCTTGGTATAATCCTCGGCTATATAGGAAGTAGGGACTGGCAAGAAATGAGCAGATTTGGTCATCTTGTTTATAGTGACCTAAATCGAATAATGCTGATGACGAGTGTGAGGCAATCCAGTCATAAAGTCATTCACCTCTTCCCACTTCCATGTAGGAATGTTGAACTCCTGCATAGCCCCACTAGGCTTTTGGTGTTCGACCTTAACCTGGTGTCAATTAGAGCACTTTGCTATAAACTCTACAATGTCCCTTTTCATCCCACTCCACCAATAGATTTCCCACAAATCGCGGTACATCATAGTGGCCCTGGATGAATAGAGTAACGCGCACCATACCAACAGTTCTTGGATTCCCATGTCAATAGCTAGTCGCAAACCCAGAATATAAGCTTCGTATTCTGCCTTATTATTGGTACAACAAAATTGAAGTTGGGCTATTACAGGATAATATTGTACTAATTCAAAAATAAGAACTACCCCTATCCCTACTCCTTTTACATTAGCAGCTCCATCAAAGAACATCTTCCAATCTGAATGGCAATCATCAGAAATAACCTCATTAATACATAACACCGCTTCATCTGGAAAGTAAGTCTTTAATGGCTCATATTTCTCATCGATAGGATTTTAAGCCAAATGATCCGCTAATGTTTGTGCTTTCATTGAAGTTCGTGTTAGATAGACAATATCAAACTCTTTGAGTAGCATCTGCCATTTCCCGAGTCCGCCTGTGGGCATAGGCTTTTGAAAAATATACTTTAAAGGATCTATGTGAGAGATGAGGTAAGTAGATTAAGATGACAAGTAATGCTTCAGCTTTTGTGCTACCCAATTTAAGGCACAACATGTCTTTTCAAAAAGAGTGTACTTAGCCTCATAAGCGGTAAACTTTTTGCTAAGGTAATAGATAGCCTGTTCTTTTCTGCCTGTGACATTGTGTTGCCCCAATACGTAGCCAAAAGAATTGTCTAACACAGACATATACAATATCAAGGGTCTGCCTGGTTCTGGAGGAACCTAAATCAGCGAATTCGACAAGTACCTCTTTATTCTGTCAGATGGATTTTGACATTCTTCAGTCCATTCAACTTTAGAATTCTTCTTCAACAACTTGAATATCGGCTCACAGGTTGTTGTAAGTTTAGCGATGAATCTACTAATATAATTCAACCTTCCAAATAAGCTCATCACCTCAATTTTGTTCTTTGGTAGAGGCAAATCTTGAATAGCTTTTATTTTTGAAGGATCTAACTCAATGCCACGTCGACTGACTATAAACCCCAAGAGTTTTCCCGATGGGACTCCAAATACACATTTTACTGGGTTAAGTTTGAGATCATACCTTCGAAGCCTTTCAAGGAATTTCCTCTGATCTCTGACATGGTCAGACTGCTCTCTTGATTTAATGATATTGTTATCCACATAAACTTCAATCTCTTTGTGCATCATGTCATGAAACATTGTGGTCATTTCCCTCATGTAAGTTGCCTCAGCATTCTTTAATCCGATTGGTATAACTCGATAACAATATGTCCCCTATGACATGATAAATAATGTTTTTTCCACATCTTCTGGATCCATAATGATTTGGTGGTACCTCGCATAACAATCCACAAAAGATGCAAGATCATGTTTAGCATAATTTTCCAACAAAATATGGATATTGGGAAGTGGAAAAACATCTTTTCGACTTGCTTTATTTAGATCACGATAATCGACACACATCCAAACTTTGCCATCTTTCTTTGGAATAGGGATAATATTTTCCAACCAAGTAGGATATTGGGCCACTCGAATGACTTTAGCTTCAAGTTGCTTCGTGATTTCCTCTTTGATTTTTACACTTAAGTCAACTTTAAGCTTCCTTAACTTTTGTTTGACAGGAGGTAAAGCAGGATCAATTGGCAACTTATGAACTACCAAATCCGTGCTCAAACCGGGCATATCATCATATGACCACGCAAAGATGTATTTGTACTCAAGCAAAGCTTCAATTATAGATTTCTTTTGTTATGGTAGAGCATGTACACTTATCTTAGTGTCTCTAGTATTTTCATGATCTCCTAAATTGATCGCCTCAGTTTTATCCAAATTGGGATTTGACTTATTCTCAAACTGTTTGAAATCTTTGCTTATATCCTCAAATATTTCCTCCTCATCATATTCAACTTCTTTATTCATTATTTCATAATTAGATTGGTTTTGTAAATCTGGTTGGCAATTCTTTATGCATGTCATATCATTAGAATTAGCATAGAAAGAACTGTATGATAGAAAATAAATAAGTTAATATTGGATACAAAATAAAACAAAAGGGAACTGCAGTTTATTAAAAACAAATATAGAAAGAGTTTTAACCTAAAATACCAAGTTAAAGATCTAAATTACAATCCTAGAATAATTTAAATTAAAGAAAGAAAAACAAAAAACTACCAAGACTGAAAGAAAAATAAACAAACTACCATGACTCCTTCATAGTAGGGAGAGGAGTGGCCTCCCAATTGTTAAGTTGGACATCAGGGCTGATAAACTGTACATCTGCATTACTAGTACCTTCCCCAATTTCAGCCATATCAGCTTCAATAAACATGTTCTGGAAAAGGTCAATCAACCCTGTATCATCATCAATCATTGACTCTGCAACAGATAACATAGAGGACCCAACAACACTAACTTTGATAAAAGACTCGTAGAGTGGCGGTATCATCTTGGTAAGTGACCATGACTCTTTCTTACGCTTTTTAGCCTTCTTTATGTCCCCAAAAGTGGGCTCGTATCCCAAACCAAAGGTACCAAGGTCCTCATGGAGGTTTACCAGATGAACCCTACCTTGTAAAAACATCCCTAGTCCTTTTCCTAGTTTTGAAACCATGCTTCAACATTTCATTCACTACCATAACAGATGCAGAGAAAAATTGTGGTCTTGCGATGAGATTCCCCTCGAGGATATGCTCAGCAGCCACTGCTGCAGAGGATTGATGAATTAGCACTCTATCTGTAGTATCTTCTTCAATGGAAGAAACAGAGTAGTCTTTATACATGGATAAGTCTCCTTCACCATGAACAATTATTTCTTGCCTATCATATTCAAATTTAACCATTTGGTGTAATGTTGATGCGACTGCTCCAGCCCTATGAACCCATGGCCTAACCAATAACATATTATATAAAGCATCAATGTTCAGCACTTGGAAATCTATGGCAAAATCCACATGCTCGATTGTCAATATGAGCTCTATTTCACCAATGACATTAGTTTTTGATCCGTTAAAACCTTTGACGTATACATTGTTAGGTCGAATCCTTTCCATACTAACATCCAACTTTTACAAAGTTGACCTAAGACAAATGTTAGCACCCGATCCTCCATCAATCAACACTCGAGTGACGAAGGAATGCTCGCATTTCACAGTAATATAGAGACCTTTGTTATTTCCGGTACCTTCTATAGGCAATTCATCGTCTGAGAAAGTGATCTTATTTACCTCAAGGATCCTTCCAACAACCTTTTCCAGCTGATTCACCTTAATCTCACTGGTAACACATTCCTCATTAAGAATCTTCATTATAGCCTTGTGGTGATCCTCTGATTGCATCAATAAAGACAACAAAGAAATCTATGTTGGCATCTTCTTCAACTGTTCTACAACAGAATATTCTGGCAATTTCATCTTCTTCAAGAATTCTTCAGCTTCTTTATTGGTGACTAGATTTTTTACTGTCATTCATTCTTCATTGCCTTGTTTATTCTTTCTTAACTCTGCTGGGGCATAACATCTCCCAAAACAGGTTAATCACTCTACTTCATCAACCTCTTTGATTATTTCTTTCCCCTTGTGCATCACCAAAACGCTATCGTAGGACCACCTTGGTATTAACCATAGGCAACGTGACACTGTTTTAATAACAATAGGAGCTACGGGAGATCCTTTTATGATTAAGAGAGGCCTAATGGATCTTCCAAGAATAATAAGCTTTGGTTTTACTTGACTTGACCCAATATTTTTTTAAATCTCTTTCCCCACAACCAAGGGAGCATTCAATGATTCTGGTTTTGTTATCACCACCTCCACTTCTGTTGATTTTTCTTTTATCAAATCTACAACATTGTCTAATTTTTACAAATCAGTTTTAATTTTAATGACCAGCTTGAAGGAAAATGCAGCATCTTTACCGCTAGGTATCACTTCGAGCATGATTGTTTCATTATGATCTGGTAGCGGATTTTGATTAATATTTGGAGCATCTGTACTTAGCACAACGATCTGTTATGTGTCAATCAGCTCTAGAATGGCTCTTTTCAGATACCAACATTTCTCTATGTCGTGCCCTGGGGCATCAGAACAGTAGGCACATCTTCTGGAATAATCCTAATTTTTCGGTGGAGGATTCAAAATCCTTCTCGCAATTGGGCATAAACATTCATGTCCTTCAATCTTTAAAACAAGCTTGCATAAGATATTCCAATGGGAGTGAAATTACCTTTACTCATGTTAGCCATCTTGAAGTCTGCTCTAGGTCGAAAAGTAGATCTAGGGGAACCTTGTTGAACTTCTGGGATTGGAGGACGATTTTGGATGGCTGGTGCACGCCATTTCGGGTAAGAAAGAGCCCGAGTATATGGTTGTGTATTGTAAATAGGATACTGGGGGGATGGAACAAAATACAATGGATTTTATGCGTATGGCTAACGCGCACCTCTCCAATCTTGTCGTGGACCTAGTACAACAGTTGCTACATCCTCTTTTCTTTTCTTTCCATCGAAACTTCCTGCACCACTTTGAATTGCATGCGTTGTTGCTTTCAAAGCGGCTTGACTGATAATCTTTTCTGGCTTAATTCCATACCATCTCCCTAACGTTAATAACCTGAGCAAATGTGCTTCCAATAGTAGAAAGTAAGTGATGGAAATAATCAGGTTCTTGTGCTTGCAAAAAGATATCAATCATTTCATATTTCTTTATCGATGGTCTGACTCTTGAAGCCTGCTCTCTCCATCTGACAGCATATTCTTGAAAACTTTCAGTCATTTTTTTCTCATATTGGCAAGTGTAGTGTGATCTAGCACTATCTCAATGTTATATTAAAATTGTTGAACGAAATCCCGAGCCATGTCATCCCACACATGCCAACGGGAAAAGTCTTGGTCAATAAACCATTCAAAAGCTATTCCTGTCAGGCTTTCTCCAAAGTAAGTCATGAGCAATTCTTCTTTTCCTCCTACTTACCTTAATTGATTGCAGAACTTTTTTAAGTGAGCCACAGGATCTCCATGACCTTCGTATTTGTCAAACTTGGGCATTTTAAACCCCATCGGCAAATGGACATTCGGAAACATGCAAAAATCTTTATATAAAACACTTTTTGGTCCTCCTAATCCCTGCATATTTCTCATACTCTGCTCCAAGCTTCTTACTTTCCTAGTCATCTCTTCTTGTTCCTTATTCTTAACAATTTTCTCAGTCACGATAGGAGAATCGTGTTGATGAGCATGATAATATGGATTTGGGGGTTTGAAAGTCATTTCAGGAGGATACAATAGATTATGACTTGGTTGCCCCATATTCTTTTGTACTGTCTATTGAAGGACCGCAGTAGCTGGTGCTACAGAAGTGAAAAGAGGGTTATTTGTGACAGACGGATTTGGTGGGCGCATGGTAGAAGTACCTACAACACCAGACACATTAGCATATGGTCCGAATCCAGGCGAGTAAATAGATCGCTAGTTTGAGCTTGAGCAGGATTTGGATCATTCGTATTCGAAAGTCCAGGGATTGAGAAAGGCGGGGCTTGTCCATTCAACCAAGCTTGGTACATTTCCGCCATCTGTTGTTTCAATAACTTAACTTCTTTCATTGATGCTAATTCCTGCAAAATCAACTGATTTTGCTCTTTGTCACTGTCAGACCCTACACCTTCTTTGTGGATCATCTTTCTTTTTCTCTTATATCTGGTGTTGTACGGATGTGATCCTGTTTAAACCACAAATCAACCACCAACTACTTTATCTTTCTGAGACCAAGTAGCAAATGGGTAAGTGTTACATATTTAACATATTATAATGTCACGTTGTATGTTATGCTTCTAGATGCATTTTTCAACCTATCATGGAAGGCCTTATGTTTCACCCCTGCTTTTCTAGGCGTACTTTTAAAAAAGTTATGATCAAACCCTTTGGAGGGTTGCCTACGTATCATGCCAGAACATGAATCAGATTTTGCGTAGTTCAGGAAAAATTAACAAAATGATTGATTCTTTTTTTAAAGAACAAAAATAAAGTAAGTGAAGTAAAATTTATATAGTATATATAGAAATAAACAGTCAATTTCATTCCATTTCATAATTTTCAAATAAAAATACGACAAAATAAATGACCCAACTCCTAAGATAAAACCTACTAACTGACATCTGACAAATAAAACTAAACTTAAACAAATACGATTAGCTACAAGACATAACATCTAAACACAAAGTTTTTAAACTAAAACTGAAAAACTATGACAAAGGAAACAACTATCCATTCATACAACTGAACCCTAATGTCTCAACAAGCTCAATCAAGAAGACTTCGGCTTAATATGACCCCCCCCCCCCAAACCCAAATATATATCCTCCAATGAAGTGGTGAGACGCTGAGCGAAAGCTGGTACTTGTGCCAAACATTCTTCATGATCCAACTACTGGTAGTCTAAACCCATTCTAGCGGTATCCTGCGCTACACGGAAGACCTTCCCTCGAAGGTAAATGAAGGCCTGATCCCATTTTTATTCCTGTCAATCTCGGGAATCAATCATCTCTCCTGCACGCTGTTCACAAACAGAAGCAACCTCCAGCTATTCTCACAATATCCCTCTTTCATGTATCCATTAAGATATCTCTCGATCAAATTCTTCTTTCATATTCTTTTCAACTTCCTATAACTGTTGGCAACGAGATGCGGTAAGTTCTATAACATGTGACTCCCTAGTTGTACCTAATCTGATTTGTCCCCGAAGTGCAACCTCGATATCAGTTGACTTAGCTTTCTCTTCAGCAAATTTCTTTATCATTCTTCTATTCTTTCCCTGCCATGCTCTAATCCTGCCCTCAAAGCTTAGTTGGACTCATGATGTTCTCACATGGCTCTCTCGATCCCTATCTTGATTGCATCTTCTTGATCTATGGGTCCCTTAACCGATCTTTCCGGTCTAACTGGTGGACTCGACAGTTTTTCAAACCATTCATGGTAGTCTGGATATATTTCTCCTTTCTCATGCTCTATGACCATTATTTCAGTTCCTATGGTACGACAACCATCCCAAATCTGCTGGGCCAATCCCTCCAAAAGTGGAATCTCTGGTTTGACCTCAAATACAAACTCAATTATATTTTCTGTCATGGGAATTACTTGATGTCTGCCTAGCTGACGTAGAACTCTCAATGGAACATATGGTTGAACACCCATAATACCCATTAATAATAAGAACGGCCGAATGACAGAACTATGTATGACTTGCCTCCAAGGGAACCAAGGGAGATTCCAAGTGATTTTATCTGCCGTCAGAGAACGAAAAATCTTATCCCAATCTCTAATTCCTTCTGGACACTTATATTTCTACATTTTTTTCTCGTAATCGTTGATGTGATTGAATCTTTCAGGATTAAACCTTGCCAATGTAGGACGTCGGTAAAGATGCTACACAATCCACATCTGTAGCAAGATATTACATCCCTCGAAAAAACCCTTTCCTTTTTGACAAATGGTCAAAGCACGGTAAATATCAGCCAAGATCATTGGTACGATAGTATAATCTTTCTTAATCAGTATATGTACCACTCCAGCTAAATGAATATTAATTTTTCTCTCTCTCGTCGGGAAGATCATAGTGCCTAAAAATGCTACCAAGAAAGCAAATCGCCTATGAACTTTCCAAGTCTTAAAAATTTTCTTGTTACAGAGTTGTTTATCGTATTTCTCAAACCCCTCTTGTCTTCCATATCTGTCATACAAAAATTGCAGGGAGACCCAACCTTTTATCATTGATTCTTCTTTTAAATTTCGTATATTCATGAGCTTGCAAAATCTGTTTATGGAGATGAGTCTTGGGGCTATAAGTTTTTTTCGATGCATATCCCCATATCCAACATAGGCCGCTATTTCCTCTAAAGTCGGAGTCAACTCGAAATCTGAAAAGCAAAATACATTGTTCCTCGGGTCCCAGAAAAATAGCAATGCATCAATCACCTCCCTATTAGGGTTAATTGTCATGATACTTGTCAAAAAACCCAAATACTTGTGTATCTCATCATAATCGAATGTATCCATTTTGTTCCACCACAACCAAAGCTGCAAAGAGGTACAGTCCACTATCTGTAAAGGTATATCCCCATTTCTTTTCCTTTTTTGACACTTTTCAGGCATAGGAGGAGACATTTTATACCTATTGACAAGGACATGAGATCAGGAAACGTCTAGACTCTCAGCAGAACTTAATTTAATAATTCTTAAATTTTTAACTTGACTCGTAAAAATTAATGCAACCATTAAATTGAGACTTAGATGCAAAGAACAATTTTATTCAAAAATAAAAGTGAGAGAAACATGAATGACAATATTTTTTAGGAAAAATACTTATATAAATAGACTCTATCAAAAAAAATTACATTAACAGACCTCTAGCCAATTTTGACCATGTGTTTGGAGAAAATACCCTCTAGGTACACTTAAAAGAACAAAAAGAAAAAGAAAATAAAATGAATTAGAAATAAAGAAAGAAAAATGATTGTTTTATTTATGAAGTTGTATAAAAATTTCGGCCTCACGACCCCTAAAGGTTCAGAACTGTTAAGACATATGCTTACATATTTTATTACTTTATAAAAAATTCAGCTCATGGCCCCTAAAGGTTCAGGCTATTACGATTTTTATGAAAATTAATTTTGAAGATAAAAAGTGAAAAATAAAGATAATAATACTCATGAAAATAATTATTTTTTAATTTTGTTATTTTTATTATTTTTTTAAAAAATATCCTTTAATAAATTTGTGAATAAATACATTTTTCAAATACAGGATCGCATCCCGGGTAGAATTTCCTACGTATCCCACTAAAAAGTGAGAATCAGACCCTCGTAGTTTATGAAGACAGTAAAACTATGTTACTATATATTTAAAAAAAAATCTTTCTTTTAAAATAATTATTTTCTTTAAAAATGATTCACTAAATTTGAGGATAAAATAATCTTTTACATTTTAATGTTGCCTAAAAGTCAGTCAACAATCAGATATCCTTCCAAACAAATGTCAAAGAGCACGTAGGATGCACATGTTGGTCATTATAAAAGGGACACATGTCCTAGACAGACCCGGCCCCTGTGCCGAGTCCCGCTAAGTCAAAATGCACATGATGCAAATAAAGCGGAACCTAATAGGGATAACCAAATTTTGAGTTTCAGTTCTTCTAAGTTTAGCCTAATAGGGATAGGTGTCTAGACTGGCTTACCCGAGCGGACACCCGAGTCGGGGAGGGACAACTTGTTTGGTAGCAGTGCTACTCTGCCTTCGTTGCCGATCCGAACCTCGCCTAACATGTGTGACTATAATCCTTCACCGGATGCCTTGACACTTCGGCTATCTAAAAATGAAAGTAGGATGCATACGCTGCATTTCTTCTATCATATTTCAGAGACTCAGAGGGGGTGCGTAAGAGAAGACAGTTTATAATACAGTTCACACAATATATAAAAATAATTAAAGCAAGTACATGTCAATATTAAAAGCTCAAATTCTAGTTAAGATCCCCAGTGGAGTCGCCAGAGATGTCACACCCCTTTTTCGCCTTGAGGGAGGAGGTCGAAAGGTTTTTCCAATTAAAGTGACAGTTTTGAAGAGGGATTAATTTAATTTATAGAGTCGTTACTTGAAATTGAGTTTTGGTGTTCCAAGTCACCTTTTGAATCCCTATTCAAAAAGAAATGACTCATTGTTGGTCTGCGAAAACAGAAGATCGAGTAAGGAATTCTGTTGACCGGGGGAAGGTGTGAGACACCCCTTGAGTCTCATGATTCTAGCACGATCGCTTTTATTGACTTATCTTGACTTAAACTATTTTTATAAATTATGTTATGGCATAAATTAGCTCATTTTTATTGTACTAAAACTTGTTAAAAACTCGTCTATTAAATCGGTGAAAAATTAATTTTAGAAAATATTTATTAAGGTGCATTATTGCATTCTTGAATTTTAAACGTCTTAAAATAAAAGATGTGTATGCCGCATTCTTAATCGAAACAAAATTTAAAACGTACCTATAACTTGTCTAGCATTTAAAAATATTGATTTATTGATTCAAGGGAAAAGACATCATTTCCACCCCAAACTATACCCGAAAAGTTGAAGTCATACCTAAACTATACTAGTGACCTATTACACACCTCAACTATAAAAAAGTGAAACTATTTACACCCTGTCAGGCTACCACCACTTGCATGTGGTGTAGTGTTTTACACGCGCTGCCACGTCAGCACCACGTCAGTAAAAAATATCATTTTTTTATAGTTAAGGTGTGTAATAGATCACTTATATAGTTTAGGTGTGGATTTGACTTTTCGACTATAGTTTGGGGGGGAAACGATGCCTTTTTCCTTAATGTTTTTAGCCGTTTACTTTTGTTATTTAATAGGCTGGACGCGCCTAAAATAAGTGTAACACACGCGCCTTAGAATGGGGGTCGCGGGGAGGTAATAATATCACTTTTATATAGTTAAGGTGTGTAATAGGTCACTTATATAATTTAGATGTGACTTAGATTTTTCTTGTATAGTATGGGGTGAAAATGATGTTTTTTCCCTTGATTCAATGTGTTATTTAACTTCAATGATATCCTTGAATAATATTTAATCAAGGCGGATAGTTAATTTAATAAAGTCATTATCAAGGTTTAATAAAATAATAATAAATAAGTAAAATAGATTAGATAGAATAAATAAATAAATAAATAAATAAATAAATAAATAAATAAATAAATAAATAAATAAATAACTTATACAAAGTCAGATATATTTATTTTAAACAAAGATTTCTCTTTTTTTAAAAGGAACTTTGTAACTGACGACAATAAAGAAAATTTGAGCGATATTGGTAACCGGATCTGGTGGTGGTGTTGACTGAAACTCGCCCGCCACCAATTCCGGCGAGTCAGCGGCGACGAAAAAGGAAGAGGCGCAGTGATGGCAGCACTGGGCAGCGATGCAGTGGCCATCCATGGTGTTTGTCGGCGAACAACAGCGGGAGGGGGAGGTCGGCGCGACAGATCTGGTGGTTGGTGGTCGCTGGTGTTGGGGGAAAAGGGAAGGGAGAAGGTTGGCGCCGGCGATTGGGTGGTCACCGGAGGAATTTGCCGACGGCGCCAGCGGCGATTTTCTTCGCTGGTTTGCTAATTTTCGGCGAATATGGTGTTTCCGGCAGTCTTCCGACCATTTAGTCGTCGGAAGAGATGACGATTTTGATGAATTAAATCTAAACGAAACTCTTTTCTCTCTGATGTTTCTGTCTTCCTTCATTCTTCATTGTTACCTTTTTTTAATTAAATTTCTACTCCGTTATTATTACTATCTGGTTTTTCCACTATCTTTTTTTGTATATACAGGTGTCTATGCAATTTTTGGTGAGTGTGTGTATTCCACTGGATAAGATGATGGAAACGATGTAGTGTGAAGTTATGCGAGTGAACTGTGAGGGTGTGTAAATATTACGTTTATGCCAGGTGCATACACATATATCCGTGTATATTGCTACATTTATTTTTCTTGATTCAGTACAGTAAATAAATAATAGCACATGTTAAATAATGAGATCATTAATCTAGACTTGAATATGTTTTGATTTACTATGAAAAATCATACAATAAATAACATAAACTTGAATAAAAACCTGTTTATGAAAGTAATCAGAAGACTTGAATATCATCACCCAAAATTTGAATACAAATCTGACTTCAACTTCGCTCTTTTTCTCTCTTTATTGTCTGATTTCTTGAGTGTTCCCCTCTCTGTTTTTTTTCACTCTGTTTTTCTCTCTATTTTTTTTTATGCAGTCTAGACAAAATAATACGTAGATGTCACTGTCGATAGGAAATCCTTAAATAAAGAATTTAGGGGAACAATTATTTTTCTTGGGGACAGTTAATTGGCAGATAAAGGGAGGAGATTTAAAATTTAAATTAATTAATTTTTTTAATAGAAGGTAATAATAATAATAATAATAATAAATAATAATAATAATAATAATAATAATAAATATAATAATAATTAGTTTTTATATTTAACAAAACATAATAAAAATTTCTAAATAGCCAAAATAAATACAATAAAATAGTATTAAAACTACTAATTTATTTATTAAAATTTAGAAAGCAAAAAATATATTTTAAATTTTTGAGTTTTTGTATTATTTTTAAAATAAAAATAAAATAAAATATCTCAAAATTAACTTTATTTAGTTATTTATATATATTTTTATTATTTTAAACTAAAATTTATTAAAAATAAAATAAGAATTAAAATAATATCATACCAAATATAAATATTTAATATCGAATAAATAAGTTAAAATTCAAGGAGGATCAAAAATCACGTGTTTATATGCACTTCAGCCAGAACCCGCTGTCTCAAGTCATCTAAACACGGCACACACAGTCTACCCTGGCAACGTAAAACACCATCTCCCCCTTGGAAGAAAACCTCTACTTTCTGATCTCTGACAGACTCCTTCAACAACCTAACCAAACTAGAATCCATATCCTGCTTTTCTTTTACTTCGGCAACCAGAGATGATTCCACTCTATTTTGCACCCATACACTACCCTCAGCTGAGTCTACCAAATGAATGCCTAATCTGGCGAGCTGGTGAACTTCCTGAACTAAATTTTTCCTATCATTCTAAGCGTGAGCAACACTACCCATAGATAGTCTACTGAGGGTAACCGCCACTACATTGGTCTTGCCCGGATGATACAGAACACTCATGTCGTAGTTTTTTAACAATTCTAACCACCTTCTCTGGCTCAAATTCAAACCTTTCTATAAAAATACATACTGCAAGCTTTTGTAGTCTGTGAACACATCGACATGCACCCCATACAAATAATGCCTCCAAATTTTTAAGGCAAACACAACGACTGCTAATTCAAGATCATGGGTAGGGTAATTCTTTTCATGGGGCTTAAGTTGTCTAGAGGCATAGGCTATAACCTTACCTTTCTGCATCAAAACACACCCCAAAGCAACTCTAAAAGCATCACAGTACACAATAAACTCATCCGAACTATCTGGTAATGTCAAAACTGGGTTGTGGTGAGTCAAGTCTTCAACTCCTAAAAACTCTTCTCATAAGAATCTGACCACTGAAACTTAACTTTTTTTTAGTCAATCTGGAAATGGGGGACGCAATAGACGAAAACCCTTCAACAAACCACCGATAATAGCCAGCCAAATCTAAAAAACTCCTGATATCTAATGGAGAGATGGGTCTAGGCCAGTTTCTCACCGCTTTGATATTTTGAGGATCAACTCTAATGTCATCACCAGAGACAATATGACCAAGGAAAGCTACTGGCCTTAGCCAAAACTCACACTTACTGAATTTGGATAATAATTGATGGGCCCTAAGAGTTTGCAATACAATTCTAAGATGGTATGCATGGTCATTTTCGTTGTGGGAATAGACAAGAATTTGATGAACATGTCCAAGTACTGCTTGAACATTCAATTCATCAAGTTCATAAAGGTTGTTGGGGCATTTGTAAAACCGAAAGACATGACAAGAAATTCAAAGTGACCATACCGAGTTCTGAAAGCTATTTTTGGAATGTCACATTCTCTGACTTTGAGCTGATGATAGCCGAATCTGAGGTCTATCTTAGAGAAATGACTGGCACCCTGAAGTTGGTCGAACAAGTCAACGATTCTGGGAAGTGGGTATTTATTTTTTATTGTGACTTTGTTCAACTGGCGGTAGTTGATGCACATTCTAAGAGAATCATCTTTCTTACATATGAATAGGACCGGTGCGCCCCATGGGGAAACAACTGGGCCTGTGAACCCCTTATCTAAGAGGTCTTTCAATTGTTCTTTTAGCTCTTGGAGTTCAGCTGGAGCCATTCTGTATAGCGGAATAGAGATAGGTTGGGTATCTGGTAGAAGGTTTATTCCAAAGTCAATCTCCCTTTTGGGAGAAACTCCGAGAAGATCTTCAGAGAACAATCTGGAAATTCTCTTACCACTGAAACTGACTGAAGACTGGGGGTCTCAAAACTAGAGTCCTTGACCCAAACAAGATGGTAAATGCACCCCTTGGATATCATTTTTCTCGCTCTAAGATACGAAATAACTTGACCCCTAAGCATTGTAGTACTACCCCTCTATTCAAGTACTGGTTCATTTGGAAACTGAAAATGAACAACTCTGTTTCTACAATCAACTGAAGCATAGCATGAATGGATCCAATCCATGCTAAGAATGACATCAAAATCCGTCATCTCTAACTCTTAAAGGTCTACTGAAGTAACTTTCTGAGACACCATAACCGGGCAGTCCCTATATACCCGTCGGGCTATGATAGACTTGCCTACTATGGCTGAACTGAGAAGGGTTCTGCTAGGGTTTTGGGACTAACTCCAAAATTAACAGCTATATAGGGGGTCACAAAAGAGAGAGAAACTCCGGGATCTAACAAAGAATAAACATGTAAATGAAAGACCTGTAACGTATCCATAACCACATCAAGAGAACTTTCTTGATCATAGTGGGACTAGAGTGCATATAGTCTATTTTGGCGCTGACCACTGGTGGCACTGGAAGTGGTGCCCTGCTGAGTCGGGCGACCTGATGGTGCTGCTGAAGAGTTAGCCTGACCCAGTTGGTTATTTTTCCTACCTTTCCACATACCTGTCAGACACTTCCTCAATTTGTGGCCTGGCTTGCCACATCTGAAACACACATCGCTGTCAGCCCTATACACACCATGATGATTCCTCTCGCACTTCTGGTAAAGCGGGTTAGTCCGAGCACTGCTAATACTGCCCAGGCTTAAGGCCTGGCGCCCTATCCCTGTTATCATTCCTGAGTAAACTTAAGAGAATACTCCTTCACACTCATGTTTCCCTATTTTAAGTTGATAAAATATAACACTTTATCTTCCCTCAGCTTCAACAGGAAGAATCTATCTAAGAAGGTTGTAGCAAACTCTTCCCATTCTATAGGCCTTGCATCTATGCCCCTGTCCCCTTTCCACTGCTTAAATCAGGTATGGGTTGCATACTGCAGCTGGTAAGCAGCCAATTCAGCACTCTCACTGGAAGTCACCCCCATAATATCTATTACCTTCTAGACCATGTCAAGGAATTCCTGTGGATCATCTTCAAATTGGATTCCAAAAATGAAAGAGGATTCATTCGGGTGAAGTCCCGAATAATGTCTATGACATTATTTTCCACTGGGACGGTGGACGGATGATTATTCTAGGCTACTACAGAGTGAGCTAGAGTAGTGAATGCAGCCCTGAACTCAGCATGCGACACGTGCTCATTTAGGGGATGGCCCTGAACGGGCGGAGGTGCTGGCTGGTTTTTGTTTCTTCTTTAGTTAGTCTTTCTGGGAGGCATGTTCAGTAAACAGAAGGGAGATTGAGTTAGGCAGAGAGTTTATCTTAGGCTCATGCACATGCGCATGACATGAATACTGAAAGAAGGAAAACTTTTTCTAAAACGTCTCATAGCCTCTTTCCCATAAGTGGGGCTCGCTTCACACCCATGCAAAAGACTCCACTTGACGTGGATTTTAGACTCCCTAGGACACCTTAAAACCTTAAGCTCTGATGCCAAGTTTGTAATGCCTCGAGAGTACACCTTGGATGCTACATGGTGCTTACAGTCCCAAAGGACCACAAGCTAACCCATGAGCTGGTAACTATTGTGAGCATTGAATAAAATAACAAAGAACATGTGCGAAATTGAACTAAAAAAGTGCCATAAGGTTTTAAAATAGACTTTTCTCTATCTTGAGTCGGGGGTCTATCAGAAATAGCCTCTCTACTTCTCTGGAGGTAGCAGTATGGACTGCGTACATTCTACCCTCCCCAGACCCTACTTGGTGGGAATACACTGGGTTTGTTGTTGTTGTTGTTGTAGTAATACTATCAATACTGATAAAATAATTGATAATAACGATAGAAAACTGACTAACTATCTGTACTAGCCTGAAAAGCCTTTACTGACTGACTGTGGAGCTGATGGGACAAACCCCCAACTAACTCTGACTGAATAGAAAATACTAAATTGATAATATAAACTAAGATAAATAAACTATGTACTCGAAGTATGAGGAATCACCACTACTACAACTGAATATCTGGTACGTTTATGCGCTTTCAGGGAACTAAGCGTTCGAACCTATGATATGAGACATCATAATACAAGAAATAAGTATGCGGTCAGTACTTTGATTGTACTGGTATGCTGGATATGCTGGATGGGGTTAGGATGATATACATGGTCTTATGTACATGAATACTACTGACTGAATAGCATGAGATAACTGAATAACTGGTATGAATATTGTTAAATCTGAGAATGTATGACCAAGCATATAACATGATTTTGAAAATACTCTGTAAACTGAAATACAGAAATCTGATAACTGAAAACTAATAATTGTATGCTATGGTTAATACAAACCTGAACTACGATATACCGAATACTGAACTGAGACTGTTATAGCTAGCTATAACTGACATACCCTAATGTACTATCAGGGTCTAACCTATAGCCCTAGTTGGAAGGGTATCAATACTGTGCCAAGGGTACTAACAATGGCTGTATGGATCCACTAATCTGAAGTCCCGAAGGACGAGGGTATCATTCCTATCTGATGGGGGACCCCTGAAATCTATGATGGTGCCATAAGTCTGGAACTTTGGGACTGCTACTAACATCGCATGCCTACTGACGGGGGAGATGAGTGTCTCATGCCTACGGACAGAGGAGACGACATCCCTATGTTCACTCAGTGCTAAGGTTTACTCCCAACTGAAGACACTAAATTATTAGACCGAACTGAGTTTAACTGATTCTGAATTCTGATTGTGTTCATTATGGTAATAATAACTAAGAAATCAACTAAACTCATGGTTTATCCGAACTATTCTGTAACTACTAAAATTTTATGAACAACTAAGTTTTTGGGAATTCATAACCCCCAGGACTCGATAGCAATAACAACAAGATCATACTAAAACTTTAAGGACATAACATGTAGTCAATATTCAAAACTCATTCTTTAAGGCATTTCATCAAACACTTGCAATGCATGGTCTAAGCTAAGCATGGGAATATTTTAAAACATATGATTAAATCACATTTCTACAATACTAAACCAAAAATTTGGGATGTTATATGAAAACATCATCATTCCAACTTGTAAGGGTTAACTTCAACAATAATTACTTGTAAACACCATGAAAAATTGAAATTCATAAGGATTTATGGAGATAGTTTATTGCAAACTTGTAAATTCCTGATTTTAATTCTTGAAAATAGATTCTTGGACTCCATGGGTGAAAAGGACCCAAGGATGAACATCAAACATACCTTAATTGAAGAGTTCTTGGAAGTTCTTTGTGGATTTCTTGAGAATTAATCTTGAATATTGAAGAGCTAGGGTTTGTTCTTGAGAGGGAATGCTTTCAATTGGTCAAAATTTTGAGAATAAACTAGTAACTTATGCTTTTGGGACCCTAAATCCCATGTTTTAGATCAGTTGGGTAAAGGAAAAAGACTGAAATACCCCTGGAAGTATGTGACTGAAAGCTGGAAATATTAAGGGTGAAATAGAGTGTATGTCGCATGCTCTAGAGTGCCTAAATGTAGTGTGCGTTACATGTTAATTGCATTCTCCCTTATGGGTGGAATGGAGCGTGCGTCGCATGCTATAATCGCGCGCCGCCATTACCTCTCTCACGAAAATAGCTATAACCTTTCTCTTTAGTATCGGATTAAGGCCAAAATTGGTATCGTTGGAAAGATGACTCAATTATCTACATTTTGGTGGGTCTTAAGCTACAAAATTATATGTTTAGAAAAAGTTATACACATTCAAACTAGACCCTTAGGAAATCTAACACCAAAACTTGGCTGATTCAAAAGCTCTTAGCTCGCCTTTCTCTAAGTGACTCTTATGAACATGTTTTATATATCATAAGCTCTATTCTTACTAGGCTAATGAAAATGAGACATGCATTTAAATATTAATATGGGATTAGAGGTTACACACATAGGAACAACGATTTATTTTCTAGCTTAGAAATATGTGAGGTGTTACACCTTCCTTGGATGAGGCCGATTTTTTTACCCACATGCAGCCACAGTTGGATTTGTTCCCCTTCTTATTGAGGCAGAGTAAAGTGATGGATCATTTTCCAGTGGGAGTGTTGATGAAGAAACCATGGGATTTTGAAGGTTGAAACAAGGACATGGACCTTCCAAAAAATGAAATTGATGTCGCGTGCGGGTCGCATGTGCTTGCACATATCGAATATTTGCTGATCGACACATAAATGGCCGAGCCAACGACCTTTCTGTGCTAAAATTCTATGGCAAACATACAAGAGGTCTGCATTTATAGGGTACTAACTGGACACTTGGAGCCTATGTATGAAGAAGAGCCAGCGAAATAACAATTTTTTATTTCAAGTCACTTTACTTTACATACTTTACATGTAGTGGTAATTTTTTTGTCTTATGAGAGTTGAATTTCTTATAATGCAATACATTGTCAATCTGTTGTAAAATATATTATATCATAGTTAATCTGTTTCAATAGGTTGGTCATCTTTTACATTATGCCTATGTTTTTATCTAAGTCTTATTTGTTGCAACAATGGGAAGACCTATTTGATAATTTCCAACAGATCACCTACATGTTGCAACATATGTCTAAATTTGTTTGATATTTTCCAACAATTATGCTTGAATATCCATGTGCTCAACAACACCAAACCAGTGGCAAATACAAATACACCACCATAAAAATTTCAGCAATTAGGTTTGAATATCTATGTGCCCAACAATGTCAAACCAGTAGCAATAACGCCAACAATGTAGTATCTTCTTGCTCGATTTTGTTTCTCTTCAAAAGCCTTGACTTTCTTCAACAAACCCCAGATTACATAATTTTCTGTGAAGAGTATCGTTCTTTATACCAATCAAAGTAATCACATCCACCCAACTTCTATAAAAACAAAACCACAATTACAAAATAATTACAAGTCAATAATTAATCAACTAATTAAATAAAAAATATATTACCTTTGAAATCTTACAAGTAAAGAACCTACGACCTGGAGTTTGTTGAGTCAAAGAAGTCTTCAATAGATCTTCATGACCACACTTACAATATCAAAATCTTTATCACAAAAAATAGTGGAAGTTGAGCTCGACATTGTCTAGCTCAATTGGAAAAAAAAAATATGGAAAAAAAATAAATACAAATAATTTAAAGAATTTGAATAGAGAAAAAAAGATGAAGAAGAAGAAGAAAATTTGGGAATTTAGGGTTAAATTTTAGGAAGAAGATTAATATATAAGACAATGAGGGAAAAATAATCGTTGGGGGTCAAATCAGATGTCAAGTCAGCAAAAATAGGGGTTCAACGAGCCTTGGCTGCGTGAATTACACGCGAGCTGTCAACAGGGAAAAAGTGCCAAACTGACACATTTGATACCTATTTTAGGTGTTAAAAATGAACATTGTCTACTTGAGGCGCCAAAGGGAAAGATCGCTGGAACTTTAGGTGCCTGTCGATGGGTTCCGCCTTTTTTTATTTCAAGTCACTTCACATTACATATAGTGGAAAGTTTTTAAGTCTAATGAAAGTTGATTTTTTATAATGCAACAGATTGTACATCCGTTGTAATAGATATTCTACCTGTTCTGACAGGTAGTTTATCTGTTTTAATAGGTTGGCCATCTATTGCATTATGTCGATGTTTCTATCTAAGTCTATCTGTTACAAAAATGGAAAGACCTGTTTGATAATTTCCAATAGATTACCTACATGTTGCAACATATGTCTAAATCTGTTTGATTATTTACAACAGATATGTTGTCTGTTGCAACAGATACCTTATCTATTGTAATATTTAAATCTAGTATTCTATTTCAATTAATAATTTCAAATAAAAGGATAAAATAAAATTCATAGACAAAATAAAATAAATCTAAGCCTTCAAAAATTACGTAAAATAAATCAACAAATAAATAAAATGTAAAAAAAATATTATGGGTACAGATCTCAACAAATAAATCAATAATTTAAGTTTTTATGCCAACAATTCCTAAGGAGGGGTGAGGTTATTACTTTGATAGACTCAAGATATAAAGATATACTCAATATGGACAAGTTTCTCTTCATCCAGTGCTATGGAATTTGGCTTTGGTCGTCGTGAATCTTTAATGTCGCTTGTGTATGATTTTTGCGCTTTCGCTTCTCCGTATATCCATAAAATGAGTAGCATATTGTCAATGTTCTTCATCAGTAGCTTCTACAGTGATATCCACCTGGAAATCCAGAATTGGTCAATGATAATCACAGAGATAAAAAAACGAAAAAGGATAACTCATCTGTTTTAGCAAATCAAACAGGTCTTCCTCCTATTTTAAATTGTCCCAAATATATTATATTTCTTTGCAACAGATGAATCAACTGTTAGGACAAATTATAACATAAGGAAGACTTGTATGATAATTTCCAACGGATGAACCATCTGTTGCAACATATGACTCATCTATTTGGAAAAACTGAAATAGTAGAAAGTCTTGATTTAATTTGTCCCAACAGATGACCTATCTGTTATAGTAGATTGGTCATCTATTGGTACAAATAAAAATGGTACGTAGAGTTGTTTGATTTTCTAAAACAGATGAGACATATGTTGCAACAGATATTGTATCTGATGCAATGGGTTAGTCAACTGTTGCAATAGATGTATATATCTGTTTGATAATTTTCAACAGATATGTCATTTGTTGAAACAAATATGTGTATATTTTTTAGTTAGAATAGATGATATATATTCACCTTCTTCAACTCATGTTGCTCTCCTCTAGCCCATGTATATTGTTCAACAGGGCAACACACGAATAGAGGAGTTACAATTTTTCTTTTTTAGATGCTTGATAATGTCTTGGAAATTACTTTTCTTCTCCTCTTAGACTTAATATCTAATGGAGTGGTTGGATATAAAATCCTCTTTGATAGAATGACATGCCTCTTAGATGTCAATTACTTTACATAAGCAATTAATTCTTTAATAGCATTAATCACTACATCATGTTTCATCTTGCAGTCTTGACATTTGCATGTAGAACATTCGCTAGGAGAGGCAAAATCTGTATAATCAGTATGATCATACTCATAATGGTTTGTTTTAAAAACTGTAAGAAGAGCATCATTAGCCCCAACAACAGCACCACTACCACCACCAACAGCTCCACTACCATCATCAACAACAAAAGCCCACCCTCCAAAATTGTTTTTCATCTGATGGTTGTTGCTCCAAACAATTTTACTTTTATTTTGTCAATGACCTTAGGGTCCGATAAAGTTTGTGCAGACCGTAAAGTAAGAAAAAATGGCATCTTCAACTTTCGATTAGTCGAAACAAGCGATGGATGTCCAATCTAACATAAATCATTACATATATTAGAATAATGATTAGATTATTCAAAAAAAATATTAATTAAAAAAAAATTAATTATAATTATACTTAATGCATCCTTCGGGGGTTGAAGAGATCAAGAATTTTTATATTTTTATCAGTTTTGACCGACAACCATTTCAAGATTCTTGGACAGAAAACTTCTTCCTGGTAGTTAACTTGTTGTCTCAAATAAGGAATGGCTTCAAACGCCCAAGCCTATAAAATAACGTCAATAAATCAAAATCATTATTAAATAAAAAAAATGAATTAAATCATAATAAAAGAAATATTTACCATAAAATCCCATGGAAAGCCATATAAGTTGACTGTCTTTGGCATTAACGGAGTCAATAAATATTTGAAAGTCATTTCAAAGCATTCATAACCCCAAGGATAGCTGTTAAATGCCTCAAAATCCTCGGAGAGCTTTATTAAACCAACGCTTATGTTGTTGTTAATGTCTCTCACCCAAAGAATATTATGTACAAACCAAACCAAGCACAATGATTCTTTGTGCTTCTTTGAAATTCTTTTACCTTTCAACGCTTCTATCAAATTTTTATTTTTAAAGCTTGGACCAATAGTGGACACCAGGTCATCACGACCACTCGACTTGACTTTGCCTTTTTGGATTTTTAGAGTGCTTTTATAGGTTAGAATAGGTATAACTTGAGAATGAGAAGGAGGATAACATTTTAGTCCAGCAATTATGGAAAACTCCTTCCAACCAAAATAAATAGGCATGCCACAGTAATTTATCCACACCTCATCCATCTTATCTTTATTTTCATACATAAACCTATGCGTGAGAAGTTCATGTACCATTTTCATTTAAAAATGAGAATTATTATCCTCCGATAAATCAAGATATTGTCCAAAGCAGTTGTCCCTAAAATAAGCATCCAATTTTTGTTCTCGAGGTATTTTTCTAAAGACATAGAAAGATGTTCCTATGGCTTACATAACCACGAAATCACCCATTAAATCTGTGGCACCATCGCACTGCATTCTCATAAGATAACGATCAATGCTGAAAGTTTTGACCAACTCTTTGGTGGAAGGGCTATTAGCATTTGGATCATCTCTTTTGAAGCATTCCTCCTCCACGTGTTCATCATATTCTGCTCCTCATTGAGATAACGCTTGTAAAGCAAGCTCATAGAGTGGTGGATGTAGCCTAGCTGCTTCACTTGTTCCTTTACTTAGATTTTTTAAAGCCATATAATCTAAAAATAACATAAACATAAAATAGATTATAATTGAATAATGCATCATTAAAAAGGGATAACAATATATCTAACATGTACAATAGTAAAATAACAATTCTAGTAGATCACATATCTATTTCACCGGGTAAGTAATCTGTTGGAATATATAACTAACTTATTAAAACAAATGAGTAATCTGGTACAATAATAAAAATAGATCACTCATCTGTTGAAAAATGACTAGTCTATGCAATAGATCATACATCTATTGCAACATATGAGAGATCTATTGGAACTGTTATCAATGGTCAATATTGTTTAGATTTCTTCCAATAGAAGGGTCATCTATCGCAATAGATGAATAATTAGTTGGAAAAATCAAGTCTTGGACATGTACTGTTGGAATAGTTGATAGGATTTTAACCATCAAAAGGTTTATATGTTGCATCAGATGATTGATATGTTACACTAGATTTTTAATTCGATAGTCACTCCGTTGTATCAGATAGTTGATCTGTTGCATCGGAAGGTTAAAATGTTGCATCAATTGTAAATCAATTAGTTTCGCTATTGCATTTGATGGTAAATCTGTTAAAAATGCTTAATCTGTTGCATGAGATTGTAAAACTGTTGCATTAGATGTATAATTTATTGTAGCAGATGGTTAATCCATTACGTCAGATGGTTAATTTGTTGCATCAGATGGTTAATTTGTATCATTAGAAGGTTAATTTGTTGCATCAGAAGGTTAATCTATTGCATTAGATGGTTAATCTATTGCATCAGATGGTTAATTTATTGCATCAAATGGTTAATCTATTGCATCAGATAGTTAGTCTGTTGCAAAAAAAATAGTAGCATGATTTTGTTCAATAGAACAACAACAGTATCACCATTTTTAACAAGAATAATAACAAATCAACCCAGCAACGAGCGCAATACCAAAAATACCAACATCGTTGTTTTGTTTGTACAAATACAAACAACAAAAATCAAACTTTAAAAAATGCAACAAACAACAAAAAATTATATTTCACTCCGAAAAGAGAAAACAAGAAATACAAGAAATTAGGATTTTATTTATACTGCATTTCAAATTAAAGCAACAAATATTGAAATTGTTAGCCAATACTATAAAAGAAGTTGGCTCAAGTTCCTTTTTTTCTTCAAAACTAAAAAGGTCATAATTTTTTACCCGTGAAAGAAGAAAAGAGACAATTAAGAATTTGAAGTAGTTGTGGACGGAGAGCAAGGCTGTCACGTTGATTAATTGTTGAAAGTCGAAAAGAAACTCGAAGCCCAACTATTTATCGCCGTAGGTTGAAGTCACCGGGGATTGAAAGGAGAAATTCGCAGAACTTTTGGTTGGGAGAAACTGAGAGAGGAGAGAAACAGTTAATGATTTAGAGAGGAGAGGGTGTGGGTTGATATGTATTTTTTAAATGATTAATTTTTTTTGAAAATATTAATCAAGTCCACATTTAACTTAATCTAGTTTCCTAATTACGTTTGACCCTTTAAGTTGGTCAATGTCACCAATCCTTCATTCAAGACTTAAATTACACCTTTCCTTCAATTTTCTCATAAAAGGCATGACTTTATTTCCACCTTGTACACACAAATCAGATATTAACAAAAGGTTTCAGTATCCGTTCCTCAATTTCTTTGCTCAGTTATTTTATTTTATTACACGTTATCATCACGAGACTCTATTATTTTAAAATTTAAAGGCTAAGAAAGTATTTTTCTCTTTCTTTTAATATGTCTAATCTTATAAAACTTGAGTTCGTTGTCCTTCAAAGTTCGGGCAAGAACTACCTTTCATGGGTATTGGATATTGAAATCCATTTGGATACTATGGGTCTTGGAGACACCATTAAAAAAGAAAATAAAGAATCAAACCAAGATCGTGATAAGGCTATGATATTCTTGCGTCATCATATTAATGAAATTTTAAAAATTGAATATCTTATTATTAAGGATCCACTTGTTTTGCGGAATAACCTAAAAGAAAGGTATGGCCACCTAAAAATGGTCATACATCCAAAAGCATAATATGATTGGATGCATCTGAGATTTCAAGACTATAAGTCTGTTCATGAGTACAATTCTGCCATGTTTAAAACTTTTCCTCTATTGAAATTATATGGAGAGACTATTAATGATGTTGATATGATGGAAAAAATACTCTCCACCTTTCATGCCTCGAATGTGCTCTTGCAGCGATAATATCGAGAGAAAGGTTTCAAGAAATATTCTGAACTAAGTTCTCACCTTCTTGTGGCTAAACAAAATAATAATTTTTTAATGAAAAATCACGAGCTTCGACCTACTGGATCTACTCTATTTCTTGAAGTGAATGAGGTATACGCCCACCATGCTAGGCATGGAAAGGGTCATAGATCTGGTCGTAGACATTGACGTGGACATGGTCATAGACGTGACTATGGTCAAGAAATAAATCATGTTCCTGGTGTTAGTCACTCATCAAATAAATGGCTCCGTCAAAAGGAACAAGGAAAGAGTGAGAAATGTGAAGCGGGTAAAGCATTTGTTTGTTTTCGATGTAGTGCAAAAGGACATTATGCGCGTGACTGTCGTACTCTCAAACACTTGGTTGAGATTTATCAAGCATCAATAAAGAAAAAAGAAAAAAATTCTGAAGCTAATTTTATCTCTGAAAATCATATTGACGTTGCTCACTTAGATGTAGCAGATTTCTTCGAGCATCCTGAGAGAAAGATAGATCACCTGATTGGCGATGTTTTTGTGGCTATGGAAGAGTGAACAACTTTAAATATTTGTTAGTAATATTAGTGTAATGAATAAATGTTAAAGTAGTTGTTCTATTTTACTAGTAGTTTTATTTTAGTGATATTATCATAAGTTTCATAGTAATTATTTTTTATTTGATCTTACACATTTTACTATTGCAAATTACTGTATGCTTACGAAAAAAAATTATCATTAAATTATAGTCTTAATTATTGCATCTTTTTGGATATCATAAAATATAGTTCACCAGGTTATGTTTATAGAGAAACATCTAATCAAATTACTTATAAGTTTTCTTTAAACATGGACTAACTATTATTGTTTTCTCAACAAGTACGTGAAAAGGGAATCTTAGTGCTTGTGACTTTCTATTAATGCTTACAATGAAAGTGAATATCACTCATTTAATTGCTCAAACTTATTATATTTCTTAGTGTCGACTTTGTAGTTTGTCCCTCATTAATATTTAATTTTGTGTATGTCATTTTATTTGAAGATATGGATAATTTTCAAAGCAAGTTATGCTATTATGAAGATATTTTCTTAATTGATTCTGGTACAACACACGCAATATTTAAAAATGTGAAATATTTTCTCATTTAAATATGAGCAAAATAAATATTAATATGATTTCTGGTAGTACTAATTTGACTGAAGGCTTCAGAATAGACATTATAATTTTACCTAAAGAAGCTAAACTCATCATAAATAATGTTATGTTTTATCATAAATCCCAGAGAAACTTGTTGAGTTTGAAAGATATCCGTGAAAATGGTTATTGTATCAAGACAGTGAATGAGTTGAATCATGAATATCTTGGTCTTTGGGCAAACATTTATTATAGAAAATTTCTCTGCTTTATCTTCTGGCTTGTATTGGACAAAGATTAGTGCGATTGAGGCACATTCTATAGTAAACCAAAAGTTTACTAATTCCAATATTTTTGAATTTTTGCACGATCAATTGGGATATCCTGAACCCATAATGATGAGACAAATAATAGAAAATTCAAATGGGCATCCATTAAAGAACGTGAAGGTTCTTCCAAATAATGAATTTTCTTGTATTTCTTGTTATCAAGGCAAATTAATTATGAGGCCATCATCAACTAAGGTTGAGATTGAGTCCCCTGCGTTCTTAGAATGTAAACAAGGGGATATTTGTGGACCTATTCACCCACATAATGGATCGTTTAGATATTTCATGGTCTTAATAGATGCTTCTTCTAGATGGTCCTATGTAGTGGTGGCAAACGGGCGGATTGGATTGGATTTGAATGAGTTAAATATGGATCGAGCAAAAATGGTTTGGATTACAATCCGCCCATATAAATATGGGTAAATATGGATTTGGTCAAATATGGATTGGGTAAAAATGGTTTCAACCCACTTTAACTCCTAAAGTCAAAAACTTAAAACTTCTGTATCATATCAACTTGACTTTTTTTCCGTTTGTTTTTTTTTAGTTTTTTTTTCTCTCTCTCTCTTCTATATGTAGCCTCTAGTTTTATTATTTTATTTTTTCATTTCTTTTCTTTTTCTCTCTTCTATCTCTGCCCTTTGCTTCTCTTTCTTTTTTCTTTTTTTTCTTTTCCTTTTTAGTCTCCTTTTTTTCTATTTTTTTATTTTGTTTTGTTTTTACTTCTTTCTCATTTTTTCTTTTTGGGTTGTATTTTATGTTTTATATTTTTTTATTTTTGAAGAACATGGTTAAACCGAGTACAAATTATGAATGATGACTGAACTATCATAACCACCCAGTATATTTGTATTTACCATCATTTTTTTTTCTTTTTCCTTTTCTCCTTTTTCATTATTTTTTTCTTTTTGATTTTTTTGTATTTTTTTTGCAATTCTTTCATTACGCTTTTTTTCTGTCTTCTATATCTAACTTCTACCTCTCTTTCTTCTTTATTTTTCTTTTTTGTTTTTTTTCTATTTTTGATTTATTTATTTTTTTATGATAACGAAATTACCCTAAGCGCATACTGATTTATATTCACCCAATATTTATAATTTGCGTAAGTACACTCAAGTGAACTCCACCTAATGGACAGATACAAAGATTGTATCCTGAAAGATCTTGGGATTACATTCGTCAAACCAAATATCATTAGCAGTCGCAAGAAGTAAACAAATCAAGGTTTCTACATACTTCCTGCCTTGCCTGACCCTAAGCTCTTATACAAATACAAATGTTACATTTGTATCATATGATACATGTTTATAACTCTTGAACCATACGCATACTAATGATACTTGTTTATATACAAATATAAATGATAAATTTGATATACAAATACTAATGACACATTTGCATTGAATGATACATTGTATATTTATATATTTTAGTCTCAAGAAAATACAATTAATTCATACACTTATTTGTATATAAATAAATGATAAATTGTACATATTGACAACTAAGCTATTCAAATACAAATAATAAAATTATTTGAAATATATAGTACGATACAAATAAATTTAAAGTAAAAAAAATATATATATAAAATACAATGAAAAAAATGAGGAAAAAATATAAAAAAGAAGAAAAATGATGAACCAAGAATGAAAAAGGGGAAAACGGAAATACAAAAAAAAAAAAGAATGCGAAGAAAAAATAAATAAAATTGAAAAAGAAATAAATTGATGAAATAGAAGAAAGAAAAGAGTGTAAGAAACGAGTAAAAAATAAGTGAAAAAAATGAAAAAATGAAAAAGAAAAAAAATTAAATTAAAGAAAAAAAGAAAGAAAAAATTGTAAATTAAAGGAAAAAAAAAGAAAAAAAAAACTGGAAAAGAAAAAAAAAAGAGAAATAAAAGATAGAAAAAAAAATAATAATAAAGGAGTGAGACTATGGATTATATTTAATTGATAAGACATGCTATAAATTGTATAGGCTAAATGGAATAATTAGAAGCTTAAATTAATTAGCTCATGTAGGTCTCAAGCGAATATGAATGATTAAATAAGAATTAGAAGGGGAAAACGAAAAAAAATATAAAGAAAAAAAATAGATGAAAAACTGAGAAAGAAAAAAATAAATTATAAGAAACGAGTAAAAAATGAAAAAGCAAAAAAGTAAATTAAAGAAAAAAAGAAAGAAAAAAAAAACTAGAAAAGAAAAAAAAATGTAATTTTAAACAGAGGTGGGTGATCTCTGTGTTTAAATGGGTACCCATATTTTATCCATTTTGTCCATATTTGTATGAGCTTTTAAAATGAGTTGAAGTCCATATTTACCCATTTGAAATATGAGTGATCTAATTTAATAAATATGGGTTAAATGAACTCTTTTCATAAATATGAGCTGAAATTGCCAGCCCTAGTCCTATGTGTGTCTATTGTCATCTCACAACTTGGAATTTGCAAAATTATTGGCACAAATAATATGATTACGGGCACAGTTTCCTGATTAATAGATCAAGTCTATTCACCTTGATAATGCTACAGAGTTTTCATCTCAAGCATTTAATGATTATTTCGTATCAATTGGATAAAATTTGAACGTCTTGTAGCTCGTGTTTACACTCAAAATGATCTTGTTGAGTCATTAATTAAACGTTCACAATTGATAGCAAGACAATTGTTGATGAAAACGTAGTTGCCCACCTTTGTTTGGGGTCATGTCATTTTGCATGCGGCAGCACTTGTTCGTCTCAGACCAACAAATTATCATAAATTTTCTCCGATGCAGTTGATTTTGGGTCAAGATCCTAATATATCTCATTTGAGAATTTTTGGATGTGTTGTGTATGTGCCTGTGGCACCACCACAATGCACTAAGATGGGCCCTCAAAGAAGGTTAGGAATATATGTTGGGTTTTAACCACCCTCTATTATTCGCTACCTTAAACCATTGATTGGAGATATGTTTACTGCTCGATTTGCAGATTGTCGGTTTGATAAGACTTTTTTCCCAAAATCAGGGAGAGAAAATAGTGAAATGAAAAGAGAAATTTTGTGGAAAAATTCATCACTGCCTCATTTTGATCTAGGTACTTCTATTTGTGAGCAAGAAGTACGAAAGATTATTCATTTGCAAAAAATTACAAATCAAATGCTGGACGTATTTACAGATTTACAAAGGATTACAAAATCATACATTCATGTAGTGAATGTCCCAATAAGAATTGAAGTCCCTGTAGGAAAATCTACTAGTGTCGTGGCTAATGAGTCAAAAGCATGCCTGAAGCATGGTAGACCATTGGGTTCTAAGGATCGAAATCCTAGAAAAATAAAAATAAATGGTCAAGATGACATTATGAAAGAATCTCATATGGAAGTTAAAGACTTGAATAATTTTGATACCCCTGAAGGAACCATGAGTCTCAACCTCAAGAAAATGAGGAATTATCCATAAATACAAGTGATGGTGAAACTAATTTGAATCGATCGAAAATAGTGGTGGACTATGTCTTTGCATATAATGTTGCAACAAAAATCATGCAAGATAGCGAGGATCTCGAACCTCAATCTGTCATAGAATATAAAAAAAGAAATGATTGGCCGAAATAGCAAGAAGTAATTAAATATGAGTTGAATTCACTTTTCAAGCGTGAAGTTTTAAGACCTATTTTTCAAACACAAAATAGTATTAAACTTGTTGGCTATAAATGGGTCTTTATGCGAAAAAGAAATGAGAAAAATGAAATACAAAGATATAAGGCACGCCTTGTTGCACAACGATTTTCACAAAGGATTGGTGTCGATTATGAAGAGACATACTCACCAATTATGTTTGGAATAATATTACGTTATCCCATTAGTTTCACTGTTCATGAGAGGCTTGAAATGCATTTGATCGATGTGGTTACAGCCTATCTGTAATACCATAAAAATCCAAACCAATGCTAGAGCCATGTTTTAAGCTCATGCAAAGTACATTAGATTTCTTTGGTAGTTTATGAGTGATTTTGATAATATATTAAGTCCTCAAATAACTCCATCTATTAGATGAATCAAATTATTCCTTACCGATTGAGTTTTCAGGAAGAATGTTGCTATAGTCAAATTCAAAAAAGTATATCTTTTGATTTACTTATAATTTTCCAGATCAAGACCCACCAAGTTGTAGGAAATTGAATTAGCTTTCCAACGATATCAATTTCGCCTAAATTCGATACTCGGGGAGAGAAATTATGCACTTTTGTGAAAAATAGTAGTCAACGCGATAAGGCCGCATCGCGGTGTGGTCCAAAACCACATTCTTCCTTTTCTAGTGGACCACCAAGATAACGTTGCATCACGGCAAGGGAGAAAATCGCATTCAGTCAGGCACTGCAATGGCGTCGCGTCACGCCAAGGTGCCAGTTCGGAGTTGTCCTTTTTTCAGTGGCGCAATGCGATAGCACCGCATCGCGCCGTTAGAAAAAATGCGGATTGTCCTTTTCCATTGACCTAATGTGATAATCACCGCATCGCGCCGTCATGCAAAATTGGAATTTCCTGTCCGCGACTTAATTTTCTAGGGAATCTTCTCTTAAGAAGAACAAACCTTAGCCTTCAAGATTCAAGGTTAATTCTCAAGAAAAAAAACCATGAACTCTCACGAATTCATGAATCCAGGTATGTTAAATGTTCATCGGTGGTTCCCTTCCACCCATGGAGTCCAATATCCAATTTTAAATTCAAAGTTGTGATTTTTACAAGTTATTATGATTTTTAACCATGAATCTCCATGAATTGTGATTTTATCGCATGTTTATATGAAATTGTTGTTGTTGTTATTAAACCCCACGTGCTTAAATGATGTTATTCACTGATTTAATTCATGATTAGTGATGTTGATGTTGAAATGATGCTATTACTACAAGCTTTAAACTAATCTCATGCTTAGCTTAAACTATGAACATCAAGTGTTTGATGAAATGCCTACAAGAATGAATTTTGAATAAATATTTTCATATTATGTCCTCAAAGTTTTAGTACTATTTTGCTATTATTGCTATCGAGTACTGGGGGTAATAAATACCCAAAAATATAGTTATTTACCTAGTCTCAGTATCTTCAGAATAGTTTCAGATATGTTATGAGCATACCAGTTCAGTCACAGTTCAGTATTCTGAGTTTGTTAAGTTGGGAGTAGGATTTAGCATCGAGCAAACCCAGGGATGGGGGCTCACCTTCTAGTTGAGGGTGTGACCTTTAGTAGCAGTCCCTACGTTCCAAAACTACATAGCTAGCCTAGGTTGAGACATTAACCTGCCAGTTGAGGGTTGACACATATCTCATTAGGGCCCTGCCAGTTGAGGGTGTCCTTAGTCCTTCTGGACAACACTTTGGTGGATCCACACAGCCAGTGTTAGTACCCGTGGCATGGTACTGACACCCTTCTAACTGGGGTCACAGGTTGAACCCCAATTTTCTCATATTGGGGCATGTCAGTTAGATGATAGCTCCAATAGTCTCAGTCCAATAATCAGCCCAATCATTCAGTTTCAGTTTTGCTTGACCATAGCATACAAATATCAGTTGTTTAGTTATTAGATTTCAGTTTGCAAATTATACTCAGGATATGTTTTATGCTTGGTCACGTATTGTCAGTATTTAAAGATTTCATGCATGCTATTCAATACTTCCTGCTATTTATTTAGTCAGTTATTACTTATGCACATGAAACCATGCATATCAACCTACCTCATTTAGCATACCAGTATATTCAAAGTACTGATCGCATACTCTTTTCTTGCACTATGATGTATCATATCATAGGTTCGAATGCTCAGTTCCTAGATCGTGCATATAACTTCTAGATTGTCAGCCGTAGTAGTGATGAGTCCTCATATTTAAAGTCTGAAAGCCACGTTAAGTAGAGTCTTGTGCATGGGTGTGAAGCGCGCCATACTTATGTACAAGGGGCTACAAGGCGTTTTAAGAAAAGTTTCCCTTCTTTCAGTGTTCATGTCATGCGACTAAGAATGAGCTCATGTTAATCTCTCTATTTAATCTATTCTCCCTTCTATTTACAGGACATGCCTCTAAAAAAGACAAATAAAAGAAAAATGTGAACCAGTCAGTACCTCCGCCCGTTCAGAAAGATCCCCTGAACGAGCATGTTTTTCATGCAGAATTCAGAGCTACATTCACTACTCTAGCTCACTTTGTAGCGGCTCAGAATATTCAACCAGCCATTGTTCCATCCTACCCAGTGGCCAACACTGTCGCAGCTGGGATTCGAAACTTTACCCGAATGAATCCTCCTCTATTTCCGGGATCTAAATCTGAAGAAGATCCGCAAGAATTCTTAGACATGGTCCAGAAGGTAACAGATATTATGGGGGTGACTTCTAATGAGAGTGTTGAATTCGTTGCTTACCAGTTGCAGGATGTAGCCCATACCTGGTTAAGCAGTGGAAAGGGGATAGAGGCGCAGATGCAGGGCCTATAGAATGGGAGGAGTTTTCTACAGCCTTCTTAGATAGATTCTTCCTATTGGAACTGAGAGAGGCCAAATTGTTAGAGTTTACCTTAAGCTTACTCAACTAGCTAGGTATGTCTCTCATGTGGTAGCTGATAGCAGATCTAGGATAAGCAAGTTTGTATGTGGGGTATCAGACAGTGTGGTCAAGAAGTGTAGGACTGCGATGTTAATTAAGGATATGGACATATCTTGGCTTATGGTTCATGCTCAACAGATTGAGGAGCAGAAAAATAAGGAGAAGGAGAGAGAAAATTAAAAAGCTAGAATAGGTAGCTTTAATTTTACTCAACCAAAGTCAGAAGGTGGCAACCGTCCCCAGTTCCATCAGAAATCTTCAATCCCAGTCCCATATTCAGGTAGTGCCCTTGTACCCAAATTTAGGAATGATAATCGAGATAGAGCGTCAGGCTCTAAGTCCCAAGGCAGTGTAAACAGTGGTCATACAAATCCTCTTTGCCAGAAATATGGTAGAAACTAGCAAGGTGTTTGTAGAGTTGGTAGTGAAGTATATTTTGGGTGTGGCAAGCCAGGCCACCGAATTAGGGATTGCCCAAAGAGTGGTCGGCAGGGTCAGTTCAGTCGTTCCTCAACTCCATCCGGTCACCCGACTCAGCAGGGTGCCGCTTCCAGTACTACTAGTGGTCAGCGCCCAAACATATTGTATGCACTTCAATCCCAATAAGATCAGGAAAACTCTCGTGATATGGTTACTGGTACGTTACAGTTCTTTCATTTACATATTTATACTTAACTAGACCCTAGAGAATATCTTTCTTTTGTAACCCCTAATATAGTTGTTGATTTCGTGTCAGTCCTGAGATTTTAGCTGAGCCCTTTTTAGTGTCTACCCTAGTAGGTGTCTCTATTGTATCTCGGCGGGTATACAGGAACTGCCCGATTACAGTTTCTCAGAAAGTCACTTCAGTTGATCTTGTTAAGTTAGAGATGACGGATTTTAATGTCATTCTAGGCATGGATTGGATCCACTCATGTTATGCTTCAGTTGATTACAGAATCATAGAAGTTCACTTTCAGTTTCCAAATGAACCAATTCTTGAATGGAGGGGTAGTCCTACAGCGCTTAGGGGTCAACTTATTTCGTACCTTAGAGCGAGGAAAATGATATCCAAAGGATGTATTTATCATCTTGTCTGAGTTAAAGTCTCTAATTATGAGACTCCAAATTTTGAGTCAGTTTTAGCAGTGAGGGAATTTCAAGATGTGTTCCCCGAAGATCTTCCTAGAGTTCCTCCCAAAAGGAAAATTAACTTCAGAATAGACTTTCTTATAGATACTCAACCTATATCTATTCTTCCATACAGAATGGCTCCAGCTGAACTCAAAGAATTAAAAGAATAGTTGAAAAATATCTTAGATAAGGGATTCATTATGCCCAGTATTTCCCCGTAGGGTGCACCAGTTCTGTTCGTGCGCAAGAAAGAAGGTTCCCTTAGAGTGTGTATTGACAACCATCAGTTGAACAAAGTCACAATAAAAAACAAATACCCACTTCCCAGAATTGATGACTTGTTCAACCAACTTCAGGGTACGGTTATTTTTCTAAGATCAACCTCAGATTCGGCTATCATCAGCTCAGAGTCAGAGAATGTGACATTTCCAAAATAGCTTTCAGAACTCAGTATGGTCACTTCGAATTTCTAGTCATGTCTTTTGGTCTCACAAATGCCCCAGCCACCTTCATGAACTTGATGAACCGAGTGTTCAAGTAGTACTTGGACATGTTCATCATAGTCTTCATTTGTTACATTCTTGTCTATTTCCGTAACGGAAGTGATCATGCAAACCACCTCAAAATAGTATTACAAACTCTTAGAGCCCATCAGTTGTTTGCTAAACTCAGTAAGTGCAAATTTTATCTAAGATCAGTACTTTTCCTTGGTCATATTATTTTCGGTGATGTCATTAGAGTTGATCCTTAAAAGACTGAAGTGATGAGAAACTGGCCCAGACCCATCTCTCCATCAAATATCAAGAATTTCTTAGGTTTAGCTATCTATTATCGATGGTTTGTTGAACAATTCTTATCTATTGCATCCCCCATGTCCAGATTGACTCAGAAGAAAGTTAAGTTTCAGTGGTCAAATCCTGTGAGAATAGTTCTTTGGAGTTGAAGACTCGACTCACCATAGCCCCAATTTTGACATTGTCAGATGATTCAGATGGGTTTGTTGTGTACTGTGATGCTTCCAGAGTTGGTTTAGGGTGTGTTTTGATGCAGAAGGGTAAGTTTGTGGTCTATGCCTCTAGACAACTTAATCCCCATGAAAAGAATTACCCTACCCATAATCTTTAGCTAGCAGCTATTGTGTTTGTCCTACAGATTTGGAGGCACTATTTGTATGGGGTGCATGTTGATGTGTTCACAGATCACAAAAGCTTGCAGTATGTGTTTTTGCAGAAGAATTTAAATCTGTGTCAGAGGAGATAGTTAGAATTGTTGAAAGATTATGATATGAGTGTTTTGTATCACCCGAGCAAGGCCAATGTAGTGAAAGATGCCCTAAGTAGATTGTCTATGGGTAGTGTTGCTCATGTTGTGGATGACAAGAAGAAGTTAGTTCAGGAAGTTCATCATCTTGCCAAATTAGGTATTTGCTTGGTTGATTCAGCTGAAGGTAGTGTTTGGGTTCAGAATAATTTGGAATCTTCTTTGGTTACCGAAGTGAAAGAAAAGCAAGGTAGGGATCCTAGTTTGGTGAAGTTGAAAGAGTCAGTCAGAGATCAGAAAGTAGAGGTTTTCTCCCAAGAGGGGAGATGGTGTGTTGCGTTGTCAGGGTAGATTATGTCTGTTGTGTGTTGATGGGTTGAGACAGCGAATTCTTGTAGAAGCGCATGGTGTGCGTTACTCGATTCATCTAGGGGCCACGAAGATGTACCACAATCTACGAGAAATATATTGGTAGAGTAGGATGAAGAGGGATATTGCAGAGTTTGTAGCTATGTTCTCCACTTGTCAACAGGTTAAGATTGAGCATCAGAAGCCTCGTGGGTCTATGCAGGAGTTTAGTATTCCCACTTGGAATTGGGAAATAGTGAACATGGATTTTGTGATAGATTTTTCTCGTACTTGTCAGAAACATGATTTGATTTGGGTCATTGTGAACAGGATGACCAAATCATCCTAATTCTTGTAAGTCCATACTTCTTATTTAGTCAAGGACTATGCCAAGCTCAATATTAAAGAGTTGGTTAGGTTGCACGGTGTTCCATTATTCGTCATTTTAGATAGAAGTACTCAGTTTACCTCTCACTTTTGGAAAGCTTTTCAAAAGGGTCTTGGTACCCAATTTCACCTCAGTACAACCTTCCACCCTTAGACAGATAGTCAGGAAGAGAGGAACATTTAGACCCTTGAGGACAAGTTGAGAGCGTGTGTATTTGACTTTAAGGGCAGTTGGGATGACCACTTGTTTTTTATTAAATTTATGTATAATAATAGCTATCATTTCAGTATTCATATGGCTCTATTTGAGGCTCTATATGTAAGAATATGTAGGTCTCTGATTGGTTGGTTTGAGGAAGGTGAAACCGCTGTGATAGGGCCTGACTTGGTGTTTGATGCTTTGGAGAAAGTTAAGCTAATCCGGGTGAGGATTAAGACAGCCCAAAGCCGACAGAAATCTTATACAGATGTGAGGAGAAAGGATCTTGAGTTTGAGATTGGAGATTTTATTTATCTAAAAATCTCTCCCATGAAGGGGTAAAGAGATTTGGTAAGAAGGGGAAGCTTAGTCCCCAATATGTTGGCGCCCTTATAGAATTTTAAGCCATTTTGGAAAGGTGGATTATGAGCTTGAGTTGCCTGCAGAGTTAGCATCAGTGCACCGAGTATTTCATATCTCTTTGTTGAAGAAGTGTACTGGTGACCAAGCTATAGTTGTTCCCTTAGAGAGCATAGATGTTCAGAACAGTCTTTCTTATGAAGAAATTTCATTTGAGATCCTTGATCGACAAATTCGTAGACTAAGGAACAAAGAAGTTCCCCTAGTCAAACTTTTTTGGCGAAATCAGTCCGTTGAGGGATCTACTTGGGAAATAGAAGAAGATATGCGGACCAAGTACCCTCATCTTATCTCCGCAAACTCAGATTCATCTTAAGGTAATAATCTCTTAGAATTTCTCTTTTCCATGCTCAGTTTTAGTTGCATATCATTCTCATATCAGTCATGCATTCACAGAATCAGTTTAGTTATGTCTTATGTTTTAGACTCAGTCATGTAATCACGTTTTCATCACACAAATTTAGCATATAACCTAAATTCCTCAGTGTTTTCAGCTTAACCAATCTCATTCGAGGACGAATGATCCCAAGGAGGAGATATTGTAATACCCCAAAAATCCAAACCAATGTTAGAGCCATGTTTCAAGCTCATTCAAAGTACATTATAGTTCTCTGGTATTTTATGAGTGAGTTTGATGTATATTAAGGCCTCAAATAACTCCCAGCTATTAGAAGAATCAAATTATTCCTTACCGGTTGATTTTTTGGGAAGAATATTGCTATAGCCAACTTCAAATGAGTATATATTTTTCTCTACTTGGAATTTTCCATCTCAAGATCCACCTAGTTGTAGGAAATCTAATTATCTTTCCAACGATACCAATTTTGCCTAAATCCGATACCCGGTTGAAAAGTTATGGCACTTTTAGTAGAAATTAGTAGTCCAACGCGATAAGGTCGCATCGCGGTGCTGACCAAAACCACGTTCGTCCTTTTCCAGTGGACCACCGGTATAATTATGCATCTCTCCAAGTATAAAATTCATATTCAGTGAGGCACCGTGATGGCACCGCATCGCGCCAAGGTGTCAGTTCGTAGTCGTCCTTTTTCCAGTGGAGCGATGTGATAGCACCGCATCATACCGTTGAACAAAATGGGGATTGTCCTTTTCCAGTGGACCAACATGATAAGCACCGCGTAGCGCCGGCATGAAAAATTAGGATTTCCAATCAGCGACTTAATTTTCCAGGGACCGTTTGGTCAATTCCCAAAGCCTTAAACTCGCCCAAAACACAAAATTAAAACCCTAAAGGGACATTATGTGCCCCATTACTCATAATTCCTTTCCAAGAAACTAATATTATCTCAAGAACAAACCTTATCCTTCAAGATTCAAGGTCAATTCTCCAGAAAAAACCCCAAGAACTCTCACGAATTCATCAACCAGGTATGTTAAATGTTCATCCATGGGTCCCTTCCACCCATGGAGTCCAAGTATCCAATTTTAAATTCAAAGTTGTGATTTTTACAAGTTATTATGATTTTTAACCATGAATCTCCATGAATTGTGATTCTATACCATGTTTACATGAAATTGTTGTTGTTATTAAACCCCATGTGCTTTAATGATATTTTTCGCTGATTTAATTCATAATTAGTGATGTTGATGTTGGAATCATGTTATTACTACAAGCTTAAAACTATTCCCATGCTTATCTTAAACTATGAACATCAAGTGTTTGATAAAATGCCTACAAGAATGAATTTTGAATAAATATTTTCTTATTATGTCCTCAAAGTTTTAGTACTATTTTGCTATTATTGCTATCAAGTACTGGGGGTTATGAATACCCAAAAAAATAGTTATTTACCTAGTCTCAGTATCTTTAAAATAGTTTCAGATATGTTATGGGCATTACCAGTTCAGTCAGTTATCAAAATAAGTTAAACTTAGAACAGTTCAGTATTCCGAGTCAGTTTAGTTGGGAGTAGGATTTAGCACCGACCGAACCCAGGGATGGGGGCTCACCTGTCAGTTGAGGATGTGACCTTTAGTGGAAGTATCTATATTCCAGAACTATGTAGTCAGCGTAGGTAGAGACGTTAATCTTCCAGTTGGGGGTTGACACATATCTCATTAGGGCCCTGCCAGTTGAGGGTTGACACATATCTCATTAGGGCCCTTCCAGTTGAGGGTGACTCTTAGTCCTTCGGGATAACACATTAGTGGATCCACACAGCCAGTGTTAGTACCCGTGGCACGGTACTGACACCCTTCCAACTGGGGTCATGGGTTGACCCTAATTTACTCATATTGGGGCATATCGGTTAGATGATAGCTCCCATAGTCTTAGTCAAGTAATCTGCCCAGTAATTCAGTTTTGGTTTTTCTTGACCATAGCATACAGATATCAGTTATTCAGTTATCAAATTTTAGGTTACAGATTATATTCAGGACATGTTTTATGATTGGTCATGCATTCTCAGTATTTACAGATTTCATACATACTATTCAGTACTTCCTGATATTCATTCAGTCAATTATTACTCATGTACATGAAACCATGCATATCAGCCTACCTCATTTAGCATACCATTACATTCAAAGTACTGATCACATACTCTTTTCTTGCGCTATGATGTATCATATCATAGGTTCGGACGCTCAGTTCCCGAATCGCACATAGACCTTCTAGATTATCAGCCATAGCAGTGATGAGTCCTCATATTTCAAGGACAGACTATATTTATTTTCATGCTTTCAGTTCAATAGTTAGTTGGAATTAGTTGGGGCCTGCCCTATCAAATCTTATTCAGTCAGTTTTAGAGGCTTCCAGACACTTCAGACAGTCAGTCAGTTTATCTTTATTTTATCAGTTTCAGACAGTTGTTGTTTTCCAGATTCATTAATTAGAAATACTTTATTATTTAAAACCTTATGGCATCTTCAAATACTCCGCATATGTTATTTTGTTATTATTATTCAGTGCTCACAGTAAGTACCAGCTCATGGGTTAGCTTGAGGTCCCTCAGGACTGTAAGCATCGTGTGGCGCCCAGTGTGTACTCTCGAGGCGTTACACTATCTTTGTGGATCACTTGATAATGAGATATACATGAAAATTCCTGAAGGATATAAAATGCATGAGGCATCTCGGGAAATGTATTTAATTAAATTGTAGAGATCATTATATGGTTTGAAGCAATCTGAAAGCATGTGGTATAACCTCCTTAGTAAGTATTTATCTAAAGAAGGTCATATAAAAAATGAAATTTGCCCATGTATTTTTATAAAAAAACAACCTCGGAGTTTGTTGTACTTGCTGTTTATGTTGATGACATAAACCTTATTGGAACTTTAATAGAGCTTCAAAAGGAAAATGATTTTTTAAAGAAGGAATTTGAGATGAAAGATCTTGGAAGGACAAGATTATGTCTTGGTTTTCAAATTGAGCATTTGACAAACGGTAACTTTGTCCATCAACCTACCCATATAGAAAAGGCTTTGAAAAGATTTTATATGGATAGAGAACATCCATTAAGTACTCCAATGGTTGTTCAGTCACTTGATGTGACTAAGGATCCATTCCGACCTCTAGAAAAGAATGAGGAAATTCTTGGTCCTGAAGTACCATATCTTAGTGCAATCGGTGCACTAATGTATCATTCTAACTCTACAAGTCCTGATATAGCCTTTTCTGTTAATTTCTTAGCAAGGTATAGTTCTGATCCTACTAGGAGGCATTGGAATGGAATCAAACACATATTATGATATCTAAAAAGGACTACCGATATGGGCTTAATTTATACTAAAAATTGCAGTCCTGATCTTAGTGGTTATGCTGATACAGGGTATTTATCTGATCCACACAAACCTCGATCTCAAATAGTCTATGTGTTCATGTGTGGGGGTACTACCATATCGTGGAGATCTATAAAACAGTCGATTGTGGCCACTTCATCAAACCATGCAGAGATAATAGTTATTCATGAAACAAGCCATAAATGTGTGTGGTTGAGATTCATGATACATAACATTCGAGAAAAATGTGGTCTGAAATGCAACAAAGTACCCACAATTTAATATGAAGATAATGCAGCATGCATACCACAATTAAAGAGTGGATTCATAAAAGGAGATAAAACGAAGCATATTTTGTCGAAAATTTTCTACACACATGAACTTCAAAAGAATGGTGATATCGACGTACAACAAGTTCGTTCAAGTGAAAATTTAGCAGACTTGTTCACCAAAGGATTGCCAACCTCAATATTTGAGAAGATGATATACAATATTGGGATGCGACATCTCGGAGATGTTAAGTGATGTTTTAATCAATGAGAGTAAATACTCACTGCACTCTTTTTTCCTTAATCAAGGTTTTGTCCCATTGAATTTTCCTTGATAAGGTTTTTAATTAGGCAATTAAAAAATAAAAATAAAAATGCATATTACAAGACATGCATTATTAGAGTTACTTTTTATTTTGTGTTAGACATCCAGGGGGTGTTAAGAAATAATGTGGATGTCTTCCCCATTTTCAACATTGTCTTCATTTTCAAATGAAGACTTTCCATGCACAAACCAATAATTTCCATTGGTTGTAATGTTGGCAAAATTGCCTATAAAAGGCATGCCTTTATTTCCGTCTTGTACGCACAAATCAGATATTAACAAAAAGCTTCATTATCCGTTCCTCAATTTCTTTACTCCATCATTTTATTTTATAATAATAAGGACTTTTTTGGGTGGAAGAGTTAACATCAAAGTCATTTTTGGACCCAATAGGTCAACATAGGATAATATTTTACCAAATTTTATACTTTGGGGATATCTTAGACCCTTCTTCGTTAGTACAAAATGTATTAATAAAGTAGACATCATACAAGTTAGGGACAAGCAGGGGGTATACACCATCTTTCCTATATCACTTGTAAAATTATACTGAATATGTCGTTATTGTAAAATTGGATAAAATTAATTAAATTTATTTCAATCGAACAGGACAACTTGATTTCATCAATAGGAAGAAAAGGGATATATTAGAAATAGTTACCAATTATATCATTTGACAATCTCTTACAACAAACCCACAATATTTCCACAAAGTGGGTCTGGGAGGATAGAGTGTACACAGTTCATACCATTACCTCAAAGGTAAGGTAGAGAGGTTATTTCCTTTAAGTGGGTACCGGAGAGGGTAGAGCGTGCGCAATCATTTGACAACCTAATTGTCAAGAACCAAAAACAAGGGTCATAATGACAATTGTCGCGGCATACCTTGACAAGTAAGTACATCGCCCAAACTAATACAAAAAGAAAAAAGAAAAAACATAAATACTGAAGGTAAGGCTTCTAGAACGAAGCCTAACCATACAAGTAATCATAACAATGCGGAAAGAACTTATCCAAAATACCAATCATGTCCAAAACTAGGTGACAGTAGTGTAAGAACTACCAATACAATTCAGGAGTCAAATACATCAAAAAAATAACCACAAAGGAATAATATCTTTCTCCGAATACTAATAAAGACATAACTAATACAGAAAGATAGAGGTGAACTCCAGACGTATGAATATTCAACCGCTACCTTGAATAATTTGAAGGCGTTCGAAAATCAGCTAGTCTGAGGCGAAACCAAACCTAAAGCTACACCGAAAGGGTGAAGTAGGAGTGAATATGGTTCACTTACTCAGTAGGTATCATAGGCCGACCGAGCAAAGTAGAAAATAAAGCATACAAAATACACACTAAAAGCACGTCACCTGCAATCAGAAAATGTCCCACAATGATAGCCTTAACCCCTTGCACTATCAGTTCTAATATATCACATATATTACAACATCACACCAAGATAGGACACAAACATGTATTATATCACATATAATTAGAACAAGAGAGGACATGTATATACAAAATAATCAAATACAAGTTAAGGAAGATACAACAAATACATAGATGACAAGTCAATATGGAAATACAACACAACATAACACAATAAAGTAAGTGCAATGTATATGATGATGATGATGTACGAGGTCGTCGCACAACCTCCAAGATCATTGCACAATCTCTGTATATACCTACGGAGTTAAAGTTTCCCGACATTGGACCAATAGGGAGTTTGTCAACCCGCATACAATCCACATATCTCATATCTCCTTTCCAAATTATTCCTCAAAAAGGTTTTTATAAGGTGTTGCAATATCTCCTCCTCGGCACTTCCCTCATAGAGGATTTTATAAAAGATGTTGCCAGTATTTCTTAGATGTTTCCACGATGGTATTGATATTTCATGCATGAGTATGATATGAGGATGTAATGCTCACAACCAATCACAATGAGTATTTCCACAAACAATCACAATGATATATTTTAACAACCAACCACAATTATGTATTTCCACAACCACGTGAGTCAATATTCACTCATTATTTTTATTTCATCCAAGAATTTCCACATATCTCATATAACAACAGGTTTGAATATATCACAATACACCAATGGTACCACATTAGACATTTCAACAACACAATACAATTATTCACACATATTCAAGGCTATCAACATCACATAGGACCCCCACATGATCACATATATCACATAATATCTTAATTTCAATAATTACATTACATATAGGCCCCCACACGGGCACAACACATAGATAGTCATTTTTCATGATAAGTTTCCACCCTTAACATGTATTTTATACCATTATTTACTACCCAACCCACTCTAAAAGAGTCAAGTTATAACCTACCTCAAAAGCCGAAATACCGCAACTAAAACTTTGCTCCAAAGCCTTACTACTCAAGAACGGTCCCGAATTATAAGATTAAAATATTATTCAAGTGAAAATGAGTGAAATTAGAATTTAAATCAAGTCCTCAGATTTTTGAATTTTTGAGAAATTAATCAAGAAATGACTAAAACAAGGGTGAATTATTACCTTAAATCCGTAATAGAATCAAGAAATAGATGTTAATCTAGCTTCTCAATCTCCCACAAACTTCACTTTTAAGCTCTCACATTATTTTAGGGTTTGACTCTCAAGAGGCAAGGTGAAAGAATGAACAAAATGGGTCAAAAGGGGGTAAAAATCTCATATATATTGCAGAAAAATCTGCACAAAGACACCAAATTCTCCTTTAGGTGCTTCAACTGCGGTATAGGTAGAAGAAGCTAGTACGGAAAAACCTTTTGTATAAGGTTCAAAATGGTGAATTGAGGTAGAGTAGACTGATGATCCTGTAGTCATTTGGCCGGCTATTAAAAGAAAAAGCTTGCATCTACTTCCCTTATTATATAACCGGTCCCATCTCTCTCCAAACCTAACGTGGTAGTTTCCCATCATAGGGCTTTCTATCTATAGATTAAGCCATTACCAAGGAGCTAATTCATTCAGAACTCAATTGGCTGCTTCTATAGAGAAGGTAGAGCGTCCTTGGCTCACCATTATAAAAGATAGGACTTCGGCGTTACTACAGCGCTTCGCTAACTCGAAGTGCCTCGCTATAAGAATCTAGCTTCGCTAATGCTTGGCTAAGTCTCCTAACGAACTTCGATGGGGTGCTCAGAATTCGTTCTGAGTCTGATATACGCAAACGAACTATGTAACCATACAAAATTTGACACTCTAAACTCAATGGAGATATCAGATTTTCTAAAAAATATCATTTTCATAGAGTTGAATCTTGAAATTTGAAATTACTATTTTCCAAATCGAGGGTCGAAATAAGATTTAAAAATTATAAAATCACACCAAACATGTTACCACCTAAAAATCAAAATTCTTAATCTGTTGGTGAAGTCGTTCTTTTCATCCGAGGTCGTTTCGACCAAATGTGGGTCCCACACCCATATTTCTAATTTTCTAACTTTACGATCAATAGGTCGAAATGAGATCGGGTGCACGAGACCCGAACCAAAGGTATACCTAGCCTAAAATCGATATTTTAAAGTTGTTGGAGCAGTCCATTCAGTCATTCATCACACGGATCAAAAGATATCCACATAAGCCCAAAATAAGGCTCTTGAAGTCATCAAAAACCATAATATTGCATAAATGGTACCAAAATGCATCAGGAACAATGTTGTAAGACCCCGCAATTTTTTTTAGCTTAATTCAGTCCTTTAAGCTTGTTAGGGGTCCTAGACTTAGAATATATTACCTAAGTATTCAGACTTAGTGCTATTTTAGCCTTCGAAAGTTGGAAATCTTATTTCATGACCTTTACGTCCTTTAAATATTGATATTTGAGTTAATTCATGATCAGAAATATCAGTAGAGGTTCCCCGGATAAGTTTCGTACTTTTCGAACCTCATTTAGACCATGTTTGATTGTCCAAAATAGTGGGTCGACGCGATCTTGATGCATCGCGTCGACCATCGCGTTGATAAGATAGTTTTTCCCCAAACTCAATGCAAATTCCAGTGAACCGATGCAGACTCGATGCAGAGCATTGGCTATCACGTCAATGCCAACGACGCGGCGCGTCAGCCTGCGCATCGGTAACACAGTTTACAGGCATTAGAAAGGTCGCGTCCTCAGGGTTAATTAGGTCTTTTTTCCATGCCTTTCAGCCTCGAAAATACGAAATTAAACCCTTTGGAGAGCAATTATACTCATTCATTCTCAAAATTTCTCAAGAACAAAACCCTAGGTGTTCAAATCTCAAATCAAGAACTCACCATCAATCTCTCAGAATTCAGGCACTAAGGTATGTGAAGTGTTCATCCAAGGTTCCCTTCCACTCTTGGAGTCCAAGAAACCTTTTTAAACTTCTAGTATGATTGATTTCATGATTTTCTTAATTGGAATTAAAGTGTATTCATGACTATTGTTGTAGTTGTAGTTCTATTCCATGAGTTAATAAAGATTTTGTGGAAACGACTATTATGTGTATAGTATCATGTCAATCTATGTTAAAGCTCCTAAATTGTGAAATTGTTAATTGAAAGTGTGTTGCTCACTTGTTGTTTAATATTATGTGCATAGATTATACCTTCCAAGTGTTTGATGAATTATTCATGTTTGTTAAATAGTGGAATATCATCATGTTAGCATCTATACAAGTCCATGCCATGCAAGTGTTTGATAAAATGCCTCTATAGATGCATTATGAACAAGTGTGCACTTTTACACTATGCAAAGTCATGTGATGCTTTACTTTTTATGCTATCGAGTCCTGGGGGTATTAATACCCGACAATCTAGCTATTTACTTAGAGCCAGTATCAGTTACGAAGTAATCTCAGTAGTGACTCGATCAATAGAACTCAGCCAGTTACAGAAACCCAGGAAATCTCAGTAGTGTTCGTAATTCAGTAACAGTACTCAGTGTAGACCTCAATAGCACTCTATGCTCAATCAGTTAACAGAATTCAGTAGTATTCCATCAGTCCACAAAACTCAGTGAACTCAGTTCAGTTTAGTCAAACAGTAATATCAGTAACAAGTCAGTCCAGCCTGGTACAGACTAGAAATCAGTTTAGTGTCCGTTTAGTTGGGAGTAGGATTCAGCACCGAGCGAATCCAGGGATGGGGGCATTCCTGTCAATAGAGGGTTTGACCCTTAGTAGCAATCCCTGCATTACAAAACTACGTAGCCAGCGTAAGTTGAGATATATTCCTGCCAGATACTATGAGGGTTGATACATCTCATTTGAGTTCTCCTATCAGCGAGGGTCAGTGGAAGAGCTTCCTGTCAGAGAGGGTTAACTCACAGCTTGTCTCTACCCATGGAACGGTATTGGCACCCTTCCAACTGGGGTTACAGGTTAGACCCCAATCAGTTTAGAGAGGGGCATATAGGTTAGATGATTACCTCCCACAGTCTCAGTTTCAGTCTTAGTCTCAGAATAGAACTCAGTTCAGTTCTACAAATTCAGGACTATCAAATATAGTCACTCAGCTCAGACTCAGTAATAGCATACTTAGATAACAGTTAATCAGTATTCAGACTCAGTTTTCAGTATTATCACGATCTCAGTTACAGTATATGTATTCATGCATGTACTCTTACTCAGTCATACTCATGTTATTCAGTTATTATTGTTCATGCATATGAACCCATGCATTTCAACATACCTCACTGAGCATACCAGTACATTCAAAGTACTGACGCATGCTTTTCTCTTGCTCTATGATGTCTTATATCATAGGTTCAAACACACGGGCTCCAGAGCACCCTTAGCAGTTCAGATTTTCAAAAGTCAGAATAGTGGTGAGTCCTCATAGTTCGAGGACATGGTTGTTTTCAGTATTTTAGTATTATTTTCAGTAGTCGGAGTTAGTTGGGGACTTGTCCCATCAACTCCACAGTTCAGATAGTTTAGAGGTTTTTTCAGACTAGAGTATTTTCAGACAGTTGTTCAGTTTTTAGTATTGATGTTCAGTTTTGGTATTGTGATACCATATCCAGTATTATTTACAGTATTGAACCTTATGGGCAGTTTTTTGCCTACTTTTCGCATATTTACAGTATTATTATTCAGTTTTTACAGCAGGTACCAGTCATGGGTTAGCTTGTGGTCCTTCGGGATTATGAGCACCGTGTAGCGTCCGGAGTACAGACTCGGGGCGTTACACATGCCAATCACCCCTACACCTCAAAAATACTATAATGCAACTACAGGAAGAGGTAAAACAGTCAAATCACATAGAAACATACAATTCACATATTTCATCAAAAAGTTAGTCGTTATATTAATTTACCAAAATTGGTTGAAATATTCACTACATATACGCTTTGTTGCATATAGTGTGTGTATATAAACATTAGAGTATGGCCCGTGTTAGCACGGGCCAAATGTAAAAAAGAATGTGTTAATTACTGTAATTTATAATATTCTTTATATAATTTTTAAAATATATAACAAATTATTTTAATTGTACTCATTATACTTATCCAAAATTTTATAGTCCTCATAATGGCATTATGATAGTTTTAATTTTCTTAAAATCCTCTAAAATTGAGACATGTGTTGGTAAATTATTTTCTCCTTTAAAATTATGACATGTAGTTGATAAGATTATAGCAATTTTAATTTTTTTTTTAAAATCCACTAAAATTGTGATGGAGGATACCAAAATTTGGTAGTCCTCATAATGACATTATGGTAGTTTAAATTTTCTTAAAATTCTCTAAAATTGAGACACGTGTTGGTAAATTATTTTTCTCCTCTAAAATTATGACATATAGTTGATAAGATTATAGTAATTTTTTTTTTTTAAAATCCTCTAAAATTGTGACATGTGGTTAGTAAATTACTTTTTTCCTCTAAAATTGTGACATGTAGTTGATAAAATTACTTTTCCCTCTCCAAAATTGTGACATGTTGATTAAATTATTTTTTCTCCTTTAAAATTGTGACATACAGTTGATAAAATTACTTTTTCTCATATATTTTATTTCATGTCAGTTGGACGTTTGTACTTGGTATATCATAAATAAACTACTCTATTTATTTGAATTTGTTTTCGTGCTTTTTTTATTATTTAACTAATCGATAATCTCTCAGAAGATCACATTATGCACATATTTCTGTGTTAAGTGTTTTTAAGAATTTATCTTATTTATTACTCTATTTTTTTATGCACTTTACTTTATATTCTTTTTATATATTATTAACACCTACTCTTTTACGAATTTAGTAAAAAAATGTATTAATAAAATATTTTGTATTTTCTCTTATATAATAAGAGCGAATAAAACAACTGAAACAGGCATGAGGTCGACATGCCTGCTTCAGCTGCCTCAACTATGATTTTACTGTATCAGCCTTAATTAATTATTATAAGTCATTTACGTATTAGAAAATTAATAATATTTAATAAAAAAATAAAATAGACACTTATGACATGTCTGCTTCAGCTGCTTCAATCGTAATTTTACTATATTATCACTAATTAATTATTATACTCATAATTAAATATTATAAGTCATTTACATATTACATAATTAATAATATTTAATTAGAAAAAAAAAGTAAATTAGACATTTACAATTGTTTCAGTTGCTTCAACCGTAATTTTATTGTATCATCGTTAGTTAATTAATTATTATATAAGTATTTTTATAGTCATTTTGCTATGTTGCTTCTAATTAGTTATTACAAGTCACTTAAGACATGTGTGTTTCGTTGCTTTCATCGTGATTTTACTATATCACCCTTAATTAATTATTATTGTCATCTAAACATTGAAAAATTAATAATATTTCATAAAAAAGGTAAAATAGACCCAAAATGATATGTCGACATAAAAAATTTGCTTGACAATTGAAATTACATTAGTGCACATAAATTGGGATGTGACAAAGGAAGACATAAAGTAACATATATTATTTGAAAATGAGATAAAAAGTATTATAAATCACAATAATTAAGAACTTAATATAAAAGTATATGTGTAAAAAAAGAAAAAAAAATTGATTGACTGTCAAAATTTTATTTGTGCTACATAGATTGAGACAGAGAGAATATTCACATATTATTGAAAAATTATGTAAAATACATTGTAAATCACATAATTAACAACTTAAAAAATTTAAAAGATTTAAAAGATTTGGCTGGCTCTCAAAATTATACCAGTATCGTTTAAATTGAAATAGAAAAAAAGATATTATAAATCACAATAATTAAAAACTTAAATTATTTTAATAATTTAAATTGAGATAAAAAATAACAAATATTGGACTCGTGCTATATATAGGAGGGAGCTTGAGTGTTGAAGCAAGCACGAGGTCGACATGCTTGCTTCGACTGCTTCAACTATGATTTTATTATACCATCCCTTATTAATTATTATAAGTTATTTATATATTAAAAAATTAATAATATTTAATTAAAAATAAAATAGATATTTATGACATGTCTGCTTCAGCTGCTTCAACCGTAATTTTATTATATTACCCCTAATTAATTATTGTATTTCTAATTAAATATTATAAGTCATTTATATATGAGAAAATTAATAATATTTAATTAAAAAATAGACATTTATGACATGTCTGCTCTAGCTGCTTCAGCTGTAATTTTACTGTATCATCCTTAATTACTTATTGTAAGTCATCTAAGTATTAAAAAATAATAATATTTAATAGAAAGGGTGAAATAGACATAAAATTAAAATTAACTCTTGATGTTTTAAATTAACTTGACCACTTATATGAAACCCTCTTAAATTTTTATCACGTATTTTTTTAAAACAATTCTCCTATATAATAAGTGACAATGAAGCAGCTGAAGCAGGCTGTTCATGGTTGACATGCCTGTTTTAGCCGCTTCAATCATAATTTACTATATCACCCATAAGTAATTATTATATGCCATCTAAGTAATAAAAAATTAGTAATATTTAATAAAAATAAAATAGATATAAAATGATAAACTAACTCTTTATCTTTTAAATTAACTTGACATCTTATATGGGCTCACTTAAAAAAAATTCACATGTATTTCTTATAATAATTTTACTATGTCACTTCTAATTAGTAAAATAAAAGAAAAATTATTATAAATCGCGATAATTTAAAATTTAAATTATTTAAAACATATAATTGACTATCAATGCCACAAAAGCTTGAACAAGGAGAGTAACATATATTATTTGAAAATTACATAAAAAGGTATTAAAAATTACAATAGTTAACAATTTAAAATATCTTAAAACATATGTAACACATAAATTGAGGCCAAGAAATAATTTATCTCTCGATATCTAGTTATTAATAAAAAAAAAGGACATGTGCCTTTTCTAATATATAGGAAAATTCGCTAAAATTCTAGTACGGGCCCTCGGTATCTAGTTATTAATAAAAAAAAAGACATGTGCCTTTTCTAATATATAGGAAAATTCACAAAATTCTAAACGGTAAGTATAAATCCTTGTAATTTTTAACAATTATAATAACTGGCTCGTGGGAATGGCACGAACCCTCGATATCTAGTTATTAATAAAAAAGACATGTGTCATTTCTAATATATAGAAAAATTTGCGAAAATTCTGAACGGTAAGTACAAATCCTTGTAATTTTTAAAAAGGAAAAAGACATTGTTTCCACCCCAAACTATACAAGAAAAGTCGAAGCCACACCTAAACTATACTAGTGACTTATTACACACCTAAACTATAAAAAAAATGATATTTTTTACACCCTGTAAAGCATTATACCACTTGCATGTGGTGTGGTGTTGCACACGCGCCTGCCACGTCAGCGTCACGTTAGCATGATACGAAAAAAATAATAAATTTATTATTTTCATAATCTTTTTTTCTTTTTAATTTAAATTCTTTCTCTTTCTTCTTCAATTTTTTTTTCTTTTTCTTCAATATACAAAACCTCCATTGTTATGAGCTCAATTTTTTTTCTTTTTCTTCAATGTCCAAAACCATCTTCTTCTTCTTTTTCTTCAATAAATTCTTCAATGTCCAAAACCATCTTCTTCTTTTTCTTCAATTTTTAAAAAGAAAAAAGAAAATTAACGGAATCATATTCTTAACGGAAAGATGACATAAAATCAATACACCCAAGCAATAACTTTATTCAAGTTCAATATCATCTTCTGCTTCTTTTTCTTCAATTTCTTTAATGTCCAAAACCATCTTCTTCTTTTTCTTCAATTTTTCAACAACCATAATGCCATCTTCTTCTTTCATTATTGATATAAAATCAATACACCCAAACAATAACTTCATTCAATTCAATTTCTTTGTTATACGACACCAAAAGTTACAACACTATCACCACCTAAGTGCACCACCCATCATCAAATTCACACACAATTACAGTCACAAAAAATTAATATGTCTCACCACTAATTCACCACCCGACATCAAAATAAATTTTGAGCAATTTTAATATATTATTATTAATTGAGCAAAATTGAAAGAAGATTTTTATAGAGACAAGATAGATCTATGAAAAAAGTGTTAAAAATTTAACTTTTGAGCAAAATTCATAAAATTTTACAAAAAAAGAAAAGAAATACAAAAATAAATTGAAAAATTGATGTTCAACATGGGAGAAATAACATTTGATTAATTTCAAACGTCTCATCAGAAAATTTTTCGATTGGCGCCGATTTCATCCTCAATCTTTTCTATTTTTTTCTTTGAAAACTATCATGAAAAAATTATTCTCATCAACCGTAGCAAAGGAGGAGTGATTGTGATAAAGAAAGGAAGATTGAGAGAGAAAAAAAAATTGAAGATGGATGAGAAGAGTGTGCAGGGGTGAGGTTAGAGGTTTAAAGATTTTTGTTTTTTTTTCTCCAGACGCACCTTTTTTTAAAAAAAATTAATATTATTTTCACGTCAAATTTAGGGTGAAATTAAATTCATTTTTGAAAAGAATAAATATATAATAGATCATCACGTTAATTTACATATGTAAGTGATTTTTTATGTATAGTTTAGGATGATTTTGATGCCTTTTTCTTTTTAAAAACTATAATAAACTGGCTCGTGACTCCATTCCCATGAACATGTGGCCATCAGTCTATCAATCCATCTTCCATGCACAAAATGATTTGTTCCACTACTTTATTGCGATGTCATATCACTACACACATTCAATATTTTAAATTAAACTCTTAGGAGTCGTTTAGCAGAGTATGTAAAAATAATATTGAATAAGATGTATTAATAATATTTGTATTATTAATATAAGTATTAGTAATGCTGATATTAATTATGCATCTATTATTTTTATACAGCGTTTGATTTGATATATTAAAAATAATATATATTTACATAATTTTTATAAAAAAAATATTTCTTTACCAAAATATCTTCCTTGTACAATATCTTTTCACGGGTAGAAAAAAGTACGAGCAACATTAACATGTAGCATCAAAAGTACTCCGAAGAAGATGCTTTTCGTCTCGCTAACCATTTTTTTTCTGGTTTAAATTTTTTTTTTCTTCTGTTTTGAAAATGGACAATTTCTTTTTTTTTTTTTTTGCCTGATGTAGACTATATCTTAGGAAAGAAAAGGATTGGGGAATATGATATGGTAAAGTATCTTTTCATTTCCATGGCAAAGCAAAATAAGAGAGGGTAGCTTTTTTAAAATGGTGGGAAGGAACTCGAAAATGTGATAATGGTGGAAAAAGCAAGTGGAAAAATATTTTAAGGGGTAATAATGTTATTTGATAAGTTAATGCATGTGTTCAAGATCATTGTATTACTAATAAGGGTGTATTATTAACACACACTTCAATACATAATAAAATATATAACAATGCCTGCATTAATTATACATGAGCTAAAAAATGTATCAAACAAGATACTAATAATACACATTAATTAATGCATGCATTAGTTTTTTCAATACCCTCTACCAAACGATCCCTTAAAGAGTGTTCTAGATCAAATTTCAAATTATTGCGTGTTTGGTCATGAAACATAAAATTATTAAAGATAGAATTGGAGTTGAAACTAAAGTTGGAGTTGGAGTTGGAGTTGTGTTTGTCCATGAATATAATTGAAGTTATTTTTGAATTTTTGTGAGAGAAGAAAGATGGAAAAAAATGAAAATAACTTTTTCATATTTTTAACTTTTGTATTTGAAATTCTCATGACCAAACATTAATTTTAAATTGTATTTGACATAAAATTAAAAAAATAAAAAAATTCTCATCATCAAATTGACAGTTAAAGTATCTGCATGAATATCCATGGATTGCTTATTGGCACTTGTCACTACTTTATTTTTATGTCCAAAATATCTTTAAATGCAACTTAAACCACACAAGGCCACAAGAAGTTTCCGGTGTCAACTAATATGCATTGTGGTGTAGTGTTGGGAGTACTTCATCATTAATTCATCATTAATTAGAGATTTCGAGTTTAAATTTTGGATATAGAGAAAATTCTGTTGAGAGCGTCCCTTCAGATGACCTTTGCAATGCGTGATTCGAATTAATCGGGTCTCCAACATAAACATCGAGTAAAAATAAAAAAAAGTTTTCGGTGTCTCTAGATTATTGGAGGCATGTTTCAGAAGGGACAACTGTTGAAGAGTACTTTTACCTCTGATGAAAAGAGGATGAGTGGTTTTCTTGTATTAACTAGGTAAATTTTTTTTCTCATGAGATAACTTTTGATGTTACGTTAGATTAAAGGTTTATTTTTCATATGGTATCAAAACACGACTTATTCAACTATTATGTATTATTTTTGGGTTCTCATATTAAATTGTTAATGCATCAAATGTCCAGCCCTGTGAGGTGGAATGTGGAAGAATCTCACATTGGATGAAAAAAGTAGTGATCTCATTACAAGGACAAACAAACGATCCTCTCTTTATGAGCTAATTTTTTAGATTGAATGAAGCCCAAAATGCTTCTTTACAACAACTAATAACTTGCTTGTTGTTGCGGCGTTAAATTCCAAAGGTCTCAGCCTGGCCTGTCGAAGGAGTATTTTTATTTTTAATCTTTGGCTACCATGTTCTCTGTATTCTCATTACCAAATACTTACAAAATATTACTAAGCAGTAATTAGGATTCTTAAACCCCTCCTAATTAGCTTTACTCACATGAATTGCATAATTTGGTTGGTAGGTTAAATTTACTCACAATACATGTTTCTCCCTTTCTTTTCTAAAAAACCCCCCATAGCCACCAACATTATTTGCAGGCAATTGATATGCACAGCTCAACTAATTGTGTGGTATTATGTACATATCATAAGGTTTACATATTATTTGAAGATAGATAGTATGTCAATATTAGAAAAGGAAATATAAAAAAATGAAGAAAAGAAACAGATAAACACAATCAAGTGGATGCTTCCAAATTTGATATGAATCAAACAAATGCATTCAAATTAAAGATTAGATCTCACTCCACCTTTTAACCTTAATAATATCTTTTCACCTTTTGAATGAGAAAATAAATCCTCTTAATCTTAAATTAACGGAAGGAAATAAATTGAACCATTACATGCATGTATATATAAAATGTGAAAAATGCATGATCCTCAATTAATATGAATTGTAACATATTAATTTTTTTTTTCAATATTTAAAATATTTAAGTAAAAATATTGTGCAGGATTTAAATTTTTGATTCCTATGTTTTAACTACTTAGGGGTCGTTTGGTAGTTGGCTTGAAGGTGAGTTATATAGGTATTAAATCATGCATAAGTAATACATGTTTGGTAGTTAGTTAGGAGGTAAATTATTCATGTATAAAACTAACCTGTTTGATTTGCAATTTGAAACCCTGCATAATAATAGATGTATAAAATAATGCATAGATTCTGTCATGACTAATCTCTATATTACTCATATTTACATAACTCTAAACAACTACCAAACGAACCCTTAGTGAGTGTATATTAAAATATCATTTTGCTTCATACGCAGAATTTGAAATTCTCTTGATCCATTTTGTTTTTAACTTATACTATTGCAAGTACTGGAAATTTACTTCAACTATTTATTTTTGTATAAAGCATTTACTGTATTTTCATGACATTCTTATATATTCAAAGGTAGTTTTACTTTTAAAATGTAAAAATCGACCTTCAATTATGATGGACAATAACATTTATTCTGAAAAATGAAAAAGATCACTTAAAGTATTCGTAGTATTTGTGTATATAAATAAGCAAATTTAATTTAACTGTCCAAAAATTTTAAGACGAGGAACTCGCTGGCGTGAAATAGAAAGAGAACTCCTTCGAATTAATATTTTTGTTAGGTGATGTGTTGTTCTTTACTTTGAAATAGGAATCCAAAACTTTCTACGTGCAAAATGTATGAAAAGTAAAAAAGGATTCAAAATATGATGATATCTTAGAAATAAAAACAAAAACAACGTACACAATAGGGCTTCCATATTTGACACAGAATGTGGCAAACACACATTGATTGGAAATTTTACCAAATTAGGATGTGGAATAACTTTCATTGGGTAAACCAAATCCCCATTAATTGGGTACAGAGGACTTATATTGAACCAATTAGGGAAGAATAAAATCTAACCGCAAACCACAAGTTAAGTCAATTTGAAAAAAAATATCATTAATGGTTTGGTGTTGAAAAAAAAAACTATACTTAATTTGATTTTAACTAAAAAATGTCAAATTGAACCGAATTAATTTGATATTATATTTATATCATTTTTAAAAAAAATTAATGTGATGTAATTTATAAATCTTTCTTACACTTTTTCATTGTTTTTTATTTTATTTCAAGTTTAAACTTAGAATTATAAATGATCCAATAAGTTTTATAACCCATGGATATTAATAACTCAAATAAAGCTCAAATTAATATTAATGCTGACAAAAATATTCAGTTAAGCACTAGAAACGACAATAATATTAGATATTAATTCTTTAGCTTTGCATAAATACATAACCTAAATTTACTTTTCTATTTAATATTTACTCATGCAATTAATACTTACTAAACTTATTTTAGCATGAATTAATATTTTTAAATTATAATTGTTTTTATTATAACTTATTAATATGGAATATTTATTTTATAAGATTTTATTGTTATTGTTGCTGAATATTTTAGTGCCATCATTCATTTTATATTTTATGCTATTTTTGAGAAATACCTAAAGATAGTTGTATTTTTCAGGACTAATAAATATTTGAGGCACAAGTTAATTATATCTTTATATAAGACTTTATCGAAAAATATTTATTACTCACTTTTATTTAGTGTTTTACTTTCTTGCACAATTAAATGTATTGATTTGTGAAATGACAAGTATTTGCTCTGTACTATTGACTTGGGACACATATTAAGAAACGATAAGTAGTACTTCCTCCGTTAGATTTTACTTGTTATATTTTGAGTTGTCATATCTATTAAGAAAAACAATTAATAACATAACTAGTTTCTATAGTACTCCTATTAAATAATGTTTATATTATATCTTGCAATTTATTTGAATAAAATAATTAATAATAAGAGAAAAATAGAAAAAGAAGTTGTCCTCTCTTGATATGTTAAAAATAACAAGTAAAAGTAAAAATTGAATTAAAAAATAGTGATAAATAAAAACAAACAAAGAAAGTGTAAAATAATTTAAGTATATCACCTTTTAATAATAATAAATTTAATATTTAAAAATTGTACTGAATAATGAATAGTATTTAATAATAAATGTAAAATAAGTAAAAGTAGATTAATATTTAATAATATTTTAAACTGAATAAATATTATTATACATCTACTTTTACTATATATAATAAGAGGTAGTTTAGCAGCTGAAGCAGGCAGGAGGTCGACATGTCTGCTTCAACTGCTTCAACTATAATTTTACTATATCACCCCTAATTTTAATTATTATAGGTCATTTATGTATTAAAAAATTAATAATATTTAATAAAATAAATTAAAATAGATATTTATGACATGTCTGTTTTAGCTGCTTCAACCGTAATTTTAAGATATCACCCTTAATTAATTATTATACTCCTAAATAAATATTATAAGTCATTTACATAATAAAAAATTAATAATATTTAATTAGACAAAAAAATAAAATAGACACTTATGACATGTCTGTTTCAGTTGCTTCAATCGTAATTTTACCGTACCACCCTTAATTAATTACTATAAGTCATCTAAGGATTAAAAACTTAAAAAAAAAGTAAAATAGACATAAAATGAAAATTAACTCTTGATGTTAAGAAAAAACTATACTTAATTTGATTTTAACTAAAAAATGTCAAATCGAACCGAATTAATTTGATATTATATTTATATCATTTTTTAAAAAAATTAATGTGATGTAATTTATAAATCTTTCTTAAACTTTTTCATTGTTTTTAATTTTATTTCAAGTTTAAATTTAAATTATAAATGATCCAATAAGTTTTATAGCCCATGGATATTAATAACTCAAATAAAGCTCAAATTAATATTAATGCTGAAAAAAATATTCAGTTAAGCACTAGAAACGACAATAATATTGGGTATTAATTCTTTAGCTTTGCATAAATACATAACTTAAATTTACTTTTCTATTTAATATTTACTCATGTAATTAATACTTACTAAACTTATTTTAGCATGAATTAATTTTTTAAAATTATAATTGTTTTTTTTATAACTTATTAATATGAAATATTTATTTTGTAAGATTTTATTGTTATTGTTATTGTTGTTGAATATTTTATTGCCATCATTCATTTTATATTTTGTGTTATTTTTGAGAAACCTAAAGATAGTTGTATTTTTCAGGATTAATAAATATTTGAGGCACAAGTTAATTATATCTTTATATAAGACTTTATCGAAAAATATTTATTACTCACTTTTATTTAGTGTTTTATTTTCTTGCATAATTAAATGTATTGTATTTGTGAAATGACAAGTATTTGCTCTGTCCAACTATACTTGTCTATTATTTAAGAAACGATAAGTAGTACTCCCTCTATTCGATTTTACTTGTTATATTTTGAGTTGTCATACCTAATAAGAAAAATAATTAATAACATAACTAGTTTCTATAGTACCCCTATTAAATGATATTTATATTGTATCTTGCAATTAATTTGAAAAAAATAATTAATAATAAGAGAAAAATAGAAAAAAAAATTGTCTTCTCTTGATATGTTAAAAATAACAAGTAAAAGTAGAAATTTAATTAAAAATAGTGATAAATAAAAACAAACAAAGAAAGTATAAAATAATTTTAGTATATCACCTTTTGATAATAATAAATTTAATATTTTAAAAATTGTACTGAATAATGAATAGTATTTAATAATAAATGTAAAATAAGTAAAAGTAGATTAATATTTAATAATTTTTTAAACTGAATAGATATTATTATACATCTACTTTTACTATATATAATAAGAGGCAGTTTAGCAGCTGAAGCAGGCAGGAGGTCGACATGCCTGCTTCAGCTACTTCAACTGTAATTTTACTATATCACCCCTAATTTTAATTATTATAGGTTATTTATGTATTGAAAAATTAATAATATTTTATTAAAAAAATAAAAATAGACATTTATGACATGTCTTCTTCAGCTGCTTCAACCGTAATTTTAATATATCACCCCTAATTAATTATTATACTCCTAATTAAATATTATAAGTCATTTACATAATAAAAAATTAATAATATTTAATTAGACAAAAAAATAAAATAGACACTTATGACATGTCTGTTTCAGTTGCTTCAATCGTAATTTTACTGTACTGCCCTTAATTAATTACTATAAGTCATCTAAGAATTAAAAAATTAATAATATTTAATAAAAAAAAAGTAAAATAGACATAAAATGAAATTAACTCTTGATGTTTTAAATTAATTTGACGACTTATATAAGACCCTGTTAAATTTTTTCACAAGTATTTTTTTAAAGTAATTATCCTACATAATAAAATGACAATGAAGCCACTAAGGCAGTCTACTCATGGTAATATTTAATAAATAAAGTAAAATAGACATTAATGACATGTCAGTTTCAGCTGTTTTAATCATGATTTTACTATATCACCAATAATTAATTATTATAAGTCATTTAAGTATTAAAAATTAATAATATTTAATAAAAAAATAAAATAAATATAAATTAATAATTTAACTCTTGGTATTTTAAATTAACTTAGCGTCTTATATGGGGTTCACTTATTTTTTTCATAGATATTTTTTATAATAATTTTACTATGTCACTTTTAATGAGTAGAATAGAAGATAAAGTATTATAAATCACAATAATTTAAAATTTAAATTATTTAAAAAATATAATCTATCAATACCATGTTTGAACAAGGAGAGTAATATATATTAATTAAAAATTATATTAAAAATTACAATAGCTAACAGCTTAAAATATCTATAAACATATTTAAAATATGATTAATTATCTAAATTTTATCAGTGTCACATAAATTGAGGCAAAAAAAAATAATTTACATTGGGCCTGTGCTGGCACGGGCCTTCGGTATCTAGTTTAATAATATAATTAAGTATTATCTATAATCTATAATCTACAATGTATTAAAAGCGTGAAACCCTTAGAAAAGTGAAACAAAATTTTTGCCCTTCATTAAAATATTCTGTAATAAATAAAATCATCTTTTCACTTTTTTCCTTCAGTTATTATTTAATAAATATATGAATAATTAATGTTGGTAAGTTTTTTTTCTCCTTGTATATGTAAAAAAGGAGTCTCAAAATCTATGGTAATAGAAAAAAGGAAAACATTTATATGCTTTTTTCTTTTTGTATATGTAAAAAAGGAGTCCCAAAATCTATCGGAATAAAAAAAGGAAAATATTTATAGGGTTTTTCTTTCCCAAATTAATATTGATATGTCTTTTAGTTAATAAATAGCTTGCTAACCTTTTTTTTCCATCTACGGTTGTATATATGTTCTAGCTTATGTGAATGAACCTTTTTAAAATTATAAAAGCATATAACCAAGTTAAAGGAGAAATTAAATTAGCAAAAAGGTTAAATTATTTTTTCATATACACTATGGTAGGTTTTCTTCTACGTTTTTCTCTTATTTTGATCTAACTCGTCTTCTTACAATTATTATTATTATTATTCTATTTTTTTTATTTCTTTTAGTTAATAATTTTAAAGTTTATATATGAATTATGCATAATCAAGATTAACAATGAATTATGATTTTGATAATTTCTCACGTTTCTCTTTAATTTGGTCCTATTTGCTGAACAAGAACTTAGCAACTATAGGTGCTCGTCCCCATGCATAGTGGCAACATGATTAAAGAGAGGGAAGCGTCAATAAACGTAGAACTCATAAAATGCGATTACTAATATTCAAGGTAACGCATGTACTCATTTGTGATATTCTTTTAAGGAAAAATATTATATTTATTGAAAGACAATTGTTATTTTTCAATCATTTATTCTTTTATATATTTCATGTTGATTGGAGACTTGACGTGAAACACACGTGCAACGCATGTACACTAATCTAGTTAGATAAAATAATAGAGGAAAGGATAGAAACATCACTTCAAATTAAACTATTTTCATGAAAATGGCCATGGAATTTTAATTTCACTTTCTAGCCATTTTAATTTACTGGTTTGTTCTATACCGTTTCTACACACCTTCTATATAGTTTCTATACAAATCTTATACATATAAATATTCTATACGAAAAGTATACAGTTTTGATACACAATTTATAAAATAATTGTATGATAACTCTCAAATTACACTCTTGAATGGGTGTAAGCGATCGTTGTCAATATAATAACCCAACTTAGGTTGGGTTCGAATCCACAAGGAGTGAAAGTATGGAATTCAAAGCTCAAGAGTATTAATAGTCTACTAAAAGATGACCCGTAGTGTGAATAAAGCAAACATAAATGTAAAATGGGGAAATTTAGTTTGAATGTGTTTATAGAATGACATCTACTTCAATTTTAGTGCACTAGCTTGACGTTGAAGAATGCTAAGAGTGAATTCAATGGAGAATAAGCCTTGGAGTTATGCAATTATAGGTGTAGGATCATGCATGGGTATTTGTCCATTTATTCAATTTTTAGCTAAAAGTCATGGGTAGGCTAGATGTCAATGTATTGATATCAATCTTCCAATTACAACACCAAATTTCACAAATGGGTTCTTTCGAACACCTCACAAGTGTGATAATTTCCCACATCTATTACCTCAATTGACATCCTTATATCTAAGAGATATCTTTAAATGAAATGAATCAAGTTATTGGTTGCATTTATTCCTCACCCAAGTCTTCTCTTTCAAGAATGACATGGGTTCTAGGGTGGTTGGAGTTTGCAACCCCCAACTCTCAATTAATTCATGAAATAAATGCAACACCCATCACAATTAACTAGTTAAAAAAATAATTAGCTAAAGCCCATGCACTACCACTACCTAAGCAAGCATAACTCCAAGATTAAAATTTAGCTACTCATAGATAAAAGGGATAAGAATATACCAAAGTTATCATTAACCTCATCCATGAGAGATAGAGATAATGTAATTCCACACTTGGGGTTTCAATAATTCTTCAAAGGAAAATCACTACCATGTATTTTTCATTCAAGCTTAGTACAAAAATCTCAAAAGATGAAAAGATAAGTGGTAAAAAAGAAGAGAGAAGCTAAGAGCTAAAAAGGAGGCTATCTTGCTAAGAGATGAAAACTAGGTCTTGAAAAATGAGCTAAAAGACCTTTTTTAAACTCCACTCTACATTTGATGAAAATTACAAAAATGCCACTTTATTCTTGGTCTGCTTGAGCGGATCCAAAGCGGATGAAGAGCAGACAAAGAGCAGATGGCTAGCAGCTCCAAAGCAGATGCAAAACGAATGACTTATTTCCTTCACATTTGGCCTCTTGATGACTAGAATAACTTGCCCAATCTTTTCTTTTTTACTTTTACCTACATAAATGGGCATTAAATAAGAGAGTACCATCAAATCAATGGAAAATCATGATAGTTAAGGCTTAAAAGGTTCTAGCAAGTCATCAAATTGACGACTTATCAACCCCCCAAACTTAAACTATTTCTTGTTCTCAAGCAACCAAGAAAATTCAATGAGATAGGGTATTTAGCTCAAATCCACCTAGAAGAAAACTATATTAAAGGAATAGGCTAACAAAACTCTACAAACACTTTCCACACATGTCATGACAACAAGCAAACCAACACTTTTCAATAAGCACATATTTATGAAGCAAAGATGCAAGTTTGTATCAAATGAATTTTTCAAGTCATAAAACATCTTAAGATAAGACACAAAATCATCAATGATTGTTTCAATCTTCACAATGCAACTTACTTCACTCATTTACCCAAACCGATAGTAAAACATCACCCTCTACCCAAAAGTACCGATGCCGCTCATATGCAAGAGTTAGCTCCACACACCAAAGATATTTCAATTCTTAAGGAATCTCAAATAAAGAAAGTATTCACACTCACTCTCACAAAGAAATTTAAGTACATTGAATAGAACCATAGGCTTGCCCTTTGTGTTTTTCGCCACTAATGTAGACTTACTTAGTTTGGAATCACCAAGGTCTTGCAGGTCAAGATGAAGGTTTAAGGTGCGGGAAGGAATACATATGGCTTAACTGACTAAAGGACCTCCTTCAATGCCGCCGCTCAATTCTTTCTACCCCCAAAATTTTTAAACCACCAACCTTATTCTTTTTCAAATCATTTCCCATATTTTCCTAACTATTTGTTTAGCATTTACCAAACCATTCAAAGCCACCATTTTCTTTCTTTCACTTCTTTGGCTTTTTCAAAAGATGTTCTACCTATAAGCCTTTCTTAGCCCTTCACTCATTCAATTTTTTTTCAAGTTCTATAGGCTAAGCTATTCAATTTTATAATCAAGCACATCTCTTGTCCTTTAAGAACATGCATTGGCAACCTTACATACACCCTTCTTATCTTTTTTTTTATCATCTTTCCCTAAATACACAACCTTCCAAACTTAGGCTTTTGCCTATAATCCATTATCTAGAATCATGCAACGCATCAAAGGAGGTTAAGTACCAAAAGAGAGGTTTTCAAAAGGGTTTAGGAGTTTTAGCATGGTTATCATTTCAATAAGAAAGAACGAAGGGCAAAAAGGTTCAAATGGGCTAACTAGGGAACAATGTTAAGGTGGAAATTTGGCTATAGGACAGGTCAAAAAGGGCCTCGGGTCATCCTCCAACCCAAGCTTGCCTAGAATTTTGCATTGAATACACCCGGGGCAAGTTCTAGACTACACAAATTCACAAGAATTATTCAAAAATCTCACCACTCATGGAATCGTACTCATAGAGCAAAAAGTTAGTCTCCCGACAAATTTGAGCAATTTGAGCTTCAAAAGTTACTCCGAGTCAATGGCTCATCCTTGTAAAGAGAGAGCCAAAAATTGAGTTTAATGGTCTCACTCAAAAGAAAACTCAAGACATCCTTGATCTTACAACTAGATATTTGTTTTTTTTCTCAAAAACATTTCATTCCTTGCCAATGACATTTTGGAAGTATTTTTGAATTTTTACTTCTTCCTAGTTAACAAAAATGACTAGATAGTTCACCTAAGGATGCCGCCTCTCCATCCCTCATGGGTGAATTATCACTCGGTTCGACAAAGAAACTAAACTTAACTAAAAATAAAAGATAGAAAAAAAAAAATTGTTCCTCAGAAAAGAATCGAGTTTCGAAGAAAACCCTTGGAGTTTATTAGACACGTATATACAAAAAGAGACAAGAGCAATGCGCACAGTCGGATACCACATTTAAATTAAGCTCATGACACCAATTTAAAAATAAAATGACAATATTTGACATTATTATCAAAATGCCCGACAAGGGCCCATCCAAAGCAATGTCAATAATGATAAAATAAAAACAAAATTCCATAAATATCGAAAGTAATAACATAGAATATGTCTCCACAATATATCAAACCACATGCCATAAACTGAGACAATAGGTACCGACACTAAAAATATTGCATTGTCCCCAATGCGAAAGCAAATGAGAGTAGAGGAGGGTAGAGACTCTTTGTGGCGCACTAGGCGCTCAGATCCCTGTTGGTGAATGATCGCATTGTCTCAATGGGAGCCTCGTCAGACTGGGCTCCTCTCATCGAATCTGCTATGAAGGGTGACTCGACATCATGTCGAGTGCTAGAATTAGCCCCAACCCTTCGAGCATACTCCTCATCCCTGGATAACTGCATGGCGAACTCAACTTGTTGAGCCTCAGGTAGCCCCTCAATAAGATCAACCTCGACTTCATCATCAATGTCCTCATGACCCTCTCCAAACAAATCATCAAATGGAAGCACTGGTCCTGAAGTCTCCGATGGAAAAACAATTTTTACCTCATCAAGACCGAAGGAGGGCTGTCGGAGTAAATCTCCGCCCGTAAACTATCAAGGTCTGCCCTCACAGATACCATCCCCTCACAATCTCCTCTCGCCTCAAGAGTGGTCACCCTATGCTCTAACTTCACTACACAGGAACAAAGAAGTGCTATAGAAGCCTGAATAAATGGGGGAATGTCCGCCACCAATCGGGTAAGTGTAGCATTGTTTGCCAAAGTCATGGAAGCAACCTTGGCAAATGTCACCATAAAAGACCATGTCGATTGTGTGGATCGAGGTGATGATGTGGTGCTCGATGATGGAGGAGTATCGGAAGAATCCTGATGGGCCTCAACATCAAGTGTAGAATTCGAAGGAATCTACCCCTTCTGAGCTCGATAATCCTTCTGCACCCGAGTCTACCAAAACCAAAGCTTTCCTTTTTAACCCCGTAGGGTTATCGTCATCCTTACACTGTGTGATGTTAATGACGCCGATGCATATAACCCGATAATTAATCTTAGAGAGTAGCGGTACTTTGAACTTAAGACAAAGCATGGATATGAGTGCCGAAAAGGGCAATAAAGTACCCGGTTGCTTCGCCTTACTTAATCATCTCCTCTATCAACTCTCTAAGATTAATAGCAATTTTATCAATGATGCAGCCGATAATGATGGCCATATCAACCGCGACATCTTGGTCATTTCTTGAGGGAAGTAGATGGTTACCCACAAATCTGAACCAATGTTTGGCTTGAACCGAAAGATCTCTCCTCTTGATTTGACCCACACCATTAGCCCATGGAGGAAGACCCTTTGTAATCACCCTATCAAGCCATAGATAACTCTGACGTCCACTAAATATTAACCTTTTTCACTGCACCGCGGAATCTAAGTCATAAGAAAAATAGATCTCATTGATCTCTGAGGCCGTGCAAGGGACTTTCACTCCTCGAACCAATACACTCTCGAGGCAAGGTTGTGCGGCAATTAGCATTTTCTATTTTTGTTCATGGTTCCTAACAACATAGGAAGCATAGAACTCCCAAAAAATCATTGAGAAATAGCATAATGGGTGAGAAGGGGCCGTCATATCTGTGAAGAGTTCCCATCCTGTTCTTCAATTTCGGTAATGATTTCGGGGAAATAGGTGTCCACTCCCTTTATGCTAAAGATCTTCTCGGGATTGAACCCCCGAGTAGGTACCCACTCATCATATAACTCTTTCACACCTTCTACACCAAACCAAATTTGATCTGCTTCATTTCCTACCTCTCATGCACGATCATTGACAGCTTGGGCATTTGGGACTTTCGGAGTATCTTTGGAGACCGGTGCTTTACCCCTTCTGAACGTAGTTTTTGCCTTGCATTTATCCGGGGAATGACCATTTCTAGCTTCTCGCGACAAGTTTTTCCTTAGAGACATACCTATGGGAAAGAAACAAAACAAAACCAAAACAAAAGACAAAAGGTAAAACATGTTTTTTTTTTAATTTTGTAAGTTAAGCAAGAAAATAAAGATAAGAAAAGAAAATTGTTGAAAGATGCAAGGTAACTCATCACTAGAGTCCATGGGTTTAATTTATTACAACACTTAATTGTTTAGGAATGATATTATCTCACATTCTTCACATTTCTCAAAACTAGCTCATAGGACATCCATAACCTCCAATGGAAACAAGAATGAACAATACCCTTAAGAATGATGTCATCCAATCTATCATAGGGCAAGGCAAGCATTCATGTTTTCAGGTTAGGCTTAGTGACCAACAAGAACCATGGATGCCCTATTTCTTAACAATCTCCCTCAACCAATGACTACCAACTATTCCATTATTAGGATCAATTGGACCCAAAACGATGCATAAGAAATGACCACACCATGTCCTAAGAAAAGTCATATTAGCCATCACAAACATACAACACATTCTTCTCTTAATGATATTTCATCAAACACATAGTGGGCACGTCAACCAAGAACTTGGAGAAAGAGAATAAGAGCACAAGAGAGCAAGCTCATCCCACCAAATCATCGTCAAACATATTCAATGTGTTCATACTATCGTACTTGAGCCACCCACTACACAAAATAAGCAAGCAAGGTTCAATGGACATTTTGTCAAACACATGGTGCACAAGCTTCATTTAAGAAAGTATCATGAATCAAATTAGTGAAACAAGGCACCAATGACAACATAATTATTCCAACAAGTATTAATCATCCCAATAAGCTCACAAAAACTTAATTCAAGTGACAAATCATCCTAAGCTATGAAGCACTATGTCCATCTTTGAGAGAATTCACAAGTGAATTCATGAGAGAACATACCTTTCTTGACTTAAGAGAGGAGAAAAATTGAAGAACAAGTCCAAAAGAATTAATACACTTCTTGCTAGCTTAATTGTGACAAAGAAATAGAGAATCTTGAGTTTGAGAGAAAGGAACGTTGGAAAAGGGTTGTAATTAAAAAAATTAGAAGGTTGGGCTGTTTTAAGTGTTTAAAAATATTTTGGGCTGACCGGGTCGGGTCAACCCAACAAAACTGACCCATTTTTTTTTAAAACATCACTGGATTTTTAAGAGACCTGGGCGCCAACTGCTGTGAATCTGCGACTGGACTGCTGAAGCAGTTCTAGCGCATACTTGGACAGTGTGTATCAGCTCACTTGCAACCAAGGTGCGATGGACCGTCTCCTGGACTGCTGGAGCAGTTCTAACGCAGGTCGGGACAGATTACTGCACCAAAAACCAGCCTGCCCTGCGTTCTATCTGTGCTTGATATGTGACTGGACTGCTGCAGCAAGTCTAGCACAGAATTATGCAGTTTAGCTGCTGCGAATTCATTCCAAAAGCAGGCTATCTGCGTCCCAAATACTTAGCACCTGCGGCTGGACTGCTCAAGAAGGTGCAGCGCGGGTTGTTCCAGTTTAAGGTACGAATTTTCCTTCACAAGTTCATGGTTCGGAGCTTAGTTTCGAGCCTCCAAGCCAACCTTCTCGCACCCAAATTTTATTAAATTACCTGCATCAAACAACACTAAACTAAAATTAATATTAAAAATATTAAAAACATCAAAAATAAATCTTGGGTTGCCTCCCAAGAAGCGTCGTAGTTATAGTCGTGGCATGACATCACTTGATCATCATTTTGGGTCTTTGAAGCGAAGCGAATCAACCTTAGTCTCTACGAGTCTACCCACATAATAGTGCTTCAATCGTTGGCTATTCACCATAAATTTCTTCTTCGCGTGATCTTCCAACTTAATAGCTCTACTCGGGTAAATATTTGTGATCACGAACGGGCTTGACCACTTCGATCTAAGCTTTCCCGCGAAGAATTTCAATATAGAATTGAAGAGGACGACATCATCACCCACATAAAACTCTCGCTTTAAGATTTTGGCATCATGCCACCTCTTCATCTTCTCTTTGTACAACACGGAACTTTCATATGCTTTGAGTCGAAACTCGTCCAACTCATGAAGTTGATTTACTCTCGATTTTGAAGCGTCCTCCCAATCCATATTCAACTTCTTCAAAGCCCATAAAGCCTTATGTTCTAACTCGACGGGTAAGTGACAAGCCTTCTCCAACACCAATTGGTAGGGGGACATACCGATAGGAGTTTTATAGGCCGTTATATATACCCAAAGAGCATCGTCGAGTTGCCTTGCCCAATTCGTACGACCAACATTCACAGTTTTCTCAAGGATGGACTTGATTTCACGATTCAAGACTTCAACTTGGCCACTAGTTTAGGGATGATAAGGAGAAGCAACCTTATGCTTCACCCCATACTTGTCAAGCAAAGCACCAAAGACCCGATTACAAAAATAAGAGTCGTCATCACTAATAATTGCCCTTGGAGTCCCGAACCTTGTAAAGATGTACTTCTTCAAGAAAAATGTGACACTTTTGCCTTCGTTGTTCAGTAAAGCAATGGTTTCCACCCACTTTGAGACATAATCGATGGCTACCAAGATATATTTATTACCATATGATCTCACAAAGGGACCCATGAAGTCGATCCCCCACATATCAAATAGTTCAAACTAGAGATTGGGCTTAAGAGGCATCTCATACCTTCTCGAAACACCACCTTTAATTTGGCATTGAGGGCATGTTTTGACCATTCATAAGTATATCTATAAAGGGTAGGCCAATAATATCCACTTTGAAGAACCTTAGCGGTTGTTCAGACACCACCATGATGACCACCGAATGGAGAAGAGTGACAAGCCTCAAGAATATCTATCATTTCCGCTTCCATGACACACCTAAAGATCACACCATCCGCACACTCCCTAAATAAGAACGGTTCATCCCAAAAATACTTTTTCATATCAAATAGGAACCGCTTCTTTTGATAATGGTTTAGCTCGTCAGAAAGCACACCACTCACAATATAGTTAGCATAATCCGCATACCAAGGTGTAATGCTCCCCGAAAGTGACATGACTAGCTCATCGGGAAAGGTGTCATCAATGTCTATCTCACCCAACCTCTCATGATTGGATTCAAAGCGGGAAAGGTGGTCGGCTACTTGATTTTTGCACCTCTTTCGATCTTTCACTTCAAAATCAAACTCTTGCAAGAGCAATATCCACCTAATCAATCGAGGTTTTGCCTCTTTCTTTGCCATGAGATATCGGAGAGCGACGTGGTATGTGTGTACAACCACTTTTGTTCCTAACAAATAAGCTCAAAACTTCTCAAAAGCATACACCACCGCTAACAACTAATGTTCTGTAACTGTATAATTACGTTGAGCATTATTCAACGTCTTGCTTACATAATAAATCGGGTGGAACAACTTCTCTTTTCTTTGGCCTAAAACCGCACCTAGAGCAACACCACTTGCATCACACATTAATTCGAAGGGCGATGACCAATCCGGAGCTACTATGATAGGAGCCGACACAAGGAGTTCCTTGAGACAATTGAAAGCTTTTACACAATCACCATCGAACTCAAATTTTATCTCCTTTTCAAGAAGCTTGCACAAAGAATGTGTGATCTTCAAGAAATCCTTAATGAAACACCGATAGAACCCGGCATGACCAAGAAAACTTCTAACGCCCTTTACGGAGATCGGTGAAGGTAACTTAGCAATCACCTCAAATTTTGATTGATCCACTTAGATGACCTTTCCCAAAATTTTGTGGCCTATAACAATGCCTTTTTTAATCATGAAATGACATTTTTCCCAATTCAAAACAAGATTGGTCTCCACACATCGTTCGAGGACTTTACTTAAGTGAGCGAGGCAAAAGTCAAATGAATCCCCAACCATGGAGAAGTCATCCATGAAAACCTCCATTGTATCCTCTACTATATCGAAAAAAATGGACAACATGCATCGTTGGAACGTGGCCGGCGCATTGCATAACCCAAAGGGCATGCGCTTGAAAGCAAATATGCCATAGGAACAAGTGAAAGTGGTATTTTCATGGTCTGTCAGGGTGATACAAATTTGATTGTATCATGAGTAACCATCAAGAAAGCAATACCAACCTCGACCGGCTAGCCTATCTAATATTTGATCCATGAATGGCATGGGAAAGTGGTCTTTCTCGGTCTGTGAGTTTAATTTATGATAATCCATACACACTCTCCAACCCATGACCGAGCACATAGGTACAAGATCATTATTCTCATTCGGGACCACCGTCATGCCGCCTTTTTTAGGAACACATTGGATCGTACTTACCCACATATTATTTGAAATTGGGTAGACAACTCTTGCATTAAGCCACTTAATGATTTCCTTCTTGACCACCTCTTGCATCGGTTGATTTAGTCTCATTTAGTGTTCCACACTAGGAACATGATCAATATTTATCTTGATTTTATGAGAACAATTCTGGGAGAAATGCCTATAATGTCCGCGATAGTTCACCCGATAGCACGAATGAACTTTTTCACAATTGATTTCAAGACATCTACTTGACAAGGTTCAAGATCACCCACTACAATGATTGGCAATGTATTATCCTCACCTAAGAAAATATATTGGAGATGGGATGGTAATGGCTTAAGTTCGAGTTGAGGTGGTTCAATAATAGATGGCTTGGCGGGTGGACTCTCACGGTTTTTCAAATCAAGATCCAATTTGACCGGGTTCTTGGTGTAAGATCCAAGACCCGTCAATGAAGCTACCACCTCATCATATTCTTAAACCACCTCACTTCCAAAGTTCCACAACACACCCACCAAGGGGTCATTCATAAGATCTATTTCAATGGTGTTAGCTACCTCATCATCAACCATATCAATCATTGAAATAACTTGCAAGTCCATAGGTTGATTCATGGACTTACACACATTGAAGGATATTTCTTCATTGTTCACCCAAAATTTCATCTCTCCACATTCCACTTCCACTAAGGCCCTTTCGATAGCTAATAATGGTCTACCAAGAATAATTGGGACCTCATGATCAATCTCGCAATCAAGAATAACAAAGTCAGTCGGAAAGATAAACCGGTCAACTTTCACCAAAATATCATACAACACGCCCACGGGCTTTTTAATTGAACGATCAGCCATTAGAAGCCTCATAGTGGTAGGCTTAGGAGCACCAAGCCTAACTTTCAAAACACGGAAAATGGCATCAAATTAATACTTTTCCCAAGACCACACAATGTTTTTCCAAATTTGTAGACTCCGATTGTGCAAGGAATATTAAATGCACCTGGATCTTCTTTCGTCACCACCATTGTGCTAGACATTATAGCACTACAATTGTGGGTTACCTCAATTATTTCAAAATCCATGACTCTCTTCTTTGTAACCAAGTCCTTCATAAATTTAGCATAATCGGGCATTTCTTGTAAGGCTTCTAGCAACGGAATATTCACCGATAAATTGCTAAACTTTGCAAGAAACTTCTTGAACTTGGTATCATTATCCTTCTTCTTTAGCCTTTATGGGAATGAAGGAGGAATTTTGATTTGTGGCAATGGAATAATTGGAGTTTCATCCATTTTTGGAGTATCATCGTCAATCACCTTCAGAGTTTTCTCACTTTCAACATTTTCTTCAACTACCGTTGGTCGTTCAACACTTGTCTCATTAGGCTTTGGATCATTATCAATTGGCTCTTCTAACCGTTTTCTCTTTGCATTGGCTTGTTCTTTATTTGCCTTTTCATTGGGGTCTTCACCAAGATCAACAACATCTTTACCAAGAGTTCGACCACTCCTAGTGACAATAGCCATGATGTGAGCATCATTTTTAGGATTGACAACCGTGTCACTAGGTAATCCACCCTTTGTTCTTGCATTAAGTTGTGCCGAGATTTGGCCCAATTAAGTTTTGAGTTGCTTGATAGAGGCCGAGTGAGATGTCACCGTTTGACTTAGTTGTAAGAAGTCACCTTTTATTTCTCTCACTATCTTGTCGGTCCCCTCAACACCCATTAAAATCCGAGCAAGGACATCTTCACTTTTGAGCTTATCCGGGTCAATGGAACTTGACTCTTTACCCTTTGTCCGATCATGTGGAGGTACATACCGATCATAATCTCTCTCCTTATCTCTCCAGTCATGATCTCTATCACTCCAATCTCTATCACAGTCTCTTTCCTTCCAACCTTGATTCCCACCTTGCCTTGGGCAGGTAGGGCGGGAACCCCCCGATTGGTTCGACAAGAATCGAATTTCTTCATCAAGAGACTCTATTTCCTCATCATCATAAGATTTAGCGCTCTTAGAATCAACGACGTTAACCGTCTTTGGAGGAGCCCCCATCACATGTTTGGTAAGAAGATCAAGTTGTGTCATTATTTTAGCCATATTTGCATCTCTTTCTTCATCTTTTTTCTTTTGCTCTTGGCTCACAAAAGATGCGGAGGGAGCCCCTACGGCCACCTCGGTACCTCTTGTGTGCCACCCTCTACTTTGCTTGGTCACTTGATCTAATAAAGTTGACGCAACACCATACGATAGTCTAACAAGAGAACCCCCGACCGCATTATCAACTACCGTCCTGTTCAATTGATCTAATGCCCTATAAAAAATTTGTAGAAGCATCTTATCCGGAACCTCATGATTTGGGCATTGCATTAAGTTGTTGAATCATCGCCAAACCTCATATAACGGTTCGCCATTAAGTTGGCGAAAGTTGATGATTTCATCCCTTAGTTGTAATATCCGAGAAGGATAAAAATATCTTTCCAAGAATACCTCCGTGAGCTCACTCCATGTAGTGATAGATCCCGCAGGCAAAGATCGCAACCATAAGACCGCTTCTCCCATCAAAGAGAATGGGAAAAGTCGCAACCGAATTGACTCTTGAGATATGTGGGCTATGTCAAGTGGAGAACACACATCAATAAAATTCTTCAAGTGTAGATTAGCATCCTCATGAGCTTGGCCTCCAAATAACCCTTTCATTTGAAGAAAATAAAGCATCACGCTAGTAACGTGAAACACTCTATTTCCTTTCGTTGGTGGAATACGAATAGCACTAGCTCGGCCCGCATCACCGAGGTGATCCGCATCCTCAAGATATCCATCAACCGTCCTGGCATTACTACCGTGTTGGCTCATAGTATCGTGCATACTATTATACGCACCTGAGAAAGAACAAAAACACCAAACAATGTAAAAAAAAAAAATACGGCTAATCCAAAGTAACTAAAAACACTACAAGAGTGAAAATTATGTTTCACTCCCCGGCAACGGCGCCATTTTATAACGCTCAAATTACACTCTTGAATGGGTGTAACCGATCATTGTCAATATAATAACCCAACTTAGGTTGGGGTCGAATTCACAAGGAGTGAAAGCATGGAATTCAAAGCTCAAGAGTATTACTAGTCTACTAAAAGATGACCCGTAGTGTGAATAAAGCAAACATAAATGTAAAATGGGGGGGGATTTAGTTTGAATGTGTTTATAAATGACAACTACTTCAATTTTAGTGCACTAGCTTGACGTTGAAAAATGCTAAGAGTGAATTCAATTGAGAATAAGCCTTGGGGTTATGCAATTATAGGCGTGGGATCATGTATGGGTATTTGGCCATTTATTCAACTTTTAGCTAAAATTCATGGGTAGGCTAGATGTCAATGTATTGATGTCAATCTTTCAATTACAACACCAAATTTCACAACTGGGTTCTTTCGAACACCTCACAAGTGTGATAATTTCCCACATCTATTGCCTCAATTGACATTCTTATGTCTAAGAGATATCATTAAATGAAATGGATCAAGTTATTGGTTGCAGTTATTCCTCACCCAAGTCCTCTCTTTCAAGAATGACATGGGTTCTAAGGTGGTTGGAGTTTGCAACCCCCAACTCTCAATTAACTCATGAAATAAATGCAACACCCATCACAATTAACTAGTTAGAAAAATAATTAGCTAAAACCCATGCACTACCACTACCTAAGCAAGCATAACCCCAAGATTGAAATTAGCTACTCATAGATAAAAGGGATAAGAATATACCAAAGTTATCATTAACCTAATCCATGAGAGATACAGACAATGTAATTCCACACTTAGAGCTTCAATAATTCTTCAAAGAAAAATCACTACCATGTATTTTTCATTCAAGCTTAGTACAAAAATCTCAAAAGATAAAAAGATCAGTGCTAAAAGAGAAGAGAGAAGCTAAGAGCTAAAAGGGAGGCTATCTTGAAAACTAGGTCTTGAAAAATGAGCTAAAAGACCCCTTTTAGACTCCACTCTACATTTGATGAAAATTACAAAACTGTCACCTTATTCTTGATCTGCTTGAGCGGATCCAAAACAGATGAAGAGCAGACAGGTAGCAGATGGCTAGCAGCACCAAAGCAGATGTGAAGCGGATGCAAAGCGGCTGCGAAGTGGATGACTCATTTCCTTCACATTAGGCCTCTTGATGACTTGAATAACTTGCCCAATCTTCTCTTTTTACTTTTACCTACATAAATGGGCATTAAATAAGAGAGTACCGTCAAATCAATGGAAAAACATGATAATTTAGGCTTAAAAGGTGCTAGCAAGTCGTCAAATTGACAACTTATCACTGTACATATATTTTTACACGTTTTATACAACATTTATATAATTTTCATACACTTTCTATATATTTTTTATATATATTTTATACATATACATATTTAACAAAACTATACAATTTCTATACATATATCTTATATAGATACATATTCTATTTAACAATTAAATTATTTTTATATAATTTAATTATTATTTCTAAACAATAAAAAAAAAGTAAAATATTTGATCAGTTAAAAAATTTATAGCAAAAATAAGTTAAAATATTTTTAAAAGGGTCGAATTTTCCAAGTTGAATATTGTATCAGTATTGTATGTAGATTGTATCAATATTGTATATGGACGGTATATGGACTACGTAGGTCAAAATAATTCAAATTAGGAAATAACTACAAAGCGAAAATAGTATATTCAACTGACCACTTTTTTTAAAAAAAATATTTAGGGTAGTTATTTTTAAAAATACTATAAAATATACTTTTCACAAAATAATATGAAGGAACATCTATTTCTAATACAGACGAAAATAAATTAAAAACGGAGAAAGTAAAGTCAAATAAGTCCAAACGCGAACTCAAGCGTTCCCCTAACTCGGGGCAGGACTGGTTTCTTCTAGATTTCCTTTTTTAAATTAAGAAAAATAATTGTTTTGGTCCATTCTTCTAGCGCCTTCCATTTCTCACTTATCCCATGCAACAATTTCCCGGTCAAATGATAATTAACATGTTAAATCATTTTAGCTCATTTCATATTTATTTTAAAAAATAATAAATATAAAATATACTACTATTAAGTTGGCGTTGTTTATTAGGATTTTTTGAGAATTTTTCTATTCTAGAGAAGAGGGGGTTTGGTCATGGTCAATGACGGATGTACATATATTTTAGGGGATTTATTCGAACCTTTTTCGTCGGAAAATTATATTATTTTTCTATGGTAAAAAAATTATAAATAATAGAGGTTGAACCCCCCTTCGACTAGTCCGTATATGTACTATTGAACCCCCTCACTGAAAATTTTGAATCCGTCCCTAATCATGGGATGGAAATAACATAACAAATTTATCTAAGGGTAATTTGTTCATTCACTTCAAGTTCTAAGCTCAAATTGATAATTTTTTGTGCTTTATTTTTCGAACCTCATGGAAAGTTTTAATAAAAGCCCATTCTTTTCTTTTTAATTACCAACAATGTCAAGTATAAAATTTACTATAATGCCATCACATGTCTTGCATATATTTCCACACGCGTGGACCCTATATCTTTCATTTTTATTTACTTTTTTATTGTATAAAATTGTTTCAAATATATTAGGTTTAAGTAAATTGATTAGTAAGATGAAAATTTATTGTAAAAATTAATTAGTGATACAATTAAATAAATTTTATTCTTTATTTAATTTCATATCAAATATATAATTTACTTTCTTTCTGATTTGTTACTATAATTTCACCTATTTTTTTTTTTCTAATATAGAAGAGAAAATTTTGATATGCCTGCTTATGTTGTCTGTTTCAATTGCTTCAATCGTAATTTTATTACATTGCCCCTAATTAATTATTATAAGTCATTTATATATTAAAAAAATAATAATATTTAATTCTAATAAAAAATAGACATTTGTGACATGTCTATTTCAGTTGCTTCAATCGTAATTTTACTTTCTATTATATCATTTTTCATTAATTATTATAAACTATTTATATATTAAAAAAAAAATATTTAATTAAAAAAAATAGACGTTCATGACATGTCTGTTTCAGCTACTTTAATCGTAATTTTACTAAATATCACCTCTAATTAATTATTAGAAGTCATCTAAGTATTTAAAGTAGCTCTCCGTCGACCTGTCGGCTTCAGTTGTTTGCTCTATGATTTTACTATATCATTCCTAAGTAATTATTATAAATTATTTATATATTAAAAAAAAATAATATCTAATAAAATAATAAAATAGACATTTATGACACATTTGCTTCAGCTGCTTTAATTATAATTTTACTAAATATCACCTCTAATTAATTATTATAAGTCATCTAAGTATTAAATACATAATCAATACTTAACTAAAAAGATAAAATAGATATAAAATGATAAGTTAACTCTTGATGTTTTAAAATAATTTGACGTCTTATATGAGATTTCACTTACTTTTTTTCACAAGTATCTTTTATAGTAATTTTATTATATCACTTTTAATTAGTTGTTGTGAGTTATTTAAGACATGCTTATTTCGCTGTTTCAATCGTGATTTTACTATATCACCTCTTATTAATTATTATGGTCATCTAAGCATCATGTCACTTAAATTATAGTAGAAAAAGTTTTACACAATAATTAAAAATTTAAATTATTTAAAAAATATAATTGACTATCAGTGACACAAGACTCTGGACAAGGAGTGTAGCATATTTTTTAAATGAATTACATAAAAAAATATTATAAATTACAATAATTAAAAACTTGAAATATCTATAAATAATTTAACCTATTATATATTTTTTATAAAATACATAAAAAATAATATAAATCACAATAATTAACAACTTAAAAAATTTAAATGATATAAGTATTTGGTTAACTCTCGAAATTATATCAATGTCACTTAAATTGAAATAGAAGAAAATATTATAAATCACAATAATTAATAATTTAAATTATTTTAAAAATACAATTGACTATCAATACCACAAAAGTTTGAATAGAGAGTAACATATATTATTTAAAAATTACACAAAAATATTATAGGTTACAATATTAACAACTTAAAATATCTAAAAACATATTAAAAGGATGATTGATTATCTAAATTCAATTTGTGTCAAAAAAAATTGAAACAAAAAAACATATATTGAACTCATGTTAGATTTCGGATGAATCTTAGGATGTATATGCAATCCATCTTTTTTTTCAACTTTCGTTTAAATATATCAAATTTGAAAAATGCAAGTTCTAATACAGTACATCAAACAGTGTATAAGAAATAATATTAGCATAAATAATACAAAAATTACTAATACAAGCATTATTAGTGCCAACATTATTAATACATTCTATCAGCATTATTTTTGTATACTCTAACAAACGACTCCACGTTTTAATGGAAGGAACATATACAAAAATAAAGTTCAATAAAATATCTACATAAGTATATTTTATCGTGTTCTCAAAGTCAAATAATTTAAATTAATACGAAAGATGGTAACTTATAATTTTCTATTTTATATAATTTCTGAAACACTTAAAATTTGAATTTAAAATATTAATTTAGTTTAACTTCAAAGAACAAGTTGACAAATAAAAGAGAAGGAGAAAATGAAAGCAAATGATGTCTATGGCGGCTTAGTGAGGGAATACAATGTAGGTTATTAATTGTAATTCACATGTGATGTAATATGCAATGACTAGACAACTCTTTATTTTTTTCAACAATTATTCTTTATTTTATACAACAAATGTCAAGTCTTATATATCAATTTTAATCTCAAATTTTCTACTTAATGTAGCAAATCTCGACCATATGATTAAAGATATAAACTTTTAAATGCATCGAATTTTGTTGTTTATATGAGTAAGTTATGCATAATTATCTTGTAAGACTTGGCTCCTTGTAAAATACTACCACGTAGTTAATATATTTTATGTATTCATATTTTATAATTCATAATTCAAATTAATATCAGTTTAATTTACTATACACAGTAAAAATAACTTATCGTTGGACCCGTGCTGACACGGGCCTTGCACCTCTAGTTTAAACACTAGTAGTAGTTCTTTTATAATAAAAAGGGAGTATAATTGAAGACAATTCTTTTTTTTTTTTTCCTTTTCGTCTTAAATTCATAAAGAATATTTGTTTTGGGACAAATTTCTGTTGAGCATTTATTTTGGCTTTATTTAGTAGGATTTTTTGAGAATTAAGAACTAGAAGTAGTTCTTTTATAGTAGTAAAAAAAGGAGTATAATTGAAGAAAATTCTTTCTTTTTTTTTTTTTTTTGACCTTTTCGCCTTAAATTCATAAAGGATATTTGTTTTGGGACAATTTTTTGTTGAACACTTATTTTGGAACAGAAAATGTAATTACTATTTTAGTAGTACAACATAACCACAGTTCCAGAATCTTCCCGCAGATTCAATCCCAACCGTCAGATTAAATATAAAAATACCCACGTGTTCGGCCACAATCCAATAATTAATCACAACAATCCAACTCCTAACGTTACTTGTAATTCACCTCTATATATTATTACACCATCTCCCCCTAACCAATTTGTTCAAAGCAAATCACCAACACAAAATCAATCAAATATTCTCATTAGCTTTGTCATAATTCCTTCATCACCTTCATTTTCTTGTTTACCATGGCTCCATCTATTGCTAGAACAGGGCAAAAACTGATGGACAAGGCCTACGTGACCTTTTTGGCTGGTGATGGTGACTATGTGAAAGGTGTTGTTGGGTTAGTAAAAGGTTTGAGGAAGGTTAAATCGGAGTATCCACTTGTGGTGGCAGTTCTGCCGGATGTGCCGGCGGAGCACCGCCGTATACTGCAGGAGCAAGGGTGCATAGTGAGAGAGATTGAGCCTGTTTACCCACCTGAAAACCAAACTCAATTTGCTATGGCTTATTATGTCATCAACTACTCTAAGCTTCGTATATGGGACGTAAGTGGGCTCCATCTTTTGACACGTGTCTTATTTATACACTTGCACCACATGTTTCTAGTGTTGCTACGTCAGATTATTATTTACACGTGGATGATCCAGTTAGTCTTCTATACTATCCTGCACAAAATGCAGATTCTGACGTAGGATTTGGATTATTTTCGTTATTTAAATTAATTCATTACATACGATATTCTAACTAACTGAAAATATAATTAAGTTGGTGTTTTACAATAATTTGTTTTCGGTATGAAAAATTTCTTGGTAGGAATCATAGCATCGGATGAGAATAAAAAAAAATTGTTTCAATTTATTTGATCTAATTATTTTTTAATCCGTTTGTAAAAGAGATGTATTCTTTAACAAACTCTTTCCTTCAACTTTTCACTTTGATATATTTAATCACATTTATTTTCAGACACAAAAGTTAAAAATCTTTTCTATTTTTAAACTTTCTGTTGAATCAAAATAAATCAAATCAATTTGAAGCGGATGAATTATATTTATTCATGCTTGTTTATCTTTCGATTTTAATTTATTTGGTATCATTTGACTTAATACAAAATTTTAAACAGAGAGATTTTTTGGCCTAAAATACTCATTGACCATTAGTATTATTATTTTTTTGGGCGGGGGACGGACGGATTAAAAAGGAAGTAACACATAAAGTGAATTGAAACGGAGGGAGTAATTATTAAATTGTTTAACTATCAACACTTTGAGCCTGTTCGGATTGGACTATTTTAAGTGCTTTTAAGCTAAAGATAACTTTCAAGCACTTTTGGGGTGTTTTATAAAATTTAAAAAGTGTTTATAAGCGTTTAATTTTAACTTATGCTAAAAATTAGTCTAGGAATCATAATTTAAGACTTTTGGCTACAATATTAAAAATTCTAAGTTAGAAATTCTAACTAGGACTTATAAGCCAAAAGCCGGGCACTGCAAGTCTAGTTACCTGACAATTGACATACAAAGTAACTGTCTTCCTGTAACATGTTATTAATATATCGATTGTCCCTAAATTTAGATTATAAGTGGTCAAGTTTAATTTGAGTTCATCTGTTACATTGACGATTAGTGCGTTAAATGGTAAATTTGGAATTGAGGCATATAGTTAAATCAATTGAGGATTGTTGCACAGCTTGGCGGACCTACAATGTAACGACGTGTGGTTCAGTGAACACAGTACTAGTTTTTTACTATTAAAAAATCTACTAAATATTTATAAATACTTGAATATACTATAAGGTGACCTAGTTACTATTGTCTATTAAAATTTGATGTCACTGTGGGAACTTATTAACTTCACATTCCGGATATGCATTTGGGTTGTTGACATATATTTGACATTACATGGATGCAGTTTGTGGAATACAAGAAGATGATATACCTGGATGGTGACATTCAAGTGTATGACAACATAGATCATCTCTTTGATTTGCCAGATGGATATTTCTATGCAGTAATGGACTGTTTCTGTGAGAAAACATGGAGTCACACACCTCAGTACAAAATCGGCTACTGCCAACAGTGTCCGGACAAGGTCAAGTGGCCTACTGAGGAATTGGGTCAGCCACCATCCCTTTACTTCAATGCTGGAATGTTTGTGTTTGAGCCTAGCCTTCATATTTATGAAGACCTATTGAAGACTCTTAAGATCATCCCTCCTACTCCTTTTGCAGAGCAGGTATCTAGCTTTTTGTTCATCTAAATGTATCTTGTCTCATATTGGTTGGTCAAGCACGTAACCCTTATAGATTAAGGTAATTGACTGACTGATTATATACATGAAAAATTTGGCAGGACTTCCTGAATATGTATTTCAAGAACATCTACAGACCTATACCACTAATTTATAATCTCGTTCTAGCAATGTTATGGCGTCATCCCGAGAATGTTGAGCTGGATAAAGTGAAAGTTGTACACTATTGTGCTGCGGTGAGTAACTCAAACTCTTGAACTCCTGTGTTACTCCATCCATCTCAATTTATACTTCAAAATAAGAAATAAAGACCTTTTAAACGTCTGATCTAAAACGAGATACTGATGTTTGTGTGGCTTTAGATCATCTCATTGAAGTTAAAAAAAAATTCAGATATAGAAAGATATCAACACTTTTGGGACGGACTAAAAATGAAAATGCATTATATGAATTGAGACAGTAATGTTTAGTACATAAACAAAAAGAGCACAAGTGCTGATTTTGAATAATAATTGATGGAGCAGGGATCAAAGCCATGGAGGTACACGGGGAACGAAAAGAACATGCAGAGGGAGGATATAAAATTACTGGTGAAGAAGTGGTGGGACATTTACAACGACGAATCCCTGGACTACCAGAGACCGGTTGACACGAACCAGGTGATAGGTGCAGCAGGAGCAGTGAACCAGCTGCAACCATTGATTGCTGCTGCTATGACCCAGGCTAGCGCGGTTAAATACGTGACTGCTCCATCCGCTGCTTAGCTTTGGACGACTCTACTACATTGCACTACGTTAGGTTAATTAATGTCCCATTCCCACAAAGAAAAAATGAAAAAAAGGTGGACCTCTAAAAGAGGTTCCTGGATATTCAAATTGATAGCTTGAACGGACAAGAAGTGGTTGAGAGGGAGTGGAGAGGCGGAGGAAGCTGTTAGTAGTTTTGCAGGTTCTTTCTAGTAAATGAAACTGTGGATGTTTTGTTTCACTTCCGATTTCCTTGTATTTGGACTGAAATATGAGAGTTGGTTCACTATGTAAAGTATGTTTGCCGTACCTAGACTCTGGTTTTGTTTTTCATTGCAGTTTACATTTTCCATTCAACTAATTGTGTTCCATTTCCTTTCCCACTCTTACGGCCGCACAAGGATTTTAATTTTAATCAGTTTGTGATCAGGCAGCATGAACATATCTTTGTCAATATATAGTCCTAATGTCAAAAGATGGTGGGGTTGCAAGCCGTCACACATCTTCAAGTATCTTTGTGGTGTAAATGAAAATCGATCATGAATGTGAGCCATTATACTATTCCAGAACTGAACGAGCTAGACTTCTAAAGTGGAGAGGGTGGGCAAGAATAATAACGAGTAAACGAAGAATGTAGTATAACTTGGCTATAGAACCGTGTCAAGAAAATAATTAATAAGCCTTGATCCAACTTTAACGTTGAAAGACGACCAATGAAACAACAAACACCCGAGACAATATAGAAGGCAATTTGAACAATGTGAAACACTCTTGAACACCTTTTAGTTGATTTTTCATTTTCCTTTGTAACTAGAGAGAAGCTAAAATTGCTCGTTCAAATTGTCCTTTGACATCACTAATATTTGCTATTTTAATTCAAATTGTTCAACAAGAACTCACCTATGGCGGCAACAGGCTTATTGCAAATCCAAACATATTCAATGACGCACAAAGTTCACGGAGTTAATTGCACTTCAGCTCCATTTTTTGTTATATATAAGCAACAAAAAATTATGGAGTGTAAAGCCATGTTTAGCCAACCAAAACTAGTTCCTTGTTCTGTTTTACTGAAGCAACATGATTAGTGATTCTATATAACATTGGACATAAGAAGCCCTTGAATATAAACATGGGACATCAATCAGAGGTGTGCTAATGAATACTTGGAGTTGCCCCGCTATCCTTCCCAGCCAAGAAGAAAACAACTAAAGCATATGGCACAACAGAATGGAGCAACTGGTCCAGAGACAAATTAATAACCACTAAGATCATTAAATTCAAAAATTATTTTGACACTGCAGAAGACAGTAAGGAATCCTTGAGAAACAAAGCATTGGACAAAAGAAAGATAACAAATAAACCGTTTAAAAGTAATTGACAAAGCCTATTCTCTCTGGGTTCACTACTCCATAATCCAGAGTCCAAAGATGATAAAGCCTCTATGCCTGTAAATTGGAATTTAGCAATAATGAGTTAAAATCACATTGTATCTGAGTAGGTAGTAGTATGACAGTAAGAATTTGAACATCACACGCTCACCTTATTTGCTATGTTGTTTGACAGCCAATCAAGCCCTTCATACAGACCTTCACCAGAAGTTGCACAAGTGCTCTGAATGTACCTGCATGCGGAAGCAATAAACCGTTAATGCATTGAGCTCCCAAAACTTAAAGAGAGATGGAGAAGGAGGACTGCATGGTCGTGGGTTTTGGGCGGGTTGCCGAGTTTATGTACCAGTGACGCTGGCGGAGAGAATGGAGGCCAAGCTTGTCAGTTATCTCTGCTGCATTCATAGCATTTGGAAGATCTTGCTTGTTAGCAAACACTAGCAGAACAGCATCCCTCAATTCATCCTGTGAAGGTCAGGACAATATTAGAGTTAAGTCTCCTTTTAGCTTATTCCAATAGGGAGGAATCAAGCACAAATTTGCTCTCACTCAACACTGGGGCAATACTACTTGATTGCAAAAATTGTTACATCAAAATCGGAAGAGAGACTTGAAAGTTGCGATATACCTCATTCAACATCCTGTGAAGCTCATCCCTAGCTTCAACAACACGATCTCTGTCATTGCTATCAACAACAAAGATGAGCCCCTGGGTATTTTGGAAGTAGTGTCTCCACAAAGGACGAATCTGAGATCACATATACATTTCTCATTAGAACCTTCCCAATATCATGTCAAATTCATCCTTAAATCTCCTTGAGTCTGGGAGTTAATATTTTTGATAATCAACAATGACAATTGCAAGATAAAAACATCAAAACTAGTTGATGGCACAAAAGTCTCTTCTGTTTTGTTAGTATATTACTCATTTAAAGGTTCTAATTGTTTCTTCTACCTCACTACCAGATGTGTATATATATTTCTCACTTTACACCAAACCCTGTATATTCTTACAATTCAGAGAATTCTCGTTTTTTCCTTCAGGTAATGTAAGGATTCTTTCTTTTCTTTCCCTCTCCGGGGTAGAAGATAAGGGTGGAGAGTTTCCAAGTCAAGAAATGTCTTCAGTGTCTTATTAAACAATTAATAAGCAAGTTAGCACTACTTCATCAGAATAATATCCATAAGTTGGGTATGGACAATATCAAACGACAATCACCTTTTTAAGGGGTTTGTGAAATCTTTAAGTGACCATAGCACATGAGCCAAAACCTTCGAGAGAATTACAGCTTGCTTCCAAAGCTGACTCAATTTCTCTACATTTAGTCCTACCCAATTGAACCATTTACTTCCTTTTCATCAAGTATCACAAGATAGAGATTTTGTACTTTATTTAAATATAATATAATGTCAAATAGAGAATTCATTTTATGTTAAGTACAATTTAAGTATAATCTATTATAGACTCTGACATGAGCTTATTACACGAATAACAACAATAAGTAGTTCAGAGTGTTTTCTCCCTTTGACTTTTTTCTGGTGGACAATGTGAATGTGACGTGGGGTTGGAAGTACACTGCTTCTGCTGGTGCGTATTTCCAACTTTCTATAAAATGAAGTTGTTGAAACCAAAAAGCAATACTTTCCTTTAACTAATTTGCCTAATCAGAAAAGAGTTGTTTGATCTTGGAAATTAACAATTTGAGCTGGTTCAACCAGAGCCAACTCAACAAGCTTGCACAGCTCATATTCACCCTATGCCTAAAGCATCAAATTCCTACCTCGGAAGGTCAATCCAAACAAAGTGATTGATTAACCTTGGTTCGATTCCAAGGCCTTAATAAGTTTTAACAGCATAGCTTGGTAACGACTTGCTTGAATTGAGGTATTTTTCTCAACTATTTTCACAAGAAACCAAAGGATGGAGAATGCTGAATGTATTCCAGAAAACATACCTTATCTTGACCCCCAACATCCCAAACTGTAAAGCTAATGTTCTTATATTCCACGGTCTCCACATTGAAACCTGAAATGTATGGTAGCTGGCATTCAATAACAAGTGTAAAGGAAATAGCAAGAATTGTGGCGTATATTCATAAAAATTACGAAATAATAAATTATAGAATGAAAGCCATCTTTCTTTTGGGGACTAGTATTATAGTTTATTCCTATCCTTACGAATCAGACATTACTATGCTATTCCCAATATTTGAATTAGGACTCTTTACTTTGTTTATTGGATTCGATAAGAATTCCTTTCAACCAAGAGGAAGTGAATTTGGATATATTACCCAAATGGTTAGCTCCATCTATAAATCTTTTGCATCAAAAGTCGAATAATTTGATGGATTGGAATGGATTTTTAAAGGATGTGGTTCAAATGAAAAGACATTTTCTTAAGGGGAGAATGGTATTGTAGAATAAAGCAACTAATTGTTTGGATAGATACCAAATAACACATAACAAATAAACCAAAGAACTAAATCCAACTTCTGGTGAATTGCACAATGAAAAGCCAGTTAAAGCTAGAGTTGATTGGAAAGACGACAAAAACAGCACCAATCAATTTGTACAAGAAATTGAAAAAGAATAAATCTTTAAGCCGATCAAAGAAGACTTAGATGCCTCATATAGAACATCTGAAAAAATCGAACACAAATGTTAGTAGCATACCAATGGTAGGAATGGTGGTGACTATCTCTCCAAGTTTGAGTTTGTACAAAATGGTTGTTTTACCAGCAGCATCAAGACCCACCATCAGTATGCGCATCTCCTTCTTGGCAAAAAGCCGACTGAAAAGCTTGCCAAAAGACAGCCCCATCTTTGAATCTTGCTGCACGTTTCACAACGTTTAAACAACTTGCTAGCAGAATTAAGGAGGTATACACACATCTATAAGTTGTAACACATCATTAGTAAACAAATCGTAAGATCTGTAAAATAATCTGTGTCATCAATTAACACGCTCGTCAAATAATTTTACTTACGTCACAGTAACATAAAGAGGTAAAAATAAATCAAATAGCAAAATCGAATAAATAAAAAACAACCGTAATAATTACTATGGAGTAATAAGCAAAGGATGAACGGGTGTTCCTAAGAACCAGTGACTGACTTTTGAGCAGATCCTATATTTGTATGGAGAAATTAAGTAAATATATAAGAAATAGGACTTGGGGATTCATTAACAAAATACGTAGTTAGTCCAATGGCAGGTCAGGGGTACAAATACGGCCACCATTTTGTCTCTTTTTATTTTTTAAACTTGAGATGAGTAGGACCCACAAATTTCAAATCCTACATCCGTCTCGGAAATAATGAGACGGATGATCGGATCAATTTTAGCAGATCCACTAATTATATTTTACAGAAATTGAGTGATATGGTTACAAAACAATGACAGTTTGATGTACTACGAGATCAGATCAAAACGCCGGCACAAAAATCAAAGCGGGGGATTTCAGATCGATGCAAACAAAATTCAATAAATGCGATCCGTAGTACACAATTAATAAAGCGAATAAGGAGAATTCAGATCGAAAAACAATCATCAATGAATTTCAAGTCGTCGGATCTAGGAATATAAACATTCGATCTATCTATTATGCAGCAGATTAATTCACAAAGAGGAGAAAGGAAAAAGGAGTTACCAGAGAAAGAGGAGAGAAATGAAGAAGCAGAGATCTCGTTCTCGTCCTCCGTGGAGCTGTCTACTTTGTTTGGGTGGTGCAGAAGAAGAATAAATAGAATGCTCCCCACGATTTATAAGGGGACGACTCCAGCTAACCCCACTATACGCGCTTCCAGCTCTAATTTCTCACCCTTCTACTTGCCCTATTTACAACATTTCCCCCTTAACTAGTCACAAATTATGGAATTCTATCCTCCGAATTTTTTCTCTCTTTTACGTTTTTTAGGGTAAGTACGAGATTATAATATTAAAAAAAACAAAGATTCATACAAGGGACCAATCGAACAAATTTTTAAAAGTACAGAAGTCTTGAGTTAAAATACAAATATAGAGTCGATGCTGGTGTAGATGGCATCATGTGTACTAATGGCTCGCGATAATTAGGCAAGCATGGCCATGAGGTACTTCTCAAATGGATCTCCATTGAATGCTCTGCCGTCAGATTTGTCATCGTGTCAGCGAGTTTATCTGGAAGTTGATTTAGCTCTTTATAGATATGTCGAATTAATGGTTTGTCGAGAAACTTGATCATGTACCTGCAATTATCAACAAACAAAAAGCCAGTGAAATTACAATCGTGAACTAATTGTGTAACGATCTGTGCTTAATATTTAATTGGAGTGGTTTAAGATTCAATGTAAGTGTGGTTTCGGTCCTTAAAGGATTACATGGAATTCAAAGTTGAAGAGAGTTGTTGGAGTGATTGTGCTAGAGAAGTCCAAACACATAGGAGTTGTTTGGTAGAGTGTATAAAAATAATACAAAATATGATGTATTAGTAATACTTGTGTTACTTATACTTGTATTAGTTATATTTGTAATTTTCTTATGCGGTATTTGATTTGATGTATTAAAAAAATGCGTTGTATAATTTTTATAAATAAAAGTTTGTTTGATAAAAATACTCTCTCCACTTTCTTTGTTTGTTCTTTTATTAAAACCCAGACCAACGAATTGGAGCCTTCAACATTAGTGCAATGCTCGTCGTTCGACTGAAACTCCATTATTTCACCATGGCCGATATTGCTTCTTTTATATCCATCAATTCCTCAAACAAAAGAGACAATTGGAACATGAGGGAAATAAGCAATTTTTATGCACAACTTTAGAAAATCACCAAAAATAGTCCTGATTTTGCAGGTTAGCGTGAAAGATTAAGAAGCAAAGAATCCAAAAACAACTTTCAAAAACAAAGAATCCAATTTCACATCCAAGCTCCAAATAACATAACATCTAATTCTAGTGTAGAAGAGCAAACAATGCCTAATTATTTGAAAAGAAGAAGAAGATACAGTGAATTTTTTTTTATTTTTTTTTCATGGCTAAGTATAAAGAAGAGAAAGACAAAGTATAAGAATAGAGGTAAAATACAACCAAAAATAAATATTCTAGTAGGAATTTGAAAAGCAATTTAGTTATTTAATAAGTTAATGCATGTATTGAAATCCTTTGTATTACTAATACACAGAAAATGATTGTATTAGTAATACATAATGTAACACACAATAGATTGTGTAACTAATGCAAGCATTAGTTATACATAGGCTTAAAAGATGTACAAAAAAAGACATTATTAATACACACTACTGGAAAAAAGATCTATGCGGACGGTTCCAAACCGTCCCTATATACACGTTAAAGTATGATATTGCGATGGTTATTAGTCTATTGAGACGGCTGTTAACCGTCCTTATATATATGCTAGTGCGACGGTTGTACATGCTATTGGGACGGTTGTATGCATATATTATTGGGACGGTTATATATTCTATGGCAACGGTTGTATTCATATACTATTGGGACGGTTATATATGCTATTGAGACAGTTGTATGCATATACTATTGGGACAGTTATATATGCTATTGCGACGGTTGTATGCATATACTATTGGGGCGGTTATACATGATACTGGAACAGTTAATCATGAGCTATAGCAACGGTTAATTTTATGCTATTGGGACAGTTATTTTGAGGCTACTAGCACAATTATTATTAGAATATTCAACAATACTATATTATGGTATTGCAATGATTTTATAAAGCTACCATAACACATAAAATGTACATATATATTAATCATCAAGAGTATTAGTATCTATTAATTCCCAAAATGTCATATGCAAAAAATCAACTATTTTTTTACCATTCAAAAAAATCAAAACATACACAAGTTTTGAATGTTCAAAAATAAAACATGTTTGAAACTACTCGGTCAAATTTGTCAGCAGCTAGTGTAACATGAAGCCAGTGCAATTAATCTCTTAGGTAAGGTCTAGTTCATTAATTTCGTTCCCACCATCTTCTATGTCATGATCACCTAGATATTATCGGAGGTCCTCCACATTTAATTGCAAAGCTGGAATCTGTGAATTATGAAAATTCACATGCACAAAAAGATAAGAAACCAGTACACAGTTTTATATTAGAACACTAGAAATAAAATAGAGTAGCAGCTGACCTTCTTGTTTGTTGGTAAATGACATATCATAAGAACAAAAAATGTAGGCGGATATTACAGATTTAGGTCTATTACCTTAAATTGACGAATTCAACTGAAGACCGTTCTAATATTGTGGTTTATAGACACAAAATGTAGGACAAAATATTTTCAAACTTAAATCATACTAATGAAACCACAAAACTTGGAATGGGATTTTTGTTGTCAAGAAATTGTATGAAGCACTTACATCTCGGGGATTCTCGATTGCAAGAAAAATTCTGTTGAAGACAATCTAACCCTGAAGGCAGAGAACTGAAAACAAAGTATCCACTTCTTCGATTAAAGAGACAATTATAATTGCAAAGTTGTTGTCAACTAAATTTCTGATTACCTGCTATCTGATTGTTCTATTTGTTCTCTTATGAAGTTGTTGCCAACTAAATTTCTGTAAGTTGTCACGTATCGGTGTTAGCATGCTGATCACCATCAAAACTGGGTCCAAAAGGTAGGGAGAAAAAGAGTAGGCAAAGCATTATATAAATTTAAGTTATTCGCATACGTACAATTACAGATTTGGCCCATTAATCTAAGAAGGGAAGCTTCCAGATAGCTCATTGTATGATAAATCTCTACATGAAAAGATGGATTGTTAAGCAACAACTACTAAACATTTCAGATATTTTTGTGCACAACATATAGAAAATGTCAAGTATTTATATATTAGACAGAGATAGCAGGATCTAGAAAGATAAACAAAAAGTTCAATAGAAATTTAGTCATTTAGACTTTGCTCGAGCAACATGAAATTGCGCGTCAGTTCAAGAAGGCTTTTCTAAAGTACATCTTGCAATTTCAGGAAGCACGCCAGCTAAAGGCCAAAAGATAAAAATATGCTTGAAGGAGAGATATTCGACAATTTGATCTGATAACAAACTTCAACTATACATTCAATTACATGCTAGATATTATGAACCAATCTAGTGAAGCCTCTGGTATTATCCTATCATAGATTACACAGTAAGGCTTCGACGTGTTAGTAAGGAATATGCTGAAATAACTTATAACAGAAATAGTCCTTCATTTTTCTTAATAAGATGGTGAAGATGTTTGAAATTTCAGCATATTCATTCCAACAGAAAGGATATTTGACAGTGAGATCATATAAACACAAGAGCTACTCACATAGTCTGGAGAGACTGTCTCTTCTGAGCTGGCAGGGTTCCTGTTAACTTGTTATCGCCAAGAAACCTGACGATTGAAAAGGAATTAGATCATGAAGACAATGTTAAGGTGGTATCAAAGATGAGCAAACATTGGATTATTACAGGTGAGTCAGCAAAGTCAGATTGAAAAGTACATCGGGAACACGCCCGGTCAAATTATTGAAGCTCAAATCTCTGAGAAAATAGGAAAATAGAAGTTAGACCAAAGGAGTAGTAATTGATCAATAAGTTTTCCAACGCCTTCCAAGTGAACTCAAGTTGAATATAGTAGCATGACACTGTAGGTGTTTATGCTCACATATCCTAACATGGTCAAATAAGTGAGATAATTTGATCTACGCTAGTGAGGGTTTAAAGAGCTAATGAGAATGTTATCATGCTCAGAACTCATAGTAGTGACAGGCTCTGGTATTCTCCGATGTTACTTGGGATGGGACCTGAAATATTGTTATTTCATAAAACCCTAAAAATATCAAATTTAGTTGTGTCAGAGATGAAAAAAAGAAATAAAATGTCAAAACTTTGTAGCATGTGGTGCTATGTCATGTTCCTTACAGCCTGCTTAAAGACTTCATATTCCTGAGAAAGTCTAATGAAGAGCTCCCGTTGGATATATCACTTATTCTCTTGTTAGTTAGGTAGAAAATAAATTATCAGATTCTGCTAAATTAAAAAAGTGGATTCTAAACTATGAACAAAATGATAAAACAGTCGCTCAAACTTACAGGTCGGTCAAGGAAGTTAAGTTGGAAAAAGAAGCTGGTATTGGACCCTCAAAAGTATTTCCTTCGAACCTCCTGTGGCAATAGAAAAACCAGACACAGACTATGCTAGAGAGTGGATGCAGTAAAGGCATTATAGCAACGCCTCACATAAAAAGTAAGACACCATTCTTGAAAGAATTAGAGAATAACAAACTGGACATAGTTCAAGTAACTGTTGTCTCACGGTGCGGTAACGTTTGACCAATTATTTCCAATGAAACCAGGAATCCTCCCTGTAAAAGCATTATCTGAAGCCCACCTGAAAGCATGAATAGTTAACTTTTTAGTGAGATTTACTACACAAGTTTGTCCAAGAAAAATTGCGAAGCCAGAGAAGGAGCATATGACAGAAAGCTCTTACACAATATCCAAGCTCTGCAGTTTTGCGAACGTCAATGGTATTAGTCCACTAACACCAGCGTTATTGATATAACTAAGCAACAAAATAGTTTTTTTTCCAGAAAAAGCTACAGAAATGACAGGATAATTAAAAATAAAAAATATAAGAAATAAAGATGTGGCATATTACGTTATTAGAAAACAGTTTCATACTTCACAAAAATCCTATGAATATATGAAATTTCAAAAATCAAAGAAGGGCCTATTTAGGAGAAAAATTAACTTATAAACCTCAAAAATAACTTCCATTTCCTATATTTGATGGAAACTCTCATGCATTTGTATATGTTGAAACATCTATTTTTTGTATAGGAGCCAACTTAAATGAAACGGAGAGAGTACTATTTTTTTTCCTTTCTATTTCTGTATGTTGCAAGTTCAAGTTAGAATTTTAAAGCTTCAAGCATGTAGAATGGAAGGGGAAACAAAATGAAAAACGGACGAGGAAGATCGATACTAATGTACATAAAGTGAGAGTTATATGTCTTGGTCTTGTTGTATTCTGCATTTTTTTTGCAATTCATGTGACAAATATTAACAACCTAACATATTTTATCATACTCTTCAGATAAGGAATGATTCCTTTATACTGAAAATCAGAGAAGGGTTTAATTAACTATACTCCAACTCTAGCATAAAAATAAAGTAAGTAGAACATAGATTGCATTAGATCGTGGAGACGTTGACACTGCTCTACTAATATAATTTCAGCGCCTTGTATTTGATGTATAAATTAAAACAAAGCAACACCATATAGAGTTTTTGTGATGTTCATGAACAAATGACACATTTCTCATGCAAACTGCAAAAATCTAACAATTAAAATGTGACTTGGTAGTAGTTTTGTAAGATGTAAATCAATGCATCATAACTCACATTTGTGTTAGTTTTGTTAAGTCTCCAAGCTATGAAGGCAGAGGTTCGGAGAAGTTGTCTGTGCCAAAACTTCTGCAACACAGGGAAATGATGAACAAATGAAGAGAAAACAATGAAGTTTGATGCTTTTCATGCATCGATAGATGACATGAAACAAGGGTTCAACGGACATAATTATAAGAATATGCAATGATTGTAACTCAGTCAACAACCCAAGTTCTTTTGGAATCTCCCCTGACAAAGCATTGATGCCAAAGGTTCTGCATACACCAAACATTCAAATTATTCCAGGCATGCCGACACTCAAAGTATCACGATTGAGCATAAATAACTGAAATAGAGTAGACTTACAGCTATTTCATCCTAGTCAGATTGCCGATGGATGGAGACAGTATGCCTGTCAAGTAATTTTGGGCCAAATTCCTGCAATTTGTAACTAAAATATCAGTAGTTTAGAGATAAAACACAAAAAGTATAGGATGAAACTATAATTAGAGGAAACAAGTACAAATCATCGAGGAAGGTAAGACTCCATAATTCATCTGAAATTTCTATAGTTAGAGGAAGCAAATACAGATCATCGAAGAAGGTAAGACTCCATAATTTGTCTGGAATTTCACCCCTGACGTCCAAGGCATAAATCTCATGTAAAGAACCATTGAAAAGAGAAGTCAAAGTTACACGATAAGTAAATACCCCAAACTACATCCAATTGCATACAAGAAGAACAAGCAGAAACACTATTAAGATTCTTTACAGTGATCAATACTAAAGCAAATTTAAATACAAAGCAGAGACGAATCCAACATGTAACTAGTAATTTAGGTGTGTGTGCATCTAGGACTACATACATGTTAAGAAATAGTTTAAGAAAATATAACCCATTAAAGAATTAAATTAGGAATACTTCAGCAAGGGAGCATGACAATCAACAGACCATGCGAAGAAAAAGCCGAGAAGATTGAATCTCGGATGTAAAGACAAAGTCAGGTGCACCAATGACGATATGAACATCATTCCCAGCTAGGATGAGATTTCTAGCGACCTAACCAGCAGAAAAATTACATTCATTGGGATAGAAATAATTTCCATAATGTAAGGCAATGGATCAAGATTTAAACCACAATTAACAAGCAGGGAAATTATACGATCTTATAATACACCAATAATATGTAGAATTACATTATGCAATTATCACACTTGAAGGATCATGACATACATAAAACATCACAAAACTGCAATTTGGGATTTGCTAATTAGAAATCTGAAAAACTGATGCTGCTATTGATGTGTTTAGAGTATAATTACCCATTAATCGACTCCAATTTTTGCAATTTCTGTGTTGTGCGATGTAATCGACTCTGATTTCTGCAACTTTTGTGTTGTGCGATGCAATCGACTCTAATTTTCGCAATTTCTGTGATGTGCGATGCTTTATGATTTGATGATTTATGCTAGCGCGTCTATTTTGAACGAAGGAATTTGATGCTTTGCGATAAGTCCTAGCTTCGATCGAGATGGGGTTGTCGAGATCGGAGAAGCTGTCGAATACTGATGAATTGAATCAATTTCGTATAAACCCTAAGCCGTCGAGTATTGTGAATGGAGTGAATTTCGTATTAACCCTAGACAAATGGGGTTGACCAGAAAAAATTGGGGGGAAAAAACTTATTTTAATAAAAATAATTAAAAAAAAAGGGTAAAATAATTATTGGAGAAAAAATTCCCGCGTAATTCCATATTTTAGCTGATATAAAATATGAGACGATTATATATCTGTTGCCATAGATATCTATTGGGACGATTATAATAACCGTTACCATAAATATAATTATTGGGATGGTTATAATAAGACTTATGCGACAGTTAACTTAAAATGTTGTCCTAATATCTATTGGGACAGTTGTAACCGTCGCTATAGCTTTTCTATAGTAACGGTTCTAATAACCGTTACAACAGGGTGATTTATTAGGACGGTTAAATCAAATATGCGACGGTTATGTTAATTAATTATCCCATTAGACATGGTTACATTATCCGACGGTTATAACCGTCGCCGTAGAGTATCTATAGCTACAGTTCTATAACCGTCGCTTAAACTATCGTTGCCATAGCTCATTTTTCTAGTAGTGACACAAGAATAATGTATGTATTAAATTTTTTAATACTCTCTACCAAACGACTCCATATACTTTCATGATCTCTAAAAATACCTTCAACAACAATAAAAGTGGAAGAAGAGTTAATCATACTATCAATATTAAGCATATAAGGATTTCTATTAGACATACATGATTTTTTTGTGCTTTTGGGTACTACTACATTTAAGGTACTAATACTCAACGACTTGAGCTAGAATAAAATTATAATCTAAAAGTAAAGTTTTTCTCTCAAACATTCACTTATTTCGAGGTATTCATATAAACCACACAGAAATGAATAAATATTGGGAAAGAAATTGATTCAAAACATTTTGTTTGTATCCATATGAATGACTTTATGCAATCATATAAAAGTATCATGGTTAAATTGAGGTAATCCCGAATTAAGTGTCTATGCTTTTTGCATTCGAGATGATAATGGAGATTTGATTTATGCTAAGGTTAAGGATTGGGTGTCACTTCTAACACCCAGGCAGAGATGAAAGCAATAAAAGATGCTTTGTTCTACATGCAAGAGAAGAAAATTAGGGAGATGACAAAGAAACTGACTCCCTAGTACTAATGAGAATGATAAATAAACAGTGAAAAGTATCTTGGGAGCTAGTGGAATAAATTGAAGATATAAGGGAAAGGGTTAATATAATTCAAGCACAAATACAACATACTTTCAGAGAAGAAAATATATAGCAGATGTCTTAGCAAATGAAGTTATTAATGCACAAGTTGTTAGAGACTATCATAATTTCTATGAGCTACCAATAAGGATAAAGAAGCATATTAACACAGACAAAACACAAATCCCCAACTTAAGGACCAGAAAAAGAAAGATTGCTACACATGCATAATATCAACAAGCAAGGGATTAAAATACAGTCACATAAAAAACAAGGGAAAACAGGGGGATCCCAAATATTACAAGCCCATAGAATATAAATAAGGGTGCAGATTGAGCATTAACATTCACTACTCTACTATGCTAATACTAGCTAGGCGCTCTAGCTATAAAAAATCTTCACAAAAAATAAGAGCAGATGGAGCTTCCCTTCACATCAGGTCAGTCTTCTTAGCTTCTAAGATACAACAACACGTGCAAGGAAAGAACAACATGGTTATTACAGTTATCTCACACATCAGTTTAATGAAAGAAAAAAAAGGAAAAGAATACTTAAAATATAGTGAGAAAAGGAGTATACATACCACATATTACCAACACTATAGGGATGAACTCCAACCTCCTACAACAATATGAAATCAGCTAAGATCAAGAAGGAGTAGAAAAAGAAGGGTGGAGATGGAGAACTCACCATATCCAAGTGAAGATGATAGAAAGAGCAAGAGAGCACCAACACTATAATTGAGATTGAAGATAACCCATAGCATATACAACACAAACTTTTGATTCACACCGAAGAAGAACATGAGTGAAGGCGACAAAAATGAATGGTGAAAAGTACTGAGTACTTTATGCAAGAAGAGGCCTTTATTACATTTTTTAGAAACTTTTTATCTTCCTTATATGGGCCGGATCAAGTGTTGGATCCGAATTAATATTTAAACCTGGGCTTGTTTTGATTTTTGAACTTCAGATATAAATAAAAGGGAAAATTTCAGAAATAGCAACTATAGAGCTTTAGTTGTAAATTTTATAGCAATAGTTTCATAATTACGAAAAATAGCAAATTATATTTTGTATTTAAGTAAACTGTTGCTATACAAATACATATACAATAAGATTTACCGCCCTTGTTTTACTCAAATTAGTTGAGTTAAATAAGGAATAATTATCACATCTAATTAAATTCCCATAAACTACTCTTATTTATATTAGTAGATTTCTTTTCCAAATCAAAATCAAATATGAAAATTATTATTTCCATAATCTTCAAAATTTCAAAATATCATTCTCTTATATCTCTAGCTATTTTTTTTTTTTTTTTTTTCATTTTTTTATCTTTTTTTTTTTTAATTTATTTTTCTTTTTCATTTTTTTCTTTCCACTTTATTTTCTCTCTTCTACTTCTCCTTTCTTTTTTTTTTCCTTTTTCGTTTTTTATTTATTTTTTCTTTTTTCATTTTTTTTTCCTTTTCTCATAATTTTTTCATTTTCTACTTCTTCTTTTTTTTTAAATTTTTTTTCGCTTTTATTTTTACACTTCTATTTCTAGTTTCTATTTCTCTTTCTTCTTCTTTTTTTCCTTTTTCACTTTTTTTTTATGTTTTTTTTTTTACTCTTCTATCTTTATATTTTATTTTTAAAAGACAAATATCTATATGATATATTCATATTCAAAAAATATACAAAATAAATAGACATACAGTTCTGTATATGTATTTACGGTAAAAAAACATGCATATATATATCTGCATATGTATTTACAGAAATACATATCTGACTCACATGTATATATAAACATATATGACACAAAATCTCTATAATAAAATGACAATTATATACATATACATAAAGGTAATAAAAAAATATATGATAGATATCTTAAACAGTAAAAGAAAATAAATAAGTACATATGCTACCCTCTAAAATGGCATAGTATGTACAATTCAAAGACAAATCCAACACCGTATAAAATACATATAGCTCTACATATGTATTTACAAAATACATACCTGATCCATACATATATTCTTATTTTATATGAGTGACTTTTGTATTTCGCAAATACATATGAAGATATATAGTATAGTTATGTTTGTTACTGTTTAATGAATATGATATGTATATCGTAAATACATATGTATGTTTTGTACCGTAAATACATATCCAGATCTGTATGACTATGTATTTTATATGTTTTTTGAATATGTGTATGTAATATACATATTTGTCTTTTCAAAATAAAAGTTAGAGATAGAAGAGTAAAAAGGAGAAAAAAACAAAAATATAAAAATAAAAAAATAAAAAAAGAGAAGTGAAAAAGAAAAAAAAAGGAAGAAAGAGAAATAGAAGTATAAAAATAAAAGAAAAAAAGTAAAATAAAAAGAAGAAGAAAACGAAAATAGAAAAAGAAAAAAAAGATATGAGAAAGGAAAAAAAAGAAAACAAAAAGGAAAGAAAAAAGGAGAAATAGAAGAGAGAAAATAAAGTGGAAATGAAAAAAAAAATCAAAATCAAAAAATAAAATGATAAAAAAATAAGATGAAAAAAAATAACAAGAAAAAAAAAGATAGAGACATAAGATAGTGAAAGACAGTAATGATGTTTTATTTTAAAATCTTGAAGATCATGAAGATAATTATTTTCAAATATGAAAAAGGAAAAAAAAGAAAACAAAAAATTTAAAAAACGAAAAAGGAAAAAAGAAGAGAAATATAAGAGAGAAAATAAAGTGAAAATAAAAAAATGAAAATATAAAATAAAATAAAAAAATAAAATGATAAAGAAAATAAGATGAAAAAAAAAGGGGTAAAAAATATGACTATTTTTGGGGGAGGTGAAATAGTGGAGTGAAAATAGAAAAATGTCAATAGTGAGAGTAAAATATACACTTGCCTAGTTAATGAGTAAAATAATGCTACTCTTGCAATAAACTGTAATTTTACAAAAGTGTTGCTATTTATTGTAATTATAGTCTTAAGTATGCTACTTTCTGTAATTTTTCCTAAATAAAATGGTCCAACAATGGACCAAAAATTTCACTTAGAAAGATTGACGAAAACCTAGAAGATCCCAAAAAAATAAGTCTTTAGAAAAGTAAAATAAAAAATATGGTAAGATCTCTTCCTAATATGGTAAGATCTCTTCCTTGTTTAAGTTACAAACTTTAGAGTTACTATTAAGAATGATATTCATATGTGAAATGTAGCTACTCATTAGAAGCCTACCATAATTAGAATCCAAATCAAATGCTTGATTAGAAGGAATATGAAGTTCCAAAATCAAATAAAAGTTTATTCACTAAGGCTGTAAATTTATAAATTAAGTAGAAATTAACGCTTTGTAACATTAATGGATAAAGAATATTTCGTTTGAACTAAGTCCCGAACTAAATTTGTCAATAAAGGTGAAGAATTATGAAAATAAGCTGAACGAATTAGATGAAAGGTGCAAGGAAAGAATCAAAAGAACTTAAAAATAAATCCTAAATGATTTGATCTAAGATAAGTTGATGAGGTTGTTTAGAAGCCCTTGAATTAGATCCTTAATTTTACATTCTGTCTTGGCCAAGGTTTTGGTCAAACCTTAATACAAAAAACCATCATGAATCATCCAAGACATTCCTTGTTGGCAATAGCTCCAATCTCTGTGAAAAACCCTCCAAGTTCGAGAGACAAGCCTACGAGTGGAAGTACAATTAGCAGATAAAGGATACTTCTCTAGTATAATAAGTCCAAAATCTCTGTTGAGAATTAAAGAATCTTGAGTGTCTTAGTTTTAGTCTCAAGGCATTGTATAACCAAACCTCCATCATTCTTCGTAATAGTAAAAAAAATTTTAGTTGACAAAATATATGTTTTTATGTCCATAGGAGCTTTTTCAAAAGAAATATCGGTTAAGACAAGAAATTATGTAGGAATGTATTATATGAATGAACTGCATAGTGTGACTAGGAAGAAATTTTAATGCAGTGTGAATTAAAGTAATACGCCCCGCAAGTGTTAGGGAATTAGTTTTTCAATCGACAAAGCACGTCTTGAGTTATCTAATAGGCACTGAAAATTCACCTTAGAAGGTGTCTTTTTGAAGATGGAAAAGTCCAAGTATTTACCAAAATATTTGCCTTATAAAGAAGTGTGAAAAAACTCTTCGTCAGTAAGAGAGATATTATTTGAGAAATATAAATTTTAGATTTGACAAAAGTGACCCCTGATTTAGACATGTGAATTGATTAACCACATAAATAATAGCATGATAAAAAAGAGACAGTAATTCTATAAGTTAAAATAGTGTCATCGATAAATAAAAGATGTGAAATAAGGGGGTTGTCTATGAACATATAAGGTAAAAAAGGGTTGCTTTTACAAATGCCTTTAGGCGTTAGGAAATTAGTTTTTCAATCGACAAAGTGTGTCTTGAATTATCTAATAGGCACTGAAAGTTCAACTTAGAAGGTGTATTTTTGAAGATGCAAAAGTCCAAGTACTTACCAAAATAATGACTTTATTGCATATAAAAAAAGTCTGTACAAGTTTTCTATCAGCAAGAGAAATATTATTTGAGAAATATAGATTTTAGATTTGACAAAATTGACTTTCTATTTAAAAGGTATGAATTAATTAAGCACATCACTAATAATATGGCAAAAAAAAGGAAGTAATTTCATAAGTAAAAGTAATGTCATCAACAAATAAAAGGTGTGAAATAAAGGAGTTGTCTATGTACTTATAAGTAGGGATGGAGGTTCGGTCGGTTCGGTCTGATTGTTTAATATCGGTTCGGTTTATCGATTTTTGAATTGACAAAAATGACATCCATAATCAAACCGAAATAAATTCGGTTTGATTCGGTTTTTACAAATTCGGTTCGGTTATTTTGGATTTTTATTTCGGTTTGAAGTATTAAAGTAGTTAGCCTCTTTTTTTCATAACTAAGCATTTAAAATTGATGTTTTTTTTTAGAAAAATTATTTTTTTCAAACCTGTTTTTCATTCCCAAATATAAATAACTATAAATAAGTCAACATGGATGAAACGAAATGAAATAATCATAAGCTTAACATAATACATATCGTCATTAATCATTACATATAATATAACCTTGCACAAATAGTCTACAAAACAACACAGAACTCATAAAAATAGTTCAAGAAACTACTTTCTGCATAAATAGTCCATAAAATAGTCCAAAGTCACCAAAATAGTCCATAAAATATTTGAATCACTAAAACAATCCATATAATATTATATATATATATTATTTATTTATAAAATTTTGATTTTTCGATTTAACCGATTTTTTTTTTTTAAAATCGAAAATCGAACCGAAAAATCAAAATTTTAAAATTACAAATCGAATTCGATCCGAAAAATCAAAAAACCGAAATCAAAATTAAATTTTAATTTGATTTTTTGATTTTTTCGGTTTAAACCAAAATATGCCCACCCTACTTATAAGTTGAAAGAGAGTCACTTTTACAAATGCCCATAGGTGGGTAAAAGATTGGAAAAAAGACACTGAGTAACCATTCAGTCAAATAAATACCAATCGAATGGTCAAATAATAAGATTTCTAGATTTGTGCCATTTCGGCCTTCTTTCTTCATTTTCGCTACTTTTCTCGTTTTTGCTACAAAAATTATTATTTTTATTTTATTTTTATTTTATGTGACAGTTAAATATAATTCTATATTCTCCCCCCCTCCCCCTCCCCCGCCCCCACCATATAATGTAGATAGTTAGAATATATAGAAAAAACATCACTGCATTGTAATCTTGCCTAGTTTTATGCATAATGCGTGTGTAGTAAATATAAAATCAATATAATATGTGTATAATTACTGAAAATTTGTATGTTTATTATACATAAATTATATAATAATGATATATTTTCTATACATACAGTGATACATATTGTATGTAATAATGATACAGTTTCTCTATGTATAATATATTTTTTATACATATGTAGTAGTGATACAAATTCTATAAATATGCTGAAAATAGTTGTATACAATAGTAATATAATACTGATAGGCTTTCTTTACGTATGATACATTTTTCGTACATATATAGAAGTAATGCAACTTCTATACATATGCTAAAAACATGTGTATACATTAATGATAGATTTTCTATACAATAATGATACTGTTAATATACATCTTTTTAAAGTAGTTGTAAAAAGATACGAAATGAAACTAGTTTTAAAAAAAAGTCAAAAAATGTCTTCTAAATTTCTTGTGTCATCCCTATCAGTATATTAACTCGATGACCATTTATGTCCTTGTCCTCAAAAGATTCAATGGCAGGCTCATTTAATAAAATGAAACAACAGTTGCTGAAAATACAATACATGATGGTTTGAGTTAGAAGAGGAGGAAAATTGAAATAAACTAAAGTTTCTCTGGCAAAATCCCGCTCTAGTATGTACGAGGTATGATTCCCGACAGATTTAAAGTAATTTAGGATTTCTCGGACAACAATTGTCTTGTCATAGGAACACCTATTCTTTAATTAAATGATAATTTATACAATTACACCAACTTAAGAGGCATACATACCTAAATCTCTTATCTTTTAAAATATTTCATAAAATCTCATATTTCTTCTTTTCCTCTTGATACATATTAAACAAGAAAACAACAAATTTGCATTTATTTAATGGAATAAATCATGTGAGAGAATCTCTTAAATGTCTAAAATTTTTAAAAAATCAAATGAAAAATTTTTCATCAGATCTTACCATTTGCAATTTATAATTTGGTTCAATTTTTTCAACCTCTATTAATTTTTTTCTCTTAAAATTTTAAAGACTTTATTGTGTGCTTCATGTTGACAAACATTCATATTCTTTTGAAGAATTTTTATACTGTAGAAGCTAAAGAGTCTCATAGTTTCCGACGGAACTATAACAACGACGATGACCATTGCAATGGCATTACCCTCTCATCGGCTACTTATCAATCCTTTAAGACAATATGCACTAAGAGAAAAAGGGGGAATTGAGCAATGTTGCTAGGTTTTCAATGAGAACAGTGACAAAGACAATACTAGTGGTGGAGGAATTGTTGGTGTATTTGACTTCTTTTCAATGAAGGTTGAGAGAGTTAATGGTAGTGGTAAAGATGGAGAAGAGGATCACTTCATTAAAACAAATTTCATGATACATACAAATGTATCACTATGCATATGTATCATAGTAAAAAAGAATATATTTTTTTGTTCATGATACATATGAATGTACTTGCATGCTAATATATCATAGTCTACTAATTCATATATAATATGAAGCTTATTAGTATTTGTTCATGAAACATGCAGATATATCTCTGTGTATATATATCATAGTAAAAAAGAATATAATTATTGTTCATGATACATATGAATTTACTTGTATGCGTGCATAATCATCATAATACAAAAGAATATTTTTTTTTATTCATGATTCATATGCATGCATCTACATGCTCATGTAACAAATTTATCAATTTTTATGGATACAGTAGGTTAGTACATGTTTATGATACATATAAATATTTATTCACACAACTATATTGTTCTTTATATCAAAGTCCATCATTTTTATCAAAATGAATTAATATATCAATCACAAGCACCAAGTACACATGCATTAGGCATATGTATCATATAAATGTATTTGATACATACCAAGAACTTGTGTTTCCTTCCCATAATTTAAGGATAATACATATGTGATACGGGTCAAAGAGGCATCTTAGCACTCGAGGCCGTAATGAAAGCTAACACGTGAAGACTCGAGCTTGTGGGGCTGCCCATCCAAGGGAATAAGTCTTGAAGTGTGAAGGAAGCCTCATACACTCCAAAACCGTTCAAGAAGCATACTCCCTTTGTAAGGGCTTATTAAGGGCCTTTTGGTCTTTTTATAATAAGTTAACCTAGCTAATAAATAGAACCTTATTAGGTCATTTCTCTTAGACTTAGATGACATATTTTGATAGCTCAAGAGAGTATCTTGCAAGGTGGATTCCTTGTGGCAAGTGTGGACATCACTTGTGTTGATAACAATCTTGGAAACGGTAGTTGCTTGAGAAGTCCAATTCCCTTGAGGTCCCGTAAGAACTTGGTGTTATTTGTGCGAAGACTTTGGGTGTTGATGTTTAATATACATTTTGGTTCATAAATGTTTATGCATTGTATGTGAAGTTATCTATCTTACTTTCTTGTACCCATTCTTGTTGTTGTTGTTGTAACCGTGTAGTGTTGTCTTGTATCCTTAACTCGTTGGTTATTGTTCTTCTTCGTGTTGTTAATCATAGTTTGGTTGGCTGGTTGGTGTGGTAAACACCCTTATTTATCTCATTTTATTGGTTTCTTGTTGAATCCGAGAGTGGTCATCAAGGTGGTCCTCAGTTCTTTGAACTAGTGGATTATTTTGGTGTATGTTCCGTGTGTTCCTTGTCTTTATTATATCATTTGGTATCAAAGACATCTTTGATTTTGTTCTAACAAGATCAATCTTGGGCTTGAGAGTGAAGAAAAAATAAAATAAAATAAAAAAAAATAGATTTGGTGCTCTTATTGTGTTTGGCCAAAATTATTTTCTAGATCTAGGTGTATTTTGTTGTCTTGGTTTGTTTCTTGTATTGGTTTTCTTTCTCCTCAACACATATTGAGTCTAAGGTCTAATTTCTTGAGCGAAGTTCAAGTGTGTGGTGGTGTTAAGTGGACGATTTTGTTGTTGTTGTGGTGGTGTTTATCTTGTGTTCTTGAAGTTGTGTTGAAGAGGTTGTTGTTGATCTTGAAAACCATATAAAGAAGAGAAGCCTTTTTGTTTTTCTTGAAATCATTTTCAAGACAACACCAAAGTAGTAAGAAGACCAAAGACTTCCAAAAAGTATAACTACCAAAAAGAAGAAAAACACTTTTTAAGGATTGTCCAAAAGGGGAAAGGGGACAAGACATCCAAAAAGGTTGTCTTGCCAATTTGGTGCAAGTAGGTGAAGGACTTTATGAATCTTGAAAGTGGAGTCTAGACTTTGTTCGCCCCATACCTTGGCCGAAATTTTCTTCTTCCACACATGAAATTGAACAATTAGTTTCTTGAAATATTTTTTTTTTCAAATTCAACGACATTACAACGTCCAATAGTTAAGTGCCACATCATCAAGAGCTCAAGAACATTAGATTTCCTCGTTTCACCTTCTTGTTTCTATTGGTTTTCAATTTTTTTGACTCTTATACTAATTGACAACTAGTAAATACCTACTAAGTTGTAGATTAGTTTTTGAGTACGTTCTTCGTGTTAGCGTTGTTTTTTGTGCTTTTCTCATTTATAAATCGTAGTATATTTTTTTGGTTTAAGTTTGCACATTAATTTTTGTGTTGTTTCAAACAAGAATCCACTCCAACCTCGAGCCACAATTGGAACCACGTGACCTCATTGGAGTACAAGCGGGTTATCAACACTTGTGAGACCAATAGCGTGAAAACATCAAAAGTGTGCGCTTAAGAGTTTGCGGACTATTTTGAGACGTTTTTTGAGGATACTTTCTTTTCTAACCTTAACTAGTTTGCTGTTTTTTGTATTTTTGTTTTAGAATTTCTCTTGTTAGGTACTATGGCATTGGAAGAGGTGACCATGAATGATTTGATGGCTGCCATAATGGGTATGAAACACAACCTTAGTCGTTGAATGGAGGGAATGGAAAGAATAATGGGCCGAATGGAAGGAAGAATAGAATGGACGGAAAGCTCTCTTTGCAAGGAGTTGGCTAATTTGGTAGAGCATCCAAGCCTTCCTAATCAAGTTTCCGTGAGTGAACATGCTCCATGTGAGCTACAAGGTAATCAAACTAACTCTTGTACTCTAGTTAATGAGGCTCGTAGCCAACTAAGTGTGAATAATAGTTTGTCTTTAAGTGAGTTGAATGTTCTTTCATCTTGTGGAGATAATGTACAACTTGAAATTGTGGATACACTAGTTAATCCACCTAGTGTTGAATCCATTATACTAAGTGATAGTACATTGTCTTGTGAAAGTCATGAAGACCAACTTGTGTGTGAAAATGGTGATGTTGAACATGTTGGCCGATTGACTAAGGATGAACCTCTAGTTATTTTTGTTGTAGATTAAGCTAGTATACAGGGGATATTTAACCATAATTGTAGTAGTATTGGGGTAAGGAAGTGTGTTTCCAACCTGTACCTATGGACGCTCCACCCATTTGACCTCGATGATCATTTGAAATATGGTGATGATGTCTTTTGGAATGACTTGAATGTGCATGGAATGTATGGCTTTCCTATCTCAGCTTTCATGTCTATTTATTTTTCCAAGAAGAGTCTATGTTTTCCACTTGATAAGCAACTTTTGTTCCTTGTTTCTTGTCATATTTATGTGGATAGACTAGTTGATTCTTTCTTAGGAGGGTATTCGGGTAAGAGAGATGCTTGGTTATATGTGAAGTTTGATCCACCTTGGCAAGATACTATAATTGATTACACTAACCCTAAACCTCATACCTTGAGGAACTTGTGTTTGCTTTTCCTTCCTATTGTTTTGCAAGGTTCGGATTTGAGGACGAATCCTTTCCAAGGAGGAGAAGATGATACGGGTCAAAGAGGCATCTTAGCACTCGAGGACATAATGGAAGCCAAGACGTGAAGACCCAAGCTTATGCGGCTGCCCATCCAAGGGAAAAAGTCTTGAAGTGTGAAGAAAGCCTCCGACACTCCAAAACCGTCCAAGAAGCACACTCCCTTTGTAAGGGCTCATTAAGAGCCTTTTGGTCTTTTTGTAATAAGTTAATCTAGCTTATAAATAGAACCTTATTAGGTCATTTCTCTTAGACTTAGATGACATATTTTGAGAGCTTAATAGAGTGTCTTGCAAGGTGGATTCGTTGTGGCAAGTCTGGACATCACTTATCATAACAATCTTGAAAACAGTGGTTGCTTGGGAAGTCCAATTTCCTTGAGGTCCCATAAGAACTTGGTGTTATTTGTGTGAAGACTTTGGGTCTTAATGTTTAATATACATTTTGGTTCATAAGTGTTTATGCATTGTATGTGAAGTTATCTATCTTACTTTCTTGTACCCATTTTTGTTGTTGTTGTTGTAACCGTGTAGTGTTGTCTTGTATCCTTAACTCGTTGGTTGTTTTTCTTCTTCGTGTTGTTAATCATAGTTTGGTTGGCTGGTTGGTGTGGTAAACACCCTTATTTATCTCGTTTTGTTGGTTGCTTGTTGAATGCGAGAGTGGTCATCAAAGTGGTCCTCGGTTCTTTGAACTAGTGGACTATTTTGGTGTATGTTCCGTGTGTTCCTTGCCTTTCTTGTATCAATATGTTTGAAATCTAATATATGAGATATATTTATCATACATATGTATCAAAAAAAATCAGTGCTACATATATATATATGATAAGATCTAATGTAAAGTTTTAATTTTTCTTCTATTTTAGAGATTCTCTCGTATGATTTACTCTCTTAAATAAATGTAATTACGTTACTTTCTTATTTAACTGATCGATTGGTTTAAAATGTATCAAAGACGATATGTATCAAGACTTAAAATATGTATAACAAAATGAGATATATGAAATTTTATTTAATTAGGCAAATTGTGATAAAAAATATTAGTAGCTACTTAACTTATGGGATTTAAAGTTACCCTTTAATAAATTGACTAAGCAGGACTAATAATATTGGGTGATTTTTTTTTTTTATACAATTTACAATAATTTCCCTTCTAATTTTGTAATCGTATTACATAGGGCAATGAGGTAGAATTGAGTAATATAGTCCCTGATATATTGGCCAATAATGATATTGATTCTACTGATTTTTTATTAAACACCTTTAACATTCAATCAATTATAGTGTGCACTTTTTGATTTTTTTTTGAAAAAAATCTTCACAAATATGACGACTTATTAATTGTTAATCAGCTAATTAGCAATCAATTATATCAAATTTGTACTATTACTTCATATTTGAAGATAGTGTAATTCTATAAATATTCTAAATACAAATTATTTCACGTTTTAGTTGATCCACAATTGACGGTGATGATGATAAGAAGAAAGAGGAGCAATAATACTTTTAAGGGCAAACGACATAAATTTCGATAGTTTGGAGCTTAATTGCAGAAAATTCCTACATTTGCATAATTACTGAAAATCCAATTTTGAATCTGTTGAGACACTTAATTAGCTTCCAATTCATCTAGTGAAGATGAATTTTTTTCTTTGTAACGATACATAATTAGTTCATGATACATTTTTTTGATTTTGAGTCTACCAAGATACATAATTAGCTCCCGATACATCCAAGAAAGATACATAATTAGTTGAAATTCTTATAATTACTTTGTAAGAGTGAGAATTTGTATTATTATGATAAGTTAGTATGTATGCTTATGTTATTTTTCCTACTTTTAATATTGTTGGGTTATGATTTTTTTTCTCTGTGGATAAATAAAACCCCAATTTAGACTAGCTTACTTTTGCTTATAGGCCCACTACTGTGGGACATATATAAGACTTTCTTAGGTCTTATCCATTCATCCATCCATCCATCCATTCATATCCATCCATCCATCCATCCATCCATCTATCCATCTATCCATCCATCCATCCATCCATCCATCCATCCATCCATTCATAATTAAGGTTTGACTAAAAATCCTTTTCGACATCATCCCATTTCGAGGACTCACAAAAATACCCCGGGCGGTGCCACAATCCGTTTGACGGATAACAATGTGTTGAACTACTTCAAAAAGTCCGTGAGTGAGATATCCAGCGTTTGATGTTCGTACAACAGTATCCACAACTCCTTTACGGGCTCCATAGCAAGAAATGATGTATTCTGTTAAAGAGAGTCCTTCACGCAAATTGCTTTGAATAGGTAAATCAATCATTTATAACTTTGGACTATCAACATTAAAGCAATAGTAGAACCTATCAACATTAACTAAGAATTTGAGCTATAATTATAACCCACACACACTTGCACCCTAATCAAGTATAACCCCAAGAGGTAGATCTAGCAAATCATAAAGATAATGAACCCAAATAGACCAAGATTTCCATCAAAGTTTTTCATGAAAAATAAAGATAGGACAAATTACACTTCAAAATCAAATGAATCTTCAATGGAAGAAGCCAAATCTAAACTTTGGAGTTCCTCTAATTAGTCCTTGCCTTAAATTAGTACAAATTTAAGCTCCAAGCTCCAAGAGATTATAAACCCTCTACTAAACTAAGAACGGATAGTGTCTAGATAAAAGATGGTGAAAATGAGTTAAAATTCCCTATTTATGCCCCAATTTCACATTTGCTTAATATTATAAAAATGCCACCTTGCTTTTGATCTTCTTAAGCAGATGGAGAGCAGATGAAAGGTAGGTGGAAAGCAGATGCAAAGTAGATGGCCCTTTACTTTTATATTTGACCTCCTTTTGACTTGTAAGACTTGCTCATCTTCCATTTTCAACTTTTCCTACACAAATGAGCATTAAGTATGAGATAACTAACAAATCAACGAAAATTAATAGAAAAATCATAATAATTTAGGATTAAAAGGTACTAGAAAGTTGTCAAATGATGGCTTATCAACACCCTCAAACTTAAACTATTGCTTGTCCTTAAGCAATCAATAGCAATTCAAAGAGATTGGATATTTAACTCAAATCCACCCAAAAGAAAGCTATAGTAAAGGAATAATCCAACAAAGCTCTTTAAATAATTTCTAACATGTCATGGCAGCAAGTAAACCAAATTTTTTCAATAAGCACATATTTATGAAGCAAGGATGCATGTTTGTATCAAATGAACCTTCCAAATCAATGAAGCATCTTAAGATGAAACACAAAATTTTTAAAAATTATCTCAATCTTCACAATGCAACTTACTTCACCCATTACCCAAATCGAGAGTAAAACTTCACCCTCTACCCCAAAGTATCGATGTCGCTCACATCCAAGAGTTAGCTACACGCACACAAAATACATAAAAATTTCTAAAGGAGCTCAAATAATGAAAGAATTCACACTCACTCTCGCAAAAAAATTCAAGAATAATGAGTAGAACCATAGACTTGCCCTTTGTGTTTTTCGTTACTAATGTAGACTTACCTAGTTTGTAATCACCAAGTTCTTGCAGATCAAAATGAAGACTTATGGTGTAGGAAGGAATATCTATGGATCAAGTGACTAAAATACCTCATTCAATGCAATTTCTCAACCCTTTATACCCCAAAAATTTCAAACTATCCACCTTATTCTCCTTTAAATCATTTCCTATTTTTCCCAACCTTTTTTATTAACATTTACCAAACAATTCAAAGCCACCATTTTCTTTCTTTCTTTCTTTCTTTCTTTCTTTCTTTCTTTCTTTCTTTCTTTCTTTCTTTCTTTCTTTCTTTCTTTCTTTCTTTCTTTCTTTCTTTCTTTCTTTCTTTCTTTCTTTCTTTGACTTTTCAAGAGACTTTCTAACTTTGAGCTCCTCTTAGCCCCCCCTTTTATCTCATTTTTCTTCATAGTCTATGGGCTCGACTATATATCTTTATCATTAAGTTTGTCTCTTATTTATTAAGCTTATGAATTGACCACCTTACATACACCTTTCTTGACTCATCTTAGCACATCATATTAATCCCCCCAAACTTGGAGTATGAACCACCCTTACATTACTCTGCCAACTACACAAATCCCCCAAACTTAGGCTTTCGCCTATATTTCACTACCTTAAATCATTCGATGCATCAAAGGAGGTTGAGTGCCAAAAGAAATATTTTAAAAAGGCTTAGGTGTTTTACCAAGGTTATCATTACAACAATAAAGAAAATGGGCAAAAAGGCTCAAAGAGGTTAACTAGAGAACGATGTTAAGGTGGGAATTTGGTCATGTGATGGGTCAAAAATGGCCTCGGGTTATTCTTCAAATCAAGATTGTCTAGAATTTTTCTTTGAACACACTCGGGGCAAGTTCTAGACTACACATATGTACAAAAATTATTCAAATATCTCACCACACATGACATCGTATTCATAGAGAAAAAAGTTAATCTCCCAACCAATTTGAGCAATTTGAGATTAATAAGTTACTCCGAGTCAAGGACTCATCCTTGTAACGAGAGATCCAAAAATCAAATTTAATGGCCTCACTCAAAAGAAAGCTGAAGAACATCCTTGATTTTTTTTTTCAAAAAGAAAACTATAATTTTTTGTTTTTTTCTCAGAATCATTTCATTTCTTTCCAATGACATTTTGAAAGAATTTTTGAGCCTTTGCCTCTTCCTAAACAATTAAAAAAAAACTTTAGATGAATGCAAGGCAACATTATCATTACACTTCATGGGATTCTTTCCTCACAACTTCATATATCGTCCATTTAGTTCATAAAACACTTATGGCATCAATAGAAACACAAACGATCTTTTACCCTTAAGAATGGAGTCACCCAATATATCATAGGTCAAGGCAAACATTCATGTCCCTCGGGTTACTTAGACTTTACCCGGAGATGCTATGATAAGCACACTAATCGATCACACCATGGACAAAACATTTATCCACAATTTCAATCAAAAACCACTGATTATACAACTTTTAAGACAAATTGGACTCAAAGACATACTCCAAAAATAATCACACAATGACTCAAATTTTTTTACGTTAACCTTTACAAGCATATAACATTTCTTTCTTATTGACATTTTAACAAACATGTGGTGTGCATGTAAACTAAGAGCTTGAATAGGTAAAATAACAACACATGTGAACAAGCCCAATACACCAATTCATCACCAAACATACCACTTGTAAACATACTAAGCCAATTAAATCACCTGCAACTCAATTAAGCAAACAAACCTCAAGTGGGTATTTTATCAAACACATGATGTGAACTTGTGTATGAAAGCAAGACTTTTGCAATTTAGCATTTGAAATAAGGCACACATTTAAAAATCTTCATCCCAATAACCACATTCTACCAAAGTAAGCTCAAATGAATTAAATGCAAACCAAAAGAAACCATGAAACGTGGTCATCATTCGTATTTTAAAGATCATACCTTGTAAGCTTGCTAAAGAGAGGAAAGTGATGAAAAGAAAGTCAATATATTTATCTGGGGTTTTATTCTTGAGGTCCCATTCCAACTTGTGTTTTCACCTACAAACACTCATAAACAAGGTACAAAATGAATTAAAAATGTTTGAAAACATCAAGAAAAATTCCTTGGGTTGCCTCCCAAGAAGCACCTTAGTTAAAGTCGCGGCACAACATCTTTTGCCTATCAAATTTATGTCTCCATTTGGAAGACTTAAAATGGTGGCCCAACTTTAGATCAATACATCTTTGAGGTATTTTGGAAAAAAGTGAGGACACAATGAAATATTTTCTACCTCGCTACTTTGAAGATTTAAACCTTTTACCTAACTTCACATCAAACCTTCTAATAGGCTCGTTGGGTATTGGTGAGAGCATAAAAAATTCGCTTGTTACACACCAAATTTTGCATTTATTGGCCTTCAAGTGAGGGGCTTCATTTTTCCCTTTTGGAATGACAAACTCCAAAATGTAGGGATTTTCCTCCTCATTTCCAAAATTTATCATTTTCTTGGGTGGTTCGACTTCCATCAAATCCACCAAGCATAATGTTGAAAAATGGTTCGAGTGAGGTCTTCTCCCTAATTTTGGAGTTGCATCCATTTTGACATTCTCTCCCCAAAATAGACTAGATCCTTCACAAAGGATTTTCTTGGTTTTTTCTTTCGACTCTAGTGCTATTTCCTCAATCTTGGCATCATATCTCATGATTGGTTGAAATTGTTGGGAAATCACCGAGGATTCATCAACATTGAGCTCATTTAGAAGAGTGGGCATACCCATGATATTTGAAAAATTAGCCTCCATACCTACTTCCTCTATTCTTTTGATTTTCTTTTTATATGCCTCCACGACTTGATGCATGAGATGTATGTTATCCCTCATTGATTCCACCCGATTCAAGATAAGTTGAAGCATTGCTTCAATACAATTATTCTGGTGCTTTGTTCTTCCTTTTCTTCATCATAAGAAGAACTAACAATCGGGTTAGCATAATGAGGGCAGGGGGTATTTGGGAAATCACTCCAATGTCCATCTTGACCACCATATAAAGAACAATCATAGTCCTGATAGGATTGAGATGGTGCACATATCTCTCTCCGAGGAGCATATCTACAATCTCGCCAAAAGTAGGGTCCACTACAATATGGACATGGATCGTCAAGATAATATTTCCAACCACCAAACTCACATTCATTCCACGATGCCACAGTAAGAAATAAACAAAAATAAAAACTACCTAACACAAGAAACAAAAGAAAATCACAAACAAATATTTACAAGTTTGAATTCAAGCAAGTAAGCTAGAATTCCAAACTAGCTCAATACGCCAAATTATTCCCCAGTAACGATGCCATTTTTGATAACGATCAACTTACACATCAATTTAATGCAAGGCGGGCATCGTAAATATATTTACCCAACTAGGAGTCGGGGTCGAATCCACGAGGGACAATATGAGTGGCAATTGAGTAACTTCGAAATGACAGCTACTAGCTAAGTTTAAACCTATGGTACAAAATAGTTTGGGTGATTTTCAATCTTTTCAAATGTGAACATAATTCTTGGGCCTTTAAGGGACTAATTCGAGACTAAGAATAGATTAGAGGGTAATCACTAAGGAATGGATCTTGGGTTTATGATTTCCTAGGGGAAAATTAGTATGTGCGGATAAATGAAAGTAGCATCCAATTCAAGTTAATGCATGAGTGGTAGGCTAGGTTAGAGGGTTACAATGTTAGCTTTTCAACAAAAAATAAAAAATGTCACCTATGTATTCTTTCGAATACCTCATGGGTGTTGCCAACAATTTCACCCAAAAACTCAATTGGGAATCACTATTTCTAGGATGATGCCCAAGGTATAGTCAACCTCAAAATCACCCTTATGTCTAAGATAGTTAAAATTAGCGAACTATGACTCTAAATTATCTACTAGGTTCCCACATCCCTCTTTCAAGGATAAGGTGGGTTATAAAAGTTCACCCGAACCCCTCTTTGAAGGATGGTTTGAACTTTTAAGAGCTTGAGATTTTCATCCATCAAAACCATTTGGGTATTTGCGGCTTTGTTCCACAAATCTCAACCAATTTAATCAAGCAATAGTAGAACCCATCAACATTAACTAAGAGTTTGAGCTACAATTATAACCCACACACCCTTGCACCCTAATCAAGCATAACCCCAAGAGGTAGATCTAGCAAATCATAAAGATAATGAATTCAAATCGACCAAGATTTCCATTAAAGTTATTCATGAAAAATAAAGATAGGACAAACTACACTTCAAACTCAAATGATTCTTCAATAGAATAAGCCAAATCTACACTTTGGAGTTCCTCTAATTAATCCTTGCCTTAAATTAGTACAAATTTAAGATCCAAGCTCCAAGACATTACAAACCCTCAACTAAACTAAGGATGGATAATGCCTAGATAAAAAATGGTAAAAATGAGCTAAAATCCCCTATTTAAGCCCCAATTCCAAATTTGCTCAATATTACAAAAATGCCACCTTGCTCTTGATCTGCTTAAGCAGATGTAGAGTAGATGGAAAGCAGATGGAGAGCAGGTGGAAAGAGGATGCAAAGCAGATGACCCTTTACTTTTCCTTTTGACCTCCTTTTGACTTGAAAGACTTGCTCATCTTCCCTTTTTAACCTTTCCTACACAAATGAACATTAAGTATGAGATAAATATCAAATTAATGGAAACCAATGGAAAAAGCGTGATAATTTAGCCTTAAAAGGTACTAGAAAGTCTTCAAATGATGGCTTATCTGATGTACATGGAGATAAACTTGAAAGGATTAGTCAACTGTCCTCTCAACATAGCTATTCTATTTTAGACGAGGTAGTTTCTGAAGCGCTTAAAGTTAAAACTATCAAACAGTTAATTGAATGCAGGATGCGAGTAATGCTATTTCATTAATTTCAATATTAAATTATAATGCGATAGTGAATATTTTTTAAACTATGTTACTTTAATAAATATACGAAAGGAGCTTCTATGTTGCTGTGACCATATTGCATATAGATCTTGATAAAAAAGGGGTCATACCTAAGCTGCAAGAATTGCAGTAAGATGATTGATGAAATTAATAGAAATTTTACTGCAAAACATGTGAAAGTCTTGAGATATCTACAATTTATAAGTTTTAGAAAAATCATCATTACGTAAAACTATAATTACAATAAATAAAGTTGTACTCAAACATGCCTTGTAGGTATAAATTATTCTTGAAAGTAGCAGATCTTGCAGACATTGACTTTATTACTTTATTATTTTGGGAGCAACATGCGATGAAACTTATAAGGAAGATTGCCACTGAATTAGTGAAAGGATTACTTGAAGTAAAAAAATAATAAAGCCATATTTGAATATATTTGTTTTACCTCTTCTAATATCAATATTTATTTTAGAATGTTGGTGTATCTTCATATCAATTGGAATTGGATAACATTTTGGATAGAGAGGTCATTTTTAAAGTGGTCACAAGAAGGCCAACATAGATCAACAAGATGAAGTCTACACTGTTCTTAAATTTAGTAATGATAAGGATCTCATCAAGCAATATCGTTCCTCTCCAAGTGAAGAAACATGCACTGTATGTTCATATCACTTTCAGACAAATTGAATTTGTTGGTTTATGTTAAAATAAATTAACTTAGAATATAGATTGTTGTTGATATTATTATTTTTCTTTCACAGTATCTAGAGTTCAATCATGAACAACTTGCTCCTAGAGATAATGATTTAAAGGTGATTTCGACACACACTTATATGTAAATATATAGTTCATTTGTTAATGTTCATAAAGATGCCTGATTTTGACATTTTTTTTTTACTTAAATTTCAGAATTTTCTAGTTGAGAATGAAGTGAAATTTGCTTCAAATACCTCTGCAAAGAGAAGTTGATCTGAGCGTGAATCGCTTGTGGTAAACGTGATGAAGATCCAGTGCACAACTCTCCAGCAGTAAGAAAAAAAGAGTCATAAAAAAGAGAAAATAACATAGCCACAAATCATTTAGGAGACTTGAATAAGATACATTCTGTGGGATGTCAACTTTTCTATTTTCAACATTGTTTTTTATTTTGGACGAAATGTTTTGATAAATTTTCAGTAATTTATTAGTAATTTTATGATTCCGTAATTGTATTTTAATTTGTCAGCTATTGATGATCTTTTGCTACAATAACTAATTCATATAGTTTTTTGGTACTGCAATTTACGCAAACTCCAATCTTTTACAACTGTTTGTTAAAGTTATATAGAAGCCTTCTTATTTTTACTTTTATTTTTTGGTCACAAAGAATTTTTAAGCATCATTCATTTTTATATGACATTAAATTCTTCAACCTATATAGGTCATATCTGTAGTCCTAAATACTTGAAACCAGTCACTTATTAAGTCTTTTAATGTAATGATCTTCCAGGTCATTTTCTGTATTTTTTCCTTATTTTTGTCGATTAGAGCTTTCCTATAGCTTCCCAAGTCATTTATGACTTGTTAGAGCTGACATTTTAGTTACCGGACAGTTCGTTTGATTTTTAGATCCAATTTCCTATTTTGAAGTTATCACAACCCGAATCAGGGTCTGACCGTGACAGGCATCTCAAGTCCTACATGGATCGGAGATCGCCCCCTGTACCTAACTAAGAGAACACAACATCCCTAATGTCAGATGAATTTAGAACATATAACAAGATAGCACAAGATAAGATCAAAGAATAAAAGATAAGTCTATGACCGATAACCAATAACCGGCCAAAACAACCGACCAACATCACCCAAGTCCACAGTAATCCAACAAAGCCTTCTAACAAAAGAATCAAAATCATTATTGGTTGGGACATGTCCCCGACTCAGACAATGACAATGAAAATGATAATGAAAACTCTTAATTCTAATTAATGATAAGAACTGATGAAATGTCTAAGCCTTCCAAAGAAGGGAGGCTCACCACTTCACCACGATGAACCGAACCGATCCACCTAACTCTGCACAGAAAAAGTAGAAGTATCTCCGATGCCTGCAGCGTGTGGGGATATTGTGTCTAAAGGCGATTAATGGGGTGAACACTAACATATAAATCAGGGATGAGGATGACATAATGCCATGATCAACAATTAAAAATTGTTCAAAACCAATGCACAAGATCAAATGCATATATATATATATATCACATGCCGGAATAGGGAAACAAGGCTTAACATGTACTTTAAAACCTTAGACTAGATTGTGTAGCTCAACTATCTTAACATAAGAAGACATCCACAGGCTATATGGTCCCAGCTCTCCCCCAGCTTGTAGGGCCCCAGTACGTGTGGCCGCAGGAACCAGAGGGTATACATATGCACTATGGGGGACTCGAACCTCCCGGCATATCAAGGTGACACAAACACCAAATCATGTATTATAATGTGGGGGACTCGAACTTCCCAATCATGTGATAATTATAAGGGAGACTCGAACCACCCAATCATATAGACCCTCTCATCGGCAATTGAGATTTTCAATGTTGATCCCTCGGGACCTTCACTTTTACGACTCAGCTACATAACCCTCATTAAAGCCCAATTGAAACTAGTATCACACATTCCTATTCATTGAATCACATTACACATTAAGGCATGCATTGTTGGTATCGTTATACCAACTATAATTGCAAGATAATATCAACATGCCAAACGAGTTACATCACTTAGGGAAATTCACAACCCCCTTGGTTCAATTATACATTAACTTGGGAATTACACAACCACTTAAGGTTCAATTCAAAAATTATTATGCTTCATTGAATTTTCACATCATGCAATAATTCAAGAGTAGTTCAATATGCATACTTTTCATATTTAAAACCAATTTAAAAATACGGGGTTGGGGTCATAACCACTTCAAAAGTCACAAGTTTGGGTAAATCACAATCCCCTTGTTTATTCACCACGCCCATGCATCCCACACATTTAAAACCATAATTAAAGCATGAGAAGTCATATGTAAATGGAAAAACATTGTTCAACAACAAGCATTAAAAACCCTCAACCTATGTTTCAAAACAAAAATTCATATCTCATGAACAGCACTTTAAATTACACGCTTTTACAAAATTAGCTGGGAAGAGTAACATGCCTGAAATATCCAAGTTTATGGAGAGATTCCACCCTTGAGATCTTGGATGACCTACTTCTTGGAAACCCAAAGTAAATCTACTTGAGAGATTTGAGAGAGATTTAGAAGTGTTTGATTATGTTGTGAATGAGAAATAACCCTTCTTAAGTGCTTTATGAATGTGGGGTTTTAATTGGGAAAGAAGGAACTGGTCCAAAGTGCCCTCAACTTAAAAACTACAATCTAGTCGTCAGTTACTACGGGTCACTATACGACTCATAAGGTTTCATTATGACTCGTTATCATGAGTTGTAGCCAAGACAGTTTCTAGGACACCCACACACTGTTGACCCTATGACTCAACTGCTGCGACTCGTAATAGGACCATACGACTCGTAGGGTATAGTCGTAGTCAACACATAACCCATTTGGGGTAAATACTGGACATCCTACGATTTGCCCCCAATGACTCATAATAATTCCTTACGACTCTTAGTGAGCCACTCATACTCAGAGCAGAACTTAGTCAGACACTTACTATTTATGTTACAATTTGAGTCCTATGACTCATCAAGATTTCTATGACTCATAAGGTAAATCATAGTCAAGGCAGTAGGGATAAATTTCAAAAATTTTGAAGGACCAAAAACTCGGGGTGTTACATACCCCCTTAGGATCATTCATCCCCGAATGATAGGACATGATATTTATTAGCACGAATTGACTCCAAAAAAAACCACCCTTACCGTTAACCAAGATAGAAAATAAAGATACCAAGGAAATCACAATTTCTTTTACCAACGTTAGAAAACAAAGATGCTATGGGATATACATACCTCAAGCACAACTTTTTGAAGTGGGGAATAAGAACAGATACTTGGACTTCATGTACTCCTTGGCTTCCCAAGTATCTTTCTCAATCATTTGGTTCCTCCAAAGAACCTTTACAGAAGCCACATCCTTGGTCTGCAATCGACGGACTTGCTGATCCAAATTCTCAATCGGGAATTTATCATAGGACAAAGAATCTGAAATACCCACCTCCTCTAAAGGAACAACCGTCGAAGGATCACCCACACACTTTCTCAACAAAATATGAAACACTGGATGAATGGATCTCAAACTAGAAGACAACTCCACTTTATATGCAACCTTACCAACTCTATTCTAAACCATGTACAGACCAATATATCAGGAATTGAGGTTCCCATTCTTTCCAAACTGCATCATTCCCTTTATGGGAGACACCTTCAAGAACACCCAATCACCAACACTGAACTCCAACTCCCTTCACCTCATATCTGCGTAGGAGTTTTGGCAACTTTGGGATGCTTTAAGTCTATCCCAAATTACCTTCACCTTCTCCATGGCTCGGTGAACCAAATCAGGGCCAAATAACTTATTTTTACCAACCTAAAACCATCCAATAGAAGACCTACACCTTCTCCCATATAAGGCCTCAAATAGGGCCATATCAATGCTAGAGTGATAACTATTATTGTAGGCAAATTCCATGAGAGGTAAGTGGTCAACCCAACTTCCACCAAAATAAAATTCACAAGATCGAAGCATATCTCCCAAGGCCTGAATGGTCCTCTCTTCTTGACCATCCATATGCAGGTGAAAAATGGTAGTAAGGGTTACCTTAGTCCCCAAACCTCTCTGAAACAACCTCTAAAAGTGAGATAAGAACTGGGTATCTCAATCAGACATGATGGAAACTAGAGCACCATAAAGTTTTATGATCTCCTCAATGAACAACTTGGAATAATCCTCAAAAGAGAAATTGGTCCTCACTGGCAAGAAGTGAGCATACATAGTCATTCTATCCATGATAACCCAAATTGAATTAAATTGCTGGAGAGACCGTGGAAGATTGGTAAATCTATATTAATTATTTCCCATTTCCATACCGGCAGCTTAATCTCTTGAGTCAACCTACCGGGCCTCAAGTTCTCCACCTTCACTTGCTGACACACCATGCACTTTGCCACAAAATTGGCCATATCCTGCTTTATATTATTCCACCAAGAAATCTCTTTAAGATCATGATACATTTTTATCGAACTAGGATGAATCGTATAACACGACTCATGAGCTTCAGCCAAAATTCTTTTCCGCAACCCATCAATATCAGGAACACATAATCTGCCTTAGTATCTCAATATGCCATTACCATCAATCTCAAAAACCATTACCTTTTGCCTACCCACATCATTCTTGATTATCATTGAGATAGGGTTCAACACCTACTTCTCTTTTACCCCGACACCAAGAGATGACTTCGCCACCTCTTGAACAATCACACCACCACCCTCAGAATCTAAGAAACGGACTCCAAGATTAGATAACTGTGAATATCCTTCACCAAATACCACTTCTCCTTATCCATATGAGATAAAATTCCCATGGGCAACCTGCTAAGAGCATCAACAACCACGTTAGCCTTACCTAAATGATAGTGAAAACTCATGTCATAGTATTTGAGCAACTCAGGCCATCTCCTTTGTCTATGATTTAGCTCCTTCTGAGTGAACACATATTGCAGGCTCTTATGATCAGAATAAATATCAACAAGGACCCTTATACAAATAATGTCGCCCGTTCTTTAATGCAAACACCACAACCAATAATTCTAAATCGTGAGTCAAGTAATTCTTATCATAAACTTTCAACTGTCTAGAAGCATAAGAAACTACCTTGCCATGCTGCATCAACACACAACCCAATGCCACCCGAGATGCATCACAATATACAAAAAACCATCAATGCCCTCGGGCAGAGTCAAGGCTGGGGCTGATGCTAACTTATTCTTCAACTTCTCAAAACTACCCTCACAAGCATCAGACCACAAGAACTTTACCTTCTTCTATGTTAACTTACTCAATGGAGAAGCAATAGAAGAAAAACTTTCCACAAACCTTATACAATAACTAGCTAAACCCAAAAATCTCTGAATATCGGTTGGAGTCGTGGGTTAGGCCACTTCTTAACCACAATAAAGTTTTGGGGATCCATCATGTTCCTTTCACTTGAAACAACTTGACCTAGATAAGTCACAACATTCAACTGAAAATCATACTTAGAGAACTTAGCATACAAATGTTGATCCTTTAGGGTCTGCAACACAAGGCAAAAGTGATCGGCATGATCCACCTTATTCTTTGAATACATCAAAATATCATCAATTAAGACAATAATGAACAAGTCTAAAAATTGATGGAAAAATTGATTCATAATATCCATAAATGCTGCCAGGGCATTAGTCAATCCAAAGAATATAAAAAAACACTCAAAATGACCATACCAGGTCCAGAAATTAGTCTTAGGGATATCCGCCTCGATATTATTCAACTGATGGTACCTAGACCGAAGATCAATCTTAGGAAAGTACTTATCACCCTAAAGATGATTGAAGAGATCATCAATCCTAAAAAATGGATACTTATTCTTCACAGTTACCTTGTTCAATTGGCGGTAATTAATACACATCCAAAGGAAACCATCCTTATTATGCATGAAGAGTACAAAAGCATACCACGGAGACACACTAGGGTGGATAAAACCCTTATCCAAAATATCTTTAACTGCTCCTTGAGTTCTTTCAACTCAGCTAGAGCCATTTTATAAGAAAGGATAAAAATTGGACGAGTGTATGAAAGAAGATCAATCCTTAAATCAATTTCCCTATCAGGAGGAATACCAGGAAGATCATTAGGGAATACCTCAATAGAATTCATAACATGGACTAAGTGATAGAGGCACCCTTTTAAAACTAATTTTTGGGCTCTAATATATGAAATAAACTTTCGCTTAGGTACTAGGGAACTACCTTCCCATTCAATCACCAGCTTATTAGGGAAATAAAAACTGCCCCTTTGGGTCCGACAATCAAGAGACGTATAACCCTAATGCAATAATCCATCCCAAAAATCACATCAAAGTCTAACATATCCAACTCTATCAGATATACCAAGGTCTACCTACCATAGACCAATATCACACAACACCTATAGAATTTTTTAGCCACAATGGAGTCACCCACCAGGTAGGACACAAAAAAGGGGTCTGAAATACACCCAGGGTCAAAACAAAAATAGATAGCCACATAAGGGGTCACATAAGAGAGGGTAGACACAGGATCAAGCAGACAATATACATCATGAGAGAAAAATTTGAGTTTACTGGTAAGAAAAATGAGGGACGCCTTAGAATCCTAGCGAGTGGAAAGAGCAAATAGACAGTTCCGACCAATGCCGGAGTCGAAAGCAGAAGCAACACCCATTGGTGTAAGAGCTGATGAAGTAGAAACAAGAATCTTATTTGATCCAGAATCAAACTTAAAAGGAAAATCCCTCTCTATATAGCCAATTTAACCATATTTAAAAAACTTATTCCTCTTCTCTTCACAAATACCACAATGCATCTTGCCATAGAATCTACAAGGAGGATACTATAGAGCTGATTGGGCCTTATTAGACTGAGGTTGGTATGTTGGCACTCTAAAACCACTATCATACTGAGAACGATAATGTAACACCCTGCTTTTTTGACCTAGACTTTGAATCATCGTTCCTACATATGTAAACTTTAATCCCATGTAGGTATTTGAATACATGTGTCATGATCATTAAGTTATTTTTAAGAATGCTTTTGTGGTGAAAAATGTTCATGGGAATAACTTAGATCGAAGTTGAGCTAAGAGCCTTTGATTCGGCCAAATCTTTGTATTCGATTCTACAAGGGTTAACTTTGAATTTTATATTCACATTTTACTGTGAGATCAACTTAGTACATATTATGTTTGGTTTTTGTATGTTTATGCATTCATGCATAGGATATTTTTTTATTCATATCACTGAGTTATGTCAGTTTCTATCACATATTTTTATACCCAGTATTCATACATGACCCTCAACCCAATTTTGTAGTATGTCTAGCGTTACATGAGATTTGCATTCCGTATTCATGTTTTATAGCCTCCCAACTTTATTTCTACTTATTTCACAAAAGTAATGCTTTAAGAAACTAAGTGTAGTGATTCACCAACTTATTAGATTATGTTGTTATTCAAGTTTTAAGATAGTCCAGCTTTCAGTTTATCTCAGTCTCTTGGTGAGTCTACTAGCACTTAACATGCATGTTTTAAGATTACGTATCTACTCAGTTTTACTTATTGCATTCACCCCCGCTTACTTAGTACGTTCCAAAGTAATGATCCATATATATGTCTATGTGCTACATTGTCTCGTAATGCAGGTACCAGTTATAGCCTACACATCATAATTACACAATTGCAGCTTCCAGCCAGGAGGTGATGAGTTCTTCTATTTTGGGGACTCTAGTTAGTTTTAGTTTATGTACTTTTCTTTAATTATTCATATGTATTGATTTGTGGTAGTTGGAGGCATGTCCCAGCTATCTATAGTCAGTATAGTAGAGGCTTCATAGATAGTCAGTTAGAGTCATGAAATGTAAATTCCAGTTTTCTCTTCAGTTTTATCTGATTATAAACTTTATTAGTGTTATTCTTATTTAGATTTCCTTATGATTATGTTTCCACACAACAAAATTAGCTATTTTATATGTTCTAAATCAGTTGTTCAAGTATCATGCCAGTTCATGGGTTAGCATGGGATCACTTGTGGTTCCAAGCACCGTGTTACGACTAAGGGGTAGTCTTTGTTCATGACAAACTTAGTATTATAGCACAAAGTTCAAATGTACTAGGGTGTCTAGTAATGTTTTGTAGAATGGTAAAGAGATAGCTGTACTTTTCTTCGAGAGGCTACAGGGCATTTAAGAAATATTTCCCTTCTTTTATGTCTCAGATCATATAGTAAAAGTGTTCTTTAAGAAATTTATGCAGATTCCTATGTTACTCCATTATTTCCAACTCTACCTTATCCTTGAGGCAACAAAAGTAGCCAAGTTTAGATCCTTATAGATAGAGTTTTCTCAGATAGTCCCCACAGATAGTTATAGAATTGTATGCAGGCTCGAAACTATCCCATTAGTGCCTTTATGTTCCAAAGTATGAAGGATTTCAGTCATGTTCATGAAAATTGTGCACTAAGCCAAGGTCAAATGTGCCCTCAGATTCCTTCTTAGAACCCTCCGACAACATATGAGCTAGAGTTAGAAGCATGAATCCAGAAGTTTAGCAGTAGTAATATGGGGATAATATTATCTAAATTTAGCAGATTATGTATCCATAGGGCTAGTTGAATGAAAGGTGAACCAGTAGGCTTTAAATAGTGCATGCAAGGATTTAAGTATGTTGATTCAAAATTATATGCTATTGATGTAGGGTATGTTTAGGCGTAATGATAATTCTTATGGGGTAGAAAAAAATATCAGTTTAGAGATGTGATACTAGTAGGCTATGATGGAAGTAGTATGGTTCATAAGAGTTTATGAATATCCATGTTATGTGTTAGAATATAAGTTGAATCTTTAATGATTGGGTAAATAGAAAAAAGAGATATAAATTCTAAATGGTGTGAACTCGTGGTATGGAGATACTCCTAAAAATTCTAAGTTAGTTAGTGTTTAATTTTTTATATGATTATTATTGGGGCTATAGAAAGATAAGAGTTATATCTCAGAAGAAAGTACTAGCAGAGGGTTGTACACTTTCAGGTGCAGCCTTTCAGGGTGGGTTTAGTATTGATGTGTATTGTTATATCTCGGGCTCTAGAGTAGAGTGGTTGCTGTTTAGTTTAGAATTTATTGAAGGATCCCACAGACTTAGAATAATAGCTTTAAGCTAAGGGGGAGATGATAGAAAATGTAACTAAGTCAGGCTCTAAGATTTTAGTAGTGATGCAAGTGCATTGTAGAACATCAGTAGGGAAGAAAGATGCCTGACCCATCCTTATCTCAGTGTAAAGTTTTGTACTTCAGTTATCATGATATCTACTCATGCCTTACATGTCAGCCCTATGATCATAGCTCATATCCATGCACTTTCCATAGAATCATGTATGCTTCTAGATCCTTGCATGAGGATTTCTAGTTCACTCAGCAGCGCAAATCATATTCCATGAATTTATGGACTCCAAACTCAGGTCATGCAACTCATGACTCATGTACTCATGCTCTACAGTATGTTTAGTTCCAGGTACTCATGGTGCACTCTCAATGACCAATGAAACTTATATTATAACATATATGCCCTCAGTTTTAATCGCTTTAATGAATTCATGCTTTTGATACTCTATTCCTTAGGCCTCAGTTAAGTGTCCAAGTTATGCGTAGTATTTTTTCATGTTTCAGGTCATTATGTTTTAACCTTTCAATGACCTCTCCTTATGTAATGATAGTGGTGATGAGTAATTATTTAGATGGGAGAGAGTAAATGTTTCCTGTTGGGGAAGAATTGTTATATGCTGTTCTATGTAAGGCTATAAGTTTTAAAGAATATTGAGGTAGAGTTTGTATGTCATAGTTAGTTGAGAATTCCATATGTATATTCTTAAGTATAGTGCAAGAAAATTATTTTAATAGTGGTTTAGAGAATATGAGAAAGATGCTTTGATGGGTGTTTGCCTGGAAGTTCATATGTGGTTATAATGATAGGCTTGAATGTCATGTTGGTATATAAGTGGATTGGTGCATTGTGAGCTAGTGAATTCCTAGTAAGAGATTGAATTTATTAAAGGGTTAGGAAGAATTATTCTTGATATGAGAAGTTGTAAAAATGTATAAGGTATTGAATTCATGGTTCAGACTAGTGCTACAGTGTTATGTGTAGTACATTATGATTTTGAGCTAGTCTTGAACATAGTGAGAGTATGTAGTTCAACTTAGACTTTGACTGGAGTAATTACATATACCCATGCAAGTTTTTAAGGAGGCTAAGTTTGACTTAGGTATATGCATTGCCTAAAGCCTAGTAATTCTACCCCAGCTTATGTTTCATAGGCCTATATTCCATGTTATTGAGTTATAGCTATATTAAGTTTCCTTGTTCAGATATCTCACTCAGATCATGCCCAAGATTCTTTGCTCTCTAATGTTATTAGAACTTCTTGCAAGGAGTGTTGAAGAAATACTCCATTTGAGTATAAGATTTTAGTATGATTCATCTGTATAGCCAACAATTCAGTTTAGCAGTCAGATGAACAAGTTCCTATGGTTTTCCATTCTCCCATCTAGTTTTACCATCCAGAGTTTCATGCATATGGCTAGTCCATAAGGTAATTCATTCACATCCATGTAGGTTGCGAATTCAGTTCAGTCCAAGCATCATATTTCAAATTCATCTATGTAGTCATGATTCAATTCATAAGTGTTCAGTGAATGATCTCAGTTTTCCATGTATTTTAGCTCAAACAGTGTAATACCCCTTGTATGAGTCAATTCAGAAATCAGTTTCATGATGAAAGCTCTAATATTCCAGCTCAGCTATATCCTTCATTACTAGACATGTCATGTTTACATATTCCAAACTTATATGACTTCAACAAGTTCCTATCCATGACTCGAGGATGAATGATTCCAAGGGGGAGATAATGTAACACCCGCATTTTTGGGCTAGACTTCGAATCGTCGTTCCTACGTATGTAAACTTTAATCCCATGATTGGTATTTGAATACATATTTCATGATCATTATGTTAGTGTTAATAATGCTTTTGAGGTGGAAAATTTTCATGGGAATCACATAGTGCAAAGTTAAGCTAAGAGCCTTTGATTCAGCCAAATCTTTGTATTCGATTCTAAGAGGGTCAATTTTGAATGTGTGTAACTTTTTATATCTGTATAATTTTTCATCTCAAGATCCACCAATGATAGATAATTGATTTAGCTTTCCAACGATACAAATTTTGCCTTAATTCGATACCCGAGTAAAAAGTTATGGCCTTTTTTGTGAGAGGCAGTAAGGGCAAGCGATAAGCCCGTGCCATGGGGATTATTCCCCTGGGGTAAGGTGGGAGGCATGGGGGATACTCCCCCAGACTAAGGGGCGCGATGCGAGGTCTATTCCTTTAATTTTTCAGATTCTAAGGGTCAAGGGTCACTTTGGTTCTTTTTCCTCAACCCCAAACGTTCAAGGCACAAATTATAACACCCAAAAGGGAATTATTTGCCCATCTTATTCAAATCAACTCTCACAAAATCCCTTCCCTTCCCAAGAACAAAACATCAAGAATAGGGTTCCTTTCACAAGTTCATCTTTCAAGTCCCAAGATTCAAGCTTTTCCTCTCAAGAACACAAGGATTCAAGGTTCACTTTCAAGATTACTTTACGAATTCATTTAATTAAGGTATGTGGGATTTCAAACAAGCTTAATCTTTCAACCTTGTGCCCAAATGTATGATTTTCAAGTTGAGTTTATATGTTTTAATTTAGGGTCCCTTCCCAAATCCTTATGTGTTGAAAGTATAGAATTATCATGTGATTTAAGGGACTAAAGAGCATAATAGTTGAACTTATTCATGTTTTAAACTACAATGTTGATATTTTATTTTGAATTTCATTACTTTGATAAAGTATGAATTTTTCCTTTATTATGGAATTTCACATGTTCAAGATGAGTTTAATTCATGTTCTCTTAGTAGTTTGAACTCAAATCATGTCCACTTATGATTTCATGAAAAGTTAGGTTATATCATGCTTCAAGTTTCAATTTCCCATGTCCTATTCAAGTGAATTTCATGTTATAATATTGAATTATGAACTTAGCCATGTAACCATTTTGTTTACTCATGTTTAATACATTCCCATGTTCAAGTTCATTCTCCTCACTTACTTGTCCAGATGTCTATATTTTGGATCTTTAAACCATGATTTTCATACTACTGTTTTAAGCGTTAATATCATATTTTATGAATCATTCAGTGCTGGTGGGTTATGAACACCCGATACCTATGTGTTTTTACATATTTTCCTTGTTCAAGTAACAAGTTAGTCAGAACCATGATTTTATCCCTATATTCATATTATTGTTTTTATAACAAACCCACCAGTGTTATTTTATGTTAAATAACTCAGTTTACAAGTTCATAGTTACTTTAGATTATGCATGCATTGTTAGTTTTTAAAACCCCATCATATCAGTCTCCAGTGCATGCACCAGTTCATGATTCCAGTGTCAATTTATTTAGGAGTAGGATTTAGCACCGAGCGAACCTAGGGATGAGGGATGACCCACCAATTAGGACTGGGTCCTTAGTAGCAGTCCCTAAGTTCCAAAACTATGTAGCCATCATAGGATTATGAGATGTCACCCTCCAGTTTAGGACTGACACTCTATTAGGGGTCACCCGCCAGTTTAGGACTGACTCCCTAGTCCTTTGGTACATCAGATTAGTGGATCCACATAGCTAGTATTAGTACCTATGGCACGGTACTGACACCTTTCCAACTGGGGTTACAGGTTGGACCTTAATTAGCTCAGATTGGGGCATGTCGGTTACATGATACCTCCCACAGTTTCAGTCCAGTTATTCATACTAAATACAATTCAGTATTACATGATAAACATTCAGTTATCAGTTAATTAGTACTCAGATATCAGTTATTCAGTATTTAGACGCCAATTATTCAATATTCAGTTATCAATCATTCAGTTAATCAGATCAACTTAGTACATGTTATGTTTGGTTTTTGTATGTTTATGCATTTATGCTCAGGATATTTGTTTATTCAGATCCTTGAGTTATGCCAGTTTCCATCACGTAGTTTCAGACCCAGTATCCATACATGACCCTCAGCCCAATTTTGTAGTATGTCTAGAGTTACATGAGATCTGCATTATGTATTCACGCTTTACTGCTTCCCAGCTTCACAAACTTATCAAATTATGTTGTTATTCAAGTTTTAAGATATTTCAACTTTCATTTTATCTTAGTCTCTTGGTGAATCTACTAGAACTTAGCATGCATGTTTTAAGATTACGTATCTACTCAGTTTTACTAATTGCATTCAGCCCTACTTACACAGTACATTATAAAGTACTGATCCACATATATATCTATGTTCTACATTGTATCATAATGTATGTACTAGTTGCAACCTACACATCATAATCAGACAGTTGCAGCTTCCTGCCAGCCGGTGATGAGTTCTCCTATTATGGGGACTCCAGTCAGTTGTAGTTAATGTACTTTTCTTTGATTATTCATATGTATTGATTTGTGGTACTTGGAGGCATGTCCTAGCTATCTATAGTCAGTATAGTAGAGGCTTCATAGATAGTTAGATAGAGTTATAAAATGTAAATTTCAGTTCTCTTTTCAATTTTATCAGATTGTAAACTTGTAAAATCCCGAATTTCCGTGCTAGTCTTTGAACCGTCATTCCTAAATGTATAAGTTATAATCCAAATGATTTCCATGTGAATATAAGTTTAATGATCTTTATCCTCATGTTTTATGTGCTTTTGAGGTGAAAAATGTTCATAAGAATCACTTAGAACAAAGTTGAGCTTAGAGTCTTTGATTCGTCCAAAGTTTGGTATTCGATTCTACAAGGGTCTACTTTGAACGTGTATACTTTTTATATAGGTGGAATTTTGTAGATAAAACCCCACTAAATTGTATATAATTGAATTATCTTTCCAACGATATCAATTTAGCCTTAATCTGATAACTGAGCAAAAAATTATGGCATTTTTTGTTAGAGGCAGTAAGCCGATGTGATTGGGACGCGGCACGTCGGTCATCGACGTGATTAGCGATGTGATGTGATGGAAACCACGTTACAAAACTGTTTTACATGCTATTTCAGTTCCTAAGGGGTCTAGGGGCACTTTGGTCACTTCCCCTCACCCAAATCCGCCCATAACACTTAATTTCAGACCCCAAAAGTATTAGATACATGATTTCTCATCTTTTTCTCTCCAAGAAAACCCTAGTCCCCTCAAGAACACCAAGAACTTCATCGTAGTTTCTTCAATACAATCAAGAAATTAAGGTTCCTAATACAAGAAGTTCAAGAAAAAGCTTTCAATAACATTCCCAAGGCTTCCAAGTCATGCTTTCAATTTCAAATCATCTAATTAAGGTACGTGGGAGTTCATACATGGGTCCTATTTCACCCATGGAGCCCAAAACCCTTTTATTTCAATTAAAGAATAATTTTTTGATCATTATATTATTTTAAATGTTCAAGAAAGATTGAATTGCATATTTTCATGGCGATTTTAATTAATTTCAGCCCATGTGTGATTCAATGCAAGATTTTGAATTCCTCATGCTATGAATTTGAGTTTCCCATGCTTTATTCAAGTGAATTCCATGATAGATCCTACATTCATATTTTTTAACAACATTCCCATGTTTTAAATTCATGCTTTCCACATGTTTGATAAAATTCCCATATCATATTCAATCAATTTCAAGATGAATCCCCAAGTTATGAATTTTGCCATGTAATTTTATTGTTCACCCATGTTTAAGACATTTTTAGGTTCAAGTTATGATCTTTACATGTATGATTAAATTCCCATGTCCTATTTCAAGCGAATTTCATGTGAATTCCTAAATTCATGATTTTAGTTATGTAATCATGCTATGCTCCCATGATTGAGATATTCCTATGTTCAAGTTTATGATCCCCATGTGTTTGATGGATTGTCCCATGTTAAAGTATTAATCCCCATGTGTATGATGAAATATCCAAGTGATGGGTTTCTTTAAATAATGCTTACTTATTATGGTCTCAAATGCTCTCATGTGTTCTTATTATCATTGCTATCGAGTTCTGGGGTTATGACTCCCTAAAATTGAGATGTTTACCTAGTTTTCAGTGTCAACAGAATGATTTCAGTTATACCATAGAAAATATCATCCAGTCAGTAATATGGTCAGTTGTGAGTCCAATTAAGTTAGCTCAGTCCGCTTTCAGTCCCAGTATCAGTTTATATGTTAATAATTACCTTAGAATCCATATGCACTATTATTTTCAGAATACCATGACCCGAGCTTATCAGTTATCAGTTAACAGTGCATGCATCAGTTAGTATTTTAGTGTCATTCAGTTGGGAGTAGGATTCAGCACCGAGCGAACCCAGGGATGAAGGCATTCCTGCCAGTTTAGGGTTTGACCCTTAGTAGCAATCCCTGAGTTATAGAACTACATATCCAGCATAGGTTTGAGATGTCTTCCTACCAGGTTAGGGTTGAAACATATCTCATGAGTTTCCTGCCAGTATAGGGTTACTCCTTAGTCTTTTGGGACACCAATTTAGTGGATCCACACAGCCAGTGTTAGCACCCGTGGTACGGTACTGACACCCTTCCAATTGGGGTTATAGGTTGGACCCCAATTAGCTAAGATTGGGGAATGTCGGTTAGATGATACCTCCCACATTCTCAGTTTAGTATTCAGTTCAGAGTTTAGCTTTAGGTTTTCTTGACCATAGCATATAGTTATCAGTTATTCAGTTATCAGGATTTTAGTATTTTAGTTTACAAACTATTTCAGAATCATGTTATACGCTTGGTCTTGCATTCTCAGATAATACAGTTTACATGAATTCATGTTCGGTCATCTCATGTTGTTCAGTTAGTCCTTGTCTCATATGCATAGTACTCTACAGTTTCAGTCCAGTTATTCATACTAGGTATAGTCCAGTCTTACATGACTAATATTCAACTATCAGTCATTCAGTTAATCAGTTAAGCTTAGTATATGTCATGTTTGGTTCTGTATGTTTAGGTATTCGTGCTCAGTATAATTGTATATTCAGGTCCCCGATGTTATGTCAGTTTCCATCACGTAGTTAAAGACTCAGTATTCATACAATATCCATGTTTTACCATATCCCAACTTCAGTTTTACTTATATTATTAAAGTAAAGTTTTACAGAAACTAAGAGTAGAGATTCACCATTTTATCAGAGTATGTTTGTCACTCAGGCTTTAAGATATTTTCATCTTTCAGTTTATTCCAGCCTATTGGTGAGTTTACTTACACTTAGCATGCATGTTATAAGATTACGTATGAAATCAGTTTTACTTATTGCATTCACCCCTTCATACTCAGTATATTCCAGAAGTACTGATCCACATATACGTCTGTATGGCTACATTATTTCATAATGTAGGTACCATTTGTAGCCTGCACATCATGATCAGACAGTTACAGATTCCAGCCAGCAGTTGATGAGTTCTCCTACTTTGGGAACTCCAGACAGTTTTAGTTCATGTACAGTTTATTTATTTTCGTATGTATTGTTTAGTGGTAGTTGGAGGCATGTCCCATCTATCTATAGTCAGTATAGTAGAGGCTTCATAAATGCCAGTCAGGGTCAGTCATGTAAATTTTAGTTTCTTCTTCAGTTTTAATCAGATTGTAAAATTTATCGGTATTGTACTTTTTTCAGATTATTCCATGTTGCTTAACAGTATGCCAGTTCATGGGTTAGCTTGGGATCACTTGTGGTTCCAAGCACCGTGTGGTGTCCAGGGTGTACTCCCGGGGCATTACAAAACTTTATTAGTATTATGCTTATTCAGATTTCCTTATGATTATGTTTCGACACGGCAAACTTAGCTATTTTATATGTTCTAAATCAGCTGCTTAAGTATCACGCCAGTTCATGGGTTAGCTTGGGATCACTTGGCGTTCTAGGAATAGTGTTACGATTATGAGGTAGTATCGAGTCGTGATAGACGATCACCCAATGGCTTCGAATAAGGAGCATAAGCCGTAGAGTAGAAACCAGAATTGCCCATTTCTTCTTAGATCACTATCCACCATCTCTACCACTTTGTTGCTACCTACACCCCGATCCAAATATTGAAACTTCTTATTCTGTCTTTCACTCACCTCTGCTTGCTTTTTCTTTTCCTCTTCCACTTGTTGCATACACACCACTAGTCTAGAGATGTCCATATCCCTGTTCAACAAAGCAGCCTTTCTCTCCAAGGTCAACTCATAAAATAACCTAGAGGTAAACTTCTTTATTCTAACCCTTATGTTAAATACCAATTCAAGAGCATAACATGATAACTTATGAAACTTCAAGGAATACTCATTCACCATTATCCTACCTTGATTCAAATTCACGAACTCCTCAGTCTTTACCTTCCTCATCTCTTGAGGAAAGAAACGATCAAAAAAGCACTAGAGAAGCCATCCCCAAAAGCGGACTCAGTATCATCACCCCTAAGCTGCTCCCACTCTTTATACCATTGGTATGATGTATTCTTTAACTGATAAGCTGTGAACTCTACACGCTCCACATTAGTAGCATGCATCACATGGAAAATATTTTACATCTCATCAATGGAATTTTGAGGATCTATCTCAACCTTAGAACCAGTAAAAATTGGAGGGTGCAACCTCATAAAATAGCAAACCCTTGTGGCCTTAAAATATGGAGTAACAAAAGTATCACGCTCAGACTAAGAAGCTCCCAATTGGGTAAGCAAATAAATCAACTGGTGAAACTTAGCTTTAGTCACTCCAGCTTGAGGTGCCTGAGGAGAGATAGAGGGAACCAGTGGAGATCCATTAGGGCAATCAGAAGAAGCGACCCTAGACCGGATCTGAGCACCTAAAGTAGGACGAGATTCTTCCACTTTGTCCTCAGACGGGTCAGAGGAGTTTCCACGAGCATCAAATCTTCTAGGATGCATGACCTGAAAAACAAACATATGAGAATTATATGAGATTCAAGACCTTAGACTCCATAGCTCGAAATAGAATAACAAGATAGGGGAACATTCCTAAATGCCTCGTAGCCTCTCCCTTATAAGTGTGGCACTCTACACACCCATAAAGAGACTCTACTTGATACGGATTTTTGGACACCCAACGATACCAAACCTAGGATCTGATACTATCTTTGTCAGGACCTGAACCAGGGCCTAGTAATGACAGGAATTTCAAGTCCCACATTTATCAAAGACTTCCTCTTGTTCCTAACCAAGAGAACACAACATCTCCAACGTCAGATGGATTCCAAACATATAACAAGATATCACAAGGTAAGATCAAAGAGTGAAAGATAATTCTATGACCAATAACCAGTAACCAACCAAAATAACCAACCAACATCACCCAAGTCCTTAGTAATCCAACAAAGCCTTCTAACAAAAGAATTAAACCGGTCTTGGTCAGGACATGTCCCTAACTCGGACAATGACAATGAAAATGATAATGTTAATGATAATGAAAACTTTTAATTCTAATCCATGATAAGAAATGATGAAATGCCTAAGCCTTTCATAGAATGGACGCTCATCACTTTACCATGACAAACTGAGCCGATCCACCTAACTTTGCGCAGGAAAAGTATAAGTATCTCTGATGTTTGCATCGCGTGGGGATACATCATCCGAAGATGGTTAGTGGGGTGAACACTATAATGTAACTCAGAGATAAGGATAACATAATGCCATGATCAACAATTCAAAATCTCTTAAAACCAATGCACATGATCAAATGTTTATAAATATATATATATATATATATATATCACATGTCGGGATGGGGAAAAAGGATTAACATGCATTTTCAAACTTTAGTCTGGATTGTGTAGCTCAACCGTCATAACCTACGAAGACACCCATGGGATACACGGAACCAGCTCTCCCCTAACTAGTAGGGCCCTAGTACGTGTGGTCGCACAAACCAGAGGGTATACATATGCATTACGAGGGACTCAAACCTTATGGCATATCAAGGTGACACGAGCATCAAATCATGTAATATAATATGGACGACTCGAACCTTCCAATCATATGATAATAATAAGAGGGACTTGAACCACCCGGTCATATAGATCCCCTCATAGGCAATTGTGGTTTCTAGTGTTAGTCCCTGGAGACCTCCACTTTTATGACTCTGATACACAACCCTTATTAAAGCACAATTGAAACAAGTATCACATATTCCCATTCATCAAACCACATTACATATTAAGGCATACATTATTGGTATCATCACACCAACTACAGTTTCAAAGTAATATCAATATGCTAAACCAGTTACATCACTTAGGGGAATTCACAACCCCATTGGCTTAACTATACATTAACTTGGGGAATTACATAACCACTTAAGGTTCAATTCAAAAATCATTATGTTTCATTGACTTTTCACATCATGCAATAATTCAAGAGTATTTCAGTATGCATACTTTTAATATTCAAAACCAATTTCATAATACGGGATTTAGATCATAACCACTTCAAAATTCAAGTTTGGGAAAATCAAAATACCCTCATTTATTAACCATGCCCATGCACCTCACACGTTCAAAACTATAACTAAAGCATGCACAATCATATGCAAACCATGGAAACACATTGTTCAACCAAAGGCGTCCAAAACCCTCAACCCATGTTTCAAAACCAACTTCAATATCTCATGAATAATACCTTAATAATATGTTTTTACAGAATTAACAATTAGGAAAGAGTAACATGCCTGAAATATCCAAGTTTATGTTGAGAATTCCACCCTTGAGCCCTTGGATAACCTACTTCTTGGAAACCCTAAGTATGGATGCTTGAAATATTTGAGAGATATTTGGAAGTGTTTGATTACATTATGAATGATAAATAATCCCTATTAAGTGCTTTATGAATATGGGGTTTTAATTGGGTAAGAAAGGAATTGTCCAAAGTGCCCTAAACTTAAAAGCTGGAATCTAGTCGTCAGTGACTACGGGTCACTATGAAATAAGGCTTCATTATGACTCGTCACCACAAGTCATATCTAAGATAGTTTTCAGGACATACACACACTGTTGACCCTACAACTCAACTACTACGGCTTATAACGGGACCACATGACTTATAAGGTCCAGTCGTAGTTAACATAGAACTCATTTGGGGTAAAGACCATACATCCTACGATTTGCACCCAATGACTCATAATAAGTCCTTACGACTCTTAGTGAGCCACTCATACTCAGAGCAGAGCTTAGTCACACACTAACTGTTTAGGTTATGATTTGAGTCCAACAGCTCATCAAGACTCTTTATGACACATGGGGTAAATTGTAGTCAAGGCAGTCATGATAAAATTTTAAAAATTTTCAAGGACAAAAAACCCGGGGTGTTACAGAAGTCTTCGTTAGTTAGAATTAACAATTGAGCAAAAACATCAGTCAAAAAACCTCATAGCCAATTCTGATAGTTTCAATAGCTTTGAAACATCGGTTTTAGGCTAGGTAAACCATTGATTCAATTCCTAAGGCTTTCAAACTCATTTTGGACTATTGGTTGGAATTTTTAAAAATGACACTTAGGTGTGGGACCCAAATCACACTACCTGTATGAACAAAAAAACCTTGCACAACCAGCTTACGCAGAAAAAATTCCATATTCTATGCCAATAGACTCGTGACATCCATGTACTGAGTCGTCAAATGAGCCACGTTAAGAAAGCCCAAGTTTCCCACTTTTTCTCAAAAAAACCTCGCACGAAAATTTTGACTATGCCTTGAGTCTGGAACGTCAAATTTGATAGGCTATCATCGTTCATATGCGTATACAGTATTTTGTATGAAAAAATTTCAAGTCTTCAGCTGGTGCTGGTGCATTTTCTTAAGCAGCCAACTGGTCGCTTCGTGACCTGGCTTGCACAACTGGTGTCGCTTAAGCTATTCCTTTATCTCTTAAGGGATGGATGCTTAAGCGGCCAAAAGTTGCTTAAGTGACATGTGCAGAAGTTGCCAAAGTCGTGAAAGCAGATACTGGTCCGCATAAGCGGTAGCCACTTAAGCGGTACCTGGTACTGTTAAATACCCCAATTAGCCCATTTTCTCCTATTTTTCACACATTTTCCAAAATTTAAAACCCTAAAATGTGTGATAACTTGGGAGAGACATTAGTAGGTGATTCTTGCGAGATCATAATCTTGGATTACTTATTTTTCTTTGAATTCTTGGTAATTTTTCATCAATTTTATGGATTAATTTCTCATAGTTCCCCTAAGCTTCCTAGAACATTGGTGGGTTGATTGTAGTACCATTTGAGCTCAAAATTTACCCATTCATGATGGTAACTATTCCTTGAGGATAGAGGGACACATTGTTGGTTTTGAAAGAGCAATTCTGCAAATGGGCCCCATATAAGATTTTTATGTAATTTTAGACCCAAAGCACAAAATCATAATATGGGTATCATTGTTCTCGTTTGATAAGTAGATTATGATTTTAATATTATGGAATCTTATGGAGGCTTCTTTGAAGAGAAAATCGATGATTTAACAGATTTCTTCGGCATTAAGGTAGGCAAGGTTTATCCTCCCCATAGAATGATCTAATTCATAATATATTTATGATATTATGCCTGATATGGTATGAGAATTAGATCTTAGAGATATAATTGGTATAATTAGCGTTATTTCGACTGTAAAGCTATTTTAGAACCATAAATTAGGCATACTTGACTCGGTTATTCATGTTTAGGTAGAATTTCCATCTTAGGGCTAATTGTGGATTATTTGGCATCTAAAAGTAAATTTAGATACCTTAGCCTAGTCTGGGATAGATTTTTCCTTAGAACAGACTTTAGAGATTAGAAGTATCCCTCTCCAACCCACCTTAGGACAATAATCTTGTTAGCTCCGTGTAGACCTAATGGGTGTATTGTATCCTTATAGTGGCATATTTTAGAGTTGAAGAGGCTAGATTCTTGATGTTTATACTAGTTTGGTACTTGTGAGTTGATATGAGTTCTAGTTCAAGTACGACAATTTATTAATATTGAGTTCAGTTCAAGTCTGGCAGTTGATGACATGAGTTTTGATTCATGTCAGGTAAATGATGATGATGATTATGATATGAGTTCCTATTCGAGTCCGATATTAAGAGGTTATTTATGGTATGTTATGGCACAAATAGATTTATGATTATGGATTGATTTTTGGTAAATTTATGAAATTTCGGTCATTTACTTTCTTGATTGGACCTTTCGAACTTATGGGGCCCGCGTTGGGTTATTTATTTTTTCATACTCACTAGCTTATGGGGGCCAGTCTTGTAGTATTATTTATGCTTTCTTTTAGATTATATACATTCCAATTATTTATTTATAGTATTGGAGCATTATTCTAGGTTTGCACTTTTACCTTGACTTAGCTTATTTATCTTGCATCTTTATTATACTTATAGTATGATTTAGCTCAGTCAGATGATAACGCCTATAGAGTGCCCATGGAATTAATACTCATACTACACTTCTATATCTTCTTGGTACAGATTCGAGTACTAGTGGCCAATGTTAATGCTGAGATTATGTTGCATTGAGTTTAGACATAGGGTGAGATCTCGGAGTCAGAGTTGCCTTTTTTCCTTTTACTATTTATGTCTAGTCTTTCACTATTCAAGAATGATGTATATTGACTATTACAACACTTATGTTCTTTTTTGCTAGAGGCTCTTGTACCTACACTACTAGGTCATGGGATGTTACAATTATTTTATCTATCTTTCAGACTATCATTACTATTTTAATTATTATTGTAAGTCTATACTTGTAAATTTCTCGGTTTTATGCCTTTTCCACCAAATTTGCCCATTTCTTATAGCTTAGAGCTACGATTTGGCTTACCTACTTGTAGGATAAAGTAGGTACGTTACTTGTAAATCGAGTAATGAAAAATATAATATTAGAGCCTAGGTTCACTAGTATTATTGATACAAGAGCAAGTGTCTAGTAGAGTCCCACAGACTAGAATCAAGACATTCATTTCTTATCTTTAGGAGGCTATAGGGCATTCTTAGGAGTTCTTCACTTCTTTCACTCATTTCTTGCTAAGAGTCTAAGTTGGTTTTAAAAGATTCCTTTGGTTTTCCTCTTTCACAGATGGCTAGGACACATGCTATTGCTATACGAGACGAGGATCCTGAGTTTAAGCCTAGATATTCTATTGTTGTTAGTGGATGACATAGAGGTCGGGGAAATCTTAGGGATGAATACCTAGCCAGGGACCAGGATATGTGGCCTTCACCAGATTTAACTCCTACTCTTGAGCTAGAGATTCTTCCACCTCAGCCAGCGGTGGGCTAGGGACCTGGCTAGGCTCCATTAGGGTTTATATATTCTTCAGTGCTCAGGGATGCATTGTTTCAAATTTTGAGATTAGTTGGTGGTGCACCGCTTGTGTAATACCCCATATTTCGCTAGCATAATTTAAATCTCAGTACATGAGTATTCATACATAAATTTTTCAAAATACTCAATATTCCTCAGTTTAGAGCCTACCAAGTTGTGGGAAATTGAACTAGCTTTCCAAAGATATAAGATTCGCCTTAATCCGATAAACAAGTAAAAAGTTATAGCGATTTTAAGTTTCAGTCATAAAACACCATGATTTGGGCCCGTAGTGCACCGCAGAGAAGTGTAAAATCATAGTTGTCACTTTCCAGTGAAGCTCCATGATCATGGCACGTCGTGGAGGAGTCCCATTTTACATTTGGCAATTTTCAGTGAGCCAACGCGATGTCACCACATCACGGTGAGCTTCCAGGTCTCAACCAGTGGGAGACCGCAATCCCAGTGCATCGCGCCAATGGCCAAAATGGCACTCGTTAATTTCCAGTGGCACGACGTGATCTTGGTGCGTCATGGCAGAGCCAAAAATTGGGGTTTTCAGTTTCCATCCCAAGTTTGTAAATTCATTTAGGGGTATTTGAGTCTTTTTCCACGGCCCTAATCAACCTAAAACATGAGATTTAACCCCTAAGTGACCTAAATAATCATCATTTATTCAATTTTTCTCAAATTGAAGATTCCCTTTCCCAAGAACAAGAAACCCTAGCTCTTAAATTCAAGGCCAAACCTTAAGAACTCTCCATCAATCCTCTCAAATTCATTAACCCAAGTATGTTAGATGTTCATCCATGGATCCCTTTTACCCATGGAGTCCAAGTACCTGATTTTAATTACGAAGTTATAATCTTTTCAAGTTACTTTGATTTTAAATTAAGTATTCAACCATAAATTGTAATACCCCGAGAATCCCAACCAATAGTTGAACTATGCTTCAAGTTCATGAGAAATAAATGATAGTGCTTTGGTAGTTTTATGATCGAGTTTTATGTGTATTAAGGCCTCAAATAACTCCTAGCTATTATACGAATCAAAATATCCATTACCAATTGAGTTCTAGTGAAGGATGCTGCTATAGTCAGCTTCAAACGAGCATATCTTTTGTTATACTAAGAATTTTTGAGTTCATGGCACACCAACAAATATATAATTGAATTATATCTCCACGATACCATTTTTTCCAAAATACGATATCGGAGTAAAAAGTTATGCCCATTTTACCATAGAGATGTCAGCCTGCCGAGGTGCGAGGACCAGCCTGACAGACCGTTAAGCTAGTGATGGCCCGTCAACCAAAACATTGCAAAGCAGGAAATAAGCTCATTTTCTTGCCATAAAATGATGGTTTGAGTGACGGTCAGTCACCAGAGTGACAGTCCGTCACCAAAAACGTAAACCAAGTTCGAAAAAGGGTTGTAACGACGTTTTAATGAGATTATTTGGTCCTTTTTCACCCTTTTTAAACCGTAATTCCATCAAATTAAAGAACATAAATCCCCATTCATCCTTAACATCAAAATTAGGGTTTCTTTCAAGATCATTCCCCTAGAACAAGATTCAAACCCTTATTCAAGAAATTAAGAAATTCAAGTTCTTTAAGTTCAAGAACCATCAAGAAAACATCAAGATTTGTGTTTCTTAATCCAAGAACGTTCAAGAAACGTTAATTCTCTTTCAATATTAAAGCTTCAAGGTATGTTAGATGTTCTTCCATGGGCCCTTTTCACCCATGGAGTCCAAGAATCCATTTTTTATGTTTAAAATCATGAAATTTCACGTTTATAATGATTTGTCTCCATAAAGCTTTTATGATTTTGCTTATACATGATGTTTACAATCTATTTTCATTGAAAGCAGCCCTTATTACAAATTTCATGAATTATGTCTATGAACTTACATGAATTTTGAATCTTTATCATGTTTTCATGAAATTATCCTTACATGTTTAAATGGTGTTATTTTTGGAATTTAAACCCTAGTTGGTAATCTTAAAAGTAAAATCATGCTATTACTACAAGTTTTAAAAACTATTCCCATGCTTAGTTTAAACCTCGAACTACAAGTGTTTGATGAAATGCCTAAATGAGTGGGTTTTGAACAATGACTACTTATTATATGCTTACAAGTTAAAATTTTGGAATTTGTTTTCAAGTGGAATACATTATAATATGTTTTAAATATTATGGTTTCTATATCATGTTCATGAGAAATTCGGAATAAATCCTCAGTTTATGATTTTATCATGTGATCTTGTTATCTCATCATGTCTAGAGATATCTTCTTGTTAAAGTCTTGGATATAATGCTTAAATGAATAATTGTTAACAATAATTTCCTTTCATGGTTTCAAAGCTTTCATATGACCCTATTGTTATTGTTGTCGAGTCCTGGGGGTTATGAATACCCAAAATTTAGCTGCTTACTTAGTCTCAGTAGTTTCAGAATAGTTTCAGACGCGTATGAGCATATTCAGCCAGTTAGCCATCATGATTAGTTACTTGTCTAATTAATCTTAGCCTGTAATCAGTGTCAGTTCAGTTGGGAGTAGAATTCAGCACCGAGTGAGCCTAGGGATGAGGGCTTACCCGTTAGTTAGGATTGGATCCTTAAAATCAATCCCTAAGTTCCAAAACTACGTAGCCGGTGTAGGTTATGAGATGTCACCCGTTAGTTAGGACTGACACTCTCAGGGATCACCCGCTAGTTAGGACTAATCTCAAGAGTCACCCATTAGTTAGGACTGACCCCACAATTATTATTAGTACCCGTGGCATGGTACTATCACCCATCCAACTTTGGTTACAAGTTAGACCCCAATCAGTTCAGAGCGGGGAATGTCGGTTAGATAATACCTCCCACAGTTTCAGTTACAGTCTCAGTCTAGTAATCAGTTCAGTAATTCAATTATAGTTTGCTTGACCATAGCATACAGATATCATATATTCTATTATCAGATTTTTGTATTTCAGTATTTACAAATTTTATTTAGAACATGTTATATGCTTGGTCATGCATCCTCAGTACTTACAGATTTTATGTACTCTATTCAGTATTACACGTTACATAAACTTACATATATACATTCAGACAATTATTATATATATTCATGAAACCATGCATATCAGCCTACCTCATTTAGCATTCCAGTACATTCAAAGTACTGATCGCATACTCTTTTTTTGCGCTATGATGTTTCATATCATAGGTTCGAACGCTCAGGTTCCCGATCGTACCTAGTTATCCTAGCGCACCAGTAGCAGTAGCAGTGGTGAGTCCTCATGTTTCGAGGACCAGTTATGTTTATTTTAGTTTCTCCATTTTAGCAGACAGGTGGAGTTAGTAGGGGGCTTGTCCCATCAGCTCCTCAGTTATTCAGTTAGAGTCTTTCAGACTAGTACAGACAGTTAGTTAATTTTTAGATTTTAGTTGTCATTATCAGTTTTGTTTTATAGACTTATAAGATTTATGACTTAAAACCTTATGGAATTCCTCAGTTTATTTCTTTATATGATCTTTTGGTATCAGTTTTACTCAGTACTCACAGAAGGTAACAGCTCATGGGTTAGCTTGTGGTCCCTCGGGACTGTAAGGACCATGTAGCGCCTAGGGTGTACTTTCGGGACGTTACATGAATCTCCATGAACTATGATTCTACACCATGTATAAATGAAATTTTTGTTGTCATTCAACTCCCCATGTTTTAATTTTATCATTCATTGTATTAAATCATGATTTAGTGCTATTCATGCTGAATTCATGCTATTACTACAAATCCCATAACATTCCAATGATTTGATTAAGCTATGAACTATAAGTATTTGATAAAATGCTTACAAGAATGAGTATTTGATAAAGGTTTTTCATGCTAAGTCTTCTAAGTTTAATATTGTGTTACTAAGTTTGCTTTTGAGTCCTGGGGGTATTGAATACTCGAAAACCATAGCTGTTTTTCTTATCCTTGTCTCAGTATCTTCAGAATAACTTCAGAATATATATTATGAGCATTACTAGATCAGTCAGTTAACCTCAGAATAGTCAGTAACTCAGTGTCATTCAATTGGAAGAAGGATTTAGCACTGAGGGAGTGTAGGGATGGTGGCTTCCCCGTCAGATAGGAAGAGTCGCTAGTAACAATCCCTAAACTCTAGAACTACATAACCAGTATAGGATATGAGAAGTCACCCATCAGTATAGGATTGACTATCTCGCAGGGTTCACCCGTCAGATTAGGCTTAACACCCTTAGTCCTTTGGGACAACATAGTATACCAGTTTAGTAGATCCACACAACTAGCGTTAGTACCCATGGCACGGTACTAACACTCTTCCAATTGGGGTTACAGGTTGGACCCCAGTTAGCTAAGATTGGGGTATGTCTATTAGATGATACCTCCCACAGTCTCAGTCACAGTCTCAGTTCAGTTATATAGTTTCAGTTGTTTGACCATGGAATATAGATATCAGTGATTCAATATTAGATTTTAGTATCTACAGACTATATTCAGAACATGTTATATGCTTGTTCATGCATTTTCAGTATCTACAGCCTTTCATATATACTCAATATTTACAGATTTCACTTATTCCCATGTATCTACAGATTTTATGCGCTCTACTTAGTACTTCACATCTTATATGTACATTTAGACTATTATTATTCCTGTTCATGAAACCACACACATTAGCCTACCTCATTTTGCATACCAGTATATTTAAAGTACTGATCGTATATTTTTTTGTGCTATGATGTATTATATCATAGGTTCCGACGTCCAGTTCCCAGATCGCTCATAGATTTTGCAGGCCCTCAGCAGTAGCAGTGGTGAGTCCTCATATTTTGAGGATAAATTATTTTACTTCATGTCTCTATTTCAGTAGTTAGTGGAGTTAGTTAGGGCCTGTACCATCAAATCTCAGTTAGTCAGTTTAGATGTTTTTCAGACACTACAATCAATTATTTAGTATTTAGACTTCAGTTGACATGTCAGTTAGTTATTCAGTTTATCTCAAATTTTAGTATTTATTCAGACTCAGATAGTTATTTCTTCAGATTCATAATTCAATATTTGTTTCAGTTATTAAAACCTTATGGCGTATCAGTTTTTTTTGCATTTAGGGTTATGTTATTCAGTGCTCACATCAGGTACCAGCTCATGGGTTAGCTTATGGACTCTCAGGACTGTAAGCACCGTGTGACACCCAGGGTGCACTCTCGGGGCATTAAAAACTTGGTATCAGAGCCAAAGGTTTTAAAGTGTCCTAGGAAGTCTGAAATCCACGTCAAGTAGAGTCTTGTGCATGGGTGTATAGAATGCTACACTTTTGGGTAAAAGACTACAAGGCATTTAGGAAAAAGTTTCCCTTCTTTCAGTATTCATATCGTGCGACTGAGCATGAGCTCATGTTAAACTCTCTGTCTAATCTAATCTTTCTTCCATTTACAGAACATGCCTCCCAAAAAGAATAACAAAAGAGAAGTAGGAAACCAGCCAACACCTCCACCCGTCCAGGCAGATCCTCTGGACGAACATGTTTCTCATGCAGAATTCAAAGCTGCATTCACCACTCTAGCGAACTCTGTAGCAGCTCAAAATAAATGTCCAGCTACTATTCAGGCTAACCCAGTGGCCAATACTGCTACAGTCAGGATTTGGGACTTCACCTGAATGAACCCTCCTTCCTTCACGGGGTCTAAGTATGAAGAGAATCCACAAGAATTCTTAAATTTGGTAAAGAAGGTAATATATATTATGGGGATAACATCTAGTGAGAGTGTTAAGTTGGCTGCATATCAATTGCAGGATGTAACCCATACACGGTTTAAGCAGTGGAAGGTAGATAGGGGTATTGATGTAGGACCTGTAGAATGGAAAGATTTTTCCACAACTTTCTTAGATAGATTCTTCCCATTGGAGTTGAGGGAGGCCAAGGTGTTAGAAATTATTAACTTGAGGTAATTTAACATGAGCATGAAGGAGTATTCCCTCAAATTTACTTAGTTAGCTAGATGTGCTTCTCATGTAGTAGCTGACAGTAGGTCCAAGATGAGTAAGTTTGTGTCTGGTGTATCTAACAGTATGGTCAAGGAATGTAGGACTGCAATGCTGATTAGAGAGATAGACTTGTCTAGGCTGATGGTTCATGATTAACAGATATAGGAGTAGAATATTAAGAAGAGAGAGAGAGGGGATCAGGAGGGCTAGAATAGGTAGTTTTAATTTCAGTCAGCCAAGGTCAGAAGGTGGTAACCGTCCCTAATTCCATTAGAGGTCTTCATCCCCAACACCCTCTTCAGCCAGTGCCCCAGTACCCAAATTCAGAAATGATAATAGGGATAGGTCACCGGGATCTATGTCCCAAGGCAGTGTTAACAGTGCCCGTACGAAACCTCTATATCATAAATATGGAAAACACCATCAGGGTGAGTGTAGAGCGGGCAGTGATATGTACTTTGTGTGTGGAAAACTAGGTCATCGAATTCAGGAATGTCAGGTAGTTTCTTAGAAAGGTAGAGAGTTGTGCCAATAGGGCTAGTCCCATCAGTCGTCAGTTCCAGTCGGTTGCCCGACTCAGTAGGGTACCGCTTCCAATGCTACTAGGGGATAGCGTTCGAATAGATTATATGCTCTTCAATCCCGCCAAGATCAGGAAAACTCTCCTGACATAGTTACTGGTATGTTGCATATCTTTTATTTACATATTTATGCTTTACTAGACTGTGGAGATTCTCTTTCTTTTGTAACTCCATATATAGTCGTCAACGTCAGAGTCAGTCTCGAAACTTTAGCAGAATCTATTTTAGTGTCCACCCCATTAGTTGTTTCCATCGTGGCCAGGCGGGTATACAAGAACTGTCCGGTCTTAATATCTTAGAAAGTTACTTCAGTTAATCTCACGGAGTTAGAAATGACAGATTTTGATGTTATTCTCGGCATGGATTGGCTCCACTCATGCTATGCCTCAGTTTATTGTACGAACAAAATAGTTCATTTTCAGTTCCCAAATGAACTAGTCCTTGAATGGAGGGGTAGTACTACAACTCTTAGGGGTCATCTTATTTTGTACCTTAGAGCAAGAAAAATGATATCCAAAAGGTGTATTTACCATCTAGTTTGAGTCAAAGACTCTAGTTTAAAAACTTTAACTCTTGAGTCAATTCCAGTTGTAAATGAATTCTCAGATGTATTTCCTGAAGATTTTCCAAGAGTTCTTCCCAAAAGGGAAATAGACTTCGGAATAGACCTTCTTCCAGATACTCAGCCTATCTCTATTTTTCCATATATAATGGCTCCAATAGAACTTAGAGAGTTAAAGGAACAGTTAAAGGATCTCCTATATACGGGATTCATTAGACCCAGTGTCTTCCCGTGGGGCACACCAGTTTTATTTGTGTGTAAGAAAGATGGTTCTCTCAGAATATGTATTAACTATCGTCGGTTGAACAAAGACATAGTTAAGAATAAATATCCACTTCCTAGAATCGATGACTTGTTTGACCAACTTCAGGGTGCCAGTTACTTTTCTAAGATAAACCTCAGATCTGGATATCATCAACTCAGAGTCAGAGAATATAACATTTCAAAAATAGCTTTCTCAACTCAGTATGGTCACTTTAAATTTCTAGTCATGTCCTTTGGTCTTACAAATGCCCCAGAAGCCTTCATGGACGTGATGAACTGAATGTTCAAGCAGTACTTGGAATGTTCATCATAGTCTTCATTGATGAAATTCTTGTTTACTCCCGTAGCAAAAATAATTATGCAGACCACCTCTGAATAGTACTTTAGACTCTCAAAACTCATCAGTTGTTCACCAAATTTAGTAAGTGCGAATTTTGGCTAAGGTTAGTAGCATTCCTTGGTCATATTATTTCTGATGATGGCATTAGAGTTGATCCTCAAAAGATCAAAGCGATGAGAAACTGGACCAGACCCATTTCTCCTTCAGACATCAGGAGTTTCTTGTGTTTGGCTGGCTATTACCATCGGTTTGTTGAAGGGTTTTCATCTATTGCATCCCCCATGTCCAAATTGACTCAGAAGAAGGTCAAGTTTCAGTGGTCAGATTCCTGCGAGAAGAGTTTTCAGGAGTTGAAGACTCGACTCACCTCAGCCCCAGTTCTTACTTTGCCAGATAGTTCATACGGGTTTGTTGTGTACTGTGATGCATCCAGAGTAGATTTGGGTTGTGTTCTCATGAAGATAGGTAAGGTTATAGCCTATGCCTCTAGACAGATTAATCCCCATGAGAAGAATTATCCGACTCATTATCTTGAGTTAGCAACAGTAGTATTTTCCTTAAAGATTTGGAGGCATTTCTTGTATGGGGTGCATGTTGATGTGTTCATAGATAATAAGAGTTTATAGTATGTGTTCTCTTAGAAAGATTTGAATTTGCATCAGAGGAGGTGGTTAGAGTTATTGAAAAATTCTGACATGAGTGTTCTGTATCACCCGGGCAAGGCTAATATAGTAGCTGATGCTCTCAGTAGAGTGTCTAAGGGTAGTATTGCTCATGTTGAGAATGGTAAGAGGAAGTTAGCTCAGGAAGTTCATCAGCTTGCCTGACTAGGTGTCCACTTAGTCGATTCAGCAGAAGGTAGTGTATGGGTGCAGAGTAGTTCAGAATCATCTCTAGTTTCCAAAGTGAAGGAAAAATAGGATAGGGATCCCAACCTAGTTAAGTTGAAAGAATCAGTCAGAGATCAGAAGGTGGAGGTTTTCACCCAAGGGGGAGATGGTGTTCTGCGTTGTCAAGGTCGACTATGTGTACCTAGTGTAGATGATTTGAGGCAACAAACTCTCGCAGAAGTACATGGTGCGCGTTACTCGATTCATTCGGGGTCTACTAAGATGTATAGTGATTTGCGGGAGGTCTATTAGTGGTGTGGAATGAAGAAGGATATTCTAGAGTTCATAGCTAAATACTCTACATGTCAACAGGTTAATATTGAGCACCAGAAGCCAAGTAGGTCCATGCAGAAGTTTAGTATTCCCATTTGGAAGTAGGAGGAAGTGAACATAGATTTTGTGATAGGTTTGCATCGTATCCATCATCAACATGATTCTACTTGGGTTGTCGTAGATAGGATGACCAAATCAACTTATTTCTTGCCATTCCATACCTCTTATTCAGCCGAGGACTATGCCAAACTCTATTTTAGAGAGTTGGTTAGGTTGCACAATGTTTCCTTATCTATCATCTCAGATAGAGGTACCTAGTTTACCTTTTATTTCTAGAAAGCATTCCAAAAGGGTCTTGGTACCTAAGTCCATCTCAACATAACCTTCCACCCTCAGAAAGATGGTCAAGAAGAAAGGACCATCTAGACTCTTGAAGATATGCTGAGAGCATGCGTAGTTGATTTTAATGGTAGTTGGGATGACCACTTGTCTTTGATCGAATTCGAATATAATAATAGCTATCATTCCAGTATCTAGAGGGCTCTATTTGAGGATCTTTATAGAAGGAGATATAGATCTATAATTAGTTGGTTTAAAGTGGGTGAGGCTACAGTAGTAGGGCCTGACTTGGTGTTTGATGAATTAGAAAAGGTCCAGTTGACCAGAGAAAGGCTTAAAGCAGCCCCAAGTCGACAAAAATCCTATGCAGATGTGAGGAGAAAATATCTAGAGTTTCAGGTCGGTGATTTTGTTTACCTAAGGATCTCGCCCATGAAGGGAGTGAAGAGGTTTAGAAAGAAGGGAAAGCTCTATCCCTGATATGTTGGTCCCTATAAAATTCTCAGTCATTTCGAAAAGATAGCTTACGAGCTTGAGTTGCCTTCAGATCTAGCTTCAGTACACCTAGTGTTCCATGTTTTATTGTTGAAGAAGTGTATCAGTGATCCAACGGTAGTCGTTCCCTTAGAGAGTATAGATGTTCAAGATAGTCTTTCCTACAAGGAAGTCCCAGCCGAAATTCTCGACTGTCAAGTTCATAGACTAAGGAACAAAGAAGTTCCACTAGTCAAAGTTCTTTAGCGAAATCAGTCCGTTGAGAGAGCCACTAGGGAAATAGAAGCAGTTTTGCAGACCAAGTACCCTCATCTTTTCTCTGCAAACTCGGATTCAGTCTAAGGTATTATCTCCTTAAAATTTCTCTTTATCATGCTCAGTTTCAGTTGAACATCATATTCATGTCAGTCATGCATTCATGAATCATTTAAGTCATGTAATCCATACATCAAATATGGATGTTCAGTGTGTAATCTCAGTCCATCAGTTTCTCAGCTTAATCAGTCTCATTCGAGGATGAATGATCCCAAGGAGTAGATATTATAATACCCCGTATTTCCCTAGCAAAATTTAAATCTCAGTACATGAGTATTCATACATAATTTTTTCTAAATATTCAATATTCCTCAGTTTAGAGCCCACCAAGTTGTTGGAAATCGAACTAGCTTTCTAACGATATAAGATTCGCCTTAATCTGATAAACGAGTAAGAAGTTATGGCAATTTTAAATTTTAGTCATAAAGCACTGTGATTTGGGCCCGTAGCGTATCATGGAGAAGTGTAAAATCACAAGTGTCACTTTCTAGTGAAGCCCCACGATCATGGCGCATCGTGGAAGAGTCCCATTTTACATTTAGCAATTGCCAGTGAGCCAACGCGATGCCACCGCATCACGGTGAACTTCCAGGTATCAACCAGGGGGAGACCGCAATCCCACCGCATCGCGTTAATGGACAAAATAGCACTCGTTAATTTCCTATGGCCAGACGTGATCTTGGCGCGTTGCGCCGGAGTAAAAAATCTGGGTTTTCAGTTTCCAACCCGAGTTTGTAAATTTGATTAGGGGTATTTGGGTCTTTTTTCATAGCCCTAATCAGCCTAAACCATGATATTTAACCCCTAATTGACCTAAATAATCATCATTTATTCAATTCCTCTCAAATTGAAGATCCTCCTTTCTCAAGAACAAGAAACCCTAGCTCTCAAATTCAAGGCCAAACCTCAAAAACTCTCCATCAATCCACTCAAATTCATTAACCCAGGTATGTTAGATGTTCATCCATGAATCCTTTTCACCCATGGATTTCAAGTACCTGATTTTAATTACAAAGTTTTAATCTTTTCAAGTTACTTTGATTTTAAATTAAGTATTCAACCATGAATCTCCATGAACTATGATTCTACACTATGTATAAATAAAATTGTTGTTAATCAACTCCCCATGTTTTAATGTTATCATTCATTGAGTTAAATAATGATTTAGTGCTATTCATGCGGAATTCATACTATTACTACAAATTCCATAACATTCCAATGATTTGATTAATCCATGAACTACAAGTGTTTGATAAAATGCTTATAAGAATGAGTATAATTGATAAAGATTTTTTATGCTAAGTTCTCTAAGTTTAATATTGTGTTACTAAGTTTGCTTTTGAGTCCTGGGGGTATTGAATACCCGAACACCATAGCTATTTTACTTAGCCTTGTCTCAGTATCTTAAGAATAACTTCAGAATATATATTATAAGCGTTACTAGATTAGTCAGTTAAACTCAGAATAGTCAGTAACTCAGTTTCATTCAGTTGGGAGTAGGATTTAGCACCGAGCGAGTGTAGGGGTGGTGTCTTCATCGTCAGATAGGTAGAGTCGCTAGTAATAGTCCTTAAACTCTAGAACTACGTAGACAACGTAGGATATGAGAAGTCACCCATCAGTATAGGCTTGACTATCTCGTAGGGGTCACCTGTCAGATTAGGCTTGACACCCTTAGTCCTTCGGGACAACACAGTATACCATTTTAGTGGATCCACATAGTTAGCATTAGTACTCGTGGCATAGTACTAATACTCTTCTAGATGGGGTTATAGGTTGGACCCCAATTAACTTAGATTGGGGCATGTTGGTTTGATGATACCTCCCACAGTCTCAGTTCAGTTATTCAGTTTTAGTTATTTGACTACGACATTCAGATATCAGTGATTCAGTATCAGATTTTAGTATATACAGACTATATTAAGAACATGTTATATGTTGTTCATGCATTTTCAGTATTTATAGCCTTTCATACATACTCAATATTTATAGATTTTACTTATTCCTATGTATCTACAATTTCATGCGCTCTAGTTAGTACTTCATGTTTTATATGTATATTTAGATGGTTATTCTTCCTATTCATGAAACCACACATATTATCCTACCTCATTTAGCATACCAGTATATTTAAAGTACTGATCACATGCTCTTTCTTTTATGCTATGATGTATTATATCATAGGTTCCGACGTCCAGTTCCCAGATCGCTCATAGATTTTGCAGGCTCTTATCAGTAGAAGTGGTGAGTCCTCATATTTTGAGGATAAATTATTTTACTTCATATCTCTATTTCTGTAGTTAGTTGAGTTAGTTGGGGCCTGTCCTATCAACTCTCAGTTAGTCAGTTTAGAGGTTTTTCAGACACTGCAGTTAGTTATTCAATATTTATACTTCAGTTGACATGCAGTTAGTTATTCATCTTATCTCAAATTTTATATTTATTCAGACTTAGATAGTTATTTCTTCAGATTCATAGTTCAGTACTTGTTTCAGTTATTAAAATCTTATGGTGTAACAGTTATTTTTCTGCATTTATGGTTATGTTATTCAGTGCTCACAAAAAGTACCAGCTCATGGGTTAGCTTGTGGTCCCTCAGGACTGTAAGCTAAGTGTGACGCCTAAGGTGTAATCTCGGGGCATTACAGCTTGATGGTGCACAGTTTGCAGATCAAAGTGGTACTGAGGTAGGGGCGCAGCCTGTAGCTACGGCTCCCAGAGTTGAAGTCCCTTCCATGATGATAGTTGTTCAGTTGGTGCTTGCCCAACTTGCTATGTCTATTGAAGAGCAGAAGATATTGGGTAGGTTTTTGAGATTGGCTCCGCCTAGGTTTTTTATTGCACCGGGTGAGGATGCTGATGAGTTTTTGATTGCTTGGGAGGATAAACTCTATTATTTGGGAATTATTGAGACTCGTGGTGTGGATTACACTACTTTTTAGTTAGATTTGGAAGCTCAATATTTTTGGACAAGTCATCTTGATTCCAGGCCAGCTGGATCTCCCCCATTGACATGGACTTAGTTCTTTGAGATCTTCTTGGAGAAATATATGCCTCACAGTCTTAGGGATTATTTGAGGGATCAGATCTTAAGGTTGGAGTAGGGATCTATGCCTGTTGTGGAGTATGAGACTCGATTTTACGATTTGGCTAGACATATTATATCTATTCTACCTATCGAGTATGAGAGGGTTCGATGCTTTGTTTGAGGATTGAGACTTTTTTTTGCATGTCTACATAAAGTTTGGTTATTGTGGGTAGATATTTTGTTGAGATTTTTAATCATTTGCAGGTTATAGAGGAGATGTATCACGAGGCCTAAGGGGTAACAATAAGAGACCAAAATATCAGGGTAGTTTTAATGGGAGCCGTAGTGGCTCATAGTTCAGAAGCAGTGGTTCTCAGGGTAGGTACCCTCCGTGTCAGTCGTATCAGCATTAAGGTCAGTCTAGTAGTCTCATTTAGGCCAAACTTTAGATTACTGATGGAGTCTATTCTAGTTACTATAATTATACTGCCCAAGGTAGTGGTATTTCTTCAAGGGGTTCGTCTTCTAGGTATTTTAGTCATGGTGGTTATTCCGAGCTAGTCGGATCTTTTAGTTTTAGTGCAGCGCCTTGGGCATGTTATGGTTTTGGGCCTTTGTCTATTCTTGTAAGAGTTCCCCAATCATAAAGCAATGGTTCCTTCATTTTAGAGTGCTCCACTGATTAGGGTAGCTTTTCCCCCAGTTAGAGGTGGTATGCATGGTTGTTGGGGTGGTTCCTAGGGTGATCATGTAGGTCCCCAGGTAGGTAGGATAAGAAATCTGTTAGTAGCCTGGTTGGGTGGTGAGAATGGAAAGTTGTATGCCATACCTGCTAGACCCGAGACTGAGTCTTTGGATGATGTCATTATAAGCACGATTTCAGTGTGCCATAACCCGACTTTTGCTTTATTTAATTTATGATCCACTTAATCTTATGTGTCTTCTTATTATGCCTTGTGGTTAGAGTTATCTTGGGATTCTTTATTTGTGTCGTTATGTGTGTCTACTCTCTTGGGTGATTCCTTAGTAGTGGATCGATTTTATAGATCATGTGTTGTGATTGTTCAAGAGTTTGATACTCAAGATGATCTTGTTGTATTAGATATGGTGGACTTTGATGTAATTCTAGGCATGGACTGGTTATCCCATCATCATGCAGTCTTGGATTGTTTTGCCAAAACCATTACCTTAGCCATGCTATGTATATCCCCAGATGTATGGCAGGGATCTATTAACCATGAGCCGACAGGGATTATTTCTTATATTTGGGATAGGAGACTTATTTTGAGAGGTTATGAGTATTATCTCGCATATATTCGCGATATTAGTATGGGCAGTCCGTCACTTGACTCTATTCGTATAGTTTATGAGTTTCCTGATGTTTTTCATACCTATTTACCTGGTCTTTCTCCTGGGTATGATATTAAGTTTGTTATTGATCTTGAGCCGGGCACCCGACCTATTTCTATGGAACCTTACCATATGGCTCCTGCCAAGATTAAGGAGCTAAATTCTCAAGTTTAGGATTTTTTGGTAAGGGTTGAGTTAGATGAGTGTATTTCCTTAGGAATCTCCTGTCTTGTTTGTAAAGAAGAAGGACAGTTCCTTGTGTATATGTATTAATTATAGGCAGTTTAATAAGGTGACAGTAAAGAACCGATATACTATGCCTTGCATTGATGATTTGTTTCACTAGCTTTAGGGAGTAGCTGTGTTCTCTAAGATTGATTTGAGTTCCGGTTACTATCAATTGAGGATTAAGGTTTAAGATATCTCAAAGACAACCTTTAGGACCCGTTATGGCCATTATGAGTTCCTAGCGATGTCTTTTGGGTTGACCAATGCCCCAACCGCATTTATGGATTTGATGAATCACATGTTCAGGACTTATTTGGATTCTTTTGTGATTATTTTCATCGATGACATTATTGTGTATTAAAGGAGTAGAGAGGAGCATGTGCAACATTTGAGGATTAAGCTCCAGACTCTGAGAGATCATAGGATTTTTTCCAAATTCTCTAAGTATGAGTTTTGGCTTGAGTTGGTGACATTCCTTGGGCATGTGGTGTCTAAGGATACGATTATGGTGGATCCAACAAAGATTGAGGCTATTCATGATTGGGACAGGTCTGCATCTCCATCTGAGGTTTGTAGCTTCATTAATTTGGTCTATTACTATCGATGGTTTGCTGAGAGTTTTGCTACTATTGTAACGCTGATGACCAAATTGACTTGAAAGGAGGTTCCTTTCTAGTGGTCCGAGGAGTGTGAGTCGAGCTTTGGGAAGCTCAATGGATTTCTCACTTTAGCTCCTATTTTGTCTCTCCCTATTGAGGATAAGGGATTCACGTATATTATGATACTTTAGGTGTTGGTTTAGGTTGTGTGTTGATGCAACAACATAGTAGAGTTATTGCTTATGCAACGAGGGAGCTGAAGGTGCATGAGTGCAACTACCCACTCATGATTTAGAGTTAGCGGCGGTAGTTTTTGAATATAAGATTTTGGAGACATTATCTTTATGGCGTTGTCACGACCCAATTTCTTAAGTTATGATGGCACCTACCTTACCCCACCTGTAGGAAAGCCAATCCATAGCTCAAAACGGTAGGTAACGGGCTAATGAACAGAAATCATGATAAGACCACATATAATGAAAATAATAGTAATAATAGGTAAAAAAATAGAAAGGAAACATATAAAGTATATCAAATGAGAGAAGAAAAAAGACCAAATATATAAACGAACCCCTCCCAAGACCTGGTAAGGTCGGTACTAGAGCTACTACTAAAAGATACAAGAGTACTAGACAGAATCTAAAATATACACAATATATACAAGTAGTCTCGAGTACAAAAGACTAAACTAGAATAGATAGAGGAGGATCAGCCTTGGATGACAACAAGCTCACCCTGCTCCAGATTAATACTGGAAAATAGGAATCAACTCAACGCCGACTACTAGTACCCGAATCTACATCAGGGTAAAGATGTAGAAGTATAGTATGAGTACCAAAGAAATGGGTACTCAGTAAGCATCATCAGCCGACTGAGTTCAATACAGGAAAAACATAACTAAAATGTGAGGATGTAGTCTAAGTCAATGGTAAATAGAGATAAAAAGGTAAACAACTATCGAGATACGTAAATGGGATAAAGGAATAAGTAAAAGCGATACAAGAATATAAATAATGAAGTAATAAAAGACAAACCAAACATGACCTAACTGGCCCCGCATAAGCCCGCCAGTCACACTGAAGAAGACAATTAACCCAACCGTACCTCCATAAGCTGGTGGGACACACAAGAAGTATTTATAGAAAATAAACATTAGTAATACATAATTGAACCAATCCAAAAAACCATAGTATTTTTTCAAATGTGCACCAGGCTTGAATCGACACCAATGGATAGTATTGAGAGGCCAGACACCAGGTTCGAATCGATAGTGATGGATAATAACAAGATGTCATATGCCGGGTTTGAGCTAAAAATTATGTGTAATAATAAGCAGCCACATATATGATATACAACATAACTCATAATCAGATGTCGTACTCAAACAAGAATTCAGATAAACCACAACTCCTAGAATAACAATAATCAGTACCAGAACTCCCAACTTATCATAACCACATACCGAACTCGATACTGAACTTATAGTAATCATAATCAACTATAAAATTAAAACCCCAACCATACTATAACCAATGCCACAATGTGCAAAATTTCACTGTAAATGATAGAAATAAAGTATATGCTGACCCTAAACCGTAGTGAAAATACATTTAAATAACCATTCATGTTACTTAATAAAAAGGAGATGAATCAAATGTTTTACAACTTAAATACCACATCTTAATCTCATAAATACTACATTATACTAAAAGATAATGAAACAAAAATTTACCAGAGCAGGTCCTAACCGGATAAATAAGGCATGATATCTATGTCAAATACTACGCAAACTACAACTGCCTGTCTAAAACTAGCATAATAGCACACAATTACCATAAATAAGATCAATTTGAAGATAGAGTAAGTCTAGCCTACCTTGAAGCCAAAGCTAAAATAACTCTCCAAGAAGCCTCCGAATAGTGCCACTAGAACCCAAGCTTGAATAACTTGATTTATTTTAGAAATTAAATACAACAAGTAAACTTTTTTCTCACAACACTTATGTTGATATGCGTAAGTGTATATGAAGTAACAAAGCAAGTATATTGCATTTGATCATAGTGTAAACATTCTAATATTAAAGATCCTATATTAATTTACTAAAGAAACTCTTAAATACTCCACCACTGCCAGTAATTCTTAAGTGGCTACTAATTAGTCAAGGTAGGGATTAAATTCCATTTAAGATAATTTTTGTAACCTCCCTTTTCTTCTACGTGAAAATGGAGTTGCAATAATCACTTTTGAAATTGTACTATTATGTATATACTCGGGTATTGCATAGGTTTGTTGTAAAATAGATAAAATATTTTGAATGTCTTAATTAATTAAAAATTATTTTTAATAAAACTTCTATTATATAATAATAATAATAATAATATTTTAACATATCTAGATTTACTATCTCCACTTAAAATATTAATAGACTATAAAAGCTATTATAAAGTAACATAAATATATCATTATTAAAAAAATTCATCAATATCAAAAATATTTTAGAAGGGTGATAAATTATATTTCTACCAAATGCCAATTTTGATTAATATTTCACAATATATTTGATATCACTAAAATTCTCAAACGAACCATCCTAAAAACTAAATAATTAGTCCCAAGAAGTCATAAATAACTTGGGAAAGTTATAGAAAAGCTTTAGATACCAAAAATATATGAAAACAAGGAAAATGATTGTTAGTGTCATTACAGGCGTGCATTGTGAGATCTTCACGGATCATTATAGTCTTCAGCATCTTATGACCTAGAGAGAGCTTAATTCTAGGAAACGTAGATGGATGTAGTTGCTTAAGGATTATGACATCTCTATTTTGTATTTTCTGAGGAAGCGAACACGGTAGCGTATGTCTTGAGCCAAAAGGCGGTGAGTATGGGTAGTCTGGCTTCTATTTAGTTTCTCAGAGGTCGTTGCCATGGGACATTCGTTCCTTAGTGAACTTGATGGTGTGAATTGGTATTTTAGACCCCAGGTGGATTCTTGCTAGTGTTGAGGTGAGGTCTACTCCATTTGACCAGATTCACAATCGTTAGTTTGAGGATATGAAACTTTGCATCATCCATGATCAGGTGTTGAGTAGTGAGTCCAAGAGGGCTATCATAGATTCTAAGGGTGTTCTGAGATTTGATGGCCATATTTGTGCTCTGAGGATTGGTAAATTGATTTAGTTAATTTTGGGTGAGGCTCACAACTCTAGATGTTCTATTCACCCAGATAGTTCTAAGATGTATAGAGATTTTAAGTAGCATTATTAGTGGAGTGGTATGAAGAGAGATATAGTAGAATTTGTAGTCCCAAGAAGTCATAAATAACTTGGGGCAGTTATAGAAAAACTTTAGACACCAAAAATATATGAAAACAAGGAAAATAATTGTTAGTGTTATAACAGGCGTGCATTATGAGATCTTCACGGATCATCATAGTCTTCAGTATCTTATGACCTAGAGAGAGCTTAATTCTAGGAAACGTAGATGGATGTAGTTGCTTAAGGATTATGACATCTCTATTTTGTACTTTCTGAGGAAGCGAACATGGTAGCGTATGTCTTCAGCCAAAAGGCGGTGAGTATGGGTAGTTTGGGTTCTATTTAGTTTTTCAGAGATCGTTGGCATGGGACATTTGATCCTTAACTAACTTGATGGTGTGAATTGGTATTTTAGACCCTAGGAGGATTTTTGCTAGTGTTGAAGTGAGGTCTACTCTATTTGAGCAGATTCAGAGTCGTTATTTTAAGGATATGAAACTTTACATCATCCATGATCAGGTGTTGAGTAGTGAGTCCAAGAGGGCTATCATAGATTCTAAGGGTGTTCTGAGATTTGATGGCCATATTTGTGCTCTGAGGGTTGGCAAATTGATTTAGTTGATTTTGGGTGAGGCTCACAACTCTAGATGTTCTATTCATCCAGATAGTACTAAGATGTATAGAGATTTTAAGTAGAATTATTAGTGGAGTGGTATGAAGAGAGATATGGAAGAATTTGTAGCTCATTACCTATATTGTCAGCTGGTGAAGGCCGAGCATCAGAGACTTGTTGGCTTGATTCATATATTTCCCATTCTGGAGTAGAATTAGGAGTGGATTACCGTGTATCTTGTTAGTGGTTTGCCTCACACTTCTCATAGTTTTGATAGTATTTGGGTCATTATGGATCTATTTACCAAGTCGGTATATTTTATTCCTATCTTTCAATACCGAGAGGTTAGGTCGTGTCTATATTCGTGAGATAGTCTATTTGAGTGGTGTGTCTTTTAGACTGGGGTTTGGTGTTTACTTCTATCTTTTGAAGAGATTTTTAGGAGGAGTTGGGTGCTCAGGTGGATCTTAGTACAACCTTCAATCTTCAGACTAATGGTCAGCTGGAGTTGGCTATTAAGATTTTCGAGGATATGCTTCGAGCTTGTGTTATAGATTTTAGAGTTTAGTGGGAGCAACACCTATCTTTGGCAAAGTTCACATATAATAATAGCTATCATTCGAGTATTAATTCGTGCTTTTTGAGACTTTGTATAATAGGTGATGTCATTTTTTGATTCGGTGATTTGGGACCTCCAAGATTAGACCCCGTAGTACTGACTTACTTTAGGAGTCGTTGGATAGAGTCAGAGTGATTCAAGATAGGTTGAGGGTGTCTTAGAGAAGGCAGAAAGAACATGCAGATTGTAGACTTCGTGCCTAGAGATTTGGAATTGGAGATCAAGTATTCCTCCGAGTATCGCCAATGAAGGGTCTGATGAAGATTGGGAGGAAGGGAAAGCTTAGTCCTAGGTATATTGGGACCTTTGAGATCCTTCGTACAGTTGGTGAGATGGCTTATGAGTTAGACTTACCCCTTGATTTAGCTATTGTCAAATCAATTTTTCATGTTTTTATGTTGCGATGGTACATTCTATACTCATCTTATGTGCTCATTTTCTATGTTTTTGCTCATTTTGATTGATTAAAGTTTTCATAGTTTCCCAAGTCATTTTGACTTGTTGTAGCTGAAAGTTTTATTACCATTCAGTTTGTTTGGTTTTTAGCGCAAATTCCATATTTTAAAGTCTACGTGGTTAGAATTGACTACCGCACAAAAAATTTAGTCAAATGACTTCATATGCCAATTTTGACAGTTTTAATAGCTCCAGAATATCAATTTTAGTCTAAGTGGACCTTTGGTTTGAGTCCCAAGGCTTCCAAACTCATTTTGGGTTATTGGCTAAAATTGAAGAAAAATAACACTTGGGTGTGGGACCTACTCTTTTACCGACCAACCTTAGATGGAAATTTCTACTCCGCCATTGAGTCTGTAATGTTGAATTTGATAGGATATCATAGTTCATTTGCGTATATGAGATTTTGGATGAATCTCGAGGGGTTGGTGAAAACTTGGAAAAATTTGCTTAATTGGTGCTGGTGTATTCGCTTTAGCGCCCATAAGGTCTCCTAAGATAAGGCCGCTTAAGTGACCATCCGGTCGGTTAAGCAACCTAGCTTTCATAGCTGGTTTCGCTTAAGAAATGCCTTTGTCTCTAAAGCGATGGATGCTTAAGTGGCCAAAGGCCGCTTAAACGACATGTGCAGAAGTCGCCAATGACGCGAAAAAGGCATTTAGCCGCTTAAGCGGCACCTGGTAGTATTAAATACCCCAAGTAGCCAGTTTTGTCTCATTGTCACACATTTTCATGAGTTCAAAACCCTAAAATGTGTGGAAACTTGGGAAAGACATTAGTAGGTGATTTTGGGGAGTTTATACGATTAGATTACTCATTTCTTCTCCGAATTCTTGGTATGGTTTCATTAATTCCATGATTAATTTCTCATAATTTCCCCAAAATTTCTAGAATATTAGTGGGTTGATTGTAGCTCCCTTTGATCTTGGAATTTACCTGTTCTTGAGGATAAATGTTCCTTGAGCATAGAGAAACGTACTGTCGGTCTCAAAATTGCTATTCCACAAACAGACCCACATGGTATTTTTATGTAATTTTTGACCGAAGCACAAAATTGCAATATGGGTATCATTGTTATCGTTTAATGAGTAGATTATGATTTTGATAGTGTGGAATCTTGCAAAAGCTTCTCGGAAGGGGAATCAATGATTTAGCAAATTTCTTCGGGCTTTTCTTTGGCATCCAGATAGGCTAGATTTATTTTCCTAATAGATTGAGATAATTTGTAGTATATTTATGATATTATGATAGACATAGGATGTGAATTAGGTCTTGGGGGGATATAATTTGTATAATTAGCATTATCTCGACTGTTTAGGCTATTTTGGAATCGTAAATTAGGCGACTTGACTTGATTATTCATGTTTAGGTAGAATTTCTATCTTAGGGCTAATTGTGGCTTATTTGGCATCTAGAATTAAATTTAGATACCTTAGCCTAGTTTGGAGTAGATTTTACCTTAGAATGGATTTCAAGGATTAGAAGTGGGCTCCTTCAGCTAACCTTAGGCCAATACTCTTGTTAGCTCCTTGTACACCTAATGGGCGTATTGTATCCTTAAAGTGGCATATCTTAGAGTTAAAAAGACTAGATTCTTGATGTTTATTCTAGTTTGGTATTTGTGAGTTGATATGAGTTTCGGTTCAAGTCCGATGATTTATTGATATTAAGTTCCAGTTCAAGTCCAGCAATTGATGACATGAGTTCCGTTCAGGTCCAGCAAATGATAATGATGATTTTGATATGAGTTCCGATTTAAATCAGACATTAAGAGGTTATTTATGGCATGTTATGGCACAAATGGATTCATGGTTATGGCTTGATATTTTTTAAATTTATGAAATTTTGGTCATTTACTCTCTTGATTTCACCCTCGGGCTTATGGGGGCTCGCGTTGGGTTATTTATTTTTTGGCACTTACTGGCTTATTGGGGCCAGTCTTGTAGTATTATTTACACTTCCTTTTATATTGTATCCATTTCGGTTATTTATTTACAGTGTTGGAGCATTATTCCAGGTTTGCCATTTTACCTTGACTTAGCTTGTTTATCTTATATCTTTATTGTACTTATGTTATGATTTAGCTCAGTCGACCGATGATGCCTACTTAGAAATTATGGCTTTGATACTCATACTATACTTCTGTACCTTTTTTGTACAGATTTGAGTACTAGTGGCCACCGCTGACGCCTAGATTGTGCTGAGTTGAGTTCGAAGATAGGGTGTGAGCTCTCAGAGTCAAAGTGGCCCTTTTTTCTTCGACTATTTATGTCTAATCTTTCACTATTCAATACTGATGTATATTGACTATTACAGTATTTATGTTCCTTTTTACTAGTGGCTCTTGTACCAACACTACTAGGTCATGGGATGTTACTTCTATTTTATCTATCTTTCAGACTATCATTACTATTTGAATTATTATTGTAAGTCTATACGTGCAAATTTATAGCTTTTATGACTTTTCCCACCAAATTTGTCCATTGCTTCTAGCTTTGAGCTACGGTTTGGCTTACCAACTGGCGAAATAAAGTAGGTCATGACTCGTAAACCGGGTCATGATAATTTAAAGTTTAACAAAATCTAATCTAATCAAATATGCTTTAGTATCTTTTCTGCAATGAACAAAAGCATGAAATTATACTATGTTCTATCTAATTAACTTGAGAAGCTAAAAAACTGGAATCCAAAAATGTATACGCAATTTTAATCTCGACCTCATTCCAAAAATAATATGGTTCTTTATTTTTCTTCTTCACTTAAATCTTTTTCCACAAATCAAGCAAGTGTATCTCTATATCGGTAAGGACCTTTCTGATATGGAATAAAAACATCATTACATACACCTAAAAATGCAATAGTTTGATTGCCTAGTCAAATGAGCATATCACCCACTTAAATAAAATGTAAAAGGAATATTATCATCAAGCAAAATGTAATACATATAGTAATAAATTTCAAATAGAGATGACTCACTAGGTTGGGCTTAAATAGAATATAAGAAAGATTTTGTACATGAAAAGATACATCACATAGACTTCTTTCACACCCAATGTATAATCTGCATAGACAAATCAAATTGGAGCTGCATATGTAGCCATAAAGTGGCCAATCTGATTGCACTGGTGTAAGACCCCACAAAATCCTAGCTTAAATCAGTCCCTTAGAGCATGAAAAAGGGTCACAGACTGAGAAATTTCAGCTAAGTTTTTATACTTAGAATTATTTTAGCCTTCATATCTTGGTGATCTTATTTTACAACCCTTACGACCTTAAAATGTCGATTTTTGGGTTGATTCATGATCAGAAATATCAGTAGGTATTCTCAGGCAAGTTTCAAATTTTTCAAACATCGTTTGAGGCATGTTTGGGAGTCCAAAATAGTGGATCGACGCGATCTCGACGCGTCGCGTCACCTATCGCGTTGATAGATATTTTTCCTAGCTCCCAGTGCAAATTCTAGTGAGCTGATATATCTAATAGTATGGTCAAGGAGTGTAGGACCAAAATAATGATCAAGGATATAGACAAATCCAGGCTCATGGACAATGCTCAGCAGATAGAAGAGGCTAAGAATAAGGAGAAAGAGAAGGAAAATAAGAGAGCTAGAATAAATAGCTTCAACTTCACTCAGCCTAAGTCTGAGGGTGGTAATCGTTCTCAGTTCCGCGTGAAATATTCCATTCCAGCTCCATCCTCATCCAGTGCCCCAGTGCCCAAATTCAAAGATAGCAATAAAGATAGTACGCCAGGCCCTAAACCCCCAGAGTAGTATTAACAATGCTCGAACAAACCCTCTTTTCCAGAAGTATGGCAGGAACCACCAGGGTGTCTGCAGAGCTAGCAACGATGTATATTTTGAATGTGTCAAGCTAGGACATAGGGTTAGAGAGTGTCCTCAGGTGGGTTCGCAGAGTCAGCATAATCGTCCCCCAGCTCAGTTCGGTCGCCTGAATCAGTAGGGTGTCGTTTCAGTGCCACCAGTGGGCAACGCCCAAACAGGCTTTATGCACTTCAGTCCTGACAGGATCAGGAAATTTCTCCTAATGTGGTCACTGGTATGTTACAAGTTTATCATTTACATATTTATACTTTGCTAGATCCAGGAGCTTTTTTATCCTTTGTAACTCCTTATATAGCTGTTGACTTCGGAGTTAGTCCCGAAATCCTAGCAAATCCCTTCTCAGTCTCTACCCTAGTGGGTAAATCTATCATAGCCTGATGCATATATAGGAACTAGTCGATTATGGTATCTCAGAAAGTCACTTCAGCAGACTTAGTAGAATTAGAGAAGAAAGATTTTGATGTCATTCTCGGCATGGATTGTCTTCATTCATGCTATGCCTCAGTTAACTGTAGAAACAGAGTTATCCATTTTCAGTTTTCAAATGAACCTATCCTTGAGTGGAGGGGTAGTACTTCAGCACTTAGGTGGCATCTTATTTCTTACCTTAGGGCGAGGAAAATGATATCTAAGGGGTGTTTTTATCATCTCATTTGAGTTAAAAACTCTATTTCTTAGACTCTTAATCTTGAGTAAGTTCTAGTAGCATGCAAATTTCTAGATGTATTTCCCGAAGATCTTTCTGGAGTACCTCCAGAGTGGGAAATTGACTTCTGAATAGACCTTCTTTCCGATACTCAGCCTATCTCTATCCCACCATACATAATGGCTCCAGTAGAACTCAAAGAGTTAAAAGAACAGTTAAAGTATCTACTAAATAAGAGATTCATCAGACCCAGTGTATCCCCTTGGGGTGCACCAGTTCTTTTTATACGTAAGAAAGACGGTTCACTTAGAATGTGTATAGACTACCGTAAGCAAAATAAAGTCACAGTCAAGAACAAGTATCCACTTCCTAGAATCGATGACTTATTTAACCAACTTCAGGGTGCCAGTTAATTTTCTAAGATAGACCTCAGATCAGGCTATCATCAACTAAGAGTCAAAGAATGTGACGTTCTGAAAATAGCTTTCAGAACTCGGTATGGTCACTTCAAATTCTTAGTCATTTCATTTTGTCCTACCAATGCCCCAACAACTTTCATGGACTTGATGAATCGTGTGTTCAAGCAGTACTTGAACATGTTCGTCATAGTCTTCATTGATGACATTCTTGTCTACTCCCACAGTGAACATGATCATGCAGACCATCTCAGAATAGTATTACAAACTCTCAGAACCCATCAGTTGTTCGCCAAATTCAGTAAGTGCGAATTTTGGCTAAGGTTAGTAGCTTTTATTGGTCATATAGTTTCCAATAATAGCATTAGAGTTGATCCTCAAAAGACCGAAGCGATAAAAACTAGCCCAGGACCATCTCTCCATCAGATATTAGGAGTTTATTGGGTTTAGCTAGCTATTACCAACGGTTTTTGAAGGATTTTCGTCCATTGCATTCCCCATGTCCAGATTGACACAAAAGAAAGTCAAATTCAGTGGTCAGATTCTTATGAGAAAAATTTTTAGGAGTTGAAGACTCGACTCACTACGGCTCCAGTTTTGACTTTACCAAATGGTTCAGACAGGTTTGTGGTATATTTTGATGCTTCCAGAGTCAGTTTGGGGTTTGTTTTGATGCAGAGAGGTAAGGTCATAGACTATACCTCTAGACAGCTTAAGCCCCATGAAAAGAATTACCTCACTCATGATCTTGAGTTAGCAGCTGTTGTATTTGCCTTAAAGATTTGGAGTCATTATTTGTATGGAGTGCATATTGATGTGTTCACAGACCATAAAATCCTGCAGTATGTATTTTCTCAGAAAGACATAAACCTGCGTCAGAGGAGGTGGTTAGAGTTTTTGAAAGACTATGATATGAATATTCTGTATCATCCGGGCAAGGCCAATATAGTGGCTGATGCTCTCAATTGGATGTCTATAGGTAATGTTGCTCATGTGGAGGAAGGTAAAAGGAAGTTAGTTTAGGAAGTTCATCAGCTTGGCTGACGAGGTGTCTGCTTAGTCGATTTAGCAGAGGGTGGTGTATGGGTGCATAATAGTTTAGAGTCATCTCTGGTTTTTGAAGTAAAAGAAAGGAGGGACAGAGATCCCAGTTTAGTTAAACTAAAGGAGTCAGTCAGCTATCAGAAAGTAGAGGTTTTCTCCCAAGGGGGAGATGGTGTGTTGCATTGACCGGGTAGACTATGTATTCCATGTGTGGATGGAATGAGATAGCAGATTCTTACAGAAGTGTATGGTGCATGCTACTCAATTCACCTAGGGGACACCAAGATATACTGCGACTTGCGAAAAATCTATTGGTGGAGTGGGATGAAGAGGGACATTATAGAGCTTATAGCTAAGTGCTCGACATGTCAGCAAGTTAAGATCGAGCATCAGAAGCCTAGTGGGTCTATGCAGGAGTTCAGTATTCCCATGTAGAAGTGGAAGGAAGTGAACATGGATTTTGTGACGGGTTTGCCTCGTACTAGTCGTCAACATGATTCGATTTGGGTCATTGTAGATAGAATGACCAAGTTAGCCCATTTCTTACCAGTTTATACCTCTTTTTTAGACGAGGATTATGCCAAGCTCTATGTTAAAGAGTTGGTTAGATTACACCGAGTTCCGTTAACCATCATCTCAGATAGAGGTATGCAGTTCACATCTCACTTTTGGAAAGCTTTCCAAAAGAGTTTTGGTACCCAAGTTTACCTCAGTACAACCTTTCACCCTCAGACAGATGGTCAAGCAAAAAGGACCATTCAGACTTTAGAAGATATGTTAAGAGCGTGTGCCATTGACTTTAAGGGTAGTTGGGATGACCATTTGCCCTTGATTGAGTTCGCGTATAATAACAGTTATCATTCCAGTATTAAGATGGCTCCATTTAAGACGCTTTATGGAAGGTGATGTAGATCTCCCATTGGTTAGTTTGAAGTAGGAGAAGTCACAGTAGTAAGTCTGGCTTGGTATTTGATACCTTAGAAAAAGTTCAGTTGATCAGGGAAAGGCTTAAGATAGCTCACATCTGATAGAAATCGTATGCCGATGTAAGAAGAAACGATCTCGAGTTTGAGATTAGTGATTATATGTATTTGAAAATCTCTTCTATGAAGGGAGTAGAGGTTTGAAAAGAAGGGGAAGCTTAGTCCCCGATATGTCGGTCCTTACCAAATTCTCAGCTGTTTCGGAAAGGCAGCTTACGAGCTTGAGTTGCCTTCAGACTTAGCTTCAGTGTACCCAGTGTTTCATGTCTCCTTACTGAAGAAGTGCATAGGTGACCCAACAGTTGTAGTCCCGATAAAGGGCATTGATGTCCAGAACAACCTCTCTTATGAGGAAATCCCAGTTGAAATTCTTGATTATTAGGTTCGCAGACTAAGGAACAAAGAGGTTCCTCAAGTCAAAGATCTTTGGCGGAATCAGTCCGTTGGGGGAGCTACTTGGGAAGCAGTAGCAGATATGCGGGCCAAGTATCCTCACCTCTTCTCCCCAAACTCAGACTCAACTCAAGGTAACAGTTTTCTTTAAATTTACTCAGTTCTATGCTCAGATTACCTTTAAGAACTCTGTATCGGTTCAGTTGCATAGTATTCTTATATTATGCATACCTTCATAAAATAGCTAAGTCATGTGCCATGCCTTAAGAATTCAGTCATGCTTCAGTTATGCATGTTTAGTATTAAAACTCAGTATATCAGTAGTTTCAGTCATGAAGTCATGCTTCAGTTGTGCATATTTAGTAGGTAAACTCAGTCTATCAGTATTCTCAGCTTAGTCAGGTTCATTCAGGGATGAATGTTCCCAATACATATATAAGATACCAGGATAGGGTAAGATTCATGAACATGAAAGTATTAAAACCGTTAACCTGGACTGTGTAGCTCGATCCGTCCTAAAGGCACCCATGGGCTATATGGGTGCAGCTCCCCCTGCTGAAAGGGCCCCAGTTCGTTTAGCCTCATGAAGCGAGGAAAAACTGAGGGAAAACTAAATCTACCATGGGAAATAGCCCTCCCAAATATATATATCATGTGTGTGTCAAGCACACGATCATATAAACCCCCAACACCGACAAGTATGATTTCCAGTGTTCGCCCCACAGGACTTACACCTTCACAGTGAGCTACACATTCCCCTTTAAGCCCAAATTAAAATTTCTTTACACATAATTCCAACCATTAACCAAAGAGTCATTCATTAAGACATTTACCACTTGGTATCACCATACCAATATGCTTGCAAGCTAATATATTTATGCCAAACCAATTCACACAACCAAATTAGATTCTCCAGTTCCATTAAAATCCAAACCATGGCCACTATGGCCATCCAAATCCATTTTTATATCCAATTATCCATTAATACAATGCATTGGGTTAAAAATCAAGTTAAACCATGCAATTATCCATAATAAAAATCAAATTTACAAAGCGAGTTGAGGTTAATGCAATTCCAAGCCAAAATTCATCCATTTTGAGGAAATCCACGTCTCCTATTTCAACCATTTAAATAAAGTTCCAATTTAGTCCCAAAAATATCAATTTAAAGCATGAATAATCAATTCAAAACATAGGACAAGTAAATCAATCAGTAACAACCAAAACCCCTCAACCTAATTTCAAAACCCACAATTTAAATCACATGAAAATGCATTAAATTCATGCCATAATGTAAAGTTAAAGTTTGGAAAAGAGAAACATGCCTGAAACACACAAGAAATTGAAGTCAATTTGAAGTTTGGAGCCCGGATGATGAATTCTCTATAAAACGCTTGAATGTTCTTGAGTTTGAGAGAATAGATGACTTTTATATTTAAAAACTAAAGAAAAGATGCTTATATTATGTTTAAAGGTCGTACAAGGGGTAAAAAGACCAAAAGCCCCTCACCCTAAGTGAAAAGAATAAAACTGGACGAAATTAAAACACCACTGTTGCACGACATTATCACAGAGGTTAACTTCCGTGCCACACCAATATAACGGAGGTTAACCTCCGTGGAACATTGATATCACAAAGGCACACTGCCTAGAAGTTCCAAAATATCCCCAAATCCCTTCTGAAAAATCTAAAACTCTTCCAAATTGCCCTTTTAATATTCATAAACACAATTTAAGTCAAAAATCAATATTACACACGTGGGAAGGTCAAAAACAAAATGATCAAAATTTTAAAAGGTCTTACATTATTCCACCTTAGGATCATTCGTCCCTGAATAATGAGTTAGGATACTTTTAGCACGAGAATAACAATAATACACCAGAATCGAATGACAAACCCGAAAAGTGACAAGAGGAAAATGAAACTCATACCTTAAATACTTTCATCCAACATGTGGAACAAAATGGGTATTTGTCCTTCATATATTCCTCGGCTTCCTATGTAGCTTCTTCCACCTTTTAATTTCTCCAAAGAACCTTCACCGAAGCTATATCCTTGGTCCTCAATCTACAAAATTGCCTATCCAATATTTCAATTGGGACTTCCTCATAAGACAAGAAATCTGTAACACCAAGATACTTAATAGGCACTATCAAGGAAGGATCACCCATACACTTTTTTAGCGTGGACACATGAAACCCAGGATGAATCAAAGCCAAATCTGCTGGCAAATCTAAATCATAAGCCACATTCCCAATTCTCATCAAGATATGATACGAACCAACATAACAGGGACTAAGCTTTCCCTTCATCACAAACCTCATGACTCCTTTCATAGGATATACTTTCAAGAATATCCAATCACTTACTTGAAATTCCAATTCTCTTTGCCTCATAATTGCATAGGACTTTTGGCAACTTTGGGCGGTCTTACATCTTTCTCTAATTACTTCTACCTTAAATGGATGGGAAAGCGGAGTATACTATTCATACTGTGGAGGATATGCTAAGGTCCTGTGTGTTTGATTTTAAGGTAAGTTGGGTTGATCATATGCCTCTTATTGAGTTTTTGTACAATAATATTTGTCATTCTAGCATTTAGATGGCTCCTTTTGAGGCTCTCTATGGTAGGAGGTATAGGTTTCCTATTGGGTGGTTTGAGTTAGGTAAAACTAGGTGTTTGGTCTAATTCAAACCAATTTCAAAAAGCATTTGATAATCCACCCCAAATATATATATCAAGTGTGTGTCAAGAATACAGTCATATAAACGCTCAACACCGGCAAATGTGGTTTCCAGTGTTTGTTTCCCAGGATTTACATCTTCACAATGAGCTACATAACCCCTTTTAAGCCTAAATTAAAATCATTTTTCACATTATTCCAACCATTAATCCAGGAGTCATTTACTAAGGCATTTACCACTTGGTATCGTCATACCAATATACTTGCAAGATAATATATTTATGTCAAACCAATTCACACAACCAAATAGGACTCCCAAGTTCCATTAAAATCCAAACCATGGACACCAAGGCCATCCAAGTCCATTTTTATATCCAATTATCCATTAATTCAATGCATTAAGTTTAAAAGCAAGTTAAACTATGCAATTATCTATAATAAAAATCAAATTTACTAAGTGAATTAAAGTTCATGCAATTCCAAGCCAAAATTCATCCAATTTGCGGAAACCCGTGTCCCTCATTTCAACCATTTAAATAAAACCACTAAATCCAATTTCAAAATCCATAATTTAAATCACATGAAAATCCATTCAATTCATGCCATAATGTAAAATTAAAGTTTGGAGAAGCGAAACATGTCTGAAACACACAAGAAATTGAAGTCAATGTGATGTTTGGAACCTGGATGATGAATTCTCTATGAAACCCTTGAATGTTCTTGGATTTTGAGTTTAAAGAGAGAACGGATGACTTTGGTCTTTAAAAACCTTAAGAAAAGATGTTTATTTTATGTTTAAAGGTCGTACAAGGAGTAAAAGGACCAAAAGACCCTCACCCTAAGTGAAAAAACAAAATTGTACAAAATTAAAACACCACAGTGGCAAAACATTATCGCAGAGGTTAACCTCTATCCCACATAAATATAATGGAGATTAACCTCCGTGTCACATTGACATCACAGAGGCACACTACCTCAGAGTTTCAAAATAGTTCTGAACCGCTTTTAAAAAATCCAAAACTTTCCCAAATTACTCTTTTAACATTCCTAAAAGTTATTTAAGTCAAAAATCAATATTATGTATGTTGAAAGGTAAAAATAAAAAGATCAAAATTTTAAGGGGTCTTATAAGGAGATATGGATATTGGTATTGGATATTGGTTGTAAATGGGTTGACAAACCATCCATAGGTCCTACCTCAAGAGCACAACTTGGTACGTGTAAACGGAGGTTGTGTGATGACCTCGTGCATCACATCATCATCAGCATCATCGCCATTGCATTCCATATGTCGCGCTTATTTTGTATTTTAGTTCGTGACTTGATATCTGTCTATTTGTTCTATCTTCTTATAATTGTATTCGGTGTATGTGTATACTTGTTCTTCTTTCCCTCCACCTATTTATATTATATGTGTATATAGTAGAATTTTTAGTAGAGACAGTGTGGGCTGTCATTTGGGAAATTTTTTTATTGCAGGTGACGTACCCATAGTTTGTGTTTATATGTTGTATTTTCTACTTTACTCAGTCATTCTATGATACCTGCTGAGTACAAGTGGACCGTATTCATCCCTAATTTCACCTTTCAATACAGATACAAGTACGAGTGTGCCACACGGATAGCTGATTTAGGTGGTATTTGGAGTCTATTTGAGCTACCAGTTGATCTATGCAACTACAGTTGACTACTACTGTAATACCCCAAAAAATCCAAACCAATATTAGAGCCATGTACCAAGCTCATGCATAGTACATCATGATTATTTTATAGTTTTATGAGTAGGTTATATGTATATTAAGACTTCAAATAACTCCCATCTATCAGATGAATCAAAACATTCCTTACCGATTGAATTCTTGAGAAGGATATTGGTATAGTCAACTTCAAACGAGCATATCTCTCATTATACTTGGAATTTTTGATCTCATGATCTATAAAAAGATAAATAATTGAATAATTTTTCCAATGATACCAATTTTTCCTAAATCCTATATCGGAGCAAAGAGTTATTCCTATTTTACTCCAGCATGTCAGGCTGGAAATAGTGTGAAGACATTCGTGGTAGCTTACCATATTTGTGACGCCCTATCACGAAGGTCGTCAGCCTTAGATAGAAACTAGCTCCTAAGAGACGACATTCATGATATCTTACCACACTTGTGATGCCCTATCACGAAGGTCATCAGCCTTAGGCAGAAACCAACTCCTAAGTGACGATATTCGTGGTAGCTTACCACACTTGTGACGCCCTATCACGAAGGTTGTTAGGCTTAGGCAGAAGCCAGCGCCAAAGTGATGACATTCGTGGTAGCTTACCACACCTGTGATGCCCTATCATGAAGGTCGTCAGCCTTAGGCAGAAACCAGCTCCTAAGTGACGACGTTCGTGGTAGCTTACCACATTTTTGACACCTTGTCACAAATGTCGTCAGACTTAGGCAGAAACCATCAATTCCAGCTCCTGTGTGACTCCATTTTTGAAAACTTGTCACATTTTTTATGCCTTGTCACAAATATCATCAGCTATGATTTTCAGGAATTGGGAATTTATTTCATAAGGGTATTTTGGTCTTTTTCTTCAACTTTCACAACTTATAACCCTAAAGAGGCGTAATTTTTCCCATTTTTCTTCAGTTAAGCATCATAAAAACCCTCTCTTACACTCTCAACCACAATATTAGGGTTTTCTCTCAAGATCATCTCCTCAAGAGAAAGCCTAAGGAATTCTTCAAGAACCTTCAGAAATATTAGATCTCTTTCAATATTCAATCACTAAGGTATGCGTAGTGTTCATCTATGGATCCAATCCGTTCATAGAGCTCAAGAACCATGTTTTAAATACTATTTTGTGAAATTTTTGTGGTGATATGAGCATATACATGTTGATGATTGTTGTTTAAGTTTCAAGATGATATCTAGAGGTGTTTTCATGGAATATATATGCTTGTTAGTTGAAAACTATGAACCTTAGATGGTGTAAAATTGTACAAGTTATGAAACACACCTATGCCTTAAAGAATGCATGCAAGGTGTTCGACAAAATGCTTAGGGTGCTAGAAATTCATGTTTATATGGTTCCATGATGTCTAAATGACAAGTCCATGTGAGCTATATACCTTAATATGAATTCCATGCTTTTCATGTGTTGCTATTGTTGTGGTATGAAGCATGTATGAAAATGGAGATATACAATATAAACATGAAATATAGCTATGCACTCCCTACCATGCTTGATATGTTGAGGAACTACATGATGTATAATATCCTCTATTTATGATAATATGAATTGTGGAGTCCAATCTTATGATCAAGTCAGTCATGTTGTGTCAGTTTTCTTCCATCGAGTCCTGGGGGTATTCGTACCCGAAAACTATAGCTGTGTGGCTAGAGTCATGTCATGTTTCACGATATACAAAATCAAGCCATGATTCAGTAGAATTAAGTCAGTCATGTGACTCAGGAAACCTCATGGTCTCAGTCAGTTATCAGATATCAGTAGTATTCACTCAGTCAATGGAATTCAGTAAGTTCCACTTACGTACAGTCAGTTAAATCATGTTCAGTCTCTTTAGATGGGAGTAGGAGTTAGCACCGAGTGAACCCAAGGATGGGAACTCACCTGTATATGAGGGTGTGATTCTTAGAAGTCATCCTTGCATTCCAGAACTATGTAGCCAGCATAGGTTGAGACATCGCAGCCTGTTATATGAGGGTAGATGGGGTGGCTTAACCTGTTATATGAGGGTTCCCACCATTCTCACTAGAGTTACGTATTATATGAGGGTTGCTCACATGTTGTCCTTACCAGTGGCATGGTATTGACACCCTTTCGGTCAGGGCAGAGATTGGACCCTATCTTAGCCATAATGGCACTTATAGGGCATGTCGGTTAAACAACTACCTCCCACAATTTTTGACTCAGTCTCAGTAAAAGAAATTAGATAGTTCTTGAGATATCAGTATACCAGGATTGTTAGATACAGTCAAATTCAATTATAGTGTGGAACTCAGATAGTTCCATCAGATTTAAGACTATTAGATACAGTCGCCCATGTTATCAGAACTACAATTTCAGCCATGTTAGTTATCAGTAAACCATGTATTAGCGTATAGATCTAGCTATCACGTACTCACGATCTTAGTTACTATGTATGTATGTTTACACTCTCACGTTCATATTAGTCAGTCAGTTAGTATTGTTCATGCATGTAAACCCTTTTGCATTAGCCTGCCTTACTCATATACTCAGTACTCCAGTTGTACTGATGCCTTTGCGCTATGGTGCTTTCTTTCATATTTCACCATAGGTTTAGAGACACGAGCTCTAGATCAGCAGTAGCATCCAGCCGCAGAGTTGCAGTGAGTCCTCATCCATTCAAGGGTGATATTATTTTATTTTATTTATTATTTCAGCTCAGTTTTTTTAGACGAAGTTAATTGGAGACATGTTCCTTTAACTCCTTATTCAGACAGTACTTAGAGGCTTTCAGATTCAGTATTCAGACTTATGTTCAGATTTGATTCAGTTTTCAGCTGTTTTGGGTATCTTTCACCCATATGGATATTATGTTTTGACAGATTCTTTATTCAGTTGAACCTTATGGCCTATATTTTCATGTTTTCTGCATTAGCACATTATATATGTAGTGTACAGGTACAAATATCAATCATGGGTCAGCTTGTGGTCCCTCGGGGTCATAAGCACCATGTAGCATTCCGATTCGAAAAATAGGGGCGTTACAAACTTGGTATCAGAGCCTAAGGTTCAATAGAGTCCTAGGAAGTCTGAAAGCCACATCTAGTAGAGTCTTGTACATGGGTGTGTTCCACGCCACATTTATGTACATGCGGCTATGAGATGTTTTAGGAACGGTTCCCTTTCTTCAGTATTCATGTCGTGCTAGTAAACATAATTTCAATTCAGTATCTCAGTCTAATCCACTCTTCTCTTATTTTAGAAACATGCCTCCAAAGAGAAGAAATCATCCAGCTCCTCAGCCCGAAGATCCTTTGGGCGATCAGGTTTCTCATGCGGAGTTCAGGACCGCATTTACCGCTCTTGCTCAATCTGTAGCTACCCAGAATGAATGACCAACAGTCGTTCAGGCCAACCTAATGGCCAATTCAACAACATCTAGGATTCGAGACTTCACCCGAATGAACCCTCCGTCCTTCCTTGGGTCTAAGCCAGACGAGTATCCTCAGGAATTCGTTGACTGATAACGCTCAAACTATAGCTCTCGTAAGAGTGTAAGCGGTCGTTGTCAAATATAGAACCCAACTGGGTTGGGTGTCGAATCCCACAGGGAATACTTGGTCACTAAGTGTTGCAACTATTAGTAGACTTTTGGTTGAAAGTTCTGCGGACAAAGGGGGAATTTTATGCGTATAATAATGTTTACCAAAATAAAGAATGAAACGAGTAATGTAGTAGGAGTTAATCAATGAGAATTGTAAGTTAGGGTTATGTCCACCTTATGAGTTCTACGTATCTATTGGCTATGAGTTATGCGGAATTCAGACATGCATGCTTATAGAGATTCGTATTCTATGGTAAATCCTAGCGTCTTTCGACCATCAAGGATTATATCACTTTAACTCTTTCGAGCTTAAAGCGTATACTAATGGTACTAATTCTCCAAGAGGTTAATCCAGTTACGACACTAACTTTTAAACAGGGGTTGGTAGCCCTATTTCCTTTTCATTCTCTCTTTTCCAGACATGTAACTTTTCTTTCGAACAAGTTAATGCTATACTGGCGTATTTTATATGTTTGCAACCACAAGAATTTAATTAAGATGAAGAGAGTAATGATATAAGCAGCATATGTATCAAGAATTCATAAACTCGTAGCAATAGATAGTATCTCATAAGGCTTCCATAACCCTAACAGAGAAGTTTAGCTACTCATGAGTGCAACGGAAATCACAATAGACATCATCATCATACCAAAATCTAGAACAAGCTTGACGATTTGGATGATTTTTGGCGTCAAAAACTCTCACACGTTTTTGCCCTAGCCGTTCTTCTCAAGAGAGTCGTGTTTCTCTGTTAAAACTTATAGAATCTGTAACTTGAATAATAGTAAAAGTCGAATGGAAAGGACTTGAATTAATGAATGAGTGAGTTGAATGAATGATCAAAAGCTTCAGCAAAATAGGGTATTTATAACACCCATATCCTATTCCTACTAGGCTACTGCGTACTTATCCTAATCCTACTAGGTTACTGCATCCTTATCCTAATCCTACTAAGTTACTGCTGATCTCCAAAGTCTTTAGAAATGCTGTTTTTGCCCGGGACAAGTTATGCATGCATCACTTTCAGTCCATAGGCGTCCAAACGCTGCTTTCCTTCTTTCGTGAAGCTTCCTTTGGCGTCAAGTTATCCATAAAGTGCTGGAATCTTCATCATTTATACCTGAAAACTTGATAATCACGTTTGTTAGCTAACTTACAGGAAAAAGGACTAAAAGTACATGAATTATATATTTTGTCCTTAAAACTTAGCTAAAATATGGGTAAATTAAGGTGCTTTAGGCGTGTAAATACACCTATCATCATTGACCAAGTCCAGAAGGTCATTGATATCATGGAAGTCACTTCTTCTCAGAGTGCCGAGTTCGCCGCATACCAATTACAGGATGTCGCTCAGACTTGGTACAAGCAATGGTTAGCAGAAAGGTTAGAGGATGCAGGTCCTATTGAGTGGGAAGAATTTGTCACGGCTTTCTTAGACAGATTCTTTACCTAAGAGCTAAGAGAGGCCAAAGTTCTTAAGTTCATCAATCTCAGGAAGGGAAATATGATAGTTAGTGAGTATTCTCTTAGATTTACTCAGCTATCCAGATATGCCCCTCATGTGGTTGCAGATAACAGGGCTAAAATGAGCAATTTTATGTCAGGGGTGAATGATAGCGTGGTAAATGAGTATAGGTCTACAATGCTAAATAGTGATATGACTTGAGTCAGGCTCATGACCCACGCTCAACAGATAGAGGAGCAGAAGGTTAAGACTAGGGAGAGGCAAAATAAGAGACCAAGAGTAGGAAGTTTCACTTTTGCTCAGCCCAAATCAGAGGGAGGAAATCATTCGCTGTTTCGTCCTAAGTCAGCAGTTCCAGCCCCTTCCTCCGCTAGTGCCCCAGTGCCAAAGTTCAGGGACGGCAACAGAGACAGAGCACCAGGCTCTAAATCTCAGAGCCGTGTTAGCAGTGCCCGTACTTATCCTCAGTGCCAGACCTGTGGTAGGCACCATCAGGGTGTGTGTAGAGAGGGTCAAGGCATTTGATTTGGTTGTGGCAAGCCAGGCCGCAGAGTTAGGGACTATCCTCAGCCGGGTCCTCAGGGTCAGCAGAGTCATTCTACAGCTCAGTCCAGTCGCCTGAACCTGCAGGGTGCCACTTCCAGTGCTACTAGTGGGCAACGCCCAAACAGACTCTATGCTCTTCAGACCTGACAGGATCAGAAAAATTATCCTGATGTCGTTACTGGTACGTTACAAATTTTCCATGTTCATGTTTATGCTTTGGTAGACCCAGGTGCATCCTTGTCTTTTGTCACTCCATACATAGCAGATGATTTCGGAATCAGTCCCAAAATTTTAGCAGAGCCCTTTTCAGTCTCTACCCCAGTGGTTAAATCCATCATAGCTCGCCGGGTATACAGGAACTGCCCGGTTATGATATTTCAGAAATCCATGTCAGCAGATTTAGTCGAGTGAGAGATGACTGATTTTGATATCATTTTCGGCACAGATTTCCTTCATTCCTTCTATGCCATAGTCGACTGCAGAAACAGGATAGTTCAGTTTCAGTTCCCAAATGAGGCCGTCCTAGAGTGGAAGGGTAGCACTTCGTCTTTTAGGGGTCAGCTTATTTCCTACCTTCGGGCAAGGAAAATGATTTCTAAGGGGTGTGTGTATCATCTCGTGCATGTTAAGAATTCTAGTTCCGAATCTCCCAGTATCGAATCAGTCCCAGTGGTTAGTGAATATTCAGATGTATTTCCCAAAGATCTTCCAGGCATTTCTCCCGAAAGTGAAATAGACTTCGGCATAGACCTTGCCCCAGATACTCAACCTATTTTTATTCCGCCATACAGAATGGCACCAGCAGAACTCAAGAAACTGAAAGATCAGTTGAAAGATCTCTTAGATAAGGGATTTATCAGGCCCAGTGTATCCCCATGGGGTGCGCCAGTCATATTCATGCGCAAAAAGATAGTTCTCTCAGAATGTGTATGATTACCGTCATCTCAACAAAGTCACGGTCAAGAACAGGTATCCGCTTTGGGTCCAAACACCCCAAGTGGGTCCCACATTCAAAAAACACATTTTCAAGACCAACTCAATGTTCGTACACCACTAGAGAATCATAACCCTCAGAAATTAGGTGAAAACCAATCATATTTGAGGTAAAATCAATCCCTCAAGCAATTTGAGGTTTTGGTCAAAATTCAAGAAATTAAAGCTTGAAAAGGAAGGATTCATACCTTTAGTTCGTTGTTAATCACGATAATATATGTTAATCAAGTTTCTAACTAACCCCAAAGAATCAATTTTAAGTTAATCTATCATTTTAGGGATTCTAAGGCTTAAAGGGGAGTACAAATGGTCACTTTCGCGACCAAGGGGGCTATTTATAGTACCTTGGTCGCGGTTAAATGGGGTTCGTGAGGTTATTTTTGACCTCCTGGACTCATTCAAACCTCATTTTTCACAAACAAACTATGTAAACCCACTACATATGATATTTCAAATGTATTGGTGAAGTCAGATTTTCTATCTAAGGCCATTTAGACCAATTATGGGCCCCACACCTATGTCTACCGATTCCCTCACTTTTCGATTAATTGGTCAAAATAAACTTGGGTGTGTTGGGACCCGAACTAAAGGTCTTTATATCCTAAACCCAATATTATGGATCTGCTGGTGCAGTCAAAATTTGCATTTGAGGTCATTTAACTAAAGTTTTCGCTCAGCAGTCATTCGAAACCAACTAAGACTTCTAAATAGGGAATTGGTCCTAAAACCAAATGTACTGCCTGGAAACCAAACTATTAGTTCCATCAAGTCATAAATGACTTGAGGAAACTATGAAAAATCTCTAACGGCAAAAATAAGCGAACAATACGGAAAATGACTTGAGGGTTCATTGCAATATCCACTACTAAGGAACTTTCATTTCTGAAAGTTAAGGATAAAAAGTACCTGAAGCATCTAACAGGTGAGGATATTGGGTCACAATCTCACTCTCGATCTCTCAAGTGGCCTCCTTCACTAGGCGGTGTCTCCACTGAACCTTAGCAACTGGAACTTCTCTAGGGCACAATCGTATCACATCACTAGACAAAATGAGCACAGGTTCCTCAACAAAGGTCGAACAATCATCCAACTAGGTTGATCCCCATTAAAATAAATGAGAAAGATCGGGACTAAGTCGCCAAACCGAAACATAGAGACATGGAAATTGTATGAACTGTAGTAAAATCCAAAGGTAAAGCTAACTCATAAGCTACCTCACCAACGGCGTGGAGAATCTCAAAGGGTTTAATATATCTCAAACTGAGCTTACCATTTCTTCCGAACCTCATCACACCCGTCATGGGCAAAACATGGAGGAATACATGGCCACTAACTCTAAATATCAAGGCATAAAACCTACAATTTGTGTAGGCCTAATGCCTAATATGAGTCGCTCTTAGTCTATCCTGAATCATCCTGACTCTATCTAATAGGTCTTGAAGAAAATTTGAACCACAAGGTCTCACCTTAGAAGTATCAACCCATCCAGCCGAAGAATGGCATCTTCAATCATAAAAATCCTTAAATCAAACTCAGAAAACATGGCTGCATCCTGAATATGGTCAAAAAAATCATCAATGTGAGGCAAATTATAATGGTTCTTTACCGTCACCTTAATAAGATACCTATAACCAATACATATACGCAAAGAGTCATACGATAAGGTGCCATAAAAATAGGTCAGGTGACAATCTCGAGTTAATAGAAAACTCAATCTCCCTGAAAGGGGGAATACCAAGTATGTTGGTAGAAAACATATCAGAAAACTCACAAATAATATGTAAAGAGTCATGCGACAAACTCTCAACACTAGCATTACAACATAAGCAAAATAAGACTTGCAACCCCTAGAAATATGTCCCCTAGCACAAATATAAGATATAATCCTTGTTGGTTCACTAATAACCGCTCTCTGCCACACGATTAGGGTACACTGGGCATAGTTAAGGTAATAATCTAGGCAAATTAGTGCATGACTGGATGAGTATGGGATAATTAGTATATGCCTAAAATCACATCAAAATCCATCATAACCAGAATAATAGGTCAACATAAGTATCAAAATCACTGACAGTCACAACACCTAATCAGAATACATCAATCCACTACTAAAGAATCAACCCACGAGAGTAGATACGCATAATGGTACGGATAATAAATCAATAGACAACTCAAATCGTAGTATAATAAGTAGATATATATAAGAATAAGTGGACCTGGGATATAATAAAGCAAGGGCCAATTGGCGGCACATAAAAATCACACCTGAATCTATAGTAGTCGAAGTCTAAGCCTCGGCTCTATCAGGTACTGTATAAAACTGACCATGCCCACCACTTGGCTGGGAACCTAACCGACCTCTTATCCTACCTATCTGAGGACCACCTTGAGATCCTTGGTAACTACTCTCGCGACTATAAGAACTATCTCTAACTAAGAGGGTGAACAACTCTAATAGAGGAGCACTCTAAGATGAACCAACCATCGCCCCACGACTAGTACAATCCCACAAATAATAACCTAAAAGTTAATAAGTAAATCAAGAAATCTGAGCAGAATCAATTGATCTAGTTGACCCAAAATGATCACCACATCTAGACAGACTAGAAAATGAAGCCCTTGAAGACTAACTCCTGCTCTTACTAGGGCGATATTGTAGCACTAGACTAACCTTTGTCAAAAATCTAAAGAACTATCAGTAAAGGTCAACTCAGCTGACTCTGAGGATGAAAGGACAAACACTGAGGATACCTACTCTGAGGAGACATGCAAATGTAAAGCCTCAACTCTCTAACAAAATAACTAGCTATGTCATACCTTGTAACTATCGTGGATACCTACTTTAATCTAGGGAACTGATCCCTTAATCGATCTCTAAGGCTGTCAGGCATATACTCCTCCAAGAATATCTCAGAGAACTGAGTCAATGGGAAATCCAACTGGTCTAAAATCCACAAAATCTCTCCACCAATGATGAGTAGATGATGAGTGGTGAATTAACTACTCATTTACACTCAACATTCATTTTCACTATTATGATTTGAATGTCAAAGTGAGACATATTTGTGGTTAAATACACTAATTCTCATATTTTATAGGTATACAAGTGCTGAGAAGAAAAAAGAAACTTCGAGCTAAAAATGCTCAAAAAGGGAATAAAAGTCCAAGAGTTGGACAAGATGAAAAGGGGAGCAGGATCTGTCCCTCGGTTACCATAATTATGGGATGAGATCCGTGATCTCAATCAATAAAGCTAGTCAATCAATGGCGATCACAATCAAAACTAAAGACCCCACTTTTGGCGTATATCTACGTCTCTCTATGTTTGCTCCATATGTTTTTGAATAAGTCACATAATTTTGATGTTTTGTAGGTGCTTTGGACAATATTGGAAGATAGAAAACTAGGGGGAAATCAAGTTTAAGAAGTGTGGAAGCCCTGTAGAAAATAGGGAAAAATAGGGAAGCAAAATGCCTCAGGTACCACGATCGCGGACTAAAGGTCGCGATCGCAATACCAAAATCACGTCAACTATGTTGCAATCACAAAAGATGATCTAGCATGTACCTTGGTTATCACTGCAGTTCAGGGATCCCTTTACCCATTCTTATGCTTTTGTGTTATAAAGTGAGGTCACTCAAGTGTTATAGTTGGGGGTGCGGCCCTACCCTTGTGTGTATTCATTGGTTTTCAATAATCGAACTTAGTTCACTCAAAGCATGAAAATTTAGTGAATTAATTGTTTTCATTGTTTAGTTTTCTAATTCCTTTAATAAGGATGTTGGATGAGCCTTTCTGTATGATAGATTGACTGACGATATTCTTAAGGAAAAAGCATCGTGATTGGGTTTTGATCCATGGATGTAGGGAAAGTATAAGTACCCATAGCATTGAAATCGTAACTACAAGGGAAGTTTGAATACTTGTGGCATTGTGGATTTGGGATTACACGTATACCATTAGCAAAGTTTGAGTAACCATATGGTTGGTTTGCCCATATGAGGCAAAAAAGTATGAGATCAAGACTTGGGTTGTTGCCATGATTAGCAAATTGTGCATGGTGCAAATTCAAAGAGAACACTCCCTTCTATCCAAATTTTTTCAAAAAACTAAGGGCATGGACGCGAGCGACATTATAACAATTCTTATTCTCTTTTTGTGAATCCAAATTTTTTACTTGTGAAAATTGGTAGATACTCCATTTTTTGTCTCTAGAAGGAGTGGAAATTAAGCCTCCTTGGTGAATTTTCATGCTATGTGTGGTGAGCTTATTTGTCTAAATCTCATGTATACTTTGTACCATCTAGAACTTGACCCATTAGTCTCTCAAAGGTAATTTTGATTGTACTTGGTTGGGGAGATGATCTTAGTCCATCTTTGTGACTTTGGAAGTCCACTTTAGCCTAAAAAGCCTACCCTTGCATAGATATTATCCCCAGTCACCCACTTTGATCCTTTATACCTTTCTTCAATAAACACATTGTAAGCTGTGAGCTTTTTAATTCTTATCCCTCTTTTGAACCCTATCCTCCTTGGATTTTAAAATACAAATCAAGCTTAAAAGCCTAAGTTGGGAGTGGTTAGGAATGGAAGAGGTAACTTTGGGCCACGAGAATGTAAGTTAGTGCCTAAGAGCTAAATTCTGAGAACAAATAAATAGGAAAAAAAAGGGACCCAGAAAAGGAAAGAAAAGCATAAAATGTACAAGGCAAAGAGGTGAAAAGAAGATGTTTTCCAAAAGATGGGTGAATCAAGGTAGCAAAATTAGGCGCATGTTTAAAGAGTGAAAACAAAAGAAGTGTCCCATGATCAAAAGTTGGATGAAAAAGTATAATGTAGACATTCAAAGAGAGTATAGTCACTTTGTTCCCAAATAATATCCTACCCTACCTCGAACCTACATTACAAGCTCAAAAAGCACTTTGAGATCTCCAACCAAGTGCATTCATGGTAGTGGCGATTGAAAATAGGGGCAAGCCTATGGCATGGTACTTGTTAACATCAAGAGTTCTTGAGAGAGAGAGAGAGTTTCGTACTTAAATTCCTTGCTGCATATTTGATAACTTGGTGTGTGGAATTTTCTTCCTTGTGGGGAGGCATGCAAACAAGTTGAGGTGGGTGATTTTTTCACCTCCCGAAAAATAAAGTGAAAGGAGTATAATGTAGTTGTGGTCAAAGAGGAGTCATTTCTTGAGTATTAGTGATTATTTCATGATTGCTCTTTAAATACTTTTGCATCTTTGAAAATTTGGTGTTATGTTGGAGGGTGTCGTGAAAATAGTCTTGCCCATGTTAGAAGAGATATTTGTGGTAGTAATCAAGTTGAATTCATCATGATCATTTGGGTCATCTAATTTGTACATAAAAGTGCATTGTCTCATGGTAAAAGGTAGTGTTGCTTGAGGGCAAACAAGCTTTATGATAGGGGTGTTGATGAGTGGTGAATTTACCACTCATTTGCACTCAACATTCATGAACACTACTATGATTTGAATGTATAAGTGAGGTATATTTGTGCTTAAATGCATTAATTCCCATATTTTGCAGGTATACAAGTGTAAAGAAAAAAAGAAGCAACTTTGATCAAAAAAGGGATCAAAAGGGGAATAGAAGTGCAAGAGCTGGACAAGCTAAAAAATGGAGTAGGATCTGGCCCTCAGTTACCATGATCGTGGGATAAGATCCGCGATCACAATTAGTTAAGCTAGTCAACCAACAGTGATCGCGATTAGTCCTGCAATCACAGTAGGTGCAATCGCGCGAGAGCAAAAAATGACCCAAATAAAAAAACGTCATTTGTCCCCAAATCCCATTAAGGCTAAAATCCCATTCATTCTAGGAATCATCATCATTTCTGAAAAAACCCTACCTTTTATCCTTAGTTTAGGGTTTTGTAATTTCTTAGAGCTTGGAGCTAATTTTGCACTAATCTTGAGCTAAGAAGACATTAGAGTGACTTCTAAGTGGAGAATTGGAAAAACCCATTGAGGATTCATTGAAACTTAAAGTGTGGTTTGCATTCTCTTTATTTTTGATGAATCAATTTAACAGAGATTTTGGTTTGTTTTTGCTTGTTATCATTATGAGTAGCTAGTTCTTCCTCTTGGGATTATGTTTGAATAGGGTGCATTTATGTGTGGGTTGTGATGCATTTATGTATATACTAAAGTGTTGGTGTTGGGTTCTACTATTTCTTGAGTAAATTGATTGGGATTTATGGGTGAAAGCTCTAAATACCCAAAGTGGGTTTGTGGGTGAAAACCTCAAGCTCTTGAAAGCCTAAACCATCCTTGAAAGAACGGTTTGTGTGAACTTTAGGAACCCTCATCATCCTTGAAAGAGGGATGTGGGAACCAAGGTAAAAGTAGATAATTATGGGTCTTAGTTTGCCAATTTTCACCATCTTAGACGTAAGGGTGAATATAAGGTTGACTATCCTTTGGGCACCATCCTAGAAATAGGGGTGCCTAATTGAGGTATTGGGTGGATTTAATTGGCATACTCGTTAGGTACTAGAAAGAGTCAATGAGTGACATCTTTGAGATTTTGTTGAAGAACTAGCCTCAAGGACTTTCGACCTAGCCTACCACATCATCAACGATCATGTTCCCATGCATAACTTTCCCCTAGGAAAGCATCGCCCCAAGATTCATTTTAATTAATTATACTCTAATTATTCATAGTCTCAAATTAGTCCCTTAGAAGCCCAACAATTGTCTTTACATTCGACAAGATTGAAAACCCCTCAAACCATTTTGTACCATAGGTTCGACCCTAGCAAGCAACTTTTATTTTGAATTTACTCAATCGTCACTCACATTTTTCCTCGTGGATTCGACCTCGACTCTAAGTTGGGTAAATATATTGACAACGACCGCCTTGCACTTAAATTGACGTGTAATTTGAGCGTTATCAGCAGACAAGTCCAACTGATATGTAGAGTAATCCTTACCACGAGTCTCAACAAGGTCTAGACCATGAATCCTATCCTCATACGCAGTAAGGAACTCATGTGCATCCTCTCCAGGAGCACCGTAAAATCTCAACGGAGCTAATCTCAGGAATCTGCCCAATATTTTTTTCTTCTCAAAAGATGTAGAAGGCTGGGCAATCACTAATTGGGAGACTATCAGTGCAGGAGAAATCTCAACTCTAGGATCCGCAGTTACTATCTGCACCCCTACCTCAGTACTAGTCTAATTTGCAGAATGTGAACCATCCAACGGCATACCACCAATACTACTCAACAACTAGCTAATGTAACTCTGAGCACTGCTAAAGAAATAACCCTGGTGGATCCTGGGCTGATTTTTGGTCCACTACTGGTTGTGATAGAAAAATCTCTGGCTCTGGTGCAGGAATAGTCTTTGGAAGGTGGTCTATCTTGGAATTTAACTGGGGACACATCTTTAGGCTATCCACGGGCTCTGGGTTGTCTACGTTCAATAATAGTAATAGGATCCTTTGGCTTGATCTCGGGACCCTCATCTTGTGAAGTGGTAGTACGAGTCCTGGTCTCCTGTGGAAAAGTAAAGTCAAGAAAATATTCTACGAACCAACTCATACTCTCAGCACAATATGAGTAAAAGAAGTGAAGAAATTTTAAGAATGTCCCATAGCCTCCCGAAGATAGGAAATAGACGTTAACGTTCTGATCCGCCGGACTCTACTACACACTTGCTCATGTACCAATAATACCGGTGGAACATAGGGTCTGACACTAATTTCTCATGATCCAATTTATGAGTCATGATGTCACCTACCAATTCCCCACCAGTAGGTAAGCCAATACCATAATCCGAAGCTAACACAATGGGTTAATTCGGTAAAAAAGGCCCAACATAGCTGAAAATTTAAAGAAATCAATTGCTAACACGAGGGTTCTAGATAGGATAAGAAATCATAAAGATACCAATCCCAAAACCTGGAAGAGCTAGCACAATAGCAACTAATAGTATTGATACAACAACAAGTCTAGAATAGTTAATACATTTGTCTAGGATGCTAAAGACTGAATACAAAAGATGAAAGGAAATTGAGTGACTTAAGTTCCAAGAGCTTACACTATCTCCAGAAATCAATCACTGCACGAACCACGATCAACGATGACAGCTAATACTTGAATCTTCACCAAAAAGGTACAGAAGTGTAGTAAGAGTACCAAAACAATAGGAACTCAGTAGGCATCATCAGCCGACTGAGCTAAATCATGATATAAGAATGAAAAAGTGCAAGATAATCATAACTAAGTCAAGGTACAAAATCAAACCTAAATCATCCATCATCACGGTATATAATAAGTAAGCAATTCAGAATAATGGTATAACATAAGGCATCAAAACATGTCAATATCGTCGCACATAACAAGCAAGGAATATCAAAAATAACAATATAATATAAGGTATCAATGCATGCCAATATAGTCTAGCATAAGGAATAAATTATTCAAAATTGTAAAGCAAAACAAGTGCAATCACAAACAAACACAAGTAAAAAGTTGGCGCCCATACACCAACTAGTGCATAAAGTAAAGAACCCATCACGGCATCATACCATTGGAGAGTACACCCAATAGAGCATAAAGTAAAGAATCTAATCGCCAATACATACATATATATATATATATTCAACTTTCTCATTATCTATAGTTTTCCACAATTTTCATCGAACGTCCATTTGTCAATATTCATAATCATCATCAATAATCATAATTGAATAACATATACCAATATACTCGTAACCATTACCATACCACCATATAGGCACCTATCTCCTCATTACACCATATTCACTCATTATTTAATAGCCAATGCTTATTACTAAACCAATTAGTTACTAGTCATTATATAACCTCTAATTATTATCAGTCCATTATTCATCACTTAATCATTATTCATGGATCAACGACTAACCATTATTTACTCACTAGCCAAAAGTAGCATCTAGTCAAGATTCACCACTAGACCGTATTCTCCAATAAATCAATATTCATTTCTAGCCAACATAATCCCACTAGTCACCATTTAACAAAGGACCACTAATCACCATGAGTACACTTATTCATCTCTCAACTAACATCTCTTATTAACTAGCATCATTAATCTAAAAATTCTCATTAAATAATTAATCAACATCATAACTTAGTCATTAATAGCAACTAATCATCACCATCACTAAACCCATTATCATTAACCACCATAATGAAATAATCATTCCTATTAATAGCCAGCAATTCCACTAGTCTTCTTTACCACTAAGGTTCACAATGCCACTAGTCACTATTAGCCACTTAAGTAATATCCACCACTAACCATCTTTCATCCTTAAATCAATAACTATACGACTTTATAACTCAACCCATTATAAGAATATAACCGATACCTCTAATATCAATATTATAGCCAACTACACAAGAACATAACTAAATATATAATTTCCATACATAGGGCTAGCCGAATTCAACCAGTAGGTGCACACATAGGCACATCAATAATCATATCCTTCGGCCTTGTCGGGCATTATCATGTCATCATAATATCCTCCGTACTTGAACCATGTATCAATATATCAACATAATATCCTCCGTCCTTTTCGGGCATTAATATATCATCATAATATCCTCCGGCCTTGTCGGTCATCAATATATCATCATAATATCCTCCGGCCTTCTGAGTATCAATATATCATCAACATATCCTCCTGACTTTAACAGAGTATCAATATCATCAACATATCCTCTAAACTTGAACCTTCTATCAATATCATCAAAATATCCTCCGGACTCGAATCGAGTATCAATATTATCAACATATCCTCCATACTCAAACCGAGTATCAATATCAGCAATATATACTCCGAACTCAAACCGGGTATCAAGGGAACTAATTACAAGTCTTGTCTTAATGTGGGTCAATAAGACCACATCTAAATACCTAAAATGCATTCTAAGTCAATTTCTACCCCAGACTAGACTAAGTTATCTAAATCAACTCTTATATGTATAGCAAGCCACCATAAGACCTAAGGTAGATATTCTACTCAAGCACATTTACTAAGTCCAATGGAACCAAGGCAACCTTCCCTAGTATAAGCAACTAAGGCCAATTTACTCTAAGTATGAGCAACTAGAGCATTATATATAAGGTTTAGTTTTCTAAGGAATTCTCATGCTAAACATGAGTAATGAAGTCTATTCCACCTAATATAATAGGAAACAAGTCAAGCTTTCTAACTTCTATAATTCATATAGCTTAATTGGTCCAACAAACCCAAGTCTTGCATTTTATCAATTCAATACTTCAAACCCATCCCAGTCTAACAAGATATCACAATTATATCAAAACATATCTTAATTAAATAAGGAGTAAGCCTAACCCACCTCGAATTCAAAAAAAACCCACAAACTGCCAAACCTTTGCTTTTTCTTTTCGAAAAGCTTCTTCAAGGTGCCAAGTTATCAAAAATAAAATCTAACATCATATTGAGAATTGTGATACCCATATTGCACCATTGTGCTTCAGATCCAAAAATGACACCAAAAATTTTAAGTGGGTCCCACATACAGAAAACACGTTTTTGATACCAACTTTGTAATACCTCATATTTATCTAGCTCAGTTTAACTCTTAGTATATGAGTAATCCTATATAAAAAATTTAAAATAATTAGAATTTTTCAATCTAAGTCCTACCATGGTGTAAAAAATTCAGTCAGCTTTCCAACGATATAAAATTTGCCCAAATTCGGTACCCAGGTGAAGAGTTATAACAAATTTTTTAAAAACAGTGTGCCAACTAGATCATCACCGCACTGTGCTAAGGGTCCAAATGGCAATTGTATTTTTCCAGTGAGATACCACGATCCCACTACATTGTGCCACTAGTCATTTTCCAATGTGGCAATGTGATACCACCACGTCATGCCACAAGCCCATTTCACGTTCGTCCCTTTTTGAACAGTCTCAGAAATATTCCAGTGGCTCACCGCGATACCACCGCGTCACGGTGAAGCCCAAAATTGGGATTTTCAGTGATGAATTTTAATAACTTTCCAAGGGTAAATTCATCTTTTTCCACGGCCCTAATCAGTCCTAAACACGTGATTTAACCCCTAAATAACCTAATATATCATTATTTACTCACTTTTTCTCAAGAATAAATCATTCTCTCTCAAATTAAAAAAATCCTAGCTTCAAGAATCAAGAACAATTCTCAAGAATCCCTCCAAGAACCTTCAAGAACTAATCTTTTCAGGTATGTTAGGTGTTCGTCCTGAATTTCCTTTCACCCATGGAGTCCAAGAACCCTATTTAAACACACAAGTTTATATATTTATGATTTCCTTGCTTGAAATTGATTGTATTTATGTTCATGATATTAATTGGATTTCAATCCATGATTTAATTACAAATTTCATGATATTGAATAGCATGTGTGATGAATATGTGACTATCATGATGAACCCTTGAATTTAGTAAGTTAGTATTGTATACATGATGTTCAAGTGTTGACTAATTTTATGTGAAATAATCATGCTCCCCAAGTGTTTGATAAAATGCCTATGTGAATTGAATAGGGAAATCATGACATGCTATTATGTGGTCCCATTCATGTATAAGTTCATGTATATCAAGTGTTTGGCAAAATATTTAAATGAATGCATTGTTCACAAGCAAATATCATTATGCTTTCAAGATCATGCCTTGCTTTATTTTAAATGCTATCGAGTCCTGGGGTATTCAATACCTAAAAAATCTAGATGTTTACCTAGAGCTACAGTAGTTACAAAACAGTCTCAGTAATATCACGATCAGTAGTACTCAGTCAGTTACAAAACTCAGTGAAACTCAATATCAGTCCAGTTCAGCTTAGTCTAGTAATCAGTATCTTCAGTTGGGAGTAGGATTCAGCACCGAGTGAACCCAAGGATTGGGGATCACCTGTTAGTAGAGAGTGTGATCCTTAGAAGCAGTCCTTGTGTTCCAAAACTATGTAGCTAGCGTAGGTTGAGATATCAATCTATTATTTGAGGGTTGATAAGGTGTTTTACCTTCCAGTTGATGGTACCACCGTTCTCATTCAGGGTACCTTCCAGATGAGGGGGACTTTTCATCTTGTCTTTACCCGTGGCACGGTACTGACACCCTTCCAACTGGGGTTATAGGTTGGACCCCAGTTATCTTATTTAGGGTATGTCGATTAGATAATTACCTCCCATAGTTTTAGTTTTAGTCTCAGTATAGAACTCAGTTCAGTTCTACAGAATTAAGACTGTCAGACACAGTCACTCAGTATCAGTAATTCAGTTATCAGTAATCTCAGATATCAGTTACTCAGTATCAAAAATTAGTACTCAGCTTCAGTAAAAGCTCAGATTTAGTATAAATGTATATACACAGTATTACATACTCAGTGTTTCATAGTAGTTTCAGTTATCCATATATTCTTATTCAGTTACTCTATATCATTCAGTCAGTTACTGCTCATGCATATGAACCTCTGCATTCAGCCTTAGCTCATCTAGCATACCAGTACATTCCACGTACTGATGCATACTTTCTCTTTGTGCTATGATGTCTTATATCATAGGTTTGGATGCTCAGGTTCCTGACCGCGCATAGACAGATTGAGATAGCAGTAGTAGATTCAGTAGTGAGTCCTCATCTATCGAAGATATGCTTTTATTTTTTTATTTTCATTAGCTTCACTATTTTAGTAGTCGGAGTTAGTTAGAGGCTTGTCCCATCAACTCTACTTTCAGACAGTTTAGTTAGTGGTTTTTAAGACTAGACTAGTTTAGACAGTATTCAACTTTGCAGATATTATTATTTAGTTTTTATATTCATCAGTATTCAGAATATGAACCATATGGAATTTCAACCTAATTTTCATATTATTTCATTTTTATTACACAGTGTTCATAGCAGGTACCAGTCATAGGTTAGCTTGTGGTCCTTCGGGGTTGTAAATATCGTGTGTCATCCGGGGTACAGACTCAGGATGTTACAAACTTGGTATCATAGCCTAAGGTTCAACAGAGTCCTAGGGAGTCTAAAAAACATATCAAGTAGAGTCTAATGCATGGGTGTGCAACGCGCCATACTTATGGGCAAAAGGCTATGAGGCATTTTAGGAATGCTTCCCTTCTTTCAGTATTTATGTCATGTGAGTGAGCATGAGATCAAGTTAAAACTCTCAGTCTAACTCTTTCTTACTTCTGTGTACAGAACATGCCTCCCAAAAAGAACAACTGAAAAAGAACAGGAATCCAGTCAGACCCTCAGCCCATTCAAGTAGATCCCCTGAATGAGCATGTCTCCCATGCAGAATTCAGAGCTACGTTCACCACTCTAACCCATTTGGTAGTAACTCAGAATAAAAGGCCATCTGCTATTCAGGCCAACCCAGTGGCCAATACTGTTGCATCCAAGATTTGAGACTTCACCCGAATGAATCCTGGATCCAAGTCTGAAGAGGATTCGCAAGAGTTCCTCGATTAGGTTTAAAAAGTCACAGATATTATGGGAGTAACTTCCAGTGAGAGTTCTGAGTTAGCTGCCTATCAGCAACAAGATATAGCTTATACGTCGTTTAAGCAGTGGAAGGTAGACAGGGGAACAGATGTAGAGCCCATAGAGTGGAAAAAGTTTGTTACTGCTTTCCTAGATAGATTCTTTTCCTTAGAGATGAGAGAAGCCAAGGTGTTAGAGTTCATCAATCTCAGGCAAGGCAACATAAGTGTGAAAGATTATTCCCTCAAGTTTACTCATTTAGTCAGGTATGCTCCCCATGTAGTAGCAGACAATAGGTCCAGAATGAGTAAGTTCGTGTCTGGGGTGTCAGAGAGTATGGTTAAGGAGTGCAGAACTGTGATGTTGATTAAGGAGATAGACATATTAACAAACATAGTCCATGCTCAGCAGATAGAAGAGGCTAATAATATAGAGAGAGGGGGGGAAACAAGAGGGCTAGAACAGGTAGCTTCAATTTCACTCAGCCTAAGTTAAAAGGCGGTAACCATTCTCAGTTTCACCAAAAATAATCATTTACAGCTCCGTCCTCAGCCAGTGGTCTAGTCCCTAAGTTCAAAAATGGTAACAAAGATAGGGCGCCAAGCTCTAAATCTCAAGGTAGTGTCGACATTGATCTAACAAATCCTCTTTGTCAGAAATATAGCAGAAACCATCAGGGTGTCTGCAGGGCTGGCAGTGATGTTTGTTTCTAGTTTGGCAAGCCAAGCCACAAAATTAGAGATTGTCCTCAGTAAGGTTCTCAGGGTCAGTATAATCGTCCTTCAGCTAAGTTCGGTCGCCCGAATCAGCAGGGTGCCACTTCCAGTGCCACCAGTGGTCAACACCCAAATAGGCTCTATACACATCAATATCTACAAGATTAGGAAAGATCACCTTATGTGGTCACTGATATGTTACAGATCTTCTATTTATATGTTTATGCCTTATTAGATCTAGGAGATTCTCTGTCTTTTGTAACTCCTTACATAGAAGTAAACTTTAAGGTCAAACCAGAAATCTTAACAGAACCTTTCTCAGTCTCTACCCCAGTGGGTCGGTCTATCATAGTCCGACGGGTATACAGGAATTGTCCGGTCATGATATCTCAGAAAGTCACTTCAATAGACTTAGTAAAGTTAGAGATGATGAATTTTTATATCATTCTCAGCATGGATTGGCTCTATTCATGTTATGCCTCAGTTGATTGTAGAAACAAAATTGTTCATTTTCATTTTCCAAATAAACCAGTTCTTGAATAAAGAGGTAGTACCACAGTGCTTAAGGGTCAGTTGATTTCCTACCTTAGAGCGAGAAAAATGATATCCAAGGGATATGTCTATCATCTTGTGCGAGTCAAAGACTCTAGTTCAGAGACTCCTAATCTTGAGTCAGTTCCAGTAGTAAATGAATTCTCAGATGTATTCCCTGAAGATCTTCCTGGAGTTCCTCCCGTAAGGGAATTGACTTCGAAATAAACCGTCTTCCAAACACTCAACCCATATTTATTCTACCATACAGAATGGCACTAGCTGAACTCAAAGATTTAAAAGAACAGTTAAAGGACCTTTTAGACAAGGGGTTTATTAGACCCAGTATTTCCCCGTGAGGTGCACCAGTCTTATTCATGCATAAGAAAGACGACTCTCTCAGAATGTGTATAGACTACCGTCAGTTGAACAAAGTCACAGTCAAGAATAAATACCCACTTCCTAGAATTGATGACTTATTTGACCAACTTCAGGGAGCCAGTTACTTTTATAAGATATAACTCAGATCAGGCTATCATCAACTCAGAGTCAGAGAATGTCACATTCCAAAAATAGCTTTTCGAACCTTATATGGTCACTTTGAGTTTTTAGTCATGTCCTTTGGTCTCACTAATTCCCCAGCAGCCATCATGGACTTAATGAATCACGTGTTCAAGAAGTACATGGACATGTTCATTATAGTCTTCATCGATGACATTCTTTTCTACTCCCGTAGTGAGAATAATCACGCAGATCACCTCAGAATCGTAATTTAGACTTGTAGAGCCCATTAGTTGTTTGCCAAATTCAGTAAGTATGAATTTTGGCTAAGATCATTAGCATTCCTTGGTAATATTATTTTTGGTGATGTCATTAGAGTTGATCCTCAAAAGATCAAAGCAGTGAGAAACTGGCCTAGACCCATTTCTCCATCAGATATCAGGAGTTTCTTGGGTTTAGCTGGCTATTACCGTCGGTTTATTGAAGGGTTTTCATCTATTGCATCCCTCATGTCCAAATTGACTCAGAAAAAAGTCAAGTTTTAGTGGTCAGATTCTTGGGAAAAGAGTTTTTAGGAGTTGAAGACTCGACTCACCTCAGCCCCAGTTCAAACATTACTAGATGGTTCAAATGGGTTTTTTGTGTACTGTGATGCATCCAGAGTAGGCTTGGGTTGTGTCCTCATGCAAAGAGGTAAGGTCGTAGCCTATGCCTCTAGACAGCTTAATCCCCATGAGAAGAATTACCCTACCCATGATCTTGAGTTAGCAGCTGTTGTGTTTTCCTTAAATATTTGGAGACACTATTTGTATGGGGTGCATGTTGATGTGTTCACAAATCACAAAAGCTTGCAGTATGTGTTCTCTTAGAAATATTTAAATTTTCACCAAAGAAGGTGGTTAGAGTTGTTGAAAGATTTGATATGAGTGTCCTGTATCATTGGGGAAAGGCCAATATAGTGGCAGATGCTCTCAGTAGGTTGTCTATGGGTAGTGTTGCTCATGTAGAGAATGGTAAGAAGAAGTTAGTTCAGAAGGTTCATCATCTTTCTCGACTAGGTATCCGCTTAGTCAATTCAGCAGAGGGTAGTGTGTGGGTTCAGAATAGTTCAGAATCATCTCTAGTTTCCAAAGTGAAAGAAAAGCAGGATAGAGATCCCAACCTTTTTAAGTTGAAAGAGTCAGTCAGAGATCAGAAAGTAGAGATTTTCTCCCAAGGGGTAGAGGTTTTCTCCCAAGGGGGAGATGGTGTGTTACGTTGCCAGGGTCAGTTATTTGTGCTAGGTGTAGATGACTTGAGGCAACAAGTTCTTACAAAAGTGCATGGTGCGCGTTACTCTATTCATCCAGGGGCCACTAAGATGTACCACGATTTGCGGGAGATCTATTGGTGGAGTGGGATGAAGAGGGATATCACAGAGTTTGTAGCTAAGTTCTCTACGTGTTAGCATGTTAAGATTGAGCACCAAAATCCTAGTAGGTCTATACAGGAGTTCAGTATTCCCACATGGAAATGGGAAGAAGTGAACATGGACTTTATGATGAGTTTGCCTCGTACTAGTCATCAGCAGGATTCAATTTGGGTTATCGTATATATGATGACCAAATCCGCTCATTTCTTGCCATTCCATACCTCTTATTCGACTAAGGACTACGCCAAACTCTATATCAGAGAGTTGTTCAAGTTACATGGAGTCCTAGTATCAATTATCTCTGATAGAGGTACTTTACCTCTCACTTCTGGAAAGCATTCCAAAAGGGTCTTGGTACCCAAGTTCACCTCAGTACAGCTTTTCACCCTCAGAGATGGTTAAGAAGAAAGGACCATTCATACTCTAGAAGATATGTTAAAAGCCTGCTTGTTGATTTTAAGGTAGTTGGGATAACCACTTTCCTTGGATCTAATTTGCCTATAATAATAGCTATCATTCTAGTATTCAGATGGCTCCGTTTGAGGCTCTTTATGGTAGGAGATGTAGATCTATAATCAGTTGGTTTGAGGTTCGTGAGGTCGCAGTTATAGGGGCTAATTTAATGTTTGATTCCTTACAGAAGTTTATTTCATTAGAGAAAGGCTTAGGGCAGCCCAGCGCTGACAAAAACTGTATGTAGATGTGAGAAGAAAGGATCTCGAGTTTGAGATTGGTGATTTTGTGGTCTTGAAAATCTCTCCCATGAAGGGAGTAAAAAGGTTCGGCAAGAAGGGGAAACTCAGTCCACGATATGTCGGTCTTTATAGAATTCTTAGCCATTTCGAAAAGTTAGCTTATGAACTTGAGTTGCCTTCAGATCTAGCTTCAGTGCACCCAGTATTCCATGTCTCCTTGCTAAAGAAATGCATTGGTGACCCAACAGTTGTAGTTCCTTTAGATGACATAAAAATTTAGAATGATATCTCTTTCGAAGAGGTTCCATTCCAAATCCTCGATCGTCAGATTTGCAGATTGAGGAACAAAGAAGTTCCCTTGGTCAAAGTTTTTTGGCGGAATCAGCTGATGATAGGCGTATTTACACGCCTAAAGCACCTTAATTTACCCATATTTTAGCTAAGTTTTGAGAACAAAATATATAATTCATGCACTTTTAGTCCTTTTTCCTGTAAGTGAGCTAACAAACGTGATTAGCAAGTTTTCAGGTATAAACAATGAAGATTCCAGCACTTTATGGATAACTTGACGCCCAAGGAAGCTTCACGAAAGAAGGAAAGCAGCGTTTGGACGCCTATGGACTGAAAGTGATGCATGGATAACTTGTCCCGGGAAAAAATAGCATTTCTAAAGACTTTGGGGATCAGCAGTAACTTAGTAGGATTAGGATAAGGATGCAGTAACCTAGTAGGATTAGGATAAGTACGCAGTAGCCTAGTAGGAATAGGAGATGGGTGTTATAAATACCCTATGTTGCTGAAGTTTTTATTATTATCTCTCTCCATTCGAATAATTCATTCAACTCTTACAATTCGATTATTTTCCATTCGACTTTTGCTACTACTTCACGTTACAATATTCTGTAAGTTTTAACAGAGAAACACGACTCTCTTGAGAAGAACGGAAGGAGCAAAAACGTCCAACCCTAGTTGATGTTTATCACTTCCATCGCCAAGACTATCCTAAGTGGTGGTATGATGATTATATCTATTGTGATTTCCGTTGCACTCATGAGTAGCTAAACTTCTCTGTTAGGGTTATGGAAGCCTTATGAGATACTATCGGTTGCTATGAGTTTGTGAATTCTTGATACGTATGCTGCTTATATCATTACTCTCTTCATCTTAATTTAATTCTTGTGGTTGCAAACATTTAGAATACGCCAGTATAGCATTAACTTGTTCGAAAGAAAAGTTACATATCTGGAAAAGAGAGAATGACAAGGAAATAGGTCTACTAAACCCTGTTTAAAAGTTAGTGCCATAACTGGATTAACCTCTTGGAGAATTCGTACTATTAGTATACGTTTTAAGCTCGAAAGAGTTAAAGTGATATAATCCTTGATGGTCGAAAGACGCTAGGATTTACCATAGAATACGAATCTCTATAAGCGCATGCATGTCTGAATTCCGCATAACTCATAGCCAATAGATTCGTAGAACTCATAAGGTGGACATAACCCTAACTTACAATTCTCATTGATTAAAACCTACTAAGCATTCCGTTTTTACTTTGATTTTATTACTTAACGTCACAATCCAAATCCCCCCTTTTTTCGTAGAATTTTCAACTAACAGTCTAATAATAGTTGCATACTTAGTTACTGAGTATTCCCTGTGGGATTCGACACCCAACCCAGTTGGGTTCTATATTTGACGACGACCGCTTATACTCTTACGAGAGCTGTAGTTTGAGCATTATCATCAGCCCATTGAGGGAGCTACTTGGGAAGCAGAAGCAGATATGCGGACCAAGTATTCTCACCTCTTCTTCACAAACTCAGATTCAGCTTAAGGTAACAGTCTTCCTTAGATTTACTCAGTTCCTGTTCAGTTACAACTACAAACTTGGTATTCATTACCATTACATATTATTTTCATGACAGACATGCATTCATGAATCAGTTCATCCATGTACTTATACATCAGATATGCATGTTCAGTAAGAAAACTCAGTTTATCAGTAGTTTCAGTCATGTATTCCATGCTTAAGTTGTGCATGTTCAGTGTGTGAACTCAGTCTATCAATATTTCTCAGCTTAATAAGTCTCATTTGAGGATGAATATTCCCAAGGGAGAGATATTTTAATACCCTGTATTTCTCTAGCTTAGTTTAACTCTCAGTATATGAGTATTCCTATATAAAAAATTTAAAATACTTAGAATTTTCCAGTATAAGAACTGCCATGGTGTAGGAAATTCATTCAGCTTTCCAAGGATATAAAATTTGCCAAAATCCGATACCCGGGTAAAGAGTTATAGCAGTTTTTGTAAAACAATATGCCAACTGACACGTCACCGCGCCGCGCTAAGGGTCCAAATGGCAATTTTCATTTTCCAGTATGAGACCACGATCCCACCGTATCACTCCACTAGTGATTTTCAAGTATGGCAACGCGATACCACCGCATCGCGCCACAAGCCCATTTCACGTTTGTCCCTTTTAGAACAGTCTCATCCATATTCCAGTGGCTCACCGCGATGCCACCGCGTCGCAGTGAAGCCCAAAATCAGTATTTACACTGATGAATTTTAATAACTTTCCAGGGGTAAATTGGTCTTTTTCCATGGCCCTAATCAGTCCTAAACATGTGATTTAACCCCTAAATAACCTAATATGTCATTATTTACTCAATTTCTCTCAAAAATAAATCATTCTCTCTCAAATTAACAAAATCTTAGCTTCAAGAATCAAGAACAATTCTCAATAATCCCTCCAAGAACCTTCAAGAACTAATCTTTTTAGGTATGTTAGGTGTTCATCCTGGGTTTCCTTACACTCATCGAGTCCGAGAACCCTATTTAAACATACAAGTTTATATATTTATGATTTCCATACTTAAAATTGATTGTATTCATGTTCATGTTATTAATTGGGTTTCAATCCATAATTTAATTGCAAGTTTCATGATACTGAATAGCATGTGTGATGAATATGTGACTATCTTGATAAACTCTTGAATTTACAAATTAGTATTGTATCCATGATATTCAAGTTTTGACTAATTTTATATGAAATAATCATGCTCCCCAAGTGTTTGATAAAATGCCTATGTGAATTGAATAGGGAAATCATGGCATGCTATTATGTGGTCCCATTCATGTACAAGTTCATGTATATCAAGGTTTGGCAAAATGTCTAAATGAATGCATTGTTCACAAGAAAATATCATTATGCTTTCAAGATCATGCCATGCTTTATTTTAAATGTTATCGAGTCTTGGGGGTATTCAATACCCAAAAAATCTAGTTGTTTACCTAGAGCTACAGTAGTTATAGAACAGTCTCAGTAATGTCATGATCAGTAGTACTCAGTCAGTTACAGAACTCAGTGAAACTCAGTATCAGTCCAGTTCAGCTTAGTATAGTAATCAGTGTCTTCAGTTGGGAGTAAGATTCAGCACTGAGTGAACACAAGGATGGGGGCTCACCTGTCAGTAGAGAGTGCGTTCCTTAGAAGCGGTCCTTGTGTTCCAGAAGTATGTAGCCAGCGTAGGTTGAGATATCAATCTGCCAGTTGAGGGTTGATAAGGTGTTTTACCTTTCAGTTAAGGGTACCACCGTTCTCATTCAGGGTACCTGCCAGATGAGAGTGACTCTTCAGCTTGTCTTTACCCGTGGTACGGTACCGACACCCTTCCAACTGGAGTTACAGGTTGGACCCCAGTTATCTTATTTGGGTCATGTCGATTAGATGATTACATCCCACAGTTTCAGTTTCAGTCTCAATATAGAATTCAGTTCAATTCTACAGAATCAGGTCTGTCAGACACAGTCACTCAATATCAGTTATTCAGTTATCAGTAATCTCAGATATCAGTTTCTTAGTATCAGAAATCAGTACTTAACTTCAGTAAAAGCTTAGATATAGTATACATGTATATGCACAGTTTTGTATACTCAGTATTTCACAGTAGTTTCAGTTATCCATGTATTCTTATTCAGTTACTCTATATCATTTAGTCAGTTACTATTCATGCATATGAACCCCTTCATTCATCCTTACCTCATCTAGCATACCAGTACATTCCACGTACTGATGCATACTTTCTCTTTGCGCTATGATGTCTTATATTATCGGTTCGAACGCTCAGGTTCCTTACCGTGCATAGACAGATTCATATAGCAGCAGTAGATTCAGTAGTGAGTCCTCATCTATCGAGGATATACTTTTATTTTAGTATTTTCATTAGCTTCAGTATTTCAGTAGCCAAAGTTAGTTGGGAGCTTATCCCTTCAACTCCACTTTCAGACAGTTCAGTTAGCGGCTTTTCAGACTAGACTAGTTCAGACAGTATTCAGTTTTACAGATGTTATTATTAAATTTTTATATTCATCCATATTCAGAATATGAACCTTATGGAATTTAAGACTAATTTTTGCATTATTTCAATGTTATTATACAGTGCTCACAGTAGGTACCAGTCATGGGTTAGGTTGTGGTCCTTCGGGGTCGTAAGCACCGTGTCGCATCCGGGGTAAAGACTCAGGGCGTTACAAACTCAATTTTCATACACCACTAGAGAATCATAACTCTCAAGAATTAGGTGAAAAACAGGCATATTTGGGCTAAAATCAAGCCCTCAAGAAATTTGGGGGTTTGGCCAAAATTCAAGAAATAAAAGATTGAAAATGGAATGATTCATACCTTTAATCGGTTGTTAATCACAAAAATATATGTTCATCAACCTTATAACTCACCTCCAAGAATCAATTTGAAGTTAATATATCATTCTAGGGCTTATGAGGCTCAAAGAGAAGTGAAAATGGTCAATTTTGTGACCAAAGGGGCTAATTATAGTACCTTGGTTGCGGTTAAATTGGGTCCGCAAGGTTAAAACTTATTTTTGACCTCCCAGACTCATTCAGACTCCATTTTTTGCAAACAAACTATGTAAACCCACTAAATTTGATGTTTCAAATGTATTGGTGAAGTTATATTTTCCATCCAAGTCCGTTTAGACCAATTGTGGACCCCACACTTATGTCTACCGATTCTTTCACTTTTCGATAATTGGTCAAATTGAACTCGGGTATCTTAGGAGCTGAACCAAAGGTATTTATAGCCTAAAACCAATATTTTGTATCTTCTGGCATAGTCAAAAAGCATCCGAGGTCATTTAACTTAAGTTTTCACTCAACGGTCATTCGGAACCAACGAGATTTCTAAATGAAGAATTGGTCCTAAAATCAAATGAACTACCTGAAACTCAAACTATCAGTTCCAAAAAGTCATAAATGACTTAAGGCAGCTATGAAAAAGCACTAACAGTAAAAATAAGTGAATAGTACGGAAAATACCTAAAGTGTCATTACAATTATATATTAAGAATGATCGAAAATAAGATCGAGAATAAAATATTATAGATAATTGATTTTTAAAACTGACAAGTAAATGCTAATGTGAATGTCTTTCTATTATTTGTGCATCGACAATAGATGAAAGAGGAATAGTGCAATTCCATTGAGAAATAATATCATGTTTATGCATCGACAATATATGAAGGGGGGAAGGGTAATTTATTTGAGAAATAATGTCATATTTGAATTTCCTTTTAATTCAATATGATTCAAAATGTTCAAACGAGATATTCCAATATGAAATAATTAGAAATAATATTTTAATATTATTTAACCTTCGTGCAGGTATGTATACTAGTTTTCATATAAATAAGAGAGCTTTCAGCAGCCACATAGAGAGGAGAGTGCAAATTTTTGCACCAAATTTTAGTCCTAGCAATCAACTTCAAATTATAATTTTTGCTTCATTTCTTGTCTGATTGAGCTTATTTTTTGGGATAAATTATTTCTCTCATCTCAGTCTTTTATTAAAAACTAACAGAGTTGGATTTGGTTCCCTATGGATTTTGTTTTTCATTCATAAACAATGTGCATGGCGGTTTCGGTATTAGGGAGCGGAATGAAGGAGGAACTTCTTTGATGGATTTTTCTAGGGCTTTTGGGTTGTGGATAGAAAATTCGAGATTTCCAAAGAAGGAGGATCACCTTATTACGTTTCGTAGTTCAGTGGCCAAGACTCAGATAGACTTTTTGCTTCTTAGAAAAGGGGATAGAGTGCTATGTAAAGACTATAAAGTCATACCTAAAGAGAATATCTCGACTCAACATAGGTTGTTGGTAATGGACTTGGTTATCAATAAAGGCAAAAAAAAAAGTAGGGAGGCGCGACCCAGGATTAAGTGGGGGAGCCTAACTTTGGCTAGTGCTTTGGAGATGAAAGAGAAGTTGAAGAGTAGGGGGGATTGGGAGAGTAGAAGGGGTGGATAATATGTGGGAGATGACTTCCAGTTGCAATAGGGAGACCTCTAGAGAGGTGTTGGGTGTCTCGAGAGATCGATCTGGCAAATATCAAGGAGACTGGTGGTGTAATGAAGAGGTCAAGAGAAAGGTAGAGTCTAAGAAGGTGGATTATGCTAAGTTGGTTAGGAGAAAGGATGATGAGGAAAGACAAAAGAATAAGGATGAGTATAAGGTTGCTAAAAGAGAGGCTAAGTTAGCGGTTACGGAGGCTAAGACAGAAGATTTTGAGAGTTTGTATGTGGCTTTAGAAGAGAAAGTCGGAGATAAGAAGTTGTATAGGATGGCCAATGCCAGGGAGCGGAGGTCTTATGACCTTGACCAAGTGAAGTTCATCAAAGGAGAGGATGGTATAGTGTTGGTTGAGAATGCCCTCATTAGGGAGAAGTAGCAGTCCTATTTTCATAAACTTTTGAACAACGAGGGGGACAAAGGTTCTATGTTGGGAGACTTGGAAATATCTGAGGAGGGTCACGATTATAGTTATTGTAGGCGTATCAAGGTTGAGGAGGTCACGGGATCTATTCGCAGGATGCGGTGAGGTAGGGCAACGGAGCCAGACGATATTCCAGTAGACTTTTAGAAGAGCACTAGCGGGGCAGATCTGGAGTGGTTGACAAGGCTATTTAACATTATTTTTAGAGCTGCTAAGATACCTGAAGCATGGAGGTGGAGCACGATGATCCCAGTATATAAGAACAAAGGAGACATTTAGAGTTGTAAACCTTATAGAGGTATTAAGTTATTGAGTCATACTATGAAGGTTTGGGAAAGGGTGGTAGAGTTGAGGATGAAGAGGATCGTGACGATTTCTGAGAATCAGTTCGGTTTCATGCCTGGTCGCTCGACCACTGAGTCCATTCACCTTGTGAAGAGATTAGTGTACCAGTTCCGAGAGAGGAAGAAGGACTTGCACATGGTGTTTATTGATCTAGAGAAGGCATATGACAGAGTTCCCAGGGAGATTCTGTATAGGTGTTTGGAGTCTAGAGGGGTGCCCATGGCATACATTAGGTTGATTCAGGATATGTATGATGGTGTGAAGACTCATGTGAGGACGGTAGGTGGAGATTCAGAGAACTTCACAGTTTTGATAGGGTTGCACCAGGGATCGACTCTTAACCCATTTCTATTTGCCTTGGTGATGAATTTTTTAATGCTACATATTCAAGAAGAGGTGCCTTGGTGTATGTTATTTGTAGATGATATGGTTCTGATTGACGTGACTCGGGGTGGAGTTAATAATAAGTTGGAGGTTTGGAGACAGACGCTTGAATCTAAAGGTTTTTGGTTAAGTAGAATAAAGATGGAGTACTTGGAGTATAAGTTTAGTAATATGTCGCAAAAAGATGGAGTGGTTGTGAAGCTAGACTCTTAGGACATCCAGAAGAGGGAAAGTTTCAAGTATCTAGGGTCTATAATTCAGGGTAATGATGAGATTGACGAGGATGTCACGCATTGTATTGGGGCAGGGTGGTTGAAGTGGAGGCTCTCTTCGGGAGTCCTTTGTGATAACAAGGTTCCCCCAAAGCTTAAAGGTAAGTTCTACAGAGTGGTAGTCCGGACGGCTATGCTGTATGGAGCGGAGTGTTGGCCAGTTAAGAACTCCCACATCTAAAAGGTGAAGGTGGCGGAGATGCAAATGTTGTGATGGATATGTGGACATACCAGGAAAGATAGGGTGAGAAATGAGATTATTCAGGAGAAGGTGGAAGTTACCTCGATCGAGGATAAGTTGCGAGAAGTAAGGCTACGTTGGTTTGGGCATATGATGAGGAGGGGCCCTGATGCTTCAGTGCAGAGGTGTGAGACTCTGGCTATGGATGGTTTTAGACAGGCTAGAGGTAGATCGATAAAATATTGGAGGGAGGTTATTAGGCATGATATAGAGAAATTACAGCTTACAGAGGACATGACCCTTGATAGGAAGGTATGGAGGACGTGGATTAAGATAGAGGGTTAGGGGGTGGGAGTGCGGCGGTAGTAATAGGGGAATGCTCCTTTGGGTCTGGAGTTTTTGGTTCGTAGTGTTGGGGCTTTAGTTTTTGGAGTTAGTGGTGTTGGCTTTTTTGCATCCCGTACTAGTTTATTATGCACTTATCTTTTGTGTTTGTTATACTGTTAGTTTGTTTTGTGTACCATACTAGTTTGTATCCGCTTACTTTTTGTATTTGTTATACTGTTATTGGTCCTAAGCTGGGGGTCTATCGGAAATAGCCTCTCTACTTCTATTGAGGTAGTGGTATGGTCTGCGTTTACTCTACCCTCCCTAGACCCTACTAGGTGAGAATACACTGGGTATGTTGTTGTTGTTGTTGTAATTTTTTAGTTTTTGGTGTTGTACTTTATATATTGTTGCTCATTTTTTGTCACTTATTTGGTGGCTATTTTGGAGAACGTTATTATAACTCTTGGTGATTATAATGATTATTTTGATCCCGTAATTATTTACTCTTCATACTGATGGATTTTTCACATAAATCTTGATGTCTCGTGTGATTGATTTTATTCTAGTCTAGTCATATCCTTTTGGTTGATATACTTTCTAAGTTATTATCATTGTGCTTGAATTTTTTTTATTTCCCCATGGTTCAAATTAAGAAAATAATTAGACTTGGGTATTCTTTACTAGCATATCGTGCATTCTTTGTTAGTGACTTGTCTTTCCCAATAAAGTAGTATCAGAACATTGATTGTTGTTGATTGTCGATTTGAATTATGGAGATAAATATGAGTAATAAGGTGTGTTTGAATGTTAGTAATTATCATACCTGAAAAGGCAAAATCAAAGATCCTTTATTTTTCAAGAAGATACATGTGTATGCGTTCGCTTCTAATAAAGCTCAATCCATAACAGATGAGGATTAAGAATTTGAGAACTTATATATTTGTAGCTAATATTAGCCAATAGGTTGAAGATAATGTTAGAAACTATATTGTGAAAGAGATACATGCTAGAAGTTTGTGGGATAAGCTTGAGACACTTTATGCTTCAAAGACTGCAATAACAAGTCGTTCCTACTGAAACAGTTGATAAATATTAGGTATAAAGTGGACAGTCCTATTTTTTATCATATAAATAATTTCCAGGGTGTCCTTGACTATCTTTCTAGAATGGGTGTTAAGATTGATGAAGAAATACAAAAACATTAACTCCTTAATACTTTGCCAGACTCTTGAGAAATTCTTCGAGTTTCTTTGACTAATTCTGCTCCCAGTAATATTGTAACTATGAAATATACTAAGAGTGATATCTTAAATGAAGATATGAGAAGAATATCTAAGGCTTTATCTACTTCATCTTCACACTCCAATGTTTTGGTTACTAAAGATAGAAAGAGAAACAAGTCTAGAGCTCAGAATGACAGAGATAAAAGTAGAAGCAAGTCAAATTCCAGATTCAAGAATGTTACATGTGACTATTCCAAAAGAATAGACATATCATAAAATATATCATAAACAAAACAAAGATATAAGACGATAAAAAAAGAAGGCGATAATTAAAATCATGTTGCTATTGTTGCTAATCATGATCTTTTTGTTATTTGTGGTGAAAATGTCATTAATCTTGTTTGTGATAAGTCTAGTTGATTTATGAATTTCGGTGTTACTTCTCATGTCACGCTAAAGAAGAAATTATTTTCTTCTAATACTCCAGGTAATTTAGGATGTTGAAAATAGGCAATAATTATGAGGTTGAAGAACTTGGCATTGGGACAATTTTTTCAAAAAGTAACAATGGTTTGAGATTAATTCTCACCAATGTCAAACATGCTCCAGATATTCGTTTGAACTAAACTTCTATAGGATATCTTGATAATAAGGGTTATGTTAACACCCTTGGTGTTTTCTAGTAAAAGCATACTGGAGGTTCAATAACTGGGGCTTGTGGTGATAAGTTGTCTGACTTGTACGTATTTCAGGACTCCATTTCTAGAGGCTCTATAAACTTAATGGAGAATGATACTTTATCAAGTTATGACATAGAAGACTGAGTCATATCAGTGAGAAGGGTATTACTAGTTTGTCTAAGAAAGATTTGCTTTTTGTAGTGAACACACAAAGTTAAAGAAATGTGTTTATTTCTTAGCCGGTAAATAGAAAAAAAAATACAGTCATCCATATTTAAGGAAGATTTTTTTGCTGAAGTTGGTACATTCTGATTTGTGTGATATTTTTAAAGTAAGATCTCATGATTATGCAATTAACTTTTGACTTTATTGATAATCATTCTCAAGGATCAAGTATTCAATGTGTTCAAGAGCTTTCAGGCTTAAGTAAAAGGACGGACACAAAAAAAACTGAAATACATCCACTCAGAAAATGATGATAAATATATTAAACATTTTAATAGATATTGCAGAAAGCAGGATATTCGACATCAAAAAGCTTCTCCAAATACTCTTCTATCTAATAGTTTAGTAGAGAGGGTAAATAGAACTCTATTTGAGAGAGTTAGATGTATGCTTTCAGATGCTAAGTTGCCATATTTTTTTTTAGCAGAAGCACTTAATATTTCTACTTATATTATAAATTTATCTCCCACTACTTTTTAGATGATGATGTCCCACACTTAGTTTGGTATGGTAAAAATGTTACTTATGATCATCTTAGAGTCTTCGGATATAAAGCCTTTATGCATGTTTTTAAGAATGAGAGGTCAAAGTTAGATGTTAAAACTAGATAGTATATCTTCATTAGTTATCGTCAGGATGAATTTGACTATCATTTCTATAATTCAAGTTGAGAAGTAACTTGTTAGAAGTCGTGTTGTTGTATTCTTTGAAAATCAAATAATTGGAGATTTTGAAAGAGCTGAGAAGGTTGATTTTCAGAGTAGTGAGAGCTTAGTTGATATTGATCTAGTTCCTTTGACTATAGCCCCTGAAGAAAATCTTTATGATGATAAAAATCAAGTGAATAATGAAGAAGATGATTATGTTAAGAATGATCATCATGATGTTGTTGATGCTCTAGTTTAAGATGATGTGGTTCTTCAACCATCAGTTGTTATTGATGCTCAAAGGAGTTTTCTCAAACGGTCTACTAGAGAGAGAATACCTTCATCTAATTATTCTTCCAATAAATATGTATTTTTGACTGATGACAAAGAACCTAAGAGTCTTAAGGCCCTAAAAAGTGATTTAATATTATGAAATATAAGATTAAATCCTTGCATGGCAATCATACTTTTATTTAGTTAAGCTACTTAAACATTGGAAAGCTTTAAAAAATTGGTAGATTTTTTTAGTGAAACATGAAGTTGGTAATTTATTTCTATGGCACAATACTAAATTAGTTGATAAGGAATTTAACTAGAAAAAGAAATTGATTTTGGTGAGATATTCTAGTGAAGATGTCATTCATTTACGTGGTTCTAGGCTTAGCTGCAATTATTCTAGATTCAGAGGTTGAGCAACTGAATGTTAAAATTATTTTTCTCCAGGTGACTTAGATGAAAAAAATTATATGAAGTAGCCAAAAGATTTTGAAGTCAAGAAAAAAAAAATTATGTTTGTAAATTGAAAAATGACTTGTATGATTTGAAATAAGCTCCCAGACAGTGGTACAGAAAGTTTGTGTCTTTTATGAGTCAACAGACTTCAAGAAGACTTCTACGAAGCATTGTGTTCTTGTGTAAGAGTGCTATGATAGTGACTTTATTATTGTGTACTTTATATTTATGACATGCTTGTTGTTGGTCAAACATAATGCTTGCAGAATTTAAAAGTTAAAGCAGGAGTTTAGTAAGTCTTTTTCTATAAAAGACTTAGAACCAGTAAGGTAGATTCTTGACATGCAGATTGTTCATAACATAAAGATCAAGAAATTGTGATTATCATAAAAAAATACATTCAGAAAGTACTTCACATGTTCACTATCGATAAAGCTAAGGTTGTTAGTATAACTTTAGCTAAGTACTTCAAATTTAGCACAAAGCAATGTCCATCTAGTGATGATGAGAAGGATCATATGAAGAAAGTTCCTTATGCTTTAGTTGTTGGTAGTTTGATGTATGCAATGGTTTATAAAAACTAGATTTTGCTCATATTCTTAGTATTGTTAGACATTTTCTTTTTAATCCGGAAAGAGAACATTAAAATGTTGTGAAGTGAATTATGTGATATCTTTGTGCCACTTCTAGTCTGAGTTTGTGTTTTGGTACATGTGAGCCTATTCTTTGTGATTATACTTATTCATACATGACTGTGATATTCATACTCAAAAGTCTACTTCATCGTACTTGATTACTTTTACAGGAAGAATTATGTCTTGACAATCTAGGCTGCAAGAATATGGTGCTCTATCTACTGTAGAAGTTGGGCTTATTTCTTCCATTGAAGCTTGTAAAGAATATCTCTGAATGAAGAGGTTCTTAAGTGAAGTTGGTTATGCTTAAGAAGAGGTATGTGCTTTGTTTTCACAATTAAAATGTTATACATCTTGGTAAAAATTCTATATTTCATGGTCAGTCTAAATACATTGATAAGAGATATCATTAGATTCGAGATGTGTTGGATTCTAAGTTGCTTAAACTTGAGAAGATTCATACAAATGATAATAGTTCTGACATGATGACTAAAGCTTTCCAAGAGGGAAGTTTAAAGAATGATGCATGATCGCCAAGATCGAGGTCTCCTCCACATAGTCGTGAGGGGGGAAATTATTAAGTTATGAATCTTTTTCTCTTCCTATGTGGATAAATAAAAGGGTAAACAACATAAATCTCAGATTTTAGCTAGTTAATTATATTCTCTCCCGGATTTTCTATTTAATTTTTCTCTCTCCCGAATTATAAATGTTCATATACATTCCTCCATGTTATTATACATTATAACTTATGTATATCAGTTAACTGTTTTAACAATATTTAAGGAATTAACCTATATAATAATTATCCAAAATTGTACCTTATTAATGTGTAACAATGAATTCCTTAATTATGTAGATTTTTCAAAAAATGTACTCCTAACAGGAAATTTACCACATAAATCATCTAGAAAATTTTAGAATCAAAGAAAAAAGACCCTAATAAAATAAAGGGACATAAAAATTTTAAAATGGAGAAAAGAGACTCGTATTAAGAAAATATGGCAATAGTAACGTATAAAACATATTCTTATACATAGCATAATTATGTGTAATGTAAATATGGTGAAACATAACTGCGAAAATGTATAAGGTAAACATATACATAAAAAGGTGATATGGAATGAATAAGGTAAAAAATAGCATGCCTAAGTATAAGGTGAAATATAACTACAGGGAAAAATCTAGAAAATGGGTCAAACCATATAAATTGCATAACATAGACAACCCTTATATATAACCCTTATACGTATAAGATGAGAAATGCTTCAATCCATATACATACCACTGGCAACCCTTATACATAACTCTTGCATGTATAAATAGCAGAATGGGTCAACCATATACATTTAGTATCAATGTATATGGAGTAGAAATTACAGCAGATCTCCCAAAAAAGGTGCGTCTTTACCCTCATGCATAACATAGCTATGTATAACAATATATAAGAGTGTATAAAATCAAGAAAAAAAGACAGATTAAAAAGAAAAATACAAAACCTTTGGAAGCCGAGGTCGTCCTGATTTTGAGAATTAAGCACATGCAATAAAAAATTATAGATTTTTGAAGAAGGTGATAAAAGTAAACAAACTATTAGATATCTTAAAGTTGAAATCGTAAAGTTGAAAAAAATAAACAAACCTCAAAAATAATTGAAGAAGGTGATGAAGTTGAGTAATCTGATGAGATATATTTTGAAACCTCCAGATAATGCTAGCTTGATTTTAGGCATATATTATGGACCATTAATCGATGTAAAAGAGATGTTTTGCTAGTTATGAGGGTTCTGGAGAGAGAAAGTGTATAAATGGGATATTTGTAATTAGTTTTGCCAAATGAGATTTTATGTAATAATTTTAATTTAAGATATATATTTATCTAAATTTTAGTAAATAAAAGCTCAATTTAGATCAATCAACTTTTGCTCATAGGTCCACTATTATGAGGCATATATAAGGCTTGTTTAGGTCTTATTTTCATGTACACAAGAGAATTTTGAAAAGCCACACAAAGAAAAGAACGCAAATTTTTAAACTCATAATTTAGCCTTAACAGTCAACTTTTAATTGCGATTTTTGTTTCGTTTCTTATCCAATTGAGATGATTTTTGGATAACTTGGCCCTTTCATCTCAATCTTTGATTAGAAATAGACAGAGTTGGATTTGGTGACATGTAACTTCTATTTTTATTTGTGAACTATAGCGGTATTTTTTGTGATTTTTCTCCTTTAATTTTTTGGTTTTGGGTATTGTGTGTCATATATTATTTGTAATACCCCGTACTCTTCTTAGCTTAAATTCGTCCTTAGAATATTAAGGAATAGCTTTCAAAATAAAGAGTATTTATTTCATGTGGAATTCTTTAGATTTAAACTTTCCATTGCGTGGTAAATTGAATAAGCTTTCCATCGATACTAAATTCACCCAATTCCGACACTCGATGAAGAAGTTATGGCGTTTTTAAGTTGACAATGTGCCACCTGGGCAGTCACCATATCGTGGAAGTGGTTAAATTCATAATTGTCATTTTTTAGTAGACCTCCTCGATATTGGCGCATCACGGAGAGGTCCATTTTCCCATTTGTCAATTTCCAGTAACCTAACGCTATAGTAGCGCGTTGCGCCGAAGGCCAGAATGGCATTTCTATAGGACATCGCGATGGTGGCGCGTCGCGTTGAAGTTCCAGGTCCCAATTGTCAAAATTCAGTGGGACAATGCGATAGCTCCACATCGCGGAGGTACCCAATTTACCAGACGTCAAATTCCAGTGAGCAACCGCGATAGTGGCGCATCACGGTGGCCCAATAAATTGGGACCCCAGTTCATTTTTCCAATTTCATCTAGAAATTTAAAGAGGGTATTTTGGACAATTCCCAAGCCCCCAATCCATCCAAACACAAGATTAAACCCATTCTAAACCTATTATGTCCATTATTCATCAATTTTCTCTCAAACAAAATCCTAGAGCTCCAAAGCTTCTTCTCCAAGAAATCCAAATTCTCCGTAAATTCTCCAAGAAAGCTTAAAATTGAGGATTCCCAAGACAATGTAATCAAGAATCCATCATCAAGAGCTCAATAGGAATCCAAAATTCAAGGTTCCTTCATCTAATCATCCAACAAGGTATGTGGGGTTTATGAACAAGGATAATCATTTCATCCTTGTGCCCAAAGTTAGTTTTCAATCACAAATTTACACAATTTTGAATGAAATTACATGAGATTTGAATTAGGGTTCATACCCATTATTACTATTTGCAAAGTTATGAGTTTTTGAGATATTTTGAAGATGAATTGCATGTCTATTTTTATATTTTCATGCTTGTTACAGAAATTTCCAGATTTTTAGATGAATTGTCATTGTTTTCATTATCAAGAATGATTATTATGATGTTTTGACATGAGTTCGATACATGGGTTACTAAACCCTAAGTTTATATATTAAAATTTTGAGAAAGATGATGCTTTAAGCATCTTATGAGCTAATTATATCAGATTTACAATAAAATTTTGATCTTTTGATCCTTAGATAAGTTTTGAAATCCACTTTACAAATTTCTCGAGGATTACAGGAAGCAATATAGCTTTATTTACAGATTTATTCAGATAAATGCAACCGGTTTCATAATAAACCCTTATGCGAGTTTTTAAGTGAATTTATATGAGATGAGGTAGCAAATTAAAGGGAGTAGTATTTAGCATCAAGTAGGGTATGATTCCAAGGTCTCATGCCCCAGAACTACGTGCCACCGTAGGATTGAGATTAAGTGCCCATAGTGGGCAGAGTTGTGATCATTTTAGCTGAGGTTATACTCTCTGGCAAGAATATGACACCTCTCCCCAATGTGAGGTTTCTTCCTTAGGAGGACGAGACGTTGGACTCCATGTAGCTCGCATGATTTATGTCGGTTAAGAGAACCTCCCTACAACTTAATAGTAAAGATTTTCAGAACAGTTTTAAAGTATTTCTATTCAGATAAAAGATAAAGTATTCTTCTTAATAGCAAAGAATAACAGAAAAGCTTTTAGAAAACTAAGTGTATAAAGGCTCACAGTTTACTCAGATTATGCTTTACAGAAATGATAATAGTTACAGATTTCATCTTTTAGATTCCAGAGTGAGTCCTTCTACACTTAGACAGTATGATTTAAAGGGAGAATATGAGTATAGCTTTTTAGAACTAAATGTTATGGCTCACTAGATTCATAAAGTATGATTTGTTATTCATGACTATTATTTTCAGTATTTAAGATATTCCAGCTTATGTGAGTCATTAACATTTAGCATGCATTATTTTATAGACGATAATTGTGAAATGATGTTTACTTATGCATATCACCCCCATATACTCAGTACATCCTCAAAGTACTGATCCACATATACGTCTATGTGCTACATTGTCTCATAATGTAGGTTCAGGTGCTCAGTATCAGTAGCATGAATAGTTCGAGCATCTCCACCTACATTCGACAGTTAGTGAGTCCTCATAGTTCGGGGACTTATACATTCAAATTTTGCAGTTTATCAGTTTATGAGTTTTTAGCATTTTCTTTCAGACAGTTCGAGTTTGCTGGGGGTTTATCCCAGTGACTCTCTAGTATTAGTAGTATAGGCTTGTCAGACTATTAGTTTTGATACAGATTATTCAGTTTTGATGTTTCGGATATTATGTTCAGATTATTCTCAGATATTATACACAGTATTCGCATTCTAGCATGACTTTTATGTCTACATTTCCATTATTATAAGATTTGGGCTCAATAGTATGTGGAAAGGGTTAGCTTAAGGTTACTCGTAGTCTTGAACACCGTGTGACATCTCGGGATCAGATTTCGGGGTGTTATAAACTTGCACTATTACATTATGCATCTATAGCTACAAATTCTCAGCTATGAATTTAAAAAATCATGGCCAATACTAAACAACAACCACAAAATTTAAACTTTTGTAGCTTTTTATAATTTCATAAAAAAATTTAGCTACAAAAATCAAATGACAATGCTAATTTCTTATTTTTGCTACAGCTATTAACTATCGTGGCAATAACTACTCATATAGCTACAAACTTATTGCTACAATGAAATATTATAGCTAAATCAAATATTTTTGCCATAAGTTTGAAGTCACTCTAGCAATAGTAATCTTATAGATAAGAAAAATTAATTGAAACATAACATTATAGCTAAATATATCTTTTTGCTTCATGTTATAAAAGTTTGTGGCAATAATTATCAAAATAGCTATAAATTTATTGCTACAATAAAATATCATAGCTAAATTATTATTTTTTTGCTACGAGTTTAAAGTTATTGTAGCAATAGTAATCTTACACTCATACACAAAAAAAATTGAAACAAAATATTATAATTGAATAAATACTTTTTCTTCAAGTTATAAAAGTTTGTGGCAATAATTATTCGAATAGCTATAAATTTGTTGTTACAATAAAATGTCACAGCTAAATAGTATGTTTTTTACACGAGTTTAAAGTAATTGTAGCAGTAATAATCTTATAGCCACAAAAAATTGCTTGAAACAAAATCTTATAGATAAATAACTATTTTTACTTCAAGTATAGAAAAATTTTCAATAATTACCCAAATAACTATAAATTTATTGCAACAACAAACTGATGTAACTAATCATATGCTTTTGGCCATAAATTTAGAGTTATTGTATCAATAGTAATCTTATCACCACATCAGAATTACTTGAAAAAAATATTATCGCTAGATTGATATTTTGCTTCAAGTTATATAGATTTGTGGTAATAATTATCCTAAAATATATAAACCTGTTTATAAAATATTATAATAAATTATAATTTTTGTCAAGCATTTTATTTCTAGTCTTAGCGTAGATGCCTCATGTATGTCCCTCATATTAATAAGAATAAAATTTTAAAAATAACATAAATAATATTTAAAATTTGTTTTTCTATAACAATCAATAAGAATTTAGAAAGAACATTAGCAATTTTAAATTGATATTTGATCATGTTTAAGGTTTGATCTAATTTAGTATTTCTTCTTTTCATTTATTCTAATACTTGTTTTATTGAACAAAAGCGTTGTAGAAATAGTGTTTGATTGAAAGGTGAAAAAGTCATCTTTTTTATAATAAACTTAAATGCATTAATTATATGGATATTTCATGTCAATTGTAAAAAAAAATTGTATTACAAAATTATTAATGTATTAACAATACAAATATTATCTTTCTGAAAGACGCATTACAATACAAAGTTGTAAAGTAGATTAGAACATATAGGATAACTTATTTGCTTAAATAATTATCAGTATTTGCGAAATTTTATTGTGATGTATTACTGACTTCTTTTGGCACTAATAAATTGATATCATATCACAAATTCATTATTTATTTATAACTGGTCATTAAGTAATTGTTATGCCACTAAACTGAGTAAGACTTGTCAAAATTAGTGAAAGTGGCCACTATTGCTTACATTAATGGGATGCTTTGTGCACTGGACCATCATTTTTTTAATTCTATTTTCAAATGTCCTAAATATAATGTTGATTTGAATTATAAATACAACTTTATTCCACGTGTAATTATTTCTTAAAAGCTAAAATCTTAATCATTTTAAATTTTCAAATATCAATTATATATATATATATATATATATATATATATATATATATATATTTCAAATAAGGAATTATTTAATATAAATAATATTTAATATATTTTAAATATTAAATTTAAAAATAATTAACTGACATAATCTTTAGTAGAGGAAAAAGGTCTCAACGGTTGGGGAGGGTAAAAGATTTAATCAAACAAGTTATGCATGGAACATCCTAAAATAACTATATCACATTTAACTATTATGTGCTTATATGTCTAATTATATTCAATTAATAAGCCAAAAAAAAAAAAAGCTATTGAAGTTATCGTATATTGTAATTCTAAAAACTTGATAATTAGATAAATCTAATTAAATATTAAAATATCAATTTAATATAACTAAAATATAAGCATATGACCCAGCTCATAATATTATAATTCAATAAAATAAAGTATAACATGTGACCTTTAATATTAATTAATCCAAATGATTATGGAATTGTAATCATCTCTAAATGAGTGAACTTAATCATTGTTTCTAGTTCTAATTATTTTTAGTTATATACATACATATATACATATACATATACATACATACATACATATACATACATACATATACATGCATACATACATACATGCATATACATATACATATACATATACATACATACATGCATATATACATACATACATACATGCATATATACATACATGCATACATACATACATACATGCATATATACATACATGCATACATACATGCATATATACATACATACATACATACATACATACATATATATATATATATATATATATATATATATATATATATATTAATTTGTTCTATTCCATTATATGTATATCTTATATCTTTATAATTTACCAAAAAATATAATTCTTTATTAATATATGCACTTTTTTGCCCATAATCATTGCTACATCTTTAATTGGGTGAAAAACGTTTTTTTTCTCTCAACATTATTTTAAAAATCAAAGTCTCACTTCAACTCTGAATAATAAGTATCCTTTACTTTTTTACCTTGACAATGTCTATTTTGACCTTGACATTTATAATTTTTCACTTATATAATATCTTTTAATAGTCTACATATTTATTTTACTTATGTATTTATATATTTTTTATTTAAAATTCTTTAGTATTATAAGTAAAAATAATAATTTTATAAACTTGTCACAAAAGCTAATACTATTTTTTTATGATTGCTATTTTATTACACGCATTAAGTATGTATATATAAATATGTATGCACATATATTGTGTGCATATTTAAGTTTCACTTCTCTTATTTTCTATTGTTTATATAGATAAATAAGTTTTGATTGTCATTAATGAAATATTCTAAATAATAAACTAAAATTTATTTACAATATAAGTAAACTTTAGGAGCTAATTTGTTATAAAATACATCTCCTCTTTATAAATATTATTATATTAAATGCATTGAAATATGTCTATTAAATTATTTTTATTTATTATTTTCACTTTTATAAATAGATATTACAGTTTTGATTATAATGAATAAATTAATTTTTTTTTATTTCATTTAGAACATAATTACTTATATACTAAATTAAATTAAGGATTCTAACTTTCTTTTTTCGTCTAAAAAATAATACTTAACTTTTATTTAAAGAAATTAGCTAAACATATTACAAAATTTAAAAAAAAAATCATGATTTTAAATAGGTAAAGAAAAATAAAAACTAATAGTGTAAGTGTAAAATAGGTATTTAAAAAGACAAATAGAAAAAAGGAGGGAGAATATTTATTGTTACATTTGAGGAGGGAGGTTGATTTTTAAAGTAAAATTAAGGGAGGTAAAAAGATTTTAACCCTTTATAATTTTATATAAAAAAGGAAATAGAAGAATATATATAGGGATATCAACAAGGCCAAGCGGCCAACTCCAGAAAACCTTTTATAGGGATATAAAACTAAGCTTTTGACTTCTTTTCCTCTCATCAGCATCACACCCCTCCGGCCGCCCCTTATCTTTTTATTGTTGTCTAGAAATACTTTTATCTTTTTTTAAAAAAAAGTTATTATGATCATAGATATTGAAATAATTTTCTTGTTTATTTATGTAGATTAATTTTCATCGATATAAGGTTAACAATGAAGACTTTATTTTATATTGAGAGTGAAATCGAAAATAAAGTAAGTTTAACTTTGCTTTTTAAATGCTTTTCTTTTTACTGTACACATTATTAAAATCAAATATTTGTTTTTGTACATTTTAATATCGGTAGGTTTTCAAAACTTTATTAAAAGATCTTTTTCAGGAAAAAGATTGAATTATTTGGATCTTGCGATTTCTTTGAAGATTACTGAATTTCATTCTCTTAGGAAAATTGGTCACATAAGAATGCTATAGGAGATTTTGGTAAAGATATTTTTGGTAAAATATATTACTACTCTACCTCTTAAATTATATATATGATACAAGTATTTTTCCTTTTTAGTATTAATTTATTTTATAAAAAAATCGCAGGTAAACTTATGAGATTAAAGTAGCTTGGAGACAATGGCATGAGAAAAAAAAGAGACTACATTGTTTAGGATCTTAGGCAAGATGATGCTATTGTAATTGTTATCATAGAAGAATTATGTATTGTGATTATCGTGAATGTGATTATATTTTGAAATTTTAATTTTTTAATTTTAGCTATATTATAGAAATTTGTGTAATTAATAATTGCTTCTGACAATATCCTTCAATTTGTAGCAATGAATTTTCGTAGACGTGGTTAAAATCTTATATTTAATTACCCAAAATATGGCTATACATTTTTACTTTTCGTAGCACCTTTTAATAATAGATATAATTTATTTAATTTGTGCCAAAAATAATGAATCTTTAGCAATGTACAAAAATATTTGTGGAAAATATTTTAATTCATAGCTATAGATTTTCTAACTCATAGCAAGATATAATTATTTATGCCACAAGACTAAAATATAATATAGCCATAAAGTGTGAATTTTCATAGCAAACAAATCAAGCATTTTGCCACAATAAAATATATCGTGTCTACAAAATAAAAATTGCTACAGATTTTTTTTTTCGTGACAAAAGATAAAAATTATTTGCTATAAGTATATATTTCGTAGCAAATTATTTTTTACCATCACATCTACAATACAACTCCTTTTGTAGCTATATGGGTTAGTCCTTAGCCACAAACCATATAAAGTCTGTAGCTAACTATTAGTTACGCCACTTCTTGCTACGACTGCTACGGAAAAAAACTTGTGGCTAAAGTGTTTAGCTACGGAATTTTTCATATTTAGCTACGATGTATTTTATATTTGTATATATATTTTGTTGTAGTGTTGGTATCAGAGCCTAAGATTTTTAAGAGTCCTAGGGAGTCAGACAAGCCACGTTACATAGAGTCTTGGTCATGGGTGTGAAGCGCGCCACATTTATGAACAAGAGGCTACAGAACATTCTTAGGAAATCATCTCTTTCTTTCATGATCTATCGTGCTTACAGTATCTCTATCTGCTTTTAACTCGTGCTTTTATGTGACAGTTGAACATGCCTCCTCATCGAGCTGATGCCCGCAGAAACGATAACCAGCCACCTCAGCCCGCAAATCCTTTGAATGAGAATGTGTCTTATGCAAAGTTTTGAGTTGTCTTTCAGGAGCTAGCCCAAGCTGTGACAGCTAATGTTCAGGGCAACTGTCAGGCTGTCGTCCTACCTCAGCAAGATAGGGACTTAGCCGCAGACAGAATTCGAGATTTTATGAGAATGAACCCGCCAGAATTCTTTGGGTTGAAGGCAGGTGAGGACCCAAAGCTTTATCTAGATGAAGTGAAGAAAATCACTCGAATTATGCATGTTTCTAAAGAGGAGAGTGTATAATTGGCATCCTATAGGTTGAAGGATGTTGTATAAGATTAGGTAGTGGTATGGAAGAAAAGTAGAGGGAAAAATACAGCTCCCATGACTTGGCAGATGTTTTAGGATATGTTTCTAGATAAGTTCTTTCCATGTGAGATGAGAGAAGCTAAGCTAGAAGAGTTCATAAACCTGAGGCAAGGCTTAATGACAGTGAAGGAGTATTGCCTCAAGTTCAACTAGTTGTCTGAGTATTCCCCTGATCAAATAGCTGAGCCTAGGTCAAGCATGAGTAAGTTTGTGACTGGAGTGTCTAGATTGGTGGTCAAGGAGTGTAAGACTATCATGCTTATTGAAGACATGGATCTTGCTATATTGATGATGCATACTTAACAGATTGAGGCAGAGAAGTTGAAGGGAAGTGAGAGGGGAAATAATAAGGCTAAAACAGGGCAGTTTGATTATGGTCAGAATAGGTCTGGAGGAGAAAATAGTTTGCAGTTCTAAAATCGTTCATCTATGTCAGCCCCATCTTCAGCTAGTGCTCCCACTCCCAGAGGTAGACAGGAGCAGTGGGGTAAGTTTTCTATGTCCAGATCTTAGAATAGTGTAAGTGGGAGACCTCGTTATCCTCCTTGTGCTAAGTGTGGAAGAAATCATCTCGGTGAGTGCTTGGCTGGACAGAAGGGTTGTTTTGGTTGTGGTAAGTCGGATCATGAAATTAAAGATTGTCCTCATGCTAAGAAGGAAAATAGAGATATTCATCCCCAGACTCAGGCTACTAGTGCACCAGCTCCTTTAGGTCGGCCAGCTCCTCCTCAGGGCGCATCATCCAGTACCGGTGGCGGTCAGCGCCAGAATTAGTTTTATGCCTTACCATCTCGCCAAGAACAGGAAGATTCACCAGATGTTGTTATTGGTATGCTTCGCGTCTTTCATCTTGATATTTATGTGTTGCTAGACCCTGGGTCGAGTTTCTCTTAAGTGACCCTATTAGTTGCAGTAAATTTTGAGATAAGTTTTTAAAAGATTCCTGAGCCCTTCTTGGTTTCTACTCCAGTAGGTGAGTCAGTTGTTGCTAAACAAATCTATAAAAGGTGTCCTATCACTGTCCTTCATAAAGTCATATTCGCAGACTTAATAGAGTTAGATATGGTTGATTTTGATCTTATTCTTGGTATAGATTGGCTCCATTCCTGTTATGTATCTATAGATTGTCGCACCTGTGTGGTGAAGTTTCAGTTTCCCGATGAGCCAGTCTTTGAGTGGTCAGGTAATTCAGTGTCTCCCAAAAGCCATTTCATATCTTATCTAAAGGCCAGAAAGTTGATTTCTAAAAGATGTATCTATCATCTTGTTTGAGTCAAAAACACTAAGTTAGAGACTCCAACGATTCAGTTAGTCAGTGTAGTTAATAAGTTTCCTGATGTTTTTCCAGAAGATCTCCCAGGGGTACTTCCCGATAGGGAAATAGAATTCGATATTGACCTTCTCCTAGATACTCAGCCTATTTTTATCTCTCCTTATCGTATGGCTCCCGCAGAGCTTAAGGAGTTGAAAGATAAACTCACAGATATACTATATAAAGGTTTCATAAGGACTAGTGTTTCTCCATGTGGCGCTCCCTTCCTATTCGTGTGAAAGAAAGATGGTTCTTTGTGTATGTGCATTGACTATCGTCGGTTGAATAAAGTTACAATCAAGAATAAATATCCCCTTCTGAGAATTGATGACTTATTCAATCAACTCCAAGGTGCCAGTTATTTCTTAAATATAGACCTTAGAACCGGTTATCATCGTCTTAAAGTAAGGGAGTGTGATATTCCAAAGACAGCTTTCAGAACCCGTTATGGTCATTTTAAGTTTTTAGTCATGTCTTTTGGGCTAACCAATGCCCCAGCAGCTTTCATGAACCTCATGAACCGAGTGTTTAAACAGTATCTAAACATGTTTGTCATAGTATTTATAGATGATATCCTTATGTACTCCCGTACTAAGGATGATCATTTAGATCATCTTAGAATTGTCTTGTAAATCTTAGAGATCATAAATTGTTCGCCAAATTCAGCAAATGTGAATTTTGGCTAAGATCAGTAGCCTTTCTCGGTCATATTATTTCTGCCAATGGTATTAGAGTTGATCCCCAAAAGATGAAAGTCGTAAGAAATATGCCTAAACTTATCTCTCCGTCAGACATTAGAAGTTTCTTGGGTCTAGCTGGTTATTATAGACATTTTGTTGAGGGTTTCTCGTCTATTGCATCTACTATGTCTAGATTGGCCCAAAAGAAAGTTAAGTTCCAGTGGTCCGATTCCTGTGAGAAAAGTTTTCAAGAGTTGAAGACCCGACTCACTTCAGCCCCAGTCCTAGCATTACCCGATGGTACGAATGGTTTTATTATTTAATGTGATGCCTCCAAAGTTGGTTTGGGTTGTGTGTTAATGCAGACAGGTAAGGTCATAGCCTATGCCTCTAGACAGCTTAAGCCTCATGAAAAGAATTACCCAACCCATGATCTTGAATTAGCTGTTGTGGTGTTTTCTTTGAAAATCTGGAGACATTATTTGTATGGTGTGCACGTTGATGTGTTCACGAATCATAAAAGCTTGCAGTATGTATTTACTCAGAGAGATTTGAATATTCATCAAAGAAGGTGGTTGGAGTTGTTGAAAGATTATGATATGAGTGTGTTGTATCATCCAGGCAAGGCCAATGTAGTGGCAGACACCCTTAGTAGATTGTCTATGGGCAGTGTTGCTTATGTGGAGAATGATAAGAAAGAGTTAGCTCGAGAAATTGATCGTTTCGCTAGATTGGGTGTTAGGTTGGTGGACTCAACTGAGGGGAATGTTTGGGTTTAGAGTAGTTTCGAATCTTCCCTAGTTTTGGAAATGAAGGAGAAGCAAGATATGGATTATAGTTTGGTCAAACTAAAGGAGTCAGTTAAAGACCAAAAGGTCAAGGTTTTCTCCCAGGGGGGAGATAGTGTATTGAGATACCAGAGTAGACTGTATGTGCCATGTGTTGATGAATTGAGGAAGTGGATTATGGCGGAAGTGCATGGTGCCCATTCATCCAGGTGCTACCAAGATGTACCGCGACTTGCGATAAATCTATTGGTGGAGTGGTATGAAGAGAGATATAGCAGATTTTGTAGCAAAGTGTGCAACTTGTCAACGGGTTAAGGTAGAGCACCAAAGACCTGGCGGTATGTTGCAAGAGTTTAGTATCCCCACTTAGAAGTGGGAAGAGGTGAATATGGATTTTGTGATTGGTTTACCCCATTCGCGTCATTATCATGATTCGATATTGGTTATTATAGACAGATTGACTAAGTCAGTGCATTTCTTGCTAGTTCACACATCCTATACAGCTGAAGATTATGCTAAGTTGTATATTCGATAGATGGTTAGATTGCATGAAGTTCTTTTGTCCATCATCTCAGATAGGGGTACTCAGTTTACCTCTCATTTCTGGAGAGCTTTTCAGAAGGGTCTTGGTACCCAAGTTCATCTTAGTTCGGTTTTTCATCCGCAGACAGATGGTCAGGCAGAGAGGACCATTTAGGCCTTAGAGGATATGTTGAGAGCTTGTGTTCTTGATTTCAAAGGTAGTTGGGATGAGCATTTTTCATTGATTGATTTTGCCTATAATAACAGTTATCATGCTATCATTCAAATGGCTCCGTTTGAAGCTCTTTATGGGGCCAGACATGGTGTTTGATTTAAAGTGGGTGAGGATACTTTGATTGGGCCAGACATGGTGTTTGAGGCCATGGATAAAGTTCAGTTAATTAAAGAGAGATTGAAAGCATCCCAGAGTCATCAAAAATCCTATGCAGACGTAAGAAGAAGAGATCTTGAGTTTGAGGTTGATGATCTTGTGTATTTGAAAGTTTCACCCATGAAAAGGGTGAAGAGATTTATCAAGAAGGGGGAGCTTAGTCCCCGTTATGTTGGTTCTTTTCGTATTTTGAGCCGTGCCGGAAAAGTAGTGTATGAGCTTGAACTACCCGTATATTTATCCTCAGTTCATCCAGTGTTCCATGTGTCCTTATTGAAGAAGTGCATGGACAATTCAGCTGTTATAGTTCCTTTAGAAAGCACCGATATTCAGAATAATCTTTCATACGAAGAAGTCCCAGTAGAGATTCTTGATCATCAGATTCGTATAATAAGGAACAAAGAAGTTCCCTTGGTCAAATTTTTGGGGCGAAATCAGTCTGTTGAGGGCGCTACTTGGGAAGCAGAAGCAGACATGTGTACCTAGTAGCCTTATCTCTTCTCTACGAACTCAGATTCAGCCGAAGGTAATAGCTTTCCTTCATTCAGTTCTTTTCTAAGTCTCAAATTCAGCTATATAGTTATTTTCATAAGAATTCATGCACTTTCAGATTAGTTCAGTAGCTCATTATATTTGAGATTCAGACATTCAGTTTATTTTAGTTGTGTATGATAGGTTATAGCCTCAGAATCCTCGGTATTTTCAACTTAATTAGCCACATTCGAGGACGAATATTTCCAAGGGGGAGATATTGTAATACCCCATACTCTTCTTAGCTTAAATTTGTCCTTAGAATGTTAAGGAATAGCTTCCAAAATGAAGAGTATTTATTTCGTGTGGAATTCTTTAAATTTAGACTTTCCATTGCGTGGAAAAATTGAATAAGCTTTTCATCGATACCAAATTCGCCCAATTCCGACACTCGGTGAAGAAGTTATGATATTTTTAAGTTGACAGTGTGCCACCTGGGCAGTCACCATATCGCGGAAGTGGTTAAATTCATAATTTTTATTTTCCAGTGGACCTCCACGATATTGGCGCATCGCAGAGAGGTCCATTTTCCCATTTGTTAATTTCCAGTAGCCCAATGCTATAGTGGCGCATTGCGCCGAAAGCCAGAATGGCATTTCTATAGGACATCGCGATGGTGGCACGTCGCGTTGAAGTTCCAGGTCCCAATTTTCAAAATCCAATAGGACAATGTGATAGCTCCGCATCACGGAGGTCCCCAATTTCCCAGTCGTCAAATTCCAGTGAGCCACCGCGATGTGGCACATCACGATGGCCCATTAAATCGGGACCCCAGTTTATTTTTCCAGTTTTGTCAAGAAATTGAAAGCGGGTATTTTGGACAATTATCAAACCCCCAATCCATCCAAACACAAGATTAAACCCATTCTAAACGTATTATGCTCATTATTCATCAATTTTCTCTCAAACAAAACCCTAGAACTCCAAAGCTTCTTCTCCAAGAAATCCAAATTCTCCATAGATTCTCCAAGAAAGCTTAAAATTGAGGATTCCCGAGACAAGGTAATTAAGTACCCATCATCAAGAGCTCAATAGGAATCCAAAATTCAAGGTTCGTTCATCTAATCATCCAACAAAGTATGTGGGGTTTATGAAAAAGGATAATCCTTTCATCCTTGTGCCCAAAATTAGTTTTCAATCACAAATTTATACAATTTTTAATGAAATTACATGAGATTTGAATTAGGGTTCATACCCATCATTGCTATTTGCAAAGTTATGAGTTTTTGAGATATTTTGAAGAAGAATTGCATGTCTATTTCCATATTTTCATGCTTGTTGCAGAAATTTCCAAATTTTTAGATGAATTGTCATTGTTTTCATTATCAATCATGATTATTATGATGTTTTGACATGAGTTCGATACATGGATTATTAAGCCCCAAGTTTATATGTTGAGATTTTGAGAAAGATGATGCTTTCAGCATCTTATGAGCTAATTATTTCAGATTTACAATAAAATTTTGATCTTTTGATCCTCGGATAAGTTTTGAAATCCACTTTACATATTTCTCACGGATTACAGGAAGCAATATAGCTTTATTTACAGATTTATTCAGATAACTGCATAACCGATTTCATAATAAACCCTTATGCGAGTTTTAAAGTGGATTTCTATGAGATGAGTGTAGCAAATTAAAGGGAGTAGTATTTAGCACTGAGTTAGGTATGATTCCAAGGTCTCATGCCCCAGAACTACGTGCCACCGTAGGATTGAGATTAAGTGCCCATAGTGGGCAGAGTTGTGATCATTTTAGCTCAGGTTCTACTCCCTGGAAAGAGTATGACACATCTTCCCAACGTGAGGTTTCTTCCTTAGGAGAATGAGATGGTGGACTCCATGTAGCTCGCATGGTTTATGTCGGTTAAGAGAACCTCCCTACAACTTAATAGTAAAGATTTTCAGAATAGTTTTAAAGTATTTCCCTTCAGAAAAAAGATAAAGCATTCTTCTTAATAGCAAAGAATAACATAAAAGCTTTTAGAAAACTAAGTGTAAAGGCTCACAGTTTACTCAGTTTATGCTTTACAGAAATGATAATAGTTATAGATTTCAGCTTTCAGATTTCAGAGTGAGTCCTTCTACACTTAGATAGTATGATTTAAAGGGAGAATATGAGTACAACTTCTTAGAACTAAATGTTATGGCTCACTATATTCATAAAGTATGATTTGTTATTCATGACTATTATTTTCAGTATTTCAGATATTCCAGCTTATGTGAGTCATTAACATTTAGCATGCATTGTTTCATAAATGATAATTATGAAATAATGTTTACTTATGCATATCACCCCTATATACTCAGTACATCCTCAAAGTATTGATCCACATATACGTCTATGTGTTATATTGTCTCATAATGTAGGTTCAGGTGCTCAGTATCAGCAGCGTGAGTAGTTCAATCATCTCCATCTACATCCGATAGTTGGTGAGTCCTCATAGTTCGAGGACTTATTCATTCATATTTTGAAGTTTATCAGTTTATGAGCTTTTAGCATTTCCTTTCAGACAGTTCGAGTTAGCTGGGAGTTTGTCCCAGTGACTCTCCAGTATTTGTAGTAGAGGCTTGTCAGACTATTAGTTTTGATACAGTTTATTCTGTTTTGATGTTTCGGATATTATGTTCATATTATTCTCAGATATTATACACAGTTTTCGCATTCTAGCATGACTTTTATGTCTACATTTCCATTATTATAAGATTTAGGCTCAATAGTATGCAGACAGGGTTATCTTAAGGCTACTCGTAGTACTGAGCACCGTGTGACATCTCGGGACTAGATTTCGGAGTGTTACATTATTGCTCCTTGTTTGGCACTGATGAATTTTTCAAGTAAATCTTAATGTCTCGTGAGATTGATTTTATTCTTGTCTTATCATATCCTTTTGGTTGATATACTTGCTACCTTATTATCATTGTGCTTAGATTTTTGTTTTCTCTTGGTTCAAATTTAAAGAAAAAATTTAGATTTGGATATTCTTCCGCCGATAACCTATCGTGCATTCTTTGTTAGTGCTTTGTCATTCCCAACAAATATATGTAGTTTGCCAACAATGGTTATTACATATATTTGTTGAAACAGTGCACCAGTTCGAAACAGTGCATCACTTCATTAAAGAGTTGCATCTATTCGAACCAACGTATTAGTTCAGGAAACATTGTTTCAAAAATCTGCACCAGTTCAGAAACAGAAACACAGAAGCAGTGCATCAGTTCGCAAAAACGTGCAACGATTCGTTGAAACAGTGGCACCAGTTCACTTCGAATATTGCATCTGTTATTACTGTATACATGTATATTTAAATGGAGTTTCAAAATACTTTTCGGATTGAATTTATTTATTTTATATCTGTCAAATAAAATTTGTTCAAAAAGATAGATCTCATCGATCGATCCAAATCCAAATCCAAAGCCAAATCCAAAGCCAAAGCCAAATCCAAAGCCGAGCCGAGCGACGACGACGACGGCGCGAGGCATCTATTATTTCTTTTCACACTTGCCATGTGGAGTAAGTATTCATCAATATAAACACTCTCAAGTTCTCTTCTTCCACCAATGTGGGAGAAAGAGTAAACTTGCCAATTTGGGAGTACACTTTTCATTTTAGTGTCTCCTTTCCTCCACCCTTTTACTCTCCATTTTTCCATTCACACTTCTTTCATCTACTATGAACCCAACAATCCTCCACATGAATGGGAAATGGCTAATTTTCGTAAAACTTTTACGGACAAGTATGTGATCACCAAGCAGACTGATTGCATCTGGATAAGTGGTGTCCCTTTGAATTTTCCGTAGTGAACATGCATCGGATGCACTCGGTCAATCGGTAGATTTGATATCTTTGAACCGTTGAGCTTTAATGTACACCTAGACAATATATGTCACACAACCATCCTTTTACCGTTTATGGTTCTTATGGTTTTGTTCTTTTCAGCCATGAACACGCCCCGATTTCATGAGAACTTAGAGAATAGGCCTTTACTAACATTCTCTTTGAAGCGGCTTCCACTTCGCCCTCACATAGGTGATTTCTAAACGTTCACTCCTGTAGATTAAATTGTTTGGTCAAATCTTCCAAATTTAGATAATAATTAAAAGACTTTTCACCTTAAGTCTTATCCTTGTTTACTACACATTGTCTATATCATGAGAATGGGTTGGGTAATTGACAATGTTGAACTTGTCAGACACAACTTTGTTTGATCTCCTTGAACCTAGATCTTGGGATCTCCAGTCTGCTAGGTAGAGTTACCGTCATGCTGACTTGTCCTAGGCCTTAAACCCATTTCCTTGGATGTTTTTTCCACTCCTTCTCTAGATAGGCCTTTTGTAAGTGGATCCGACACATTATCCTTTGACTTTACATAATCAATAGTGATAATTCCACTAGAGAGAAGTTCCCTAATGGTATTATGTCTCCGTAGTATGTGACGAGATTTACCGTTGTACATCATGCTCCCTGCCCTACTTATTGTCGTTTGGCTGTCACAGTGTATACATACTGGTGCCACTGGCTTGGGCCAATACGAAATATCTTCCAAGAAATTCTGGAGCCATTCTTCTTCTTCACCAGCTTTATCCAATGCGAAAAATTCAGATTCCATTGTAGAGCGAGCAATACAAGTCTGTTTGGATGATTTTCAAGAGATTGTTCCTCCGCTGATAGTAAATACATATCCACTTATGGATTTTAGTTCGTTCGATTCGGTGATCCAATTTGCATCACTATATCCTTCAAGTACCTCAGGATATATATTATAATGCAAAGCATAATTTTGAGTGTATTTAAGATACCCCAAAACTCTTTTCATTGCCATCCAATGAGTTTTGTTGGGATTACTCGTGTACCGACTCAATTTACTAATAGTACAGGCTATGTCTGGTCGTGTACAGTTCATTCTATACATTAAACATACCAATACTCTTGCGTACTCCAATTGTGAGTCACTTTCACCTTCACTCTTTTGAAGTGCAAAGTTCACATCTAATGGAGTCTTGGCAATACCGAATTCCATATACTTGAACTTGTCAAGTACTTTTTCGATATAATGAGACTGTGACAATGCTAACCCTTGTGGAGTTCGATGGATTCTTATACCTAATATCACATTTGCAACTCCAAGGCCTTTCATATCAAACTTGCTCTCGAGCATTCATTTTGTTGCATTTATGTTAGAAAAGTCTCTACTGATAATTAACATATCATCCACATATAAACAAATAATGACTTGGTGATTTGGAGTGTCTTTAATGTAAACACATTTATCACATTCATTTATCTTGAATCCGTTTGCCAACATGATTTGGTCAAACTTTGCATGTCATTGCTTAGGTGCTTGTTTTAGTCCATAAAGTGACTTAACAAGTTTACACACCTTAGTTTCTTTTTCTGGAACCACAAAACCCTCAGGTTGTTCCATGTATATTTATTCCTCCAAGTTTCTATTTAGGAATGCGGTCTTCATATTCATTTGATGGATTTGAAGATCATATACCACCACCAAGGAAATTAACATTCGAATCGAGGTTATCCTTGTTACTGGTGAGTATGTATCAAAGTAATCAAGGCCTTCCTTCTGTTTGAAGCCTTTTACTACAAGTCCTGCCTTGTATTTGTCAATAGTACCATTCGCCTTCATTTTCCTTTTGAAGATCCATTTAGAACCTAAAGGTTTATTTCTGAGAGGAAGGTCAACCAATTCCCATGTATGGTTTCTTAATATTGAATCTATCTCACTATTGACTGCCTCTTTCCAAAAGGATGAGTCTGACGATGGCATCGCTTCTTTAAATGTTTGAGGCTCATTTTCTAAGAGAAATGTTACAAAATCCGATCCAAACGAAGTTGACGTTCTTTGACGTGTACTACATCTTGGATTTTCTTCATTATGTACATTCTCACTTGGTTCATCTCGAGGTCGTTTAGATCCTCCACTAGACTATTCATGTCTAGTTTTATACGGGTAAATGCATTCAAAGAATTCAGCATTGTCTGATTCAATTACCGCATTTTCATTAATATTCGGATGTTTGGATTTATGAACCAAAAATCGACATGCTTTACTACTTTTTGCATATCCTATGAACACGCAGTCCACCATTTTAGGTCCTATCTTCACCCTTTTAGGTATAGGACTTGAACCCTCGCTAGACACCCCCACACTTTGAAATATTTCAAGTTGGGTTTCCTTTCTTTCCATTTTTCATAAGGAATTGATTGTGTCTTACTATGGGGAACTCTGTTGAGTATACGATTGGACGTAAGGATAGCCTCTCCCCATAAGTTTTGTGGTAAATCAGAACTTTTAAGTAAGTCATTCATCATTTCCTCTAAAGTTCAGTTTTTCCTTTCCTCAATTCCATTAGATAGAGGTGAATATAGGGTCGTAGTTTGATGGATTATTCCATTCTCTACACATATTTGTGTAAAGGGAGATTCATATTCTCCGCCCCTATCACTTCTTATCATTTTGATCTTTTTGTCTAACTGATTTTCAACTTTAGTTTTATATTGCCTAAACACATCTATTACTTCATCCTTACTATTTAGCAAGTAGACATAACAATATCTTGTGCAATCGTCAATAAAAGTTATGACATACTTTTTCCCACCACGTGATGGTGTTGACTTCATATCACAAATGCTAGTGTGTATTAAGTCTAAGGGATTGGAATTCCTTTCAACGGATTTATAAGGATGCTTTGCATACTTCGATTCCACACACGTTTGACACTTTGATTTATTGCACTCAAAGTTTGGCAAAACTTCTAAGTTAATCAGTTTTCGTAATGTTTTGTAATTAACATGGCCTAAACGTTCATGCCATAAATCATAAGACTCAAGAAAATAAGAATAATTCAAACTTTTATTTATTTCAACAGTCATTACATTCATCTTATAAAGGCCTTCGGTCAGATAGCCTTTCCCTACATACATTTCTCCTTTGCTAATTACAATTTTTCCAGAAACGGTTACACATTTGAATCCGTTCTTATCTAGGAGTGAAACAGAAATTAAGTTCCTATGTAACTCCGGATCATATAACACATTGTTCAGTGTCAAGACCTTGTCGGAAGTCATCTTTAAATAAATTTTTCCTGTTCCCTCCACCTTAGCAGTAGCGGAGTTAGCCATATAGATTATTTCTTCTGCTTGAACCGGAGCAAATGACGAAAACAACTCCTTGTTGGCACATACATGGCGGGTGACACCAGAATCCATCCACCATTCGCGAGGATTCCCCACCAAGTTGCATTCTGAGAACATAGCACACAAATCATCGCATTCTTTGTTGGATTCAATCATATTTGCTTGATCCTTTTTCTTGTCTTTCTTCAAGGCTCGACAATCTGTGGACTTGTGGCCAATTTTGCCACAATTGAAGCATTTTCCCTTGAACTTTTTCTTGGGTTGATTGCTTCCATGTTCAACATTCTTTCTTTTTTTCAAATTATTTTGGTCATCTTCTACAATATGTGCTCCATTAATTGTAGAATTCCCCTTTGACCTTCTTTCGGCAGCTTTATTGTCCTCTTCAATACGAAGTCGGAAAATAAGATCTTCAACAGTCATCTCCTTGCGCTTATGCTTTAAGTAGTTTTTGAAGTCTTTCCACAAAGGTGGTAGCTTCTCAACTATCGCTGCTACTTGGAAAGCATCATTCACAATTAAACCTACAAAACAGTTTATGTGAGTATTAAGAACATTTTTAGTTTGTTCAACTAAGGTATTTTTCAAAGATATACCTTCTGCTAGGAGATCATGTATGATGACTTGCAACTCCTATACTTGAGAGACAACAGATTTGCTATCTATCATTTTGAAGTCCAGGAACCGTGCAACAAGGAATTTCTTAATTCCCGCATCTTCCATCTTATATTTCTGTTCAAGTGCCCCCCACAGTTTCTTTGATGTCTTGGTTCCACTATAAACATTGTAGAGGTTGTCTTGGAGACCACTCAGAATATAATTCCTGCAAAGGAAGTCCGAATGTTTCCAAGCTTCTACAATAACAAAGCGGTCTTTGTCCGACGTTCCCTCGGGCACCTCAGGAGCGTCTTCTCTAGTGAATCGTTGCAGACATAAAGTGGTAAGGTAAAAGAACATCTTTTGCTGCCACCGCTTGAAGTCAATGCCCAAAAAATTTTTGGGCTTCTCTGCTGGTGCCATTATTGGCGGAGCATTTGTGCGGCTTGATGAAGCAATATTGTTTTCCCCCACAGTCGTAGCCACATCATGCATTTGACTTTCAGTTGTCATTTTTCCTGTCACCACAAGACAGAAAACTTAGTAATTTTTCAGAATACTATTTATAAAGTTAAATAACTTGAAACTCTTCTTCTTGTTTCTAGTTAACGATGAAGTTTTTATTACTTCGAATCGTCAACCGAGTGAACCTTAACTTGTGATGAAGATTTTATGTCTTCTAATCACTAGTTAAATTCAAGCGGAGTAGAAAGCTTAAGCTTTAATCTCCGAAAACAAGCAATACAGATTCTGTAGGCTTATTCCTTAAGATTGTTATTTCCCACAATATATTCGGGTACGCAGAAATCTGTATAGTAGAACAACAACTTCAACTCGAGTTCAAGTATAAACAAGAACACAATGAAGTATCAAATACCCTCAACACAAGATCAAAATGACCTTTCCAAGAGGTGTATTTATTTTTCCAGAAAAATAAAGATGAAACAGAAATGATTAAGGTCAAGTCGTCCGAATTCACGGACTTTCCTTAAGGAATAATTTCCCTCACTGTACCCGAGGTTATGGAATCTTCCTCCCAGGATAAAATGACCTTCAATCCGACTATAACGGTACCTCAAATAGGCGGATTCTTCGAACTCACTCAACGGTTTAATGATCACACACAGAGTTTTTGTTAAGACAAGAAGAGGTTTGTAATCTGAAAAAAAATTTCTGTCACAAAACCTGTGGTTGAAATCAGGTTTTTATAGCCAAGAGATGCCTCTTCTGAAAAGAGACAATGGTCTATCTTAGAGGTGTGATGTTTCTGAAAATGCATGTCTGTTTACCCAAAACAGTGCAGTATTTTGCTGAAACAGTGCACCAGTTCGAAACAGTGCATCACTTCATTAAAGAGTTGCATCTGTTCGATCCAACGTATTAGTTCAGGAAACATTGTTTCAAAAATTTGCACCAGTTCAGAAACAGAAACACAGAAGCAGTGCATCAGTTCGCAAAACAGTGCAATGATTCGTTGAAACAGTGGCACCAGTTCACTTCGAATATTGCATCTATTATTACTGCATTCATGTATATCTGCATGCATGTATATTTAAATGGAGTTTCAAAACACTTTTCGGATTGAATTTATTTATTTTATTTCTGTCAAATAAAATTTGTCCAAAAAGATAGATTTCATCGATCGTTTTCCAAATCCGAAGCCGAGTCGAGCGAGCGACGGGGACAACGGCGCGAGGCATCTATTATTTCTTGTCTCACTTGCCATGTGGAGTAAGTATTCATCAATATAAACACTCTCAAGTTCTCTTCTTCCACCAATGTGGGAGAAAGAGTAAACTTGTCAATTTGGGAGTACACTTTCCATTTTAGTGTCTCCTTCCCTCCACCCTTTTACTCTCCATTTTTTCATTCACACTTCTTTCATCTACTATGAACCCAACAACTTTTTTATGCGTATATATTACATATTGACACCGGTCACACCCCTTGCCTATTTGGTAAATTTACTTCTTTATATTTTTACCACGCTTAGTAAAAATACTAGCCCTGACACTATTAATATCCACCGTCCACGGGTGTGAAGTGCTCTCTTACTCCATCCATTGCTCCAATACTCGGTGAAAAAGTGCGTGCCAAATTGTTTAATCTCATGCGTGTGTCCAAGATGGGTTGTTGGTTTTATATATATATAGGCTCAATCATAAAATGTGTAATACACTCTGTTAAATAAAGCATAACCACAAGAAGTATATATGAAAATGAGTAGTAGAAGTACTAGAACAACTTGTACGTTTATATTACTTGTCTGTTTTTTGATCTCTCAACTGATGGTCAATAATGTTGTTTCTGAGTGTAAAAGAAATATGGTGATTTTCAATTTTGGGGATTCGAACTCAGACACAGGTGGTTATCCAGCTGCCCATGGGATTAGATTTGGATTTCCAGATGGTCGTACTTTTTTCCATCAACCATCTGACAGATTGTGTGATGGACGATTGATTCTTGATTTCCTTTGTAAGTCCTTATTCTTTAATTTGTTACTCTCGGTGTTCCAATTTTCGTGCCGGAGTTTAATTCGCCGGAGTTAAAAAAAAAAAACTTTGAATATTGATCTTAAATATGTTAGATATTTATATGACCATTAGACTTTTGAAATTTGTAGTTTCGAATATATCATAATATTTTTGTGACAATAGAAAGTTTTCATTATGGATAAAATGAAGAATTTAAAGCTGAGAATAGCTACCTCTACTACCGAATACCCTAATTGACATAAGTAATGAGACTTTGACATTCTTTTGAATTCTCTTACTTGAATTGGCTCCGCTATTGATTCAAAGCGAATTGTTTTCCAGTATAGAAATCTGTTATTTTTAAACTAAAGAGTATCACGTAAACGGGAACGAGAAGGATACTTTTAAAGCAAAACCTTCATTAGTTTCCAACATCTATGCATCAAAATTGCTTGCTTTCGAAGTAAAAATGACTGCCATAATTCACAAGGGTGGTCGAGTTGGTTGGGCAGAAATTTCTAAATAAGGTGTCTAAAGTTCAAATAAACTCCCTGCATGCTTTGTCGATCAAGCTCATTTACTTCTTTTGTGCGCACCCGATAAATAGCCACCTAAAAAGATGTCTATGTCATGTTCAACTAGTAAACCATTTATTAGCAGTTTTGATTTATTTTGTGTAGTGGTCCACTTCGCAAGCACTCTTTTAACCCATGAAAGTATATGGTAGCTGGTAGGTAAACAATCAATCACCCCACAAGTTCTCTTAGAAATTAGAATATATTTTTTATCAACTCACTCAAGAAATAGTGCAGCATTTCTTTTGTAAATTAGATATTTTGATATTTTCAATAAATACTAAATTTCTAATGCGTTTGTGTATACGCAATTAGATTTTGTGCAAACTTGAGTTTTGTACCTAAAAGTATTTGTACGAGTTAGTTTCTTTAGTTTATTAATTAAGAAAAGACACGTAACATGGCACATGAATCCGTTTACGTAAAGAGTCTTTTGGCGGTATTAAGAGAGTTTTTTCTACATATATATTAGCATAAGAAGCTTTTTATATAATTATGTCATTTTATAAATTTTACACTTTAAAAAGGATTATTTGTACATATTTTTTGAATGATCTGAAAATGTTAATAAGATATCACGTTAATATTATACAATTTTAACTATATGGTAAAAGACATTCTCCTTTTTTATATTTTTAATAGTGTGTTAAAATAGACTTCTTCTTTTTCTATTGAGCCCGTGAAGTTTATCTCGGTGTGCTTGGTTTTCAATAGAAGTGAATATTAATTTATTTGTCAAATGGCTATCGATCTCAATCATGAATAAGCTTTTGCACTCAGCACACACGTGTTTTAGGGCAATAATTTGTTTTGCATGCACTTAAAATGTGCGTCTCTGAAGTGCAGATGCTGTTGATTTTCTTCTTCTCCAGAATTAGTAATTTGTTTTCGAATTTCAAATGAGTTCAAATTTAAAATGAGCTCAAATTTGAAATATAATCTTTTAATATCAAAAGAACAAATCATCGTCATTAATTTTTCAAAAAAAAAAAAAAAAAAAAATCTAACAAGCTCATTTATAACAATAATGGTTTGCCAATGTCTTCCAACAACACTTATTTGATTTACTTTTCATATTCAAAATTGAAGACCCATTTCTTCAAAGCATTATACTTCAATTGCTGTAAATTCAAAATACTATTTTACATCAACTAAGAAAAAAGAAGAGGAAGGAAGAATGAGGAAAGAGGAGGAAAATTTTTTATTTTTATTTTTTTTTGGGTTTTCCAAGGTATCCCCACAGCCGGCAACCGTGAGATTAATCCTCCGTTCCACTGCACTAAGCGGTAGGGAACTGGCCACAAAGTTTTCTCCATTCACCAGAGGTGGGGATCGAACCCCCAACCTCTTGCTTAAGGGGTGAGATGTTGAACCACCACACCAACACTTGTGGTCAAGGAAAGAGGAGGAAAATCGTAGTAGAAGAAACTTGTCTAAAGTTACATGTAATTTGGATATTAGTTAGACTTCTATAAAACTAGATACATATTATAAATGGAGGCGACTAAGTCGAGCCATTGAGACAAGAGTGATTTGCTCGGTTGGTAAGTATCCCTCATTTTCATCTCAAAAATTGCGAATTTGAGTCGCCAAGAAAGCAAAAAGGATGAAAGCTCTTAGGGAGGGATTAAAAAAATATAAAAAATATAAAAAATATTGAGCCATTAAATTGTAAGTACTAGTTACTACTTACTAACAAGAGACAAATCGGGATTTTGATACAGTTAAAGGCTTAAAGCCCAAATAGTCAATCAAAATATTCAAAGATGAATCAGTAAGAATATTGACATAGTTATAAAATCAGGATCAAATACGATATTAGCAAGGATAATTATGTACCCCTTTGAGTTATATCACTGTTAAATTCTTAGCTGTAATTCTATGGTGCAACTGAATTGATAACGAAGTGAGAAGCAGAATGGAGAAGATGAGGAAGAAACTGAAACTGTGCTACATTACAACTGATCAATGAGAATGAAAATTGCACCCAAAATATCTGTCTCTCTCCTCTATTTATGCAAGCTAATAACCGACTCTTATAATTACAGATTCTATCCCAACTAATTAACCAACTCTACACCTAGCATTAAGTAGTTGCTAGCTTAGCTTTAGCTGTAATATCAAGGTACTGCAGTGTATTTAGTTAATTCCTCAACACCCCCCCTCAAGCTAGGAGAAATGAAGATGTTCTTCATCCCTAACTTGGACAGCAAAAACTGGTGCTGAAGGATAGTAAGTCCCTTTGTTAGAATATCAGCAGGTTGGTCTGAAAAAGGTAAATATTGTGGTTGTACCAAACCTTGTTGCACCTTTTTCCTGATGAAATGACAATCAATGTCAATATGCTTAGTACGCTCATGGAAGACTGGATTTGTAGCAATTTGAAGAGCTGATTTACTGTCACAAAACATAGGAACTGGTAAGAGAACTTTAACATCCAACTCTTTGAATAAACCAACAAGCCATACAATCTCAGCGACAGTGGAGGCAAGGCTCCTATATTCAGCCTCCGTTGAACTTCTTGAGACAGTAGATTGCTTCTTAGATTTCCAAGAAATCAAAGAAGAACCAAATTTGATCATATAACCAGTAATTGAATTCCTGGAATTTAGGAAAGATGCCCAATCAGCATCACAGAATACAGTCATAGTATTATTAGATTGAGCATCCATAAGAAGACCAAGACCAGGCGCACGTTTCACATATCTAAACACCTTCATAGAAGCTTCCATATGGGACATTTTTGGAGAATGCATGAATTGACTAAGACTCTGAACAACAAAGGACATATCAGGTCTAGTAACTGTCAAATACAAAAGCCTGCCTACTAATCTTTGATAGGTACTGGGGTCAGGAACTGGTGGATCATCAATGACACCAAAATGAGCATCATATTATGTAGATGTAAGTTTGTTATGTATCTCAATAGGTGATCCTGCCGGTTTGGATCTAGCTAGTTCGACATCTGATATTAGTTCCAGGGCATATTTCCGCTGGTGCATCAGTATACCATCAGCATTCATGGCAAACTCTATTCCCAAAAAATATTGGAGCTCACCTAAATATTTAATTTTGAAGGTCTTTTGTAGAAGTTCCTTAGCAGCAAAAATCAACCGAGGTTCATTACCAGTGATTAAGAGATCATCAACATAAACCAAGATTATCACAATGTGATCTCCCATTTTCTTGGTCAGTAAGAAATGATCCAAAGGGATTTGTGTGAAACCAAAACTAGTCAGTGCAGTGATGATTTTGATGTTCCACTGTCTTGAGGCCTGTTTAAGCCCATACAATGACATTCTTAGCTTACAAACAGGTTGCGCACCAATATTAGTAACAAAACCTTGTGGTAATGTCATAAACACTTCTTCATTTAGGTCACCTTGTAAGAAAGCATTGTAAACATCCATTTGTTGAATTTTCCAACCTTTATCTGCAACCACAGATATCACATCCCTGACAGTTACCATTTTTACAACAGAGGAAAAAGTTTCTTGGTAATTTATTCCCTCCTTCTGATTATAACCTTTTGCGACTAACCTAGCCTTGTATCTTTCAACCTCACCATTGGCTTTGTACTTAATCTTGTAAACCCATTTACAACCAATTGTTTTTTTTCCCTGAGGAAGTGAAACAAGATCCCAAGTATTATTATCTTCCAATGCTTGAATCTCCATCTTCATCGCTTCTACCCATTTAGGTTGAGCAGTTGCTTCTGCATATGTTTGAGGCTCAGTTTCCACTGATACATTATTAATATAGGCTTGGTATCCAGTGGATAAATGATTGTATGCAAGGATATCTGAGATAGGGTAGACACAATTTCCAGCTGACTTTGTTGTTGTAACAAAGTCCTTCAACCATATAGGAGGTTTGCTACCTCTAGTGGACCTTCTTCTCGAATCAGGAGGTTGTGTAGGAGCAGTGATTGTAGTTTCTGCTGGAAGAGGAAGTGCATCCTCTGTAAATATAGAAAAATCTGTAGAAGCAGCATCTACAACAGAATCTGAATCAGGTGTTGTGTCTCTAATGTCATGTGCAATATGCTCGACTGGTAAATCGTGAATAATAGGAGGGTCTACAACTATAATAAATATATCATCTTGAAAAGAATCAGATATAGATGTAGAATTCTTCTGAGAAAAGGGAAATATATCTTCAAAGAAAATAACATCTCTACTAATGAAGAATATTCGGGCATCCCAAGCATACAACAGATAGCCCTTTTGATCAACTCCATACCCCATGAGAACTGACTTGATGGCTCTGGGAGAAAATTTATCTTTAGGCTTTAGATTGGTTGCATAACAAAGGCATCTAAGAACTCTTAAGTATTGTAGAGAAGGTAGTTTTCCATAGAGTACCTCATAAGGAGATTTATCCTGCAAAATAATAGAAGGTATTCTGTTTATAATATATGTAGCTGCAGTAATGCATTCTCCCCAGAATCTGATAGGAATGTGGCCTTGGAACCTAATTGCTCTTGTTCTTTCTAATATATGTCTATGCCTTCTTTCCACAACTCCATTTTGTTGTGGAGTATAGGGGCATGAACTTTGATGTACAATTCCATAATTTTGAAATAATTCTTTACAATTGTTATTGAAGAACTCTGTCCCATTATCAAATCTAAAACACTTAATCCTTTTTCCAAACTGTGTTTCAACTAAAATCAGAAAATTCTTGAGAACAATAATCACATCAGATTTCAAATGCAACAAATAAGTCGAAGTCCATCTAGAGTGATCATCAATTATAGTAAGAAAAAATCTCATTCCTTTATGTGTTGAGACTTTATAAGGACTCCAGACATCCAAATGCAACAGATCAAAAACACAAGTTATTTTACTAGTACTAACAGGAAATGGTATTCTTGTTTGCCGAGCTAGTGGACATATATCACAATGATCAAGTTTGAAACTACTGATATTATCAAACACAGTTATTTTCCTTAGTACTGACATAGGTACATGTCCCAATATTTTATGTAACAAATGGCCAGACAATCCCTTTACTGTTGCCAAGGATAGACCATCCACATGTTTCTTCTTTATCAGCAAAGTATAGAGTCTGTCTTCCTCTTTACCAATCTCTTTCACCTTCCCAGTGGAGAGATCCTAAAATATACAGAATCCAGGGAAGAAGGTAACACAATATTTAAATTCTTTGGTCAATTTTGACACCGACAACAGATTGAACTTAAAAGCTGGAACATATAATACACCATTAACAAACTCACCCTTTGATAGATCACAATTCTCAATTTGAGACACTGCAGCAGACTCACTATTAGGAAGCTGAACTCCTCCTAGACTTTCAACTGACACACCATCTTTGATCAATTTATCATTACCAACTATGTGATTTGTTGCTCCACTATCAATAATCCAGTTTATGGAATTTGTTTCAGAGTCAGCAGATACATTACCTGTCATATTCACATTTGCATCTCCCACCTTAGATTTGTTTATGATGTTCATGAGCTGCCAATACTGCTCTTGTTTCATTCCTGCAAAGTTAGTACTGACATTTCCCATGTTGCAGTTTTTTAACCACTGCATAACCTGGTATTGTTGCTCCTGACTTAGCTTAGTAGTAGAATGATCACCAACTGTTATATTAGCCTTCTTTTTTCCTTTCCAATCAGATGGGTAACTAATGAGCTGAAAACAAACATCAGCAGTGTGACCAGTTTTATGACGGTGATCACAGGTTTGTAATTTGTTGTAAATCTCCTTTGTATGTCCTTTCATGTTGCAGAATTCACAATATGGTCCAGCTAACTGCTTGGAATATTTGTTTCCATATGTGGAGCTGCCTCTTCGACCATGACTAGTGTTGTTGTTACCACCACCTCTTCCAAAAATTCCTCCACCATATCCATGATTAGTACCTCTTCCATATCCTAGACCATTTGTTCTACCACCAAAACCAGAATCACCACTCTTATTACCAGAAAATAAAGCAATTGGTTCAATACATTCCCCTCCTATGTAGCTACCTGGAGTTGTAGCCTTTTGACTCTCATCTTTAATTAACATAGTGTAAGCTTGATTAACAGTAGGAGTGAAAGTCATCATAAGAATTTGACTCCGAGCCTGACTATAGCTTTCATTGAGACCTAAGAGAAACTGTAATAATCTCTGATTTAACAGATGTGTAGTGTAATCCTTGGATTTGTCACAATTACATGAAGGAGGTGAAACAATCGAGTCAAATTCATCCCAAAGGTCCTAGAGTTTGGAAAAATATGTGGATATAGTAGAAACACCTTGTGTAAGAGTGCAAATTTCTCGATGTAAATGATATATCCTAGTGAGATCTACCTTATCAAACCGATCCTTTAAATCCATCCATACTTGAAATGCATTTGAGCAAAATAGAATTCCACTTAGAAAATGCTTACTTACATTGCTGGTTAGCCATGAAAGGACCATTGCATTGCATCGATCCCATTATGTAGCCATCTCCCCAGTATAATCTGCTCGTTTTACTGTTCCATCGACAAAACCTTGTTTATTCTTCACAGTAGCCCCAATTTCATCGTACGACTCCATAAAGCATAATTTTCCATTCCTGTAAGTTGTATCCCCACTTGGACTGCTCTGGGAGTATCCGAAGCTCCGAGATATAGCGGGTGGTTATAACTCAAAGTATCAACACTCTGAGGTGCTTGCGATGGCAATTCTGCCATGAATCCTCTGCAACTCGATCTTCAAATTGCAGTTGTGCGAACAAAAATTACGAAGAGATCTCTTGATTTCGTATCAACCAATATCGAAATCCGTTAGATCCACACACTCATGGCTTTGATTCCATGTTAAATTCTTAGTTGTTATTCTATAGTGCAACTGAATTGATAACGAAGTAAGAAACAGAATGGAGAAGATGAGGAAGAAACTGAAACTGTGCTACATTACAACAGATCAATGAGAATAAAAATTACACCCAAAATATCTTTCTCACTCCTCTATTTATGCTAGATAATAACCGACTCTTATAATTACAGATTCTATCCTAACTAATTAACCAACTCTACACCTAGCATTAAGTAGTTGCCAGCTCAGCTTTAGCTGTAATATCAAGGTATTGTAGTGTATTTAGTTAATTCCTCAACAATCATGGGTTGAAGAATAAGGACTAATCAAGTCTTCCTCTTTATCAACCTTTCATGATATGTTGGCATTAATAAGACAATTACCACACAGTAAATACAATAACTATGTTACTCCTCCTCTCCCATATATTTATATGATATATTTTTTTTGTTGAGATAATACATCAAAACACCCCTAAACTTGTAGTCAAAACTTACTTTAGACCCTAAACTAATCTAGCAACTATTCACCCCCCTTAACAACTTTCAAGTGAATTTTTTTTCACCCTACAAAAATTATACCACTTTCACTACGGAGAGTGAAGTACACACGCCCCACGTCATTGCCAAATCAGTGTCATATCAGTGTCATATCATTGCCACGTAAGAAATTGTAATTTAAAAAAAAAAAAAAAATCCAATACACATATTATTTTTATATTTTTTTTTTAAATAAGCAAAAAATATATTTATATATATATATATATAAAAAGAACCCCCCCCCCTACTTCTTCTTCTTCTCCAGCCCCCCCCCCCCCCGGCCCGTTCCTCCTCCTTCGATTCTTTAACAGCCCCCAGCCCCCATTTCTCCTCCTCCTTTAATTTCTTTTTCACCATTAACACCATTTTTCACCATTAACATCAGTAACTTGATTCGAATTTAGCAAAAAATTGATAAGTAACTTGTTCATGTAGATTAAGCCATGGCTCCTCCATCAACATTTAGAAATCAACAATTGCAAGTAGAACAAAACTTAAACTCGTCCACAATAATTTCAGATCTACCAAACGATTTAGCAGTAATAATACTAATATTCGTTCCTTTGTTCCGATCTGCCATGAAAATGATTCCTCCTTTAATTTTTTTCACCATTAACACCATTATTTCAAACCTTCTCAAATGCTCCAATAAGCACAAGACGAGGAAGTGATAAATTGTCATAAGTTATTTATCATCACAAATTGGATGTAGTCATTTGAAAAAATTAAATAAAAGGCAAAAAAAATAATGAAGGAAGGGGTTAATGGAGCTTAGTAATGGTGTTCTTGAAAAAAAAAAAAAAATTAGCCTAAATGAAGAAGATGAAGAAATGGGGTGGGGGGTACGAAGAAGATGAAGAAATGGGGGCGTTGGGGGTGGGGGCGGGGTGGGGGAAGGGGGTGGTTATGAAGAAGATGGAGATAGAAGTGGATTTTTGATTTTTTTTTTAATTTAATATATATATATATATATATATAGATAGATAGATAGATAGATAGATAGATAGATAGATAGATAGATAGATAGATAGATAGATAGATAGATAGATAGATAGATATGGAGAGAGAGAGAGAAAACTTGTAAAATTAAAAGGTGGGATTCATCATTTTCCATGTTTTTTAAGTAATTAATGCGCTGATTTTTAAAAAAAAATGTCACGTCAGCAATTAGGGTGAAAAAAATTCACTTAAAAATTGTTAAGGGAGATAAATAATTACCCGATTAATTTAGGATCTAAAGTAAGTTTTGGCTACAAATTTTAAGGACTAATCGAGTCTTCCTCTTTATCAACCTTTCATGATATGTTGGCGTTAATAAGACAATTACCACACAGTAAATACAGTAACTATGTTACTCCCCCTCTCCCATATATTTATATGATATATTTTTTTGTTAGTCCAAAAATGACATTTTTCTACATTTGGTAACGATATGATGGATTGATGAAGGATATACTCTATTATCCTTTCATGATATGGCTGCTACCCGCCTTAATAAGACAACTGCCACAGCCACACACTATACTATATGTTATTTTATATTATCCCAATTTACGTGATATTTTTTTTTTTAATAAATTTAAAAAATTGACACATTTCTATATATCTTAGTAAAATTTAATGTTTAATTGTTTTCATTTTATTTTTAATGAGATAATTTATAGCAGTTAAATATCTATATCTTATTTTCAATCATAACTTTTAAGTTTCTTCCTTTCATTCTTAAAATTTTGACTAGCCAAACAATATCATATAAATTGAGAGAAATTACATGTTGAAGCTGTAACTAATGAAACTATGATGGACTCTCCATTTATGGGCCTACTCGGACTGAACATACATTATACATCATAATATTAGATCCACACCAAACTGATAAAGTCTACAACTCAATAACCAATTTTCACATTTATAAATATTTACGAACTATCATCAATCACGGACTATTTAAAAGTAAAGTTTGCATATAATATATTAACGGTTGAATCTTCTTGATATAGGTTCATAAGTTTGACATTTTCATATCTTTTCTTATATTTCCTTAGTCAAATTGCTGACTCCTTCACTAACATGCTAACAGGTGAAAATCTCAACATGAATTATTTGACTCCATATCTGGAATCTATAAGACCTAATTTTACGAACGGGGCAAATTTTGCAATAGGAGGTGCAAGTACACTCCCCAAAAATGTTTTATTTAGTCTCAGCACTCAAGTTCTTCAATTTGTAAGGTTTCTTCAGTTACAACCCACAGGTAATATTTATCACTAGTATAGTTGTATGGAGTTGATTTCTCATATGATCACTCAACTAATAGTTATTATCTCTGTGTTTCTCCGTCTTTTTATTCCTATGATACGTTTGACTGATATTAATGTATAACTATTTGATTTCTAATTTGACAAGGTTTGGAAGACTTAGTTGAGAAAGACGATTTGAAGAACGCACTATACATGATAGACATAGGACAGAATGATCTTGCTGGTGCATTCACTTACCTTTCTCAAGCTCAAGTTATTGAAAAGATCCCTTCTTTCATATCTGAAATCCAAGATGCAATCCTGGTGAGCTTTTAAATTTTTCTTTTGGACAAAGGTCCAGAAATTGTCCGGGTAGCATCGGAAATTGCTCAATTTCTCTCTCTGCTACACTCTTGGTTCATCGTTAGAAAATCGTCACATTTTTCCATGTCATTGGTGGAGCTACAACATGAAATAGGTGCACATATATCTAATTTACATTTTACTATTGATATATTCAAAATTACATTTAGATCGAATCTCTTAATTAGGGATCAAGGGCAAAAATAAGATCATTTTTTACTAACATGGTGTTAATATGAGAACAAGAGTCTAACGAATGACAAAATCTCTCGTTTCAAATAGTATTGAGGTGGATTTGACGTTTTCCCCTTTATTGCTTTCCCACCATACACACAAATGAGATGTTGGATGGATGCAGGGAATATACAAACATGGAGGGAAGAATTTTTGGATTCACAACACAGGACCCTTGGGCTGTTTACCACAGAAGGTTGCCACAAGAAATGCAAGTAATTTGAACGATCTTGATGATTATGGATGTGTTAAGTCAATGAACGAAGCAGCGGAAGCATTTAACAATCAGCTGCGCGATCTTTGTAAACAACTGAGGCTCCAAATGAAGGACGCAACCATTGTGTACGTGGATATGTATGCCATCAAGTATGACCTCATAGCTAATTCTAGCACTTATGGTGAGTTTCGTTTGTTTATTCATTTCAATTTTCTATGTATTAGTTGTGTGGCAAATTTAACCGATGAAAAATAGCTCGCTCATAGTTAAATAGATAGGATAAAGTACGTAAGGTAATGGTGATTTACAAATTACAAGAATGGCCTTAAAATGGATAGATCTTACTCTTTTAATTCCATTTGCTAATGTGTAAGTAAAACCTCAAAATTTTAACCCAAAAAAAAAAAAAAAAAAAAACTCGAAATTTTGAGCGGACGTCGAAAGTTCATTGGTCATTGGATACGATTTACAGTATCTGCTGAGAGTCATTTTGGGCATAGCCCATTCAAAAACATGGGCTAATTTGAGTTATGTAGCCCAACTTTTAAAAGAGAACTTATCAAATTGAGAGTAAAAAAAAAGGGCAGTCCGGTACACTAAAGTTATTGCAATGTGCGGTGTCCGGGGAAGGGCCCCACCACAAGAGTGTATTATATGCAACCTTACCTTGCATTTCTGCCAGAGGCTGTTTCCAAGGCTTGAACCCGTGACCTCTTGATCACATGGAGGTAACTTTACCAGTTACTCCAAGGCTCCCCTTCCATCAAATTGAGAGTATTTTTTCTATTAAAAAAAGGCCTAGTTGGCCAAAAAAATTGTCACTGACTCGCTATTGGTTTTGACATTCCCACTAAACAGCCATTTAGGCCTTTTGCAGTGCTATTGCCTCCTTTTTAAAAAAAAAAAATTGCTGATTATTTTCTTTTTTTGCTGCTTCATTTTTTTATTTCTTTTCTTTAATAGCATAAAGACATACATCTTATAACTTATACATAATCTATACAATAATGATACTATTTCTATACATGTCATATACAAAAGAATATTTTCTATACAACAATTATATAGCTCTACACACGTTTTGTACAATCTTTAGCTGCAATGATTATTTAGATACATGTTTTATACAACAATTATATAATTTCTATACGCATCTTATACATATATATATATTATACAACAATCATATAGTTTCTATACACGTCATATATATGTATGTTATACAACTACTATACAATTTCTATACACATTCTATATAGTATATAAACGCTATTGATAAATTTCTACATCATATTGATACAATTGTTATACCACATTGATATAGTCCTTGTGCCATATTAATACACTATACCCTATTGATACAATTCATATAAAATACTGATACAGTTCCGACTGACCATTTTTTAAATTAATTTGAACCGGCGGACCACTCTATATCCAATAGCCCAAATATGGATCATTTATTTTTAGATGGATGAAGTGAAATTAGAAAAAGAAAAACTTTTAAGTGAGCCGAAATGGCCCAAGAAAGAAGGGGAGGGCCAAAATAACCGAATGGCCATTAAATGGCAACGGCTAACCATAATTTGGCAACTTCATCAAATGGTGGCCATTTATTTTTAAAATGGCCCGTGAATGTCATTTTTCGTTAAAAGGAAAAAATTAGTTTCATTTGCTTGATTTAGTTATGAAAAATAAAGAAAAACCACTTGTATGTTTGATTAGGTAAGTAAACAAATTAAAAATGGCAAACAAATAAAAAAATAATTTTGAGTTGGACGAGTTGAATCATATTCATTTTAAGCGGGTTATAACTCAATCCATTAATAGATTCAATTCATTTTAATTAATTCAAATGTAGCTTAACCCGTCCATACACACCATGGATTGATTGGTGTGGTACTTGGGCAGCTCCTTTTGAACTATAGTCTATACATATAGACTGTAGGATAATATTTTTATTTATAAAAAAGCATATATTTACACTATGCTAGCACTCTAACATTTAATGATTAATATTTTTGAATCCTCATGCTATCATAGGTATTCAAAATTCGTTGATGGTGTGTTGTGGTTATGGTGGTCCGCCTTATAACTATAATGCCAACATAACGTGTCGCCAAAGTGGGTGTACTCTGTGCGAGGAAGGCTCTTCATATGTCAGCTGGGATGGAGTTCACTACACTGAGTTTGCCAATTCAATTGTTGCCACCAAAATACTCTCTACTAATTATTCCACTCCTCCTCTTGACTTGCATCACTTTTGTACCTAGAAATTAATTACTACTCCTATGTTTGGTAGCTTGTGCGCACACAAAGAACTTTCTTTTTTCTTTCTCTAATTATTATTGTGTGCGAACCATATTACGAGTATAATTTGGATAGTGTCAGCCCAACAGGATGCATCCTTATATTCGCACTAAATTGTGACGATTCAACTATATATTTCTTCTGAATGGTTAATGCTAGACTTAGGATTAAAGGGAATATCGAAAATCCTTTTCGTTGACCTTTTCTTTCATGCAGTCATTCCGTTCACTCCTAGTGGTTAGACTTACGCATTAATTCTTATTAGGCATGGTATATAAATAAATACTAATTAATTATCATTTCTACCAACACAAGTCAAAGCCGAGCGACGAAGTCATCGCTAGGGGAAACTAAGAGTTAGAACTTAGAACATGTGCTTTTAATATAAGCACACTAATCTTTCTTTCCGCATGTTCCTATAAAAAAAAAAAAAAAGAACTTTGCTTTGCTATCTATTTTCTCATTCGCACCAAAACTCAACTCCAACATCCTTTTTACTTCCGGAGATATTACTAAGAGGTGATAGTCAGTAGGAATAGGTGGATGGGACTCTATAGTAGACCTTTTGACTGTAGGAAAAATATGAGTTGCAGTATTAGGCTCAGCTTCAACTATATCATGAGGTTCAGGAACTGGTACCAATGCCTCATCCTGAAGATTGTTAGTCATATCTTCATCAGGAAATTGCATGTTATGATAAGTAGGAGATGAATCTATTGCATCATGAGAATGAATAGGATGAACATGTGGAAGATGGTGAGCAATTTCACACATAATTTCTGTATTATCCAGAGCATTTAGAAAGGGTCCTCTAGACTGTTCAGTATGTATACTTGAGAAGGGAAACAAAAAGGTTTTTGAAGATAAATCATATAGTACATAGTCTATCTAAACCTCTGAGTATCCCATGTGTACAGAAGCTTTAAATCTTGGTGCCAATTTATCAGACTCTTGCAGTACCATTGCAAAACCCAAACATCCTGTCACGCCTCAAATCCTATTGCGGCGGACTGGCACCCGTAACCAAGGAGGCCCGGGAGAACCAGCTCATAACCTTATACTTCCCATGCATAACTCTATGACAACCCAAAATTCGGACAACATCATGTCGCATATAAAAGGAAATAATCACCTGTATAAGCTCGAGCACACATATATATGTATATACAATACTTGGCCGTTGGAGCTATCACGTCTATTAACAAAACAGCACCTTGACTGTACATTAGGTCTACAAAGCCTCTAGACAATACACAGAGTTTAACTAAGGTCGGGACATACCCCGCCATATAACTAACTTCTATACAATACCAAATGTGACTGGATATGACACGAAAAGCTCCGAAGCAAACTGGAGCTCACCAAAAGCAGCTGGATATCCTGGCTCCTACTTGTGCGGTGTATGAGCTGAGGTACCTGTGCCTGCAGCATAAAATGTAGGTCCCCCGTGGGGGACGTCAGTACGAAATATGTACTGAGTATGTAAAGCTGTAGATAATCACATATGATATAGGAGCTCAATAGAAATCAGAAACAAGTGAATAAATCGTAATAGGAGTGGACCACACTTACTAGAACTTGTGACAACCTGTACATTGTATTTATTCAATCATTTTACCTTCGTTCTTATCATCTTTGTAATCATTACTGTACTGTACTGTGACCATTAGGTTGCCTCCACTACATATCAACTGGTATCGACCCATGATAGGCTTATGCCCCTGGGATACCACCCATAAACACATAAATAGGGATCGACCCATGATAGGCTTATGCCCCTGGGATACCACCCGATAAGAGAGAACTTCCATCACTTAGTTCAATTAATCTTTGAGATTGTTATTTCGGTTGCCACCGCATTTTTTATACTTTAAAACAATGATACATCAATAAGAGACATATAAATAGACCATCAATGAAATAACAATGAAGTAAGAACTCATTGGCACATCAATGAAGTGTTTTGGAGTCATCAATGCCATAACAATGAAGTAGGAACTTATTGGTATATCAATGAAACGTTTTGGAGTCATTAATAGCACATGGATCTTGTTTGAGTAATCGGATACCTTCTGACATTCATTAGTGCAATAAACATGTAAGATTTGAAAAACAAGTAAGTATTAGAATGTCTTGACATCTTGTAGGGTGGAAACAAGTTCATTGATAACGTAGGACATCATACAAAACCATTATGGATCATATGTTATTGAATAACTTTGGAAACTTTCTTAATAGAACAATTGTTCACTTTCATGCCAAAGATATGGTATAGAGTATGCTTTACATACCTGACTGTCAACCTTCAATACTAGTCCCAAATGGACTTCCCGTCTTTTCGGATTACTTATCTACAATGAACATATATAGCAATCTAGTATTAGCAACCAAACGTCACAATTCAATTATTTGAATTCACCAAACTAGTGGTTAAGTAGTAAGCCTTAATTACACCATAATGGGTGTCACTTTAACCCTCTTATACTCCAATTACATTCACATGTCATGCATATTCATACAACATCCTCCAATATCAAGTTTGGATTCATTTATCCTTCCAACCAATCCATTAAACCAAATTGAGTCATAGACATAAATAATCATCAATTCAATAGTATATCACCATATCCACCTTTCATAACTCAATTACCATATCCACCTTCCATAACTCAATTACCATATCCACCTTCCACAATTCAATACAACCAAACCATGCAAAATAGTCCATAACCCTATTTTCATCACCTTTCAATAACAACCAATACATATAATCCTCTATCACACATATACATATGGAAAAGAATAAAGGCAAACAATATTCATACCTTAGAATTCACCTCTTGATTATGCAATCCTGTTTGCAAAAATAATAGGTGTCGTTCGAAGCTCTCGAGATGACAAATGCAGTTATCGAATTACTTTGGAATTTCTACGGTTGAATCAAAAGTAATTTAAAGGTCAAATTTGGCTAGGGTTTGTTCTTTCTCAATGATTGATGATGAAAATGAGTTTTTGAACTCATATACATGTATATATACACATATTTCCGTCCATAATATAATAGGAAATGACCAAAATGCCTTTAAAATTTAAATAATGTCAAATCTGTCCTTTGGTGGACTGTTTTGATAAGTTAAAGTAGATCGACCATAACTCTTTGCTCCGATATCGTATTCGGGTGAAATTGGTATCATTGGAAGGATAATTCAAAGAGATTTCATTTCATATAAAGTAGGCCACCCAGTTCGTCCTGTACCAGGAGATATGGTCGTTTGAAGTTGACCCTAAAAATCTGTTTTGATAGGCTGAAGTGAAACGAGTATAACTCCTTACTCAGATGTTGGATTTGGATAAAAACAATTGAATTGGAAAGAAGACTCAAAGATCTTTCTTTTAATAGGTTGAATCTCTCCCAGTTCATTATATTAAGGGAGTTATGATCGTTCGAAGTTGACCCAAAAATTTGGCTGGCCTCAGTAGTTTGTGTGCAGGAAGTTTTCCTGCACATTTACTATTCCCAAATATCCCGGCCACCATTTTATAGTTTCGAACGTGCTCGATTATATCCGAAACCTATCCATTTTTGGAAATCTTTATATCGTTGGAAAGTTTATTCAATAACCTTCGCATGGAACCATCGACGGACAAATTCCGGTATAAAAAAAATAAAAAAAATTAATTCTATATAAATAAGACCAATACACGTACTTGAATACGCCAATACACGTACTTGAATACGGGGTGTTACATCCTTCCCCCCTTTAGGACATTCGTCCTCGAATGTTAGCATAGTTATTCAACCGAAACAAGTTCAAGTCCATCATTAATATTCACATCATCACATAAATACTATGCATATATAAAAAAAAACGTACTTGTTAATGTTCTAACTCCGTTTCTTGAACTTCCTCTTCATCTTTGAACAAATGAGGGTACTTAGATTTCATTGCTTCCTTAGCTTCCCATGTAATCTCTTCCCTTTGATGATTTCTCCAACGTACTTTCACAGATGCTATCTCTTTATTTCTCATCTTCTTAACTTGGCGATCTAGAATAGCAATAGGCACTTCCTCATAGGTAAGATCTTCTGCAACTTGCACATCCTCAGTAGAAGTGATATGTGATGAATCTCCGATGCACTTTCGAAGCATTGACACATAAAATACCGGATGTACTGATGAGAGCTCTTGGGGTAGCTCTAATTCATATGCAACTTGTCCAAACCTTCGAGTGATCTTATACGGGCCCATATAACGTGGACTAAACTTCCCTTTCTTGCCAAATCTCATTACCCCTTTCATTGGTGATACCTTCAAAAATACCCAATCACCTATAGTAAACTCTAGCCCTCTCCTTCTACTATCCACATATGACTTGTGTCGACTTTGGGCTGTTTTCAGTCGTTGCTGAATTACTTTAACCTTCTCTATGGCTTGATAAATAAGATCCGGTCCGAACAAAAGAGTTTCATCCACTTCGAACCATCCTATTGGTGATCTACACTTTCTTCCATATAAAGCTTCATATGGTGCCATTTTGATACTTGAATGATAGCTATTATTGTAGGCAAACTCAATAAGAGGTAAATGATCATCCCAGTTGCCCTTAAAATCTATTACACAAGCTCGTAGCATATCTTCAAGTGTTTGGATGGTACGTTCTGTTTGTCCATCTGTTTGAGGGTGAAAAGTTGTACTTAACTTCACTTGTGTTCCCAAACACCTCTGAAAAGACTTTCAAAATTTTACGATAAATTGGGTTCCCCGATCTGATATAATAGAGATTGGCACTCCATGAAATTGGACTATCTCTTTAATGTATAGCTTTGCATACTCTTCAACTATGTAAGTGGTCCTAACTGGTAGAAAATGTTCGGATTTGGTAAGCCTATCAACAATCACCCATATAGAATCAAACTTCCGGGATGTACGAGGCAAACCAATAACGAAATCCATGTTGATCATGTCCCACTTCCAGCTTGGAAGATCAATGAATTGCATATAACTTCTGGGTTTTTGGTGCTCAACTTTAACTCTTAGACAATTTGGACATTCAGCTACAAATTCTGCAATGCTCTTCTTCATGTCATTCCACCAATACATCTCTTTCAAATCTTGATACATTTTAGTTGATCCTGGATGAATGGAATACCTTGAACAATGTGCCTCTGTCATAATCTTCTTTCTTAGCCCATCTACATCCGGCACACACAATTGGTTTTGGCACTGAAGTACTCCTTCTCGCGTAATCTCAAATGCCCTGGTCGCACCACTCTGAACGTTCTCCTTAAGCTGTAATAAAATAGGATCTGCATATTGCTTCTCTTTCACTTCAGCTACTAATGAAGATTCCGCAGCATTATGTACGATAAGCTTTTTATCCAGAGTTTCAAGAAGGCGAACTCCCAAACTAGTTAACTGGTGAAGATTTTTAATCACCCCTTGCCTTTCTATAGGCGCCATCATAGCCTTACGACTTAACGCATCAGCTACCATATTTTTTTTCCCTGGATGGTATAAGATATCAACATCGTAGTCCTTTAATAGTTCAAACCATCTCCGCTGCCTTAAATTTAGATCCTTCTGATTAACAATATATTGCAAGCTCTTATGGTCAGTATATATATCAACATGAACCCCATATAAGTAGTGGCGCCATATCTTTAAAGCAAAAATAACTGCTGCCAGCTCAAGATCGTGTGTAGGATAATTTTTCTCATGTGGCTGCAATTGTCTAGAAGCATATGCTATTATCTTACCATGTTGCATCAATACACATCCTAAACCAATTCTGGAAGCATCACAATACACTGTATACCCTTCGGTGCCTTCTGGAAGTACCAATACGGGTGTAGAAATCAACTTGTTCTTTAAATCTTGAAAACTCTTCTCACAGGCATCATTCCATTGGAATTTGGATGCTTTATGGGTTAGCTTGGTTAAGGGTGTTGAAATGGAAGAAAAGCCTTCAACAAACCTTCTATAATAACTGGCCAACCCGAGAAAAGTACGAATCTCCATAGGCGTTGTGGGTCTTGGCCAGTTCTTCACAGCTTCTATCCTTTGAGCATCAACCTTTATCCCTTCACTAGATACAATATGACCCAAAAATGCCACCGACTTTAACCAAAACTCACATTTAGAGAACTTTGCATAAATCTTACAATCACGAAGAGGCTGCAATGCCTGTCGTAAATGATTGGCATGGTCCTCTTCTGATCTAGAATAAACTAGAATATCATCTATAAAAACTATCACAAATACATCCAGGAATGGCTTAAACACCCTATTCATCAAATCCATAAAAGTTGCGGGTGTATTTGTTAGCCCAAATAACATAACTAGAAACTCATAATGACCATACCATGTTCGGAAAGCTGTCTTGGGTATATCCTTCTCTTTGACCCTCACTTGGTGGTAACCTGACCTCAAATCAATCTTAGAAAAGCACTTGGCGCCCTGTAACTGATCAAATAAATCATCAATTCTTGGGAGAGAATATTTATTCTTAATAGTCACCTTATTCAATTGCCGATAATCAATACACATCCTCAGTGAGCCATCCTTTTTGCGCACAAATAATACTGGTGCTCCCTAGGGGGAAATACTAGGCCTTAAGAATCCCTTCTCTAGCAAATCTTTCAATTGCTCTTTCAATTCTCGTAATTATGCTGGGGCCATTCTATACGGAGGAATGGAGATTGGTTGGGTGTCTGGTATTACATCAATACCAAACTCTACTTCTCGTTCAGGAGGCAAACCTGGAAGATCTTCAGGAAATACATCAGAAAATTCATTTACCACCGGAACAGCGTGAATAGTTGGTGGCTCCGCTTCTGTATCCCTTACTCTAACTAAATGATATATGTATCCCTTGGAAATCATTCTTCTTGCCTTAAAATAAGAAATAAATCTACCCCTTGGCGCTCCAATTTCACCTTTTCATTCAAGGACTGATTCATTTGGAAAATAGAAATATACCTTTTTCATGCAGCAATCAATTGTGTCATAACAAGACGCCAACCAGTCCATACCCATTATAACATCAAAATCTACCATTTCTAACTCCACAAGATCAGCCATCGTATCACGACCACAAATAGTTACTATGCAATTTCGGTAAACCCTTATAGCTATAATAGATTCCCCAACCGGTGTGGACACTTCAAATGGCTTAACTAACAATTCGGGTATTCTTTCAAACTTTCCAGCAACCAATGGAGTAACATAAGATAATGTAGAACCGGGATCAATTAAGGCATATACATCGAATAAAAAGATAGACAATGTACCCGTAACCACATCTGGGGAAGCCTCTAAATTCTGTCGATCCGCTAGAGCATACGTACGATTTTGAGCCCCGCTAGAACTCGTGGCTCCTCTATCACCTCTAACACGACCCATTGGTTGTGCACCCCTTCCTGAATAAGGCATCGATGATGATGATGATGCAACCAATGACCCCGTAGGTCGTGCCATACCCTCTATGCCCCTTCGTGGGCATTCTCTCATCATATGACCCGACATATCGCACCAAAAGCAAACATTAGTCCCCAGCCGACATGCGCCCAAATGATACCTTCCACATTTATTGCATGGCTCTCGAGGAGGTCTCGATTGGCTCATATTCCCTTGCCCTTGGTACCCCACTGTCCGCGAACTCTGACTCTCACTTTTGTGCCCAAATTGATTTCCTCTGGACCCTTGGAACTATGGTGGGGCACTAGCTGTAGAATAACAAGATAATGGCCTAGGTGGTCTAGCAGAAAACTATGGTCTGAACCCTCCTTGGGATGCCATGAACTGCCCTGTAGATCTGGCCCTCTTGGAATATCTTCTTTCTAATTCCTTTGTTCTTCTCCTCTGCCTCTGATCTTCCATTTTTTGTGCAAAAACTTGGATCCTCGCTATGTCCATATCTTTGTTCAAAGCAGCAATAGTACAATCTCTAACCAGATATGGATCCAGCTTATCCACATATTGATGAACTCTGTCATCCATAGTAGCTACAACATTAAGAGCATATCTCGACAAGGAATTAAATCGGAGACTGTACTCCCTCACGCTCATATTCCCCTGACGAAGATTTAAAAATTGATCTGCACGGGCCTGACGAATCTCGAATGGAAGATAATGATCAAAAAATACCTCTTTGAACTCTTTCCAAGTAGCTGGGGTTGCATCAATACCCCTAGATCGTTCGCAGTCCTCGTACTAATATATAGCCTCCCCTTTGAATCTATACGTCGCTAACTCCACTGTCTCTCTACCTGCTACATGCATAACATCTAAGGCCCTTTGAATTTGATCAATAAAGTCTTGTGGGTCCTCGTTAAGATCTGATCCAGTAAAAGTGGGAGGATCTATCTTAAGAAAATCATGTGTTCGAAGGCTAGCCGCCCTATCTGTACCACTAGGACCCGTGGTAGGAATGGCTTGCCCTTAAGCTTGTCCTGTAACTATACGAGTCAAAAGTTGCACTGCATTTCTAAGATCTTGATCAGCAGCATTAATAGGTGGCTCTGGGGATATAGTTCTTCTCCCCCTTATTTCTTCCGGAGTGGAAAAAGTTTCTGATGCATGCTCAGCTGGAGCCTCACTTTAATTAGCTGGTATAGTGGGTGACTTACTAGTCCCCTCTCCGGCAGCCACATCTACTTGCTTATCAGTATTTTTGCTTCTGGTAACCGGCATCATTACTATAATAAGAGAAACAAACGGATTCAGTGGTCAACTATGACTTCATATACAATATAGGCTCTATCGCACGATCTAAGACATGAAGAAAAGAGACAATTCCTAAATGTCCATAGCCTCCTATTTATAGATGTGGTGCACGACACACCGATAAACAAGACTCTACGTAGACACGGTTTTGTAGACTCACTAGGATGAACTTCTCTGATACCACTTTTGTCATGCCTCAAATCCTATTGGGGCGGACTGGCACCCATAACCGAGGAGGCCCGGGAGAACCAGCTCATAACCTTATACTTCTCATGCATACCTCTATGACAACCCAAAATTCGGACAACATCATGTCGCATATAAAAGGAAATAATCACCTGTATAAGCTCGAGCACACATATATATGTATATACAATACTTGGCCGTTGGAGCCATCACGTCTATTAACAAAACACCACCTTGACTGTACATTAGGTCTACAAAGCCTCTAGACAATACACAGAGTTTAACTAAGGTCGGGACACACCCCGCTATATAACTAACTTCTGTACAAAACCAAAAGTGACTGGATATGACACAGAAAGCCCTGAAGCAAACTCGAGCTCACCAAAAGCAGCTGGATATCCTAGTTTTTACTTGTGCGGTATATGAGCTGAGGTACCTATGCCTGCAGCATAAAATGTAGGTCCCCCGTGGGGGACGTCAGTACGAAATATGTACTGAGTATGTAAAGCTGTAGATAATCACATATGATATAAGAGCTCAATAGAAATCAGAAACAAGTGAATAAATCGTAATAGGAGTGGACCACACTTACTAAAACTTATGACAACCTGTACATTGTATTTATTCAATCATTTTACCTTCGTTCTTATCATCTTTGTAATCATTACTGTACTGTATTGTGACCATTAGGCTGCCTCCAGTACATATCAACTGGGATCGACCCATGATAGGCTTATGCCCCTGGGATACCACCCATAAACACATAAATAGGGATCGACCCATGATAGGCTTATTCCCCTGGGATACCACCCGATAAGAAAGAACTTTCATCACTTAGTTTAATTAATCTTTGAGATTGTTATTTCGGTCGCCACCGCATTTTTGATACTTTGAAACAATGATACATCAATAAGAGACATATAAATAGACCATCAATGCAATAACAATGAAGTAAGAACTCATTGGCACATCAATGAAGTGTTTTAGAGTCATCAATGCCGTAACAATGTAGTAGGAACTTATCGGTATATCAATGAAACGTTTTGGAGTCATTAATAGCACATGGATCTTGTTTGAGTAACCGGATACCTTCTGACATTCATTAGTGCAATAAACATGTAAGATTTGGAAAACAAGTAAGTATTAGAATGTCTTGACATCTTGTAGGGTGGAAACAAGTTCATTGGTAATGTAGGACATCATACAAAACCATTATGGATCATATGTTATTGAATAACTTTGGAAACTTTCTTAATAGAACAGTTGTTCACTTTCATGCCAAAGATATGGTATAGAGTATGCTTTACATACCTGACTGTCAACCTTCAATACTAGTCCCAAATGGACTTCCCGTCTTTTCGGATTACTTATCTACAATGAACATATATAGCAATCTAGTATTAGCAACCAAACGTCACAATTCAATTATTTGAATTCACCAAACTAGTGGTTAAGTAGTAAGCCTTAATTACACCATAAAGGGTGTCACTTTAACCCTCTTATACTCCAATTACATTCACATGCCATGCATATTCATACAACATCCTCCAATATCAAGTTTGGATTCATTTATCCTTCCAACCAATCCATTAAACCAAATTGAGCCATAGACATAAATAATCATCAATTCAATAGTATATCACCATATCCACCTTTCATAACTCAATTACCATATCCACCTTCCATAACTCAATTACCATATCCACCTTCCACAATTCAATACAACCAAACCATGCAAAATAGTCCATAACCTTATTTCCATCACCTTTCAATAACAACCAATACATATAATCCTCTATCACACATATACATATGGAAAAGAACAAAGGCAAACAATATTCATACCTTAAAATTCACCTCTTGATTATGCAATCCTGTTTGCACAAATAATAGGTGTCGTTCGAAGCTCTCGAGATGACAAACGTAGTTATCGGATTACTTTAGAATTTCTACGATTGAATCAAAAGTAATTTAAAGGTCAAATTTGGCTAGGGTTTGTTCTTTCTCAATGATTGGTGATGAAAATGAGTTTTTGAACTCATATATATGTATATATACACATATTCCCATCCATAATATAATAGGAAATGACCAAAATGCCTTTAAAATTTAAATAATGTCAAATCTGTCCTTTGGTGGACTGTTTTGATAAGTTAAAGTAGATCGACCATAACTTTTTTCTCCGATATCGCATTTGGGTGAAATTGGTATTGCTGGAAGGATAATTCAAAGGGCTTTCATTTCATATAAAGTAGGCCACCCAGTTCGTCTTGTACAAGGAGTTATGGTCATTTGAAGTTGACCCTAAAAATCCATTTTGATAGGCTGAAGTAAAACGAGTATAACTCCTTACTCAGACGTTGTATTTGGATGAAACCAATTGCATTGGAAAGAAGACTCAAAGATCTTTCTTTTCATAGGTCGAAGCTCTCCCAGTTCATTATATTAAGGGAGTTATGATCATTGAAAGTTGATCCAAAAATTTGGCTGGTCTCAGTAGTTTGTGTGCAGGAAATTTTCCTGCACATTTACTATTCCCAAATATCCCGGCCACCGTTTTATAGTTTCGAACATGCTCGATTATATCTGAAACCTATCCGTTTTTGGAAATCTTTATATCGTTGGAAAGCTTATTCAATAACCTTCGCATGGAACCATCGACGGGCAAATTCTGGTATAAATAAAATAAAAAAAATAATTCTATATATATAAGACCAATACACGTACTGGAATACGCCAATACACGTACTTGAATACGGAGGGTTACACATCGTAACACTCTTAAATGTATTATAGATGGAGTCTTTCCATACAACTTCTAATAAGGTGAAAGACTATTGATAACCTTACTAAGTTTTCTATTGATCAAATATATTGCAGCAAGCACCACCTGACCCCAAAACTTTAAAGAAATATGACCTTGAAACCTCAAGGCTTTAGTGACCTCTGGCACATGTCTGTGCTTCCTTTCAGCAACTCCATTTTGCTGAGAGGTATAAGGACAAGTTCTTTGATGAATTATCCCCATATCTTTAAAAAGTTTTTCACACGCAGAATTAATAAATTTAGTCCCATTGTCTGTCATTACAGACTTAACTGTTTTCCCAAACCGTGTCTTGACAAAGTATTAAAAATGTTGAAGAGAAACACACACATCTGCTTTACTCTTTAATAGAAATAACCATGTCATTCTTGTGAAGTCATCAACAACTGTAAGAACGTACTTATTTTCATCAAATGTAGCTACTTTATAAGGGCCCCAAACATCAACATGAATCAAGTCAAAACTATCTAAACTCTTGATAATACTGATAGGAAATACAACTCTTGTCTGTTTTGCAGAAGGACACACTATACATTTATTTACTAATCTATTAACAGCCCGACTATCCAAAGTAAACAACTTATTCAAGACTCTAGATGACACATATCCAAGCCTCTTGTGCCACTATTATACTTCAGATTCCTGTATAGCATGTCTGTTGTGAACCCTACTTGTTCTGCAACTTCATCTTCTTGTAATTAATTTGATGTAAGCTTATTCAAGAGTAGATATAATCCTCCATCTTCCTTACCAATCTCCTGTGCCTTTCCACTGTACAGTTCCTGGAGAACACAAAAGTATGGGGAAAATGTAACTGAACATCCCAACTCTCTTTCTACCTTGCTCACAGACATCAAGTTATATTTAAATTCCGAAAGATGTAACACATTAGTAATGATACTCCTTGGTGAAATACAACAAGATCCTATATGAGTAACCTGTGCAATATCTCCATTACGCTGACACACTTGTTTTGAACTATCAATTTTACTTAAAGAATCTGTAGTAATCATGTCAATTTTTGAAACCATATAGTTTGTTGCACTTGTTTCAATGATCTAGACCTCACTATTCTTAGAAACTAAGAGAGCCTTACCAATAGTATTAGCTGCACTGGCATGACCAGCACCTTTAGGCATGCCACCACTGTTACTTTGGTTCAACATCTGTAGAATCTGTTCATATTGGTATTTGGTAAATGTACATCCTTGGAGCTGTTTAACATACTCATCCACCTCATTTTGTAACACCTGCAGTCATGTGATGTTTTTCTTTTGGAGACATGGGAACATTAGCGTTTAGCCCATAGTTAAACATATGTGGTAAGTGCACAAAGCTATCATTTCGTGAAATAGTTTAACTGTTTATCACATTATATGCAGCACCAAAATTACCACTAACATAAACTTTTTTCTTTGACTTGAACTCAGGTGGATATCCCACCAACTTGTAGCACTGATCCTTGGTATGTCCCTTACACTTGCAGAAATCACATATTACATTGAAATTCTTTTTGAACCTGGTATTTGTCCTAAGTTGAGAACTATGTCCTGCATAACCTCCAGTATGACCAGAGTTAAAACTCTGTTCCCCTTGTTTTCACCAGTTCTTGAATACATGCCAAAAGAGTCCACATTACTTGATACCGCAGAATTCATTCCAAGACTGTTAGTATAGCTTGAAGCAACAGATTTTTGACACTCATCACTAATTATCATAGCATAAGTTTGATTCACAGTAGGAATTGGATTCATTAACAATATTTGACTTCTTGCCTGCTTAAAGGACTCATTTAATCTCATGAGAAACTGGTATAACTTTTGTCTATTGAAATGAGCAACAAAACCTCTTGAAACTTCACAGTTACTACCAGGAGAACGCACCATGGCTTTAAATTCATCCCACAAGGTTTTGAGCTTTGTGTAATACACAGATACAGAGTTTGTTCCTTGTTGTAAGGTCACTATTTCTTTATGCAGGCTAAAGGTTCTTGATCCATCTAATTGATCAAACCTTTCTTTAAGATCAGTCCAAACATTGAAAGCACTAGAGGAAAAAGCTAGACCACCAAGAATACTTTTAGAAATAGAACTCAACAACCAAGAGAGAACTATAGCACTCACCCTCTCCCATTGGCCCCATAACTCTTTAGAAATTGTCTCTTTCGTACATGAACCATCAATTAGGCCAATTTTATTTCTACCAAACAAAGCTAATCGTATAGACTTACTCCATAGTGCATAATTTTTAATTCCCAACAATTGGAAGGAAATCAGACTCACACTGCTTATATCAGTAGGATTCAAGAACAATGGATGATTGTAATCAATACCTTGACAGGGATTTATTGGCGGTGTGGAATTGGTATTCACAAGAAATCCTCCATTGTTGGATGATGAACCTTGTACTTGGCCACCATTGTTAAGCCCTCTAAGCCCATCTGCATTTGCATGTTCATTTACAGTTTCCATTAACACAAATCTTTGAAACTTTCTTGAGATAATTTTGCGGAAGCTTTTCAGTCAATTGGCCTTCGATCTACTCTGAATCGGATCGAGGCTCTGATACCATGTAGGTAATTGAACTTAATAGTAAGCTTACTAGAGAATCAATGGAACATTAGAGTTGCAGAGAAAGTAGAAGAATAAGAAGAAGAAGAAGAAGAAGAAGAAGAAGAAGAAGAAGAAGAAGAAGAAGAAGAAGAAGAAGAAGAAGAAGAAGAAGAAGAAGGAGGCAGTAAGTAAACAGAATGCATATTGTATTTTTTTATTGAATCATTAGTTACGAGTGTGATGGTACAAGTATATATATAGGCATTCTAATCTTGTTGGTTAGTTAACTAACTGTCATTAGTTGGTTAATTTTGAAGTTGTGAATTGACTGAATTAACCTTACTTATCTTTTTTATCCTTCATGTCTTAAAATCTGCCCCTGATTTAAACAGGAGCCCATTTCTTATAATCAACAATAGTATTAATAGTGTGATAGCATTTCCATATCGAGTATAAACATGATTTTAATAGGAGCCCATTTCTTATAATCAACAATAGTATTAATAGTGTGTGATAGCATTTCCATATTGAGTATAAACATGATTTTAATAGGATCCCATTTCTTATAATCAACAACAGTATTAATAGTGTGTTAGCATTTCCATACTGAGTATAAACATGTAAAGCGATAGAGTGATCTCCTTGTGTAATTCCTCTGGTTGAGCCGATGAATGTCGTTTTTGTGCCATTGAATCCGGCTATTGGAGATACATGACTTTATAAGCTTTAATGATGTGTGTTGGTAGATTATAGTAGTGTAGGGTGGTGGTGACAAAAGACCATTCCAATTTCCAATATGTCCACAACCTTTTACAGGTCTAATCTTAATAACATGTGGATGACTTACCCCGCATATATTTTAAAGTGGTTGAGTATCTCGTGGATAATAATAGCATTATCCTAGACATGTTTATGCTGTTGAAAACTGGTTAAACTTGCATAGGACTCACAATTTTATTATATTTACTAAAATCTTGGTGATAATTTTATAAGGTTAGTATTACAAAGTCCAACGGGTCTATATTGAGTCATCCGAGCCGCATTCTTCACCTTAGTAATTAGGCAAAGGCAAAGTCATATCCTTGGCAAAGGTACGCATGGTTACTGTGTCGGAGTAAATGAAATGTAATATGGTCAAGAAAAGAATGCGGACAAATTGAATTTTGAAAAGTAGAGAGTCCTTTTTAATTTTCGAGTGAAACAAATAGCTTTACAATGTTGGATAATTAGTACGTAGAATTGTTTGATTTGACGATACTTTAAGGAGTCGTTTGGTAGAGTGTATTGGAAAACTAATAAATGTATTAGTTTAATGTGTATTACTAGAACCTTGTTTGATACATTTTTTAGGCAATGTATAACTAATGCATGCATTAGTTATACACTATATTGTGTATTGAGGTGTGTATTAGTAATACACATCATTTTTCATGTATTAGTAATACACAGCTTTTGATGAACACATGCATTAACTTGTTAAATGACCAATTTACCCCTCCTTTTCAGACTTTTTGGCTCAGATTTGTAGTGTTGCTACCTCCAGTTAAATATTCCAACACTGCCATCGATCAAAAACATTGTTTTTCAGAAATCAAATATTGCAGAGTCCTTTTCAGTATTTGTCGATTTAGGAAGATGGCCATGAAAATCACTCATCATCCTGTAGTAGCAACGAGTTATCCATTAATCTAGAAAGATGGCATGATGCAGCATCAGTTAAAAGATCTTGTGCTTTATGGTTAATGGATAACTCCCTCGATCATCATCCCAAAAGCACTGCGAGCGTTCTTTAGGTTTTCCATTTCTACAATAGTAGGTGCTGCTACTTCTACACTTGGAAGAGGGGGTCTAAAAAAGGGTATTTTGGTAAACAAATATTTTTTTATAAATATATATTATTTTTAATACATCAAACCAAATACTGTGTAAGAAATAATGACTGCATAACTAATACAAGCATTACTAATACTTGCATTAATAATACAGGCATTACTAACACACCTCATTTAACATTATTCTTATACACTCTGCCAAACGGCTCCTAAAAGAACAATAATTGATTTATGTATTGGATCAATCATGGAGGAGGCCAACCCACTCAACATTCAAATAGTACCAAAGTCAACTGTGGAGACAGAGGTGTATCCGGAATTTAGAAAGGGTGGGTGCACTATTATGAAAATGTTTTGAATGAGAGTTCATATATCTATATTTAAATATTTTAGGAAAAATATAACACTATTTATATAGATGATTAGAGGCGGACCCAGGATTTAAGCATCGTAGGTGCTTGGGACGTTCAAACACATATATTAAATCCCAAAATTTTAAAGTTCTGCCTGAAAATCAAAGCACCCAACTATCTTCTTAACTTCATGGATATTTTTTACCATTTTATATCAATTTTTATACACTTCTTATATAATTATACCTATTCTGCGTCGGGTTTAATGAATATCAGAACACCACATGTCTGAACTTAGGTCCACCTCTATATATGATCTAGCGAGGAGATCATGGGTTCACGTGAATCCGATGACGCCACCGGGATACGGCCCTGGGTGGAGATGGGAGGATCATTGATGTATCTTTCAACTTTATTTGACACTTGGCTCCTTTTATCACCCTACAAATTGCAACAGGAGTTGTAGTCCATAAATTTTTAGGGTGCCAGACAAAATCATTTGTTTTGCAATTCCAACAGCAAAAAAGATGGGAAATAAGTATGAATAAAGTGTAAAGGAAGAAGGAATAGTTGTTGATCAATACATGAAGAAGGAAGGAAACAAAATAAGTGCGGTGCATGCTTTAATTTTTGTGTTAATTTTGAACTTTCACTATTGCTATTGCTTCTCATTATGCCATATATATTCATGCATGAGATCGAGAAGTTAGTGGAGGTTTCTCTCTTCTTTCGAATCACCTAAAGCAAATACTTATGTTTGATATATGCACTTGATTGGCTTCGAATCGAACTTAAATTGTATATAAATATACATCTTTAAGTTTAACTTGAGTAATATATTATTTGAATGGAAAAGGTCAGTAAGTTGACGTCTTAGGTAAAAGTTGTTAAATTTTAGTGAATGCTATAATGGTCGATTCCAGTTTCTTTAATTAGAACTTGTGGAAGGACTGATATATATTAAAATATGATATAAGGATACTGTCATATGTATCATCCAAAGAAATGGTAATGGTGCTCGTGCTCCGGAAGAATTCAAATCATACACATGAGGTATGGGCGAGATATATTAAAATCTGAGTATACATATGGATAGACCAAGAGAGTCTAAGAACGAAGAAAGTTCAAGAAGCATGAGAGTCATTGTGGATGAAAATAGAAGTTTGCTTAATTGTGAAGATCAATATTGTTATAAATACTAAAGGACTTTTAAAACGATATTTATGCACTTATTCTGAGAGAAAAAAAGATAGACTACGAGAAAGTAAGCAAGGACAATATTTTCAGATAGTTCTGTCTAGCTATCTAAGTGCTATCAGTACGAAGAACCAGATTGAAAAATCTATTTCATAGGATTATGTTTTACAGTTCTTAAGTCTATAGTTCTAATTAGTGTTAACTCGAGTTGTATTTTTTCATACTTTCTTAGAGCCAGTTTGTTATAAAATGGTATGGGTGTTTGATCTTCAATTGGGATAACTCAATACTTGGAAAACACAAACTTTGGGAGGTCTGTGTGTTTTATAAACTAGAGCTAGTTCCTAGGATTGCAAGAACTTGTAATCTTTTGTTGAGAGACTCATTGTATTTAGTGAAGTTGAGGTTAAATACGGTAGAGATATAAGTCGTGATTTTTTACTCCTTTCGTGAGCCGAGTATAATCTACGTAAAACTATTGTGTTCATTACTTATTGTCTTTACTGCTTCCGTTGGAGCACGTTAAGCTATTTGTTTCACTCGTAGGCAACTCATAAATTCACTAAAACACTAGGTCATGTACAATATCATAATAATTTCTAATATTTTTAATTTCCCAACCCGCTCATTTAGCACCCTAATAGTATGTCTTTTAGCGTCAAAGATTATTCCTTGTTGATTGATTAAAGTTATGATATATTACTATATTTAATGGGAAGCATCAACTCACCAAGCATAATCTCAATTCTCAATTGATGTTGTATTTTTTAAGTCATTTGATTAACTACAATGTACGTACTTGTTGCAGTATTCCATTATGGTATTTAAATACGTTACTGGTGTGAACTATTTATTGTGTTCTTTTTCTTGACGTCATTTTATTGATAGAAGCTCTTGCATTCGTCCAAATAAAGTATTTGATGCATTAATACGAATGCGTTGGTTTTGATACCTTTGATTGGCTAAAAACATGAATGGAAAGAGAAAAAGAGATTCCTTCACAAGCACTTTTATATAAAGATACTAATAATACTTTATAGTACAATATTGGCAACAAATTATTAGGATGTTTGCTGGTGTATATATAATCTGTTCTTTTTTCTCTTTTGTTTCTCACTCGGTGTTTGGTATTCGTATTAGAGTTCAACTAATTCAAATTTGCACTGGGTAGGATCCCATTCGAGGATAGAGCTCCTTACCAAGAATTTTTTCATACCAGCGCTCTAATTAAGGAAGGAGCAGTCACATCCACTGCACCACATTCTTTGGTGGTGCATGTATAGTCTCTTCAATATGCTCTATTTGGTGATTATTTCTGCTTTCATCCAGTATTTTTATATAATAAAGAAAAAACCCTAAGTGGTAGTTGTAATGATGAGTGATGATTAAGGGAACCCTTGGTAAGCAAAAGAATTGAAGCTGCAAAAATCTCCATTTTAGTCCAACGAATAAGTGATTTAACTATGAAAGTGAGAATCTTAATTAAGGTGGTTGTTGGGTGATGGCCCGTTCCTATTAAGTTGCTGAAAATTGCACTTAAATATAGCTCGAGTACTTAATACAAAATTTATTTGTCTAGGTTACTATTTAGATAATTAAAAAAACATTTTTTCCAATAATAATTTTCAAATACTTTTTTTTTAGATATTTTGAATTGTTTATCATGGCTTATATGGAGCATTTTATTCATATAATTTTAAAATATATAAATTTTATTTTAAAAAAAATAGAAAGTCCGTATCTGAATTCAAATCAAACATTGATTAATTTGGCCTCATACAATGAAGCTTCCTAAACTGAAAGAAGCAAGAGTAGCTCTTTATGGTTTCATCACAAACGAAAAATGAGTTTGTCATCCTAGCCTTTTTCTTTTGTGGCTTTTCTCTTTTGGGTGGGAAATGTTGTAAGATTTATTTTTATTTTTTTGCCCTTCTTTCACAATGAAAAGGGTTCCTTGCCGCCATTTTTGTTGATTTTATTTCCTATTCAGCAATCAGCATATTGTGGGGAAAAGACATAGTCAATTCTTCGAATGATCACTTCATTTAATAATAATTTTCAGAAAAGTCATCTTTTTAAAAAATATCTTCTTCTTTTTTTTCTTAATTTTATGTCAAGTCTAACGCACTTGTAAGAAAAAAATTAACAGTATTTAAACGCAAAATCTCTTAATGAGGACTTCATTTGCAATTTAAATAAATTAGAGTTGCAAAGATACGGTTAGTAAAATTCTTAAGTGGTCATCCATCAATTTTCATAGTTGACCAAACAAATTACCAATAATAGTAGAAGATTAGGTAATAGAAAGCCGGAAGAGTTGGCAAAATAGACACTTTCAAAACTTATTTTGAAATTTAGACACAAGTCTTGAAAAATTAGGTGTTTAGATACTAAAATGACATCATCACTTCTTTCCTGCAAATCTAGTACATAAGTTTTAAACTTTACACTTTAGTCTCCCACTTCATCCATTTAATATTTAATATTTTCCACTCTTTTTTATATTTCCACCATTTTTTCATATTTCTCTATTTTAATTAGAAAAATTATCCAAGAAGCCACCAATAGAAGCTTCCTTTTTCACCAATAATTTTCGATTCCGGCCACTTTTCCAACGAAAAATTGTTCATCACAATTGAAAATCTCCATTCTTGATCATTGTCTTCATTGTTGTTCCATCCTTTTTGAAAAAAAAATGCAAAAAATATTTTTCACCATTTTTACTAGCTTGAAAAGCTTTCCAAATCTGCTCAATACCTCGTCATTAGATATATTTCAGTAGTTTAGAAGCCCTACACATACATTTGTCCATCCCAGAGCTAGGAGGGCATCCATTATATCCAAAATCAGTCCATTCACATTTTTGTACGGAGGTTTTCATACCAATAGTCATCGACCAGTCATAAACCGATACCTTAATCTATTATTGATTAGTATGGCCTATAATGACAGTAGCTGAAGTAATTATCGCGGGTGGTGATTATATGAGTGTGTGAGAGGAGGGTCCCAAATATTAGAATTGAAAATCATCTAGTAAGGAGACGGTGCTCATCCCGTTGCGTCGCAATAGTTCGTACAACGACATGATTCGAAGCGTAATTGAGAGAAAAGAATTAGATTGCGAGCCAAAGAATGTTGTGATTAGCTATATAATGAATGAGCGGGAGAAAATGCATCCCACATTCATAAAGAATGATCGGCATGTGTCCTTATACATGTTGGATGTCGTTGCCGATGGCTCTAGGTCATTATTAAGGATAAATGTCATCCCAAAATCTCCGACAATTCCGCCACCATACCCATCTCTTCTACGGTCTAGGTTAGGACAGGGAGCACCTCCACCGTGAACTCCCGTGTATCGCTCATTTTTTATGGGCGATCGTGGAAATGATGATAGAGCCCGACGAGCTGATCATCATCCCCTTAGTTAAGGATTTAATTTCTGTTGTAGTTGTAGTTCTAAGTTCATTGCAAAGAAGCTTTCATGGTTAGGAATTTTGCTAGATGAAAGCTTATTTCTTTTGCCCTTTTTGCTCAGATTTTGATGTACATATTGTGTTAAACGATGTTACAATGAACTAATGAAATGAAGTATTTTTTATTTCCTATATATTGTCTATACTTGAATTTTATAATTTTGTTGTTGTTTGAAATTTTGAAATTTTGCAATTTGCCCTGTTAGAAGATGAATGAAACAGTTGTCGGACGTCAAAATTTATGGTCTATCATATATATATACAAATTCATATATGCTAATGGATAAAGAATCTGGGATATCAACGATTATGTTGATTTATACAAAATTAATTACAAAGTCAATGCAGTTTAGGATTGATCGAGTTCAATATCTATGAGTGAATGTCTACGTAATCGATGGATTCCACCATGTGGGTTGGTGAAATGGTAAACAGACATTAGTACATTGTAAATTATTAATTAATTAAATAAAATTGAATTAAAGATCATCGATTGTGTCCGCTGTAAATCATAGACAAAAGCCTTGTCAATAATATATCGTATTGGTTTATTGCCCTTAATAGCATATTGTAAAAAAAGAGAATAATTAATTAATAAAAAATAAATAATTAAATTTTATGCAATTAAAGGAGCTTAAACAAGTCGTGTGATCATATAATAGTCCACATAAATTGGAGAAGGTGATCAAAGATGTGTGAGGATAGGTAGTGGATGAACAATGAATTCCTTACAACACACTTGTGCTTTGGATAAACATTGTCCTAAGGATGTTGGTTGTACAATCACTACCCATCCTCACACATTTTTTATCACCTTTTTCAATTTACGTGGACTCTCATACGATCACATGACATGTTTAAGCTCATTTAATTGCATAAAATCCAATTATTTATTTCTTTATTAATTAAATAATTCTTTTCAAAAATATGTGCTAGTTATGGTCTATAAATAGGTATTCTAGTCTAGTTTGTTTATTATTGAAGTAGTCCATCGTTTATGCTAGACTATGCTTAGTTATTTACTCGACCTGATGTAGTCTAGCATAAACTATGAACTACTTCCACAATTAAGTAACTAGACGATGATACTTATTTATAGACCATGACTAGCACATAATTTGAAAAGGAAATAATTAATTAATAAAAAATAAATGATAAAAATTTATGCAATTAAAGGAGTTTAAATAAGTCATGTGATCGTATAAGAGTCCACATAAATTGAAAGTGGTGATTAAAGATGTGAGGTGATGAGTTGTGGTTGAACAAATGAATTCCCCATAACATACTTGTGCTTTGGCTAAACATTACCCTTAGGATGTTGGTTGTACAACTGTTGCCCATTCTCACACATCTTTGATCACTTTCTCTAATTTACGTGTACTCTTATACGATCACATGACTTGTTTAAGCTCATTTAATTGCATAAAATTTAATTATTTATTTTTTTATTAATTAATTTTCCTTTTTCGCAATATGCTACTAAGGGCAATAAGTCAATACGATATGTTATTGACAAGACTTACAGTCTATGATTTACACTGGACACAATCGATGGCCCTCAAATCAACTTCATTTATTTAACTATTTATATTTTTGACTATCTACTAATATTTTTTTTACCGTTGCACCAACTCGTATATACCTTAGCATTAATCGAGTGTCGATCTATGCAGTCCATCATCTATACCCAATGCATGAGAAGGCATCAATTATATTTAAGGTCTATGAAAGAGGTCCAACAGTAACAAAATTTAAATATTAGATTTTTACGACGATAATAAAGTACATGGCAAATCACATCCAACAATAATATCTCACTTTTTTCTTTGTCAAATCACATCATTTTTTTTATTTTCTCCCCAATTTCTGTTTTTTCTTCAGTAGTCATCTCCTCCCCTTTTCCACCATCTCTCAGGTTCTCATCTTCACCGCTATTACTTTAACTTTTTCTTTGTCGTCCCCTTCGCTGAAAACTTCATTGGCTTTTTGCTTCATACTGCTACAAGCAGTGGAAGCAACCCTTTTAACTGCTTTATGAACTTTGACCATTTATGATCTACAAGTAAAAATGAATCTGTAGTGATCGATTTATCGACCACTGGTCTATTAAAATAAATAAATAAATACTGTAAAAATAAATAAATAAATGTATATATATATATATTGAAACGAATCTGTAGTGGTCGATTTATAGACCATTGGTCTATTAAAAAAATGAGAAAATGCAGCAAAAATAAATCTGTAGTGGTCGATCTATCGATCATTGGTCTATTAAGAAAAATGAAAAAACACCTCAGATCAAACATGCAAATCAAGTTCCAACTTCTTCAAATATTGACAATGCAATTCACAACAATAAGAACACCATTAAAATGGGTCCAATTCAGTACAAAAAAATTAAAATCAATAAGCAATATAAATACAAAAATTTAAAAATTTTCTAGTCATTATCCAAAGCAAAACACGATTAAACATGCGAAATCGATAATCTTAACTAAAAACACTCTAATTTCGATTCATTCAATAATGAACAGTGCAATTTTTAGCCTAAATCGAAGAACCCCAACACAAAACGAAAATAAAAAAATATATACTAAAATGAATCTAAAACTGATCAGGGAAGAAAATTAAACTTATCTGAGAAAGAGAAACTAAAAATTTCGACTTGAAAAGCAAGAATCGAGCAAAAAAAAATTTTTGAAAAATATGAAAAAATCAGAAGAAGAAGAGGTTTTAAGGAGAGAGAAATGTAGTTGAAAATATTAGATGATTTTAATAAATGTTTTAAAAATGAATAAATATAAAAAGGAACCATGTTGTATTTTTTAAAAAGTTGTATTTTTTTCAAGTTTTAAATTTGTTAAAGAAATCCATGACCCCACAAACCTAATCCACTTTTTACCTTTTTCAAGACCTAACCCTAAAAAATAAATCAAAAAAAGTTGATGTCTAACCCTTAAAATAAGTTTTGAAAGTTGGCAGTATTCAAAATATTCTCTAGAAAACTCAAACAAAATACTGCTAAAAGTATTACAAGAATAAGAGGGAGGAAAAAACACCTGATTTTCAGGAAGTAGAATTTGCTGTCAGGCTAGCCACTGGCCAACTACCCTTAAAAAATGGTCAAATAGTTAAGTAGTTACACCTATCCTAGGCCAATTTGTTTGTTCGATGTTTTCTTTTAGAAAACTCTTTAATTTCAAGTTTTCACATGTCACATTTAAGATCATAATATTAAAAAAATATTTTACAATACATTTCATTTTATATATCTTTAATTTAAAATATAAAAATTTAAAAATTATTTTTATTTTCTTAACTCACATGTCAAATCAAAATAAGACAATAAAATTGAAAAGAAGAAAGTAGCATGCTAGAATGTTGTTGGGCCGGACCAAGCGATTAAAGAAAACTTTTTGGTGTTCATATTAGAAACATCACATCATAGTACTACTAAACTTATCATGTGTACTTGAAATTTTTATTCTTTTATTTGGTTACATTCATTCTATATTTTCGTTTTCTCTTTTAATTCTACTTGATACATTACATTTTTATTGTTATCTCCTCAGATCCCTCAAATTTCTACCATTTTTTTCAGTTTATTTTCACATTTCTCTCAACTTCTCCTTTCCTCTCACTTTCTCTTGCCGGAAAAGCATCGTCGACGATAGCAAAAAGCTTTCATTTCTGTGACTCCTGATGTCTATCCACCACCAAACCCGTCGGCCCTTCCCTCTTCTCCCTTTTCATCGCTCCACTCTCATCTCGTTCTCATCACCTTTATGTTTTTTCATCTTTGGTCATCTCCGATCAAAAAAATCATTGGTCAACCACCTCCGAAATAAAATCTCCTAAAGTTTCATCTTTTTCGGCGAATGTTGAAGAATTCTGACGATATTGGTGGAGATCTGGCCATATTTGATTGGAAATATTTATTTTCCTCTATTTAGAGAATCCACAAAATCTATGTATCTGACAGTGCACCATCACTAAAATAAAAAATTTCAAAAGCTTTATCTTTTTAGACGAATGTCGGAGAATTTCGACGACATAGGTGAAGATCTTGTCAGATTTGATCGAAAATGTTTGTTTTCTCCGTTTGGAGAATTTCATGAAATTTATGTATGATTAATGTATCTGACTAAAGCTATGTATCAAACTAGTCTTAATGTTACTGATACACAAACAAATCTTGTTCATGATATGTTATGTGTGAGATAATTATTTTGTTATGATGCATTGTAATGAAATTTCACATTACTTGTATGTATTTGTAGTGCAATACATTGCAATCAAACTAATAACTTATGTATCATGATTTAATTAGTGTCATGATACATTAAAAATAAAAAAAATCACATAAATATACAATTTTAGAGTCTATATTACAAAATCTAACAATATTATTTTTTATTTACAAAATGTAGTTTTTATTTACAAAATCTATCACCCACTAAAAATAGTATTTTTGTTTTCTAAAGTTGCTTGCTATGCGAAAATTAAAGAAAAAGAATTTGCTTGGTTTTCAATTTATCCTCGTGTTTGTTCTCATCAATCATCTCAAATTTCCTATGATGTGATAGAAATATTGGTCTTATACACATATCAAGTATAGAAATTTCACATAATTGAATTGTTCTTTTGCCTTTAAATTAGAGAATAATGCTTTGATCGGCTATGTATCAAAATTTTTTTGAGGAGTGTGTATCAATCTTTATCTTCTTCACAATTCATATTAAAGAATTTTTCGATTGTCGACACTAGTCGCCGGTCGCCGACTTTTCAAGATTCCGACAATATCACCACCTTCAATCCACCATTTCTGATATATTTCACATTCATTGAAAGAATTCAAGTTTTGCTCAAGATTATGAAGGAATTTTTCTTCTTATTGAGGGAAAATATTTGAACTTTTTTCCATTTTGGTGTTGGAATTTCTATATTCTTGATAACCCATTTTCTTCTTGTGTGGATATGATGGTGATAGTGGGTATGATGATGGATACGGTAGAGGAAGTCGGTATGGTGGCGGCAGCGGATATGATTTTCAGTGGAGGTTTTGGATTTTTTCCCCAATGTTTGTTGCTATTGATTCTGTTTCTATTTCTATGGTATTTTCTATTTCTACGGTATTGAAAAGGAAGAGGTCGACTAGATTGAATCTTTTGATAGTTTCGATGAGTTTCAAAAAAAATTCAGTGACATTAACGGGGACGGATATCAATGATTTTATGGTGCATGAATTGTATAAAAATTGACGTATCAATAATTTTGTAGTGTATGAATTATATAGAAATTGGTGTATTAATAATTTTATGATGTTTGTATTGTATAAAAATTGGTGTATCAATATTTTTATGGTGTCTGAAATAGTTAGAAATTGGTGTATTAATAATTTTATGGTGTCTGAACTATATAGAGATTGATTTATCAATAATTTTATTGTGTTTGAGATAGTTAGATATAGATGTATTCATAATTTTATGGTATTTGAACTATCTAGAAATTAGCGTATCAATAATAATAATTTTATAGTGTCTGGAATATATAGAAATTGGTGTATCAATAATTTTATGGTGTTTAAAATGTATAAAAATTGGTGTATCAATTATTTATGGTGTTTGATCTATATAAAAATAGGTGTATCAAATTAACCAAGAATTTATTATCATTAATGGTGTTTTCTCCTCAAAAATATTAAAAAATAATGTTAATTACATTAAATAAATTAAATTTAAAAACATAAAAAAAAATCAAATAAATGTGTTATTTTTTTATTATCTTATTTACTATTTTTCTAAAAACTTAGTTAAAAAATAAATTATGAGAATTTATAGGATAAAATATCAATCTTTAAGTTGTCCCCTTAAATCATACTATTTTATTTATTGTCTTTTGTTTTTTGTTTTATATATATTATTTGGTAGATTTTGTTACATTTCTATTGTTATATTTGAAAAGTAAATTCTGTTGGTAGTTTTTGTAATACTGATGCTTAAATTGTATATTTATGTCATTTGTCCTTAAGAATATCGATCACCATGTTATATGTAAAATGAGATCTAATACATATCAAAGTCTGACAATGTATCGGAATCGCATTGTATTCGAATGACAGTAATGTATCCGTGAAAAAAGTATTTCAAGATATTTAATAATATTGAATAGAATTGAGATAAGAAGTAATTAACTACTAAAGTGATGAAATTTATGTTATTTATCCTTCATATTAAGCTTTGCAATTAAGGTCGAGGTCAGAAAGAAAGAAAGAAAGAAGAGAAAGAAAAGAGAAAAGAACTTTGTATTTTTTATCGGGGAAAAGATCAAAAATACCTCTCAACTTTTATTAATTGGCTAACTTTACCCTTCTTCATATTTTGGGGCTAAAAATATCCTTATCATAAAGCAACTTCACAAAAATGCCCTTGTTTTTGATAGATTTCCACCATGGCAATGTGAGAGAAACTTTTGATTAAATTAGGCACATGTCATCTTCTAATTGGATAATGTACAAAATTAATTTAATTATTATTTCTTATTCCATTTCATTCTAGATTTTTATTTTATTTCTTTCTTATTTTTATTCTTTATACCAGTGCCAACAATGTCATTTTATCTTCTTTATTTATTTATTTCCTGAAATTTCAGTCCATAATTTTGATTTGTGCACTCCTCGTCTTTATCACTTTTCACCTTTTTATTGTCTCAACTTTCAAACCTATTTCGCGAAATTATTTAAATTCGAGAAAATACCCAAGTTCTTCAAATCTCAAATACTATCCTCCCCCCCTCACAAAAAAAAATCAATTCTTTTACAGACAATAAAATATATGAGTTCATTAAATTGAAGAGGACAAGAGCTACAATAACGTATTTGTTGCTTATATAGTGAATCTATAACGAGGTTATTTGATAACACCACTGTTGAAAAGAATATCTCGTTGTTGAAGCTCATTCATGGCTAACAAGAAAATGATCTATCCCTTTGAGTTTTGACTCGATTCATTTCTTGATTTCAAGCAAGAAAGGAAAGAAAAGTGGAGAACCCATATGATTTGCAAAATTTGAAAGAGTATACACTGTGAGATAGAGGGATGCAGGTGAGTTTTAGTGAATTAAGGGATCGTTTGGTGTGAGGTACTAAAACATATAATCCCGGAATAAAATAATAGTCCTAGAATAAAAAAATTTATGCGGTGTTTGGTTGTCAATATTCGGAATAACTTATTCTGGAACTAATAAATAGTCCCGGGATAAGTTATCCCACACATATGATGGTATAACAATCCCAACACAATTTATTCTTGGGATAAAACTATAAAATGATAAAATTACCCCCAAATTCTTTGATTATATATATATAGATAGATAGATAGATAGATAGATAGATAGATAGAGAGAGAGAGAGAGAGAGAGAGAGAATATATATTTTACTTTACTTTACTACTATACATAAGAGAGAATGTGAGATTTTGGTCGTCCTCCTATCAATTTTTTTTATCAATATTATCCCTAATTTAAATATTAGTTACTCTACAATGTCACACCCCTTTTTCGCCCGAAGGGATCGAAGTCGAAAGGTTTTTCCAATTAAAGTGATAGTTTTGAATAAGGATTAATTTAATTTATTTTCAGAGTCGCCGTTTGGAATTGAGTTATGGTGTTCCAAGTCACCTTATTGAATCCCTAATCAAAAGGAAATGACTCTTTGTTGGTCTGCGAAAACAGAAGATTAGGTAAGGAATTCTGTTGACCGAGGAAAAGGTATGAGGCACCCCTCGGGTCTCGTGGTTCTAGCACGGTCACTTTTATTGACTTATCTTGACTAAAACTATTTTTACAATTATGTTTGTAGGCCTAGATTCACTCATTTTTAATATCTAAAATTTGTCTATGATCTTATATTAAATAAATCAATGAAAATTAATTTTAGAAAAGTATTTATCAAGGTGCATTATTGCATCCTTGAATTTTAATTATCCCAAAAAGATGCGTACGTCACATTCTTAATTGAGACGAATACATATTAAACGTGTCTAAAATTTATCTATTGTTATAAAATTAATTTCTTTCTTTCAAACTCATGATATTTTCTGAAATACTACTTAATTTTAATAATAAACTGAACCAGAGTTATTTAAAACGATCTATTAAGTTAACAAAACAAAATTATCAAGCTTTATTAAAACAAAAATAATGAACTAAAACACACAAATCTATCCATAATTTATCTTTGAAATATTAATTAAACTTAACAATAAAGTAAAATATCATTTAGAATGATAAAAAAATTATTCTTCAAATTTATTAATATCAATGATATAAAATAAGATAATAATAATAAAATTAATAATAATAATAAATAATTATAATAATAAATAATATAAAATATCATAAATACAAAAAAACAAATCTTATTATCTTAATTTTATTATAATCCTTAATTTCTATTCTTTTTAAATTAAAATAGATGCAGATTATATATTATGAGATAAATCAGAATACAAAATCCAAGTCAAAGACAAACATACGCAGATACAAACATGAGTGATATTACGTTCACTGGCAAATTTCATCGGAATAGTACGGACAACCGGAGAAATAAGAAGGGATGGTCGTCGGTGGCGGAAAAGGAAAAAGGGATGGGGACTTGGTTAGTGTTTGTCGGATTTTGTACGTGGTTTACCAGTGATTTTTTTTAATGGATTTTCCGGCATAGGTGGTCGGAAAAGTGGTGAAGAAGGGAAAGAGGGGGTGGCACCGACGTGGGAAGGGAAGAAAGGGGTGGTGCCGATGTAGGCAGATCTGGAGACGACAGCGGCGCGGTTAGGCTTCGTCGGTGGGGAAGATTCCGGCCAGATTTGGAGGAGGGGAGTGACGGAACGGGAAAGGGAAAAGGAGGTCGGTGGTGTTGGGCTTCGCCGACCGTTTAAGCGTTAGTTTTAAATGGATTCCAGGAAAATTTTGGTTACTGGTTTTAATATTTTTCCAGCAAGTATCCGATGAGTACTTGCCGGAAAACTCAAGAAATTAAATATTCTCCAATCGTTCTTCATCTTTTAATCCTTTATTCTCTCTGATTTTTACACTGTTTTCACTGCTTTTTTTTATTCTATCCTTCTTCAGTGTGTGTGCATCTAGTGTATGCATAATATATAGTGTATATATATGAAACAATGAATGTGCACTTGTTTAAACCAGTAGTGTATATTACTATATCCATTTCTCTTACTGTATGTTTATTGAACTAATATATAATTGTTCGATAAATTAACATCACAACATGTGATAATAAAAGTTCACAAAATCAAATATACATGGTACATATTGCATTGAAATCATTCAAACATTTTTATTCATGCTTTTTCATAACAAAATTTATAAAATAAATAATATGTGATTAAATAGAACCTGCAAGAAATTGTCACCAAAACTCGAACGGAATTCAAATTTGACTTGATTCCCTTTTCCTCTTTTGATTTTTCTTCTGAGTTTTGTTTTTACTCTCTTTTCTCTCTGTTAATTTTTCCTCAGTTTTTTTATCTGTCTGATATTGTAGGAATAATACGTCTGTTTTTCTCTGGGGGGGACTGATAATCCTTTTATACAGGAATTGTTGGGGGGGGGGGGGTGATAGTCCTTTTATACAGGGATTGTTGGGGGGAGGGGGAGGAAATTGTTAAGAGGGAACAGTTATTAATTGTCAAATAAGGGGGAGGGGTATTTAAAATTCAAAAAAATTCTTTTATTTATTTATTTTTTATTTTTTTATATAGAAAATAATAGTAATAATAATAAATAAAGACAATAATAATAAATAAATAAAATAATAAAATATTAATAATAATTAATTAATTTTATATTTAATAAAACATAATAACAATTTATAAATAGACAAATATAAATATAATAAAATAGTATTTAAACTACTAATTTATTTATTAAAATTTTATAAAAGGAAAATATTCTTTAATTTTTATATTATTTTTTTTAAATTAGAATAAAAATAAAATAATATATGATTAAGTATAAATATAAATATTTAATATTGATAGACAAGTTAAAATTTAGTGAGGATCAAAAATCACGTGTCTACATACAAATTTTCATCCATTTTGATAAATTTGAACAATTATAAGAGCTTATTAAATGCTACAAAAGTAACGAGTCATTAAAAAATGACTGTGACACCACAAAAACTATTTATACAATCACATTCAAAATTGATGCAAGCGTTTATTGTCTTTCTATTTTGTAAAAACATTTATTAATCTTACTTCAGATTTATATTTTTCGTAACAAATTTATCATGGACAAATAATTAATATCTTGACATTCCCTTTCTAATTTAGTACATGCTTGATTATTAAATAAAAAATTATTTCTTATATGTAGCTAAGAATATTTGAAAATTTAATTTTTTTTTAAAAGTACAATTTAACTCCCAAATACGATACTAAATAATGAAAAATGAGAGTAATTGTTTTTCACACTTTTTGATGATAATTTTTTTTAACAAAAAATGGGATTATCAACATTTTATAGAAGTTAGGACAAAATAAGTAATTTAACATGAAATATTAAAGTTTCATACACGTTTAAGAAATATTAACATAAATTTCTTAACATGTATTTTTAGGAAAAAAAACTACAAAAGTTTGAAAAAAATAGTAACTTTTTAATTTTTTTTGTATGGTTTAATATGAAGGAAAATAATTAAGCTAAATAAGGTGAGGCTATTTTTGTAAACAAATTATCAATTCTTATAACGAATGAAATGCATACTATTTTTTAGTACTACAAACCAAACAACCACTAAAAGATAATACCATGATAACTAATCCAGGACAACTAATCACAGCATAACTTATTTTCCAACCAAACGACCCATAAGAGTAATAGATATCGAGGGATTTTAAGTTAATTAATGACTGGTGTATAAAAATTTTGACTACAAAAAGATCAAAAGAACAAAAAAGATTTTCTACAAGATTTAGGGAATTTCTAAATTAAAAAAAATCTGATGGTGAGGTCGCAATGCCATGTGGCATCCACCTCACCCAGATTTCAGGCCATGTGGACTTTAAAAAGCCATGGTGAAAATTTGTCAGAAATAAGAGCACTTTTGTTAAGTTTCTTAACAGCAAGAGCATTTTTAGCCCCAAAGTATCACGATGAGGCTATTTTTAGCCATAAAATATGAAGAATGATAAAGTTAGTCAATTAATAAAAATTGAAGGGTATTTTTAATCCTTTTCCCTTTTTTATTTTATAAAGTATAGTATTTCTCAAATTTAGTTATGATTAAAGAACATTTAATACACGAACAAAATTTACTCATTCATTGAAATAAAGATTTTTAGGCAGCTGGCAGATACTGTTCTCTTGTTACTAGGAACAGTACAAAGACTAATACGCCTTTCTGCCATCATGCTTTTTGACTGTTTTTTCTGAATATAACTTAAAATTGCATGTAAAAAAAAAACAAGTAAGCTCTCATTTCTCCCACAATTTATATTCACAGCATATCTGAAGTGCAAATTCAGTCAGAAATTGCATGAAGAAGGCGTGAAAGTGACACACAGATTCTTCCTAAGAACAACTGTTTCAAATATTTTGATTTTATTATTCACGATAGTGAGGTCATAGATGGTGATGTCACTCATTTTATTGGTGTAACATGGATGAAGTGGAGGCTTGCTTTCGGAATTTTGTATAATAAAAGAATACCACCGAAATTTAAAGGTAAATTTTACTGAGTGGTGATTAAACCGACGTTACTATATGAGATGGAGTATTGACCGGTCAAAAATAACCATGTTTAGACGATGCAAGTGGCAGAGATGAAAATGTTGAGATGGATGTGTGAACATACCAGGTGTAATAGAATCAGGAATGAGGTTATTCGAGATAAGGTCGGAATGGCCTCCGTGGTGGATAAGCTGATGAGGGAAGCGAGATCAATATGATTTGGACATGTGATGAGGCGAGGTTCAGACGCCCCAGTGAGGAGGTGCGAGGGGTTGGATATAGTAGGTGCAATGAGGGGTAGAAGTACATCGAAGAAGTATTAGGGTGAGATAATTAGATAGAACATTTGTGCATATTCAGGTTATGGAGAACATGACCTTACATAGAGGGATGTGGAGGATGCGTATTAGAATAGAAGGTTAGTCTGGTAGGAGCGTTGTCGTGCACCAAAATATATGGTAATTAACACTAATTTGTGGTTGATTATTGTTTTTCTGATAGATTTTATATTGTTCTCTTGTAAGTTGTCATATTTTCTTTACCATTTTTGTTTTCTTTATATTTGGATTTGCTATACTTAAGTCAAGGATCTTCTGAAAATAGCTTGTCTATTTCCACAAGATAGTGATAATATTTACATATATTTTGTCCTTAAATTTTATTTGTAAAATTTTATTGAGTGTGTTATTGTTGGTAATTACCAACACAATTCTAACTCTAATTTTACTTCCAAAAATTTTGATTATCATGACCAAAGCCTGCTAATTTCCCCCAAAACATAATTGAGTCAACTTGCTAAGGAAGGTCAGCAAAAAAATTTTTTTACAAAAGCAAGAACGTCAGTCATTCAAGATGAGAATCTCAAATTCCAAAAATTCATGCACCGTACATTCATTTCCTTAAAGTTATTTAATGTTATTTCTGTTTAGCAGTATGATTGATCTCCAGTGGGTTGGTGTCATAATAGTATACCAATATACAATTGGCATATTTTGCTAAATTGATTTACGTAAAGTATACATATTATTGTCACCCATTCTTTAATAGTTTTAGTTGGCATTAGCTCCTTTTGATTTTGGAACACGTTCAAATCACATACATGCCATTAGAACCCAATTGACTCAGCTAACCTAAATTATAAAGTGCAGCTTATAAGAGGGGTAATTTAATTTGTTCTTAGTAAAATAATTTATAGTCATGTAATTATTACTAAGATTTATTTTAAACTATAAATATTAGAAGTCATTTCTTCTTTTTCTAAATTTTAGGTAAAAAAATTTTTTTGACAAAAATTGGACGAAGAGAGTATGTATAGTCTTTGGGTCAAGAACTTTTAAAATGGAGTGTGTAATTTTCTTTGCTTTGAGACAGCTATGGTTTGCACTGCTCTCTGCCCAATAAGGGTTGTTTAATGCAACTCTATTTCATTTGACTATTACGTATTATTCCGAAGTATGTGCTCATACTTCGGACCAAACCTACAACCATGACAGGCTGACAGCAAAGAATATGCAATATCCTGTATTCCTCTTTCACCCCACAACCCCTTTAGTGACTGTGGACTTCGAAAAAGGGTTGAGTTACGAGAATTTATTACATGCGACCTCATTTTATATTTTTATAAGAGGCTGTTTTTATAATTTAAAAATAAAAATATAAATCTGTAGAAAAGTTCAAGAGAATTAACATATGTTATATATACATAAAAGATAATTTTAAATATATATATATATAGGAGTAACATGTATTTTTGAGGAAGATAGTTTGAATGAGCCCTTTGACCCTACTCAGCTCTGCCCTGCCCCGCGCCTACTCCCTCTCTCAGTCTCTCTAACTTTCTCTATTTTGTTATCTCTATATATATTGGCATATTTCTGCACTTTCTTCTTAGCGCGCTCACATTTGTTTCCTTCGCTTAACTAGTACAGTTATTTCCTCAAATTTTGAGGAGATATTCTCTTGATTTCTACTCTTTTTCACTGTCACTTCTTGTATCATGTAAATCTGCTAAATCTTTTTCAGTGTCCTCCTTTCTTTCTGCATTATTTTCTTTTTAAGGCTTCCCATAATTATTGCCTCTGTCTGCCATGACAACAGCCTTTTCCTAGATTACTTGTCATTCTTGCCACTTCTTTTCCAGGATAAAATTCTTATCAAATTCGTTAACTTTTATTACAACTTCGATAAGTTAAGAAGAGATTAATTTTATTTGAGTTGAGTGGATTGATTCTTATACTTGCACACATGGAGGAAACATTTGTGCCATTTCGCGGAATCAAGAATGATCTTCATGGACGTCTGTTGTGCTACAAGCAAGATTGGACCAGTGGGATCAAGGCTGGCTTCAGGTATGATTGCTCACTTCTTGTACAATCAAAGAAGCCTATTCAATGACATTCTTGAATTCCAGTTGAGCTAAATGTATTCAGTTGATTATTTGGAATGTTAGAATATGTCCATGGGGATTAGCTAATTAGCTGAACAGTAAAGGGACTGTTTCTTTTCATCTTCAGGATCTTGGCTCCTACCACATACATATTCTTTGCCTCGGCAATTCCAGTGATTTCATTTGGGGAGCAGCTGGAGAGAAATACTGGTATGTTATTAATTATTATGTCCATGCAGACTTAGAGAAAAACAAGACACAATGGAAGAAAAAGATCTAAAGAAGCAATAGCAATTAGTTGAGATTTAAGTTTTAGTAATGTTCAACATATTTAATTTAGGTCTAATGTTTGCTCGGAGTTTTCTAGGCTCGTTAGAGATTAACTTTTACTGCTAGTTGTAGTTGTTGTAGACTTGCAGTTTAAAGTTTTAAGTCTTTTCATTGATCAACTTGAAAATTCTGACACAAATTTAACAAACTCCAGATGGAATTCTGACTGCGGTTCAAACATTAGCATCCACTGCAATTTGTGGAATTATACACTCCATCATCGGGGGTCAACCTCTGTTGATCTTAGGAGTTGCAGAACCAACTGTAATAATGTACACATTCATGTTCAACTTTGCTAAGCAGAGACCTGATTTGGGTCCTGGTCTCTTTCTTGCTTGGACTGGTTGGTGAGTATTAATTCTTTTGGCTATGTCATCTCTTTTTCGTCACATTTGAACAACATTAAGTCTAATTGTCGCGATTTTTCAGGGTTTGCGTCTGGACAGCAATTTTACTCTTCTTGTTGGCAATTTTGGGAGCTTGCTCCATCATTAACAGGTTTACCCGTTTGGCTGGGGAACTTTTTGGCATGCTTATTGCAATGCTCTTCATGCAGCAAGCTATTAAAGTAAGTAAAACATTGTACTAGTACTAATAACACCAGGAAGTGTTACTTCTATTGATCCTTCCTCTGGTTATCACTCAATCATATAAATTTATGTTTTGTTTTTACCTTTTTCATTTTAGGGCCTGGTAGAAGAGTTTCGTGTTCCGGAAAGAGATAATCCTCATCTAACCGAGTTCATGCCTTCATGGAGATTTGCTAATGGAATGTTCGCGCTGGTTCTCTCATTTGGCCTACTGCTAACTGCTTTGAGAAGCCGAAAAGCAAGATCATGGCGATATGGAACAGGTAAGCACAAGTTATGCGTTCACGTAACGATAACTGTTTATGGCCAAGGATTTTGTGTCATATTCACTAACCTCTGAAATCTTATCTTTAATGCAACTTTGGACTTGGATGAGTTACGAGTTTGCTTTCCTTTGACAGGTTGGCTTCGTAGTCTGATTGCAGACTACGGTGTGCCAATTATGGTTGTAGTCTGGACAGCAGTTTCCTATATACCATCTGAAAGTGTACCAAAAGGAATTCCAAGACGCCTTGTCAGCCCAAATCCATGGTCACCTGGTGCTTATCAGAATTGGACTGTTATCAAGGCATATGTTTCATCCTCACTGTTGTTAGTTCATCTCGAATTTTATGAATTATTGGACGACTAACTTTGTTATTCTGATCATATGCAGGACATGCTAAATGTTCCAGTTATCTACATACTTGGAGCTTTCGTTCCTGCAACTATGATTGCTGTGCTTTACTATTTTGACCACAGTGTAGCCTCCCAATTGGCTCAGCAGAAAGAGTTTAATCTTAGAAAGCCATCCTCTTTCCATTATGACTTGCTTCTTTTGGGGTTCTTGGTATGCGAATATTCATTTTGCTACACATAGCTTTGGTTTCCATATTTTGGTCCACCTTCCACATCTGCTTCGTTTAACTTGTTTTGTGATGTTTTGCTTTGGGGTTCTTCGTGGCAGACACTAATGTGCGGCCTGGTTGGTATCCCTCCATCAAATGGTGTGATCCCACAATCCCCAATGCATACAAAAAGTCTGGCTACTCTTAAACACCAGGTAAATTCCAGCTTTTAGCCAAACCACTTACACATTTGTTCTTTAAATTGTCGCAAAAACTAAGATATCCTTGTTATACAGCTGCTTCGTAACAAACTAGTCACCACAGCACGCAAAAGTATGCAGAAAAATTCAACCTTAGGACAACTATACGGGAATATGCAGGAAGCGTATCAACAGATGCAAACTCCTCTGATCTACCAGGAACCATCAGCTAGAGTATGTGACATGCGTCTTCACCGTTTATGGAGCTTAAAGTTCTCAAACTATGCCAATGACCATTACTATCTACATTTTACCCGAAAAAAAAGAAAAAAAAATCAACTTTAGCTCATTAACAACTTGATTTCCTTAATTTAGCAGGGCCTGAAGGAGTTAAAAGAATCTACAATTCAGTTAGCATCAAGCATGGGACACATTGATGCTCCAGTAGACGAAACAGTTTTCGACGTTGAGAAAGAAATTGATGATTTGTTGCCTGTTGAAGTGAAAGAACAGCGCGTCAGTAACTTGCTTCAAGCCACCATGGTTGGTGGATGTGTTGCTGCCATGCCAGTGCTCAGAATGATTCCAACCTCCGTGCTATGGGGCTATTTCGCATACATGGCCATTGAAAGTCTGCCAGGCAATCAATTTTGGGAGAGAATATTACTGCTATTCACTGCACCAAGCAGAAGATACAAGTAACTAACCTTTTCAAAATTGCCTTTAAATTTGGCTTTTCAAAGGAATTTTCCTTACCAAAATGATGAATCTTGCTTGCAGAGTTCTAGAGGACTATCATGCCACATTTGTAGAGACTGTTCCTTTCAAGAGCATAGTGGCATTCACAACGTTCCAAACACTCTACTTGCTTGCTTGCTTTGGCATTACATGGGTTCCAATCGCGGGACTCCTTTTCCCTCTCTTGATCATGCTTTTGGTTCCTGTTAGACAATACATATTGTCAAAGTTTTTCAAAGGGGTACATCTTCAAGATTTGGATGCAGCAGATTATGAGGAGTCACCCGCCGTTCCATTCCATCTTCCTATGGTAAATCCCTCTTTCAGTAATCTGATATTTGATTGTAATTAGATTAATTTGAAGACTTAAAAGACTAATATTAGAGCATGCAGGAGAGTGAATTTGGCTCAAGACCTTCCCATGCAGAAAGCGGGGAGATTTTAGATGAGATGATCACTAGAAGCAGGGGTGAGGTCAAGCGCATTAACAGTCCTAAGATCACAAGTTCAACAGCAACTCCAATAAGAGATACCAAGCTCCTTCAGAGCCCGCGCATATCAGAAAAAGCATACAGTCCACAGATTGGCAAACTGAGAGGCCAACAAAGTCCCCTCTCTGGCGGAAGAGGGCCGTTCAGTCCAAGGACCGGAGAACCAAAGCCATCCAATTTGGGTACAAGTCCTCGGATATCAACTCCTAACGACTAAGAAACGATTGACATCTTAAGACTAAGCTAGTTTAATATGCCTTAAGTTTTGGTATTTTCATTTGATTGTCTCCTTTTTTACTGCATTTTAAGTGATGCATTAATTGGGACTGTGCTTGAACATTAGCCGTGTATTCTTGTCTTATAGTGATAATAGTTTATAAGTGTTTTGTTCATATTTTCTTGTACTGCGGAGTTATGATTAATAATAGCAGTGAAATGTATTTATCCAAATTTTCTTGTACATCATTGCACAAACTTCTTTTTAACTTATCTTTGGAGAACTTATCTTAAAGTAAATATAACATTACATCCTTCTTGGTAAAAATTTTTGTAAAAATAACAACAACATTTAAAGCTGGGATTAACTGCATATAACTTATCGATCAACTAAATTTACATCCAGATTAATCGGGATAAAAAGAGAATCTATTGATGCAGGTGAAGCACTTCCACTGTTTTCTTAAATGCATATCATGAGCAGCCATTGTTTGTGAAAAACGAGCTGCATAATTGTTCAGAGTTGCGGAGCCATCTTTGTGCAAGAGATATCAATTGTCATTTCTTCGCTGGAAAATTACACTACGTAAATAGGTAAAAAGAGAAATTGTATATATACTATACGTTGAATCCCTACTTCTCGTATGTCTACTTCTTTGTATTTTGACTTCCCTAACTGAAAATCATGATTCCGCCATTACGTGTCCTAAATCCTCAATAGGCTAATTAGAAACCAGATTTGAGCACATGTGGAATTAATGACAAACATAATCAAGGATATAGGACTGTATTAAGGTGCTTGTATCTAGATTGATCATCATGGTGTGCCCAAGACACTATTTAAATAGTTGAAGGCGTGATTCATGACAAGAGGGGTGAGTTGAATGTAGCCCAAGCATATAGCTAAAGGAAATAAAGAGTTGATCTAATGAGATAAGTATAAGTAGTCATTATGAATGCAGGAAGAAAAGCAGAGGCCACAATTGAATATGAGAAAGCACATGATAAGTGAAGGGACAAGCAAAGGGGAAGTTTGTGGTTTTATGGCATTTGACTTTAAATAAGTGGGAAACTTTGCGTATCACGGTCTAATAATTTCAGGATCTGTGTTATGTTTTTGGCATATCTGAGGGAACAATAATATAGAAAAGTGAAGATTGAATAAGACCATTAATCTGATAAAGCACCAAATTAAAGAGTAAACTCAGGTGACAATTCATGGCCTTGATCATAACCATGAGAGTCCATATTGACAACGTGGTTTTGGGCCCCTACCTAGCTAGTTCTGTCCTGCAAAATTTACCATAGAAGGTAATGACACCCATTGATTATATTGATTAACTTATGAAAGCACTCAATAAGCACTACTGTCTACTCTACTACTAGTTGATCAGCTAGTTAGTAGTATTTGCATGCAACTGATCTAGTCGTAGCATATTATAGAAAAGAAAATTGAACTAAACACGTATAAAAATAATGATTTAGAGTTTGGAATTTGTTTGGTTAGCTGATTGAAAGTATATAGCATTATATGCGGTGAGATTCGAGCTTGGCAGGAGGTTTTGATATTTGACACGTGGAAGTATTGACTTAATCAGAAGCCTGGGATCGTGTCTCTCTGGTCATGGCACTATATGACATCTTAGAACCAATGCCACCAGTGTATCTTATTGATTGGTGGCATCGCTCTATAATAACAAGGATTATTCTATGAGCGGGTGACCAATGACACCACTTTCGCATGACCTCCTCCCCCGGTCTGTTCATTGCTCAGCCAGAGCACGCTGGCAACTGTTTGAGTTCTGACACCAATCAACCTCGAGCTCAGTCGTCAGATTTCAAACATGTGATTATATTTTAGTACTGTTGAGAGTAGCTTTTTCATACTAGAATTCTTAGTTATTTTGGCCCTTAAGTAAACCCTTGCATGGAACGGGAATGGATCTCATCTTAATTCACTTTGATAATATACAGACGATTCATGTTCTTATTCTAATTTTTACTCATATTAACAGTCTTTTTCTTCGTTTAGTTTATATTTTGTCATTTATTCTTGCTTTGTAAAACCAATAATAGTTCTCTCTGTATGAAGCATGAATCGTGATAATTCACAAATATTGCAAATAGGGAAGTGTCATTTCAACAATATAATATTATTGGCCCTCCAATGCATGTTATCTGGAAGTCGGGACCCAGATATAAAATATAAATAGACCATTTTCCTTCAAACAGAGAACCCTTTTTCTAGGTACTTCTTTTACGTAATTATTTTTATTTGTTTTGATTTGTGACCACACCTTAATTTCAACATTGACTTTTTTTGGACCACTTTGTAATAATCATGATGTTTCTTTGATTATAATTTATTTGCTCTTGAGTACTCCTGAAGAAATGGGCAAAAAAAGTCATTAAAAACATTCTTCAAGCGATCAGAAGACGACAAAATAAAAGAAAAGAAAAGATTAAAATAAAATCTCAAAAACGATTTGAACAAGCTAGCAGCTTCTTTTTTGGGAAAGGTATATACTATTGACACTCCTGATTTTCTAGGTGCGTCTATATTTATAATATTGAGACATTCCTATGTTGGTGAAGATTCTAGAAAACTGCACGAGACCTCTCATAGGAGTGATAGGACTAACAGTGATGTAGATATATTCACTAGGATCTGGAAGTAACTCACTATTGGTAAGAGAGAAAGAAATACTAAAAGCAATGGGAGTACGAACAGGTTTGCAGGTATGCATATGAAATTTAAGAAGCATATCAGAAATATACCTTTGCTGAGACAAGTGAAGTCCATGAGGTGAGTGAACAACTTGAACACCAAGAAAATAGTGAAGATCACCTAAGTCCATCATAGCAAACTAATGAGAAAGACGAGAAATAAAGTGATCAAAAAGATGTGCAGAACTATCAGTAAAATTGATATCATCAATATAAAGTAATAATATGAGCATACCAGATGATGACTTATGGATAAACATGGACGTATCTGATTTACTGCAAACAAAATCACGAGCAAGGAGAAATGTATTAAAGAGATGAAACCAAGCATGTGGTGCTTGATTCAAACCATAAAGAGCTTTAGATAGTTTACAGACATGATGAGGATAGTCCAGATGAGTTTCCCAAAGGTAGTTCCATGGAAACTTCTTCCATAAGGACACTATGTAAAAAAACATTTTTAACATCAAGCTGTCGAATAGGTCAAGAAAACGAAATTGCATTAGAAAGAACAATACGAACAGTAGTAGCACGAACTACAAGACTAAATATTTCGTGGTAATTAATATCTAGTTGCTGATGAAAACTTTGTGCTACGAATCGTGCTTTGTATCGCTCATTTGAACCATTTAAATTATATTTAATCCAATAAACCCATTTACGATCAATTAAGTTCATGTTAGATCGAAAAGGAACAAGAGTTCAAGTGTTATTTTTCAAAAGTACATTAAATTCATTAGCCATGGCTTGTTTCCACGTTGGACTTTTAACAGCTTGAGAAGAACAAGAAGGTTCAATTTCCTGAATCACAGTATCTAAAGAAACCAACTGCCTTGATTTTGAGATACCAGATTTAGACCGTGTTTGTATTGGATGAGCGGGAAGAGTAGAATCAAGTGAAGATGAAGTAGGTATAACGAAAGAGGGACCACTAAAGAGACACCCAGTAGAAGGACTAGATATAGACTCAGGTTTAATAGGGCTAGAGGTAGGGGAATTCAGAAGGAAAATTAGAAGAAAGATTAAAGGAAATACGGGACCTAGAATGCTGTAATGGAGATGATAAGGGTGATGTGACTATAAGGATGTCAGGAGAAGATGAGGATAAAGTAACATTGCTAGAGCAAAACAATACAGGATAAGGAAAAATTAACTCCTGGAAATAACATGGCGACTAACATAGAAACAAACTATTTTAGGATCAAAACAACGATAACTCTTATAGTTGGAAGCATACCCTAGGAAAACACATTGTACAAAATGTAGTGTAAGCTTGTGAGACACTCGAGGAGTCAAATTTGAAAAAGACTCACAACCAAAAACGCAAAGAAAATATAGTCTGGAGGCGTGTGAAAAAAAAATTCAAACGGAGAAATTCCTTTCAAAGCAAGGGTAGGTAGTCCATTAATTATAAAAAAAAAAGGGCATAAAAAGTAGCATCAACCCAAAATTGAGATAGTAAGGTAGCCTCTGTGAGGATGGTATGCACCATTTCAATAATGTGTCGATGTTTTCGTTCAGCAATCTCATTTTGTTGAGAGGTGTCTGGACATGATTTACGAAAATAAATACCCGAATAAGAAAAGTGTTGGACCATACTTCTATTATCAAATTCATCATCTCCATTACTTTGAAAAAATTCTAATTTTTGTATTAAAAGTGTTCTCCACAGGCTTCTAGAAAGTACAAAAATGTTTAAAAAATTCTGATTTACTTTTTATAGGATAAAACCATGTAAATCGAGAAAAATTACCAAAGATAACATAGTAACATAAACCTAAATTTGACAAATCAGGTGATTGTCAAACATCGGAATGAATAGTTTCTAAAGGAAAGGAAGTACAATGTTCAACAGAAGTAAAAGATAAGCATTTTGATTTTCCTAGTTGACAAGAAACACAACTATCACTAAAAGCATTAACTAAACTAATTTGATTATGCTTTCTAAGATTATCCAGAACACGAGCTCCATTGTGGCCCAAACGAAGATGCGCCAAACATCACCAGACTGACGCACGCCAATAAATGCTCGAGGATGAGTGGACATAAGTAAAGAGGATAACGGATAAACTTTACCTTTACTGGTGGCTTGATGAAGAGTTTACCTCAAAGTTTCGTCCTTCAAAGAAACAGAAGATGAGCCAAAGTTAACAATACAATCATTATCCTTACATAACATTTTAACAGAAATTAGGTTATGTCGAAGATGAAGAACATGGAACATAGAGTTCAAGTGTAGAGGATGAGATAAAGAAGGTATTTTAGAATATGTTACCAATGTTAAGCAATGTAACATTTCCTACCAAAACACGATCAAAACCAGAGTAAGGGGTTTTTCATATAAACTCACCTTCAGACGGAGTCATATGAGCAGACGAAATGAAATTAAAATATCAAGTAGCATCATTCGTTTCACCAACCGATATAGTAGCAAATACCTTGGAATGTCATTGCAAAAAATAAATGATTGAAACAATTGTGACATTGTATAGTAGTATGACCAGGAGATGCACAAATTTGATAAATAATAAAAGAGGGAAGAGAACCTAATATCTCATTAGATGGTGAAGATGTACTAATAAATTGGGAATTATAAGGGTTAGAGAAAGCACCACCAATACCTGACCAGGACTGACCAGTACTGTAACACCCCATACCTTTCAACACATATACGATTAAGTGAATTTGACAAAAATAAGTGAGTTGCTTGCTTGACTTTAATTAAGCTAGTAGGTGACAAGTAGGTGAATCACTTGCTTTGACTTATTGACCAACCTAAGAACCAAGTAGGTGCATCACCTACTAAGACTATTTTGATAAGTGTATGGGCCAAAGTACAACCATCACCTTCTATCACGCCTAAAAAACTAATGAGCCGGACATGCACCCGATGCCCTAACGAACTGAGAGAACAAACTTATTACCTATGCTTACCGTACATGTAACTGTGATAATCCTAAGACCGCGACAAGTATAAGAAAGATGCTCGAATAAAATATCAACATACGTAGGCTTATAAACTGTTTGAGAAAGACACATAACATATAGGTTCTTCAAAGAAATATGAATACCTAGACTTAATGGGGTCACCCTATTTCTATGTAGCCTCTTAATGCAAACTCTTTCATAATACTCAGATGGAGGCTACAAGTACTTCATTTTGTTTAATTCATCTTCCCACATGCTACATGTCTTATAGTTTCAGTTTCTTATATGCTACCTAGTTCACATGCCCATGTATTATAGATTGTACAACTTACTTGTATATCAATCTTACGTCCTAATAGCTAAAATATCTATGTGTAGTATACCTTGTACATATTTATTCATACGCTAGACACACTTTCTTGTAATTTATTATTCATATATAAGGTAATCTCTATGCCCTCTTGCTTATGTGTCATAGACTTTATGCGACTTATTTGTTCGTATATTATATGACCCTCCGTGCCTATAAAGTTAAGTATTAAATATGTTGGGATGAAGTTCGCCCATATTATAATGAAGTGAGGATTTGACAGAAAAGGTTGAGAATCTAGTAAGTGTTAGCATGACCCATACCCACAGAAAGATGGATAAACAAAATGAAGTACTTGTAGCCTCCATCTGAGTATTATGAAAGAGTTTGCATTAAGAGGCTACATAGAAATAGGGTGACCCCATTAAGTCTAGGTATTCATATTTCTTTGAAGAACCTATACGTTATGTGTCTTTCTCAAATAATTTATAAGCCTACGTATGTTGATATTTTATTCGAGCATCTTTCTTATACTTGTCGAGGTCTTAGGATTATCACAGTTACATATACGGTAAGCATAGGTAATAAGTTTGTTCTCTCAGTTCGTTAGGGCGTCGGGTGCATGTATGTCTCATTAGTTTTTAAGGCATGATAAGTACAACCATTACGTGTAGTATTATTCTAATTAGTACATTGACCATGATCATATCCATGACCTTGTTCACCACGACCTTTAACAAATATTACTTGTATAACTCAAAAATCTCCTAAGTGAGTAGTCTTATCTGGTCTTTTCAATATCAGTGTCTCCTCGTGCCCCTCAAAAGTCAAAAGTTATTAATGAATATTTAAAACTCATATCTAGAAGAATACTCACTCTCTCCTCCAACCATAACATAAGACAAACTCAAGACTCAACTCAACTCATCCACTCTTTTTTTTATCTCTTTCTTTCATTTTTGCCTCTTTTTTCTCTCTTCTTTCAGATGAGGATCCTTTCGGATCTCAACCGATCAATATCTTTTCTAGAGTGAACTGGATGTTCTGATCTCTTTGCTTTTATCACATTGCAGGTATGGTTCACTGTTGCTCTTTCCATCTCGTCTTCTTCTTTGTATGTCATTTAAATTAGATATTTATATTTGTTGCTATTGATGATTTCCCTATTTACCAATTTCCTATTTATTGAGAAAATTGAAGGAAAGATGACTTTTAAGTCTTGAATGAACGAGCCATTATTTTTATATCTGTTGCAAAATGCCTCATCGGTTGAACAGATGGGTAACCTGTTGCATTAGATTGGTCATCTGTTGATTCACTCAATTTTGTATTACCCTTTTGTACAGATGGAGCAACTATTTGAAGAAATCAAACCAGTAGCAAGGCTGGTTTGATTTATTCCAACAGATGACCCATCTGTTGCAACATATCATCCATCTGTTGTAATAGATGCCTCATCGGTTGAGCAGATGGACAATCTGTTATATCAGATTAGTCATCTGTTGATTCACTCAATTTTGTGTTACCCTTTTGTAATATTCTTTTTCTTCTTCTCTTGTTTGACATCAAATTTATTTCTCTTGTTTGTAGATAAAAGGAAGTGAAACTGAATCCATTTTGCTCGATCAATATTAAAGGCTAGAGTAAAGATAGGTTTGAAGGAATAAGATGCTTGCAGATGCAACCACTTCATATGTGGGAGGTATGTATTACTGATCAACCTATCGTGAAAACACACATCTAGTACAATGATTTTGTGAATGTTTGTTCTTTACCTATTACGCGTTAATTCTTCAAACAAGATATGGCATTTTATAGTTAAGATTATTAGGTTTGAACTGGTACGGCTGAGGGACCAAGTAGGTGGTGTTGATACCCTGTTATAATGACAGTTTATGCTCATATTTTTATGTCAAGTTTGGGGAAGGGTTCAAGTTTTTGGTGGCAGTGTAAATATACAATAGTGATTGAACCGATTTTAATGGCTCAATGGAGTTCTTGAAAGGCCTCCGAAGCCTCGCACTGTAGCAAACATCGATGGAACTAATAGAAATTCCCTTGGTCTAAATTTATATGAATGGGTTGCTGGAGGAGACTATTATACAACAGTAGGTGCTTAGGAGAATATATGTGCGAGAAGGAGGGGGTTGAGAAGGTCATATATCAACTAAGACCTTGTTTAAGAGGAAACACAAGGTAGGAAGGAAAGTGTAGAGAAATTGGCTGATGAAATTGATATAAAAAATGAAAAAACTGGATGAGTTGCGAATGTGAAAGCGTATCCAAAAATGAAAATCCATCAGTCGTTGAAGTAAAAGAAGAATGGTCAAGAAGACTGTAGCTGGTCACTTTGCTAGAGACTGCAACTAGCGAGTGTGACACTAATGAAGACTCTCACAAAGTGCATGACCAGAACTCTAAGGAAGAAGTTTCGCGAGCACAGGAAAGTGATATGATTGTCGGTCAGAATTGAAATCTGAACCAACTACTCCTAAATTAAACATACGGGATCAAGCCAAGGTGACAGTTTCTCAAGTTAAACTTGCATCCCATGCCTCCTATTTATGGATCTGTTCATGTCAAAGGCAGTGAAAATAACAAGGCATGGGATTTCTACCCAACTTTAGACCTTTTTGTTTCTACTGCCATCGAACTGATCATAGCCACAAACAGAAGGCATGGCATGCAAGTTTAACTTGAGAAATTGCCACCTTGGCTTGATCCCGTATTTTTAATTTAGGAGTAGTTGGTTCAGGTTTCAATTTTGACCGACAATCGTATTAATTTCCTGTGCTCGCGAAAATTTTTCCTTAGAGTTCTAGTCCTGCACTTTGTGAGAGTCTTCATTGAGGCCATGCTCGCTAGTTGCATTCTCTAGCAAAGTGTCCAGCTCCAGTTCTGTTGACCATTCTTATTTTTTTTCAACGACTGACGAATTTTTATATTTGGATACACTTCTACATTTGAAGCTCATCCAGTTTTTCCGTTTCTCATGTCAATTTTATTTGCCAGATTCGCTAGAATTTCCTTGCTTGCTCCCCTGTGTTTTCTCTTAAACAAAGCCTGAGATGATATATGGCTTTCTCCACCTCCCCCTTCCCGCACAGGTATTCTCCCAAGCACTTTCTGTTGTATAAAAGTCTCCTCCAGTAATCCATCCATATAAATTTGGAATAAGGGAATTTCTATTGGTTTCATCGTTGTTTGCTGCAGTGCGAGGCTTCGGAGGCCTTTCAAGAAGTCCATTGCGCCATTAAAATCGGTCCAATCACTATTGGATATTTACACTGTCACCAAAAACTTGAACCCTTCCCCAAGGTAGCAGAATTTCTCCTATAAAAAAGGGTCACGACCCTTTCGTTGTGATAGTTGGTCTGAATGCTCTCTCCAAGATGCCTAATGCAACAATCAAAGTAAGCTGAAGTGAAGAAATGTGAACCCATCTTTTGAATACTTAGATGCCTATCCGATACAAAACACAACTCTTCGGTAGCTTCGACGCAGCTTCGCAGTTGTTCCAAAAAATCCATAAGAGGCATCACATTCCTTGTTCGCTACACAAAAAGCGACAGAAAAGATGTGATTCTCCGCATCCTGCGCCACCGCCGCTAGTAGAACTCCATTATATCTTCTCCTCAAGAAGGTACCGTCGACAGCTATGCCTTTTCTCAAATGTCGAAAACCTTGAATCCAAGCACCATAGGATATAAAAAAGTACTTGAACCTTCCGTTTTCATCAAGATGCAATGTCGTCTTACTTCCGGGATTTGTGTCACAAATCATGTAATGGTAGGCATCCAGGATTGCATACCCATGCTCGAGTGTCCCTCTAACCAAGTCCTTGGTAATCCCCATGGTCGTATATATCTTTCAATAACTGACCAGGACACCCAATTCCGTAAGGACTTGATTGGCCATAACCGTTGTTGAAGGGTCTTTGCCATCGGGGAAACTACTCCTGAAATATTCACCAAGGATCTTTGTCGTGGCATAAGGATTTTGGCCCGAGATGTGCTCTGAACCACATGTGTGATGCTTTTCATGTTTATGAATGACGAATCTGTCAGAACTGATGTACTTCACCGTTCTCAACCACCACTTGCAGTTCAAATTAGCACATTTGAAGCAAAAGATATTGCTCGAAATAATCACTTTTTTTATTCTGAAATCTTTCTTCAAGCAAGAAATAAACAAAGTGGTAGATAGTTCATTCTTATCCTTGAATGACATTCCAATAAAAAAGCCGATCCCGTCGTCTTGAAGATTTTCAGATTGTGTTGATTGAGAAGAACTGCACATCATATTGGTCGCATCAACGGGCGTAGGTGTTTGATAATCATCTGGACTATTCATGTCTAGAACATCCAACCTATCATCAAAGATGTTTTGTTGTTGTTCTCCTTCTACGTTCTGGTTCTCATTCTCTCTCGTCTTTTCAACCACGTATACCCTTAACACCGGTCTGGATGAATTACTAAGATAAGCACGCAACCGAACCTGATCGGTTATCTTAAAAGGCAGTACCCTCTGATTTTCAAAGGAGCTCTGCATGTAGTTGATAACGAGTTCTTCCGATTGACAATTCAGTCCACAATAACTGATGATTAAGTTCACAAAATCATTATACAAAACATCACTTTGGACTGTCATAGCTATCGCCTCTAGCATTTCACCCCCGTTCCAACGCCATACATATCGATTGCTCTTCTCGATCCATTGACCATGACAATCCACCCCTATTATTATTGATCCCTCTATTAGTGGTACCTAAATAAAGTCATTTGTTAAAAAAAGTTAATAGTTACTTCATAGTGTCATAAATTAATCCCAACATATGTGTAATCAGTCGCAACATATTACTTACTTGTTGAGATTCATGTTACGCTTCTGAAGCTGATTTCAACAGACGAGTATCTGTTGTAATAGGTGAATCATATGTTGCAACAGACTATATATCTGTTGGGATTGTTGTTACAGTACTGAGGCACCTTTGAAGCTGATTCCAACAGATAAGTGACATATTCCAACAGATAATTAACCTGTTGCGACAGATGACTTACCTGTTGCAACAGACTACGATTTGTTGAAATCGAGGTCAGGTTCTATCGCAATAGGTTACTAATATGTTGCAACAGATATTTATCGTCTATTGGAATCGAGTTCGGGTTCTGTTGCAACAGGTTAATAATCTGTTGCAACAGATATTTACTCTGTTCCAACAGACAACACGTCTGTTGGAATCGAGTTCAAGTTCTGTTGCAATAGGTTAATAATCTGTTGCAACAGATATTTATCACATTGTACCAGATAACTAATCTCACTACAAGAAAGTATAGAATTCACAACAATGTTTTAGCAACGATAATGAAATTGTTGCTAAATATCAACAAATGACAACAACTTTATTTAGTTGTTGCGATATCATAAAACTTTTACCCACTAGTTTATTCTTGTTGGTAAACATTTAAATTTTGTTGTCATATCCTGTCGTTAATATAATAAATTTTAAATATATATAAACTTGCAAAAACCGTAATAGTGTTGGCTAAATGTAATAAATTACAACAACAAATTAAATTATTGCTAAATCATAATACTTTTAATCAGAATTTTTTTCTTGTTACTAACTAATTTAATTTTTTATGGGCATATTTTAGGATTAAAAAATTGGCAACAATAAATTTTTATTATTGCTAATAGACTTAATTTTCTCAACAATTTATGTGGGTTGTGGCCTAAAGTTTTGTTTTTTTAAAAAATAATTTTTCGCTAAAACCAAACGCGCCAAAGCATCTCTATTTTCAATTATTTTCCCCAAATGTTAGCGCCCTTTTAATTTCAATTACATCTAGGTTAGGTTTTCTGTTTTTTCATTATTCCGCTGAACTGAACTCTTTCTTTTAGGGTATTCATTACTTTGGCTACATCTGTTGTGTTCTGCCTAAAATCCGGTAAGTTCTTGCTTCTAATTTCATTTCTACATAGAGTCTAGTGTTTTCTCTGCTATATTTATTTACTTCATTTAATACAAGCGCTAAACTTCTGGAAATAAAAGATGGCATGATTTTTTTTGGGGTGTTATGGGTATTTGAATATGGTTTCGGCAACAATAATTTTAAGAATTTCGTATGATTTTTATTTCACCTAGAAGGTCCCTTGATATGACAAATATAGTGGCAGAACTCAAACCCTAGGGACTAGAAGACGTATGTATTTGATTTGGATGTTAGTAACATGTGTATTTGATACTTTGTAATGTTGATTTGTTATTCTTTGTGGTGTGAATTAGTTTTGTATCAGTTCAGGTTAAAAATGCTTGCGTTGAAGTTTTGTGTTGAAATAATTAGGTGATGGGCTTATTAAACAATTGGGTTACTTGACTTCTTAAGGATATTAGATTTTTTTTGGAGGGGTGGTTCTTAGTTAAGTATCCTTATATGTCATGGTTTTTACCCGAATTAACAACAACAGTATAAACAGTGTATTACCCGAATTAGAGAATATGAAATTAGATATTTTCATAGGGGTGGTTCTTAGCTATGTATTCCTTTCTGTTCTGGTGTTTACTGAAACAACAACAACCAACATACCCGTTAAGTGTACATATGAGATACAAAGGTTGTTTTCAATAGACCCCGGCTCTGGTGTTAACTAGAATTAGAGAAATTTGATGAAAGCTACTCCGTGTCTGAAACAGAGAGTCCAAAGTTGATATAAAGTTCTTTGCAGTTCGTGCACCAATCAACATATGAAATGAAATTTCTTGTACAGCTCCAATATGGAATTATTAGCTTGATGGTTTCTGTAAGTTAAGTGTAACGGTTCAAAAGATTAGACCAATAATATTAGAGGAAGCCAAAGTTGAAAAAAACATGTGCTGTTTAATTTGATTGAAAGTAAACCAATGACTAACATATATATATATGATCTTATTTGAAGCATTTTGTAGTCATATTCCTTGGGGACATTTCTACTAGTATTTTTTACTATATTTTATTTTCCTACTTGTTTAATATGATTTAGTTAAGCAGAGGGTATATCGAAAACAATCTCTCTACTCTTATACGGTAGGGTTAAAGTTGCGTACACTTTAACTAGTCTTTCTTGTTCCCATTTGTTGTTGACATCAATCCTGAAGTTCTTACTTGAAATCATAAAAAGAAAATGTTGAAACTGGGAACTAACTGATTTTCTTTTTGGTGTTGTGTTCTTTATTTTAGATCAAGCTCCTTGTCTTCTATATTATAGTTTTCATATTTTTGTTGTTTCAATATCATATTTCATTCTTTAATTTCAGAACATTTTCTTCTGATTAAGTTATGACGGTAAATTACTTATATGCTAATTTCATATTGCTATATGAATTTGGGAACAGATTTGGGAATCTTGAGGTTGGCATCAATTTGTGTGAAAAGACCAGTTAAAGCAAGGCTCGTTCCTTTTTGTTTTAAATAGATCCTGAGTTGTTCTTGTTTTCTGATGCTATTATTCGTCCCTTACCAGTTATTCTCTGATTCTCTTATATATATATTTTTAATTGTGATTTCATAGTTCTTGACTTTATAGGTCTATGATTGTGGTTAAAACTTAATGAGATTTTCCTTGGTAGTATGTTTTCAATCTCTATGAGATTTCTAGTGACGTTGGTAAACAGTTTGGTGCAGAGTCGTATTCGAAGACTACTTAGCTTTTGCTTGACGATAGAAATCGTTTTACATCATTCAATGGTGCTCAATTTTTTCTTTTTAAATCGGTATATACTCATCAATTTTATTGCTTATTTTTATCAAAATGTAATTATATTTATCTTCTTTTTGGAAGTTGATTTTTTGGGGGCTACTATTACATTAGAATTCATGGTCATACTGATACATATATGAGATTTTTTTGTTACATGCTCTTAAGTAAACCCATACTTTTTAGGAGTATTTAATTTTTGAAAATGGGTAAATTATCAGTATTGACGTTTGTAAATGTATATGATTTATTAATTTATATATTATAACTGAGATGTTTTCTAAGAATATGAATTGTGTGTGTTAAATACGTGTCATATAAGCTTAATGCAATATTTGTTGGCAAAAGGTAATTCTAGGCACAACAAAAATTGTTAGTAAAAGCCTTTAAAATAGAACCCTAATTAAATTTTCTGCAACAATTAATGTTGTTGGAAAAAAATAATTTTGCAACAATAATTTTTGTTGGTAAATGTTTCATAAGCCACAACTTCATGGCCCTCTACCAACAAAATCATATTTACGGCAACTATTCTTTTGTTGCCTTAAGTTGACTTTTAGCATCAAATATTTTTTATTGTTGCAAAAACTTTTCGCATCGGCTGTTATTGCAACGACATGCAATAACTTTTTTTGCCGTTGCCAAAATTACTTTTCGCAACAACAATCAATATATGGCAACAAAATTTTTTGTTGGGAAATGTTTTCTTTCTTGTAATGTTTGTTTAAACAGATAAATCATCTGCTGCAACAGATGACCCATCAGTTCGATTCATGTTACGGCCTATAGAACCATAAACATGAATTCAATATATCAGTCTTCCATTGAAATAGATGTCTCATCTCTATCGCAACAAATGATTTATTTGTTTAAACAAATGAATCTTATGTTGGATTCATGATTGGATTCTATCCATTGTTGGAAAACAGTATAATAGCAGTTACCCAAATGAAAAATTCAACTAAAAATCATAATTTGACTTACCAAAGTCTCCTATAAAGTAACGTCAAAGTGAAAAGTGATGTACGAAATAAAATTTGACCTAAGAAATTGGTCAAATAGCAACGGTAGCAGTAAAAACAACAACAACGACAATGATCAACAAGAAGAAGATGAAGATGATAATGAAGTAGAAGATGATGATAATGAAGCAGAAGATGATGAATAAAATAACAACAACAATGAACAATAAAAATCGCTAAGAAAGAGAAAACAACAATGGATGAGAACAGAGAAAAAAATGTTTTTTTTTCCTCCTTTTCCATTATATTAGGTAAACATTTGGATCAAAATGTAAATTTAAAAACTTGTGGATTATTCTCAAACTTACCAAACTTTCTTAATCCATAATAAAGTAATTGTCACATCCACTCAATTATTAAGACTTGTGTCACCTACATCTCGTTTTAAAACTCTTTTGTCACCTACAACCCAAACCCCGTGTTTCTTTCTATTACTATTTTAGTAATTACTGTTTCTATTATTATCTTAATCAATCTATTCTTATTTAACTTTTATCAATCTATTCTTATTAACTTTTTATCATCTAGTGATCCTTTCATGACATTATGAACATGAAATTAACGTTTTACATATCATATCATATTTATTTTTATTATTAGGGAATAATACATTATTGACTCCATTATCAACAAAATTAATTTCTCACCAATTCATTATGGAAATGTAGAACAAAGAAATCTTTAGTTTTTGTAGCAGTACTACTAGAATCATTTTAAAAATTGAGTTCCTGAAAGTGAAAGAGAAAAAGGTCAAAACACTTGCAAAATTGTTTTCTTGAAAAAGACTGGTAGTACTACATCACTAGAACATAAAATGAAGAAGGAAAATTGGAAGTCAATGACGTGAAAATGAAGCTAGTAGCTTGGTAAATGGTAATGTTTTTTTTTGTTTCTAGTCAATAAAATTTGTAGTAGAGATCATGAAGAGTGAAGGTCAAAATTATATTAAATGACCAAGATAGGTTTTTTTTTTTTTTACCTTCTTTCTTTTGTGGAGTTAATTTGGAATAATAAGGGGTCATGAAGAAGATAAGAAAGACAAAAAACAAAGGTAAGGGAAGAAGAGAGACAAAGGGGAAAGAGTGTTTTTCCGGTGGGTTTTACTAGTGAAACAATTCTTAACATGAGCTTATATAGAAAGGAAATGGGAGATGGGAGGAAAAACAAAAAAGGACAAAACCCATTTTATTTGTTTAATGAATTTAATTTTTATATTCTGATCTCCAAAAAAATATTTACACATGTCTATGATAAATATTACTAATTGAGAAATTGGTAGAAAATAGTTAATAACTCGTTATAATTAAATAAATTATAGTATTATATATAATGACATGGGATAATGTATCATTTACGATACATGGAAAACATGAGGGACACAAATAATAGAGATTAAAAAGTAACGAATTTATTTTTGATGGGAAAAGGTGAATAAGACAACTTATGATACCCTTTGACTATATTTTTCAGAAATCAAAAGATGTAAATACTAGAATATTCGTTGCAAACATTTTTTAATTTGGATTTTCTGCCCAAAAAGGACTTAAAAACTATTCTTCATTATCCCTTATTTATTAAAATTCCACAAATCTATTAAAGGGTCTTTTGTTATGAAATATAAGCAAATTAAAGAAGAAGAATATAGAGAGAAGAGAGAGTAATTCTTTATTTCTCATTAAAGATGAAAGATCATAAGATTAAGGATACAATGAACAAAAATTCTTTATTTATAGGGTAAACTACTCCTAGTTTTTGACTAAAAGACAGATACTTCAAATCCTGATAGATATAACTAGATCTTGATAGATCTTATCCATATTTTTTTTATAGACTATAATATAAATACATTCATAACACTCCCCTTGAATGTCTAATTGATAGATATTGTGTCTCGTTAAAACCTTACAAGAAAAAATCAGTGGTAAAAAAAATCTAGAGAAGGAAAAAGAGTACACATCTCTAACAATCCGCATTTCAGCTGCCTCATTAAAAACCTTACAAGGAAAACTCAGTGGAAAAAACCTTGAAGGGAAAAAGAGTACAACTCATATTTGCTCCCCTGATGAGAACATTAATGAACTTTTGTATCTCGATCTTGTGCACTATCTTCTTGAAAGTTGCAGTTGGGAGAGATTTGGTGAATAAATCAAGTCACACTGTCACTCGAACGAATCTGTTGCACATTAATTTCACCATTCTTTTGGAGCTCATGTATATAGAAAAGCTTTGATGAAGTGTGCTTCATTCTTTCTCCTTTTATGAATCCTCCATTAAGATGTGTTATGCATGTTGCATTATCTTCATAAAAATCATGGGTACTTTTTCACATTTCAAATCTCATTTTTCTCAAATAATATGTATCATGGACCTCAAACACACACATTCTCGGCTTGTTTCATAGATAACTATTATCTCAGCATGGTTCGATAAAGTGCTAGATAGACTGTTTTATATATCGCCAACATATGACAGTATCCTACATATGAACACATATCCTGTTTGAGACCGAGCTTTATGTGGGTCAGATAAGTACCCAGCATCAGCATTTCAACAAGATCGAGGCTGCAAGCTTTAGAATAAAATAAACTCATGTATTTTATCCCATTTTAATGTCTCATAGTAGGAGCAGAAATATGCCTTTCTTAATAAATTGTCTCAAAAGGCTATATCATGCCTTGTAGTATTTGCAAGATACATTACTGTTGTGCTTATCAAAATGCATTCTTTCATGTCACTTGATAAATGTTTCTATGTCAGCATGCTTAAATAAACGTAGAATTCAGATCCTCATGATCTTTCACAATATTATGTCAATATTGTATCAAAGATATCGTCGATGATTTCTCATTTTGTATCGGTTCGCAATGTAACATAACATTTTGAGATCTCATCACTTCATTATTTTCAGGTACCTGAACCTCTCATAAGGTTTCGTGAAGTGTTATGTCGTAGGCTTTTCAAGAGCATATTGCCTTCTTATTATAATTATTTGCTCCTCATCCTTTTCAAGGACTATTTTATTTAGAACTGATTGGTCTACCATGCTTCACGCATGTATAGACCTTGTCCTTCAGGGACATAAAATAGGAGCACTTACAACTTAAATATGAGATGCGTTCGGCATTTAACTTGAATTATCTTTTGAAGTGATAATTTCTAACATATTTCATAGCTGCTTATAATCTCCCCCTTATGTCAGGAAAACTAACATACATCCTCCACCTTCTTTGAGGAATCCATCTTTGTGTATCATGGTATATTCATTAATCGTATACCACACATCAAAACTATTTGATGGAATAGATGGTTCCTGACCTTGAACCAATTGAGAGGGAAAAAATAATCATAATTTATTGATCTAATGCATACAAGTATTATTCTATGCAACATATCATATTGCAGACCAACACATGAAGTTTTGTTCTCATTAGCAATTGTTTAGATATTTATCGAAGGCATTCAATGACATACCATCATCATCAAGATGAATTGTCTTGATTATACAGTCTGAAAGTTATGCTCTTAACTCAATTTTATTAAGCAAATAACTTTATGAATGCCAAATACAGGTTGAAAATGAATGTTCATATGATCATCTTATTGATGCATCTTTTCAATATATCATATGATGGGTGAACGATATAGTCACCTTTTATACTTTTCAGATTTTGAGGGATCCAATTTCAATATTAGTTGGTCCAACCAACTTAATTATCATGAGAACAAGCAACATAAACAATCCTTAAAGAATCTTCTAGTCCTTCAATATATGTCTAATACTCAATATGCACATGTTCGAGACTTCACAATTGTTCATATCAACTTATGAACTCATTTATAGTAGTAAACACAAGTTTACCATGGCATGCATTTTTTTCTTTAGTAAATTTCAGATTTACTATTACATGAATAAATTTCAGATTTACTACTTTGGAAGTAGATTCTAAAATAACTCTTTTTAGTTATTCTGCCTCTTTTGGAGGTGAGTTGTGCTACCATCACAATCAAGTGCACTTTTGCATTAATAAGCTTTTTATTCCCTTAGAATTGAATATAATCGTGTCTTAAACCTATCAGATTCTGATAGCTTATAACCTCTTTCATGATATTTCCACTTCAGGAGCATATCGAGGTATACATATCTTTCAAAGTATATCATATATTGCTACCACATTCACTTCAAGAACGGATCAAATTGTATCTTTCAAACTTATCATATATTGCTACCACATTCACTTCATGGAATGGAGCATATTCGATGGACAAATTTCATGACATTTTATCAAATACACATTATTTTGCCTTAACCATTATAATATCATCAATATTTTACATTGAGATTCAAATTCAACGTCTTATCCTTATAAAGGCGTCTTAGGCATAAATCGATCAGACTTGAACCCAATATTTTATTTTATGATGCATGCATTCATATCATGCTTTTGGGAGGATGACCATCTTCAAGTGATCAAACCTATCTTTTAGGCTATTCCACAAGACAAGTGGATCCTTAGTAGTAAGGTATTTAATTTTCAGAATTTCGTCAAGATAATGACGCAAGAAAATCATATCCTTAGCATGATTTTTATTAGATGATATATTTTCTTTCTTTATGATGTCTCTAAGATTCATAACATCTAAGTGTATTTCAGCATCCAACACCTATGAAAGGTAGTTCTTGCTCGAGACAACGAACCCATATTTTGTATGATTATTAGCAATATGAAAAGAAAGAAAATAATACCTTAGCCTTCAAATTTTGAGACGGTAGAGTCTCGTGCTGATAACGTGTTATGAAATATAAAACAAAGAAGAAGAATAGAGAGAAGAGAGAGTAATTCTTTATTTCTCTTTAAAGATGAGAGATCATAAGATTAAGGATACAATAAACGAAATTCCTCTACTTATAGGAAAAAATACTCCTAGTTTCTAAATAAAAGACATACACTTCAAATCCTGATAGGTATCAATTAGATATTGATAGATCTTATCCATATTCTTGATAGACATTCACTATAATGTAAATACATTCATAATATCTTTAAATTTTTGGTCTTCACTTTTTGTCCAATGTACTGCTAATATAATATGATTCCACCCTCTTCTGTTTTTTTCTTTTTTTTTTTGTAATTATTTACCCGATGAATTATTCAACCCAAAAAAACAAAAGATATCCCACATTGTTTCTGTAATTTTATTTTTCTCAGTTCTTTATAAACTGGTACCATTACTGTTGTTGGCAGATGAGATTTACTAATTGAAAATTTCAAATTTCATGAAATTTAACCGTTTGGTCATGAAAATATAATTTTTCAGAGTTGAAATTGTGTTTGGTCATGAATATAAATTAAAGTTATTTTTAAAATTTCGTTAAGAAGTACAGTAAAAAAAGTGAAAACAAGTTTTTTTTCTTTTCACTTTTTCAATATTTAAAATTTTTATGACCAAACATGATTATTTTTACTTTTTTCATTGAAGTAAAATAATTTTTCAGAAAAAGTAAAAAAATATTAATGACCAAACGACTACTAAATGTAAAAATAGATGACTATTTCTGATATTTCAACACTGACACGAAAAAATGATTTGTTCAACATTCCACAAATATATAGTGTGGTTTGAACTAGTTGGGTTGGGTAGGTGGGTGGTGGTGGTGGTTCACTATTCTAGAGTAGAAAAAGAGGATGGGATAATTATTATTTGTACAGTAAGGGGTCGTTTGGTTTGAAAATAAGTTATACTGAAATTAGTTATGCTGGGATAAGTTATGCTGAGATTCGTTGTCTGGATAAGTTATCCTAGTATTATTTTTTAGTGGTTGTTTGGTTTGTGAACTAAAAATAATATGTAGTGCATTATTTGTAAAAATATATTGCTTGTTTACTAAAATACCCTTCACAATATTTAGCTTAATTATTTTCCTTCATATTAAATCATACAAAAGAAATTAAAAAGTTACTAATTTTTAGCTCATTTTAAAAAAAAATCATCATAAAAAAATGTGAAAAAGAATTACTCTCATTTTTTATTATTTAGTATCATTAATATTTGAAGAGTCAAATTGAATTTTTTTTAAATATAAATTTTTAAATATTTTTGCTAAATATAAAAATATTTTTTATTTAATAATTAAGCATGTATTAAGTTAGACAGGGAATGTCAACATACTTTAATAACTTGTCCATGATAAATTTGTTAGGAAAAAAAAAATTATGTCCATGATAAATTTGTTAGGAAAAATGAAAATCTAAAGTACGGTTAATAAATATTTCTACAAAATAGAAAGACAATAAGTCTTTGCATCAATTTTGAACTTGATTGTATAAATAGTTTTTATGGTGTCACTATCATTTTTCCATTGCTCATCACCTTTTTAGCATTTAATAAGCTCATATAACTGTTCAAATTTATCAAAATGAATAAAAAATTATAGAGTAATTAAAATTTAAATTAGGGATAAAATCATAAAAAAAAATTGATGTGAGGACTACTAAAATCTCACATTCTCTCTTATATATCGTAGTAAAGTAAATATATATATAATCTATATCTATAATATATTAAAAGTGTGAAGACCCTTAGAAAAATGATTTGAACTTTTTGCCCTTCATTAAAAGTCTTCGCAATAGAAAAAATCGTCTTTTCACCCTTTTTCCCAATTTATAATTTATAATTTAATTATCTTTATAAAATTAACTCCTAAAATATATGAGATCAGGACTTTAATATGTGGTAAGATATTTTTCTAAATTAGGAGTACTGAATTTTTTTATTTTTTATTTGGTAGCATTGATAAATACCTTAATTAACATTGTAAATAAAGTTTGTTTTATATGAAAAACGTCATTTACTATTTTTCTTAAATATTTTTCATTTAATTATTTAACTAATTCTTTATTTGATAGCATAATAATTATCATAATTAGAGTTGTAAATAAATACAAACTTGGTATGATATTTCATGTCAAAGCACACCAGCATTACTTAAACCCTCTTCCATATCACAAAAACGAGATAGGTTAATTAAGGATCGCATAATTGGCAGAGCAAATAAATAATGAAAACTTTGCTTTTGCTAAAGTTCACAAATTTTGTTATGCCTGCTTCAAAGTCTAGATAATCTAGGTGGGGGTTTGATACGAGTACAACCACGAAGGTGGACATATGTGAAATGTATTAAACTCGAGACTTGGAGTGTTCAAATAAAGTGCAAAGGAGGTCCTAAATAGGCTCCAAAACAGTCCACATTCTACACTCCAAGGGAGCCTAAAGTGAAGCATTTGACTAAGGGGTCTTTTGGATATTTCACACTATTTTTGTAACCTACTATAAATAGAATATGTTAGGTAATTTACTACTTAGTTTTTGAATATTGAAAGTTGTAACATTGAAACACCCTCTCTTAAGAGAATGGCCTCTTGGCCGAAACATAGTAACTATGGAAATCAACTTGATGTGGAATCACTCGTGTTGGATTTAAGCTTGGAAATATTGGATGATTGGGAGATCGAGGTCTCTCTTATTTCAACGTAAGAGATAGGTGAATCATTGTGTGTGGTGTTAAGGGTCAAAGAGTGGAATAGACTCTTGGGTTCTTAAGATTACATCTTTATGTAGTCTATCTATCTATCCCTTTGTTTCTTGTAGCTGTGTGTTTGTTGTTCTTAATAATATTGTTAGTGTTCTTCGTGTTATTCATTCTCATGTTGTTAATTTAGTTTGTTGTCCGCTAAAAATAGATGTTAATCACCTCATTACATTGTGTTCTTATTGTAGATCTTGAATCCGAGAGGGGTCACTCAAAGGGTCCTCAGTTCTCTCGAACTTGTAGACTATTTTTTCTATGTGTTTTGTGTGTTATTGGTCGATATTGTATCACTTGGTATCAAAGACATCTATGATTTTGTTCTAACTAGATCAATCTTGGGCTTGAGAGTTGAAAAATAAAAAAAAAGGTTGAAAACTGAAAATTCCAAAAAAGAGAGCAATCTGTCCATTTTGTGTTCTTGGACAAAAATTGAGTTTTTGTTGTGTCTTGACCGAGATTTTTACTTGTCTTTGTTGTCTCTAATTGTTAGTTTTGTTCCTCACTAACACATTAAGTCTATATCTTAATTTGAGTTTGTGTTTTGATGTTGTTGTTGTGAACATAAGCTTGGCCCATTGTTGTTGAACGTTGTTATGGTGGAATTTTTTGGCCGTGTGGTTTCTCCTTGATGTTCTAAGCTTGACCACGTGATATTGTTGTTAATTGGTGGCTTGAGAACCATTTTGTTGAAGTTGTAGTTGTCTTGACCAAGTATTGGAGATATTGTTATTGTGGAATTTAGGAGTGGCCATGTGAAAATTGTTGGTGTTATTGAAGATTATTGTTGTAGTTCTTGGTGTTGTTGTTGTTGTTCTTGATGTTCATCACCCCTTTCATATATTGTTGAAGATAAAGTGAATGCTAAATCCAAAAAGTTGAAGAAAAGGGTGTATTATTTATTAGTCTTGAAAGACACTACAACCAACAAAGACCTATCAATCAAGTCTCAACTACTTTCCAACACTTTTTCATGATTTAAGGATCCATGTTTTAAGGAGAAGTACAAGAAAGTCAAGTCTTGAAATGTTAAAATTGAAAAGGGCTCCAAGACTTGTTTGAATTTTTCTTCTTAAACAAATTCCACCAAAGTCCAAATTGAAAAATTGATCAAGACTTGAAATTGGACAACAAAAGTTGTATGGGATCGAGACCAATACGTGGCTGCCACATCATCACATTTTACTGTTCACACAACATATTTAAGCTCAAATTTCAGATTTCTTAGTTTCCTTTTGTTGTTCATTAATTTTAATTTTGTTGGTTCCAATACTAATTGGAAAACTAGTACTCATCTACTATATTGTTAGTTAGTCTTTATGTTCGTTCATTCGGGTTAAGCATTTGTTGTGTGCTTTTCTCTTTTGTGAATTTGTTGTATCTTGTTGGTTCAAGTTCGTAAACAAATTTTCTTTGAGTCAACTCAAATGAAAATCTATTCCGGACAAGAGTAGACTCGACCCACAATCACTCGCGAAGTACAAAATGACTTTCAACACTTGTGAAATCAAGTGTGAGGTAAAAATTGAAAGTGAGAGTATGGTGAGACATTTTTGAGCTAACAAGTTTGTTTGTTTTGTTGTTTGTTGTTGTCTTTTCTTTTAGGTACCATGGCTGTCACCAAGATCGATGCCACGTTTGACTGCATCACCGATAATATTGAAGACATAAAATGACACATTGAAAGGCTACGCCAATTGATATCCACACTTATCCCGATAAATCCAAAACCTAAGGTCCAAACACCTTGCGGTGAGAGCTTCCTGAAGAAAGTTGTTGTCCAAACTTGTGAAGGACTTTCACACCAAGGTAAAGACGAACATACTCATGAACGTCAAGGTAAAATAGCTAACTCTTACACTTTGGTGCATGTGAATGATGAACATGTGACTAATCAACCGTCGAGTGTGAGTAGTAGCTTACCTACATATGAGTATATTAATTCCTTACCACTTGTGGATGATGTACATATTGTGCGGGTGGATACACTAGTTGATCCTATAGATGACTGAATCTACTCTTCTAGTAATATCGATTTGTGTCCACCTAGTGTTGAAGCTATTGTGTTGAATGAACATACATCGTCGTGTGAAAATTGTGTTGACCAACTTGTGTGTAAAACTTTCCCACCACTTGAGAATATGTATGATGTGATTAATGAATCTCAAGTGAGTGAAGAAATTGAAGATGTTGGTCAAGGAAAAGAGAGTGAACCCGTGAGCCTATGTTGTTGTAAAGATTCTAATGTTTGCTTGGCTCATAGGGTTAATCATGTGCTTGACATATCTTTGAAACTTGATAATGAATCCTTAGAGATTGAAAGTTCCAAATCTATCCGCGGGTTAGATCATTCACTCTTTAGGTACAATATCTTGTTTGGAGATAGTCTAATCACTCCTAATGAACCTAGTGGTGCAAGTGAAGTTGACGGCATGGCTTGTCTTGGAAGCTATAGCCTATACGTTAACCCACTATGGTGTGACAATATTCCTCCTCAAGATAAAAATCTCTTCTTGGAAGATGAAATTACTCTTAAAGGTAAGGAATGTGTAGTCTTGGAAAGGAATAGTCAATCGGGTGAAGATGACCATGGTTTGCTTGATTACTTGGGAAAATCGAATTGTGATTATTCCTTGAAAAATAATTTTGCTTGTACTCCTTTGCATGACCCCCCCTCCCCGTGCTTGACAAATATAGTGACTTGAATTATGATCTCTTTGATGTTAATTGTGGTTTGTGTCTACTCGAGGACCCTGGGTCAAATGTGTCATTGTCTCTTTGGGTGTTGCTCATATCCATGCATCCATTTTTGATACACTTGTACTTAAGTTATGTGAACCACAACTTTTGGATATCAAGTTGTATTTTTGTTTGTGGAAGGGTCCAAGAATGTTAAAGGCTTCTTGTCACCTTCATGGGGTTGGACAAATTAAAGTATCTTGTGGGTCTCTTGGGAGCGTGCTTAACATCATTTGTAGAGGGAAATCGAGTTCTTGGGAAAACTATTTGTCTTGGATTGGATTGTTGCATGGTAGTTTCCCTATTCTCCCGATTGGTATGATTTCCTTGATGGAATGCCTTCCCTCGAGAAGTGGTTGGAAAAAGAGAGGTCCTACGTACTTCTAATGCCCCTTTATGTCTGTTTGTGTTCCTACTTATGAATACATCTTGGATGAGAATTGTGTCTTTGATACCTTTTTTCACTACCTATATGCATATGATGATATTCATGGTGTTGTTGGATATACATCGTATGAGAGGTGTAGTTTCGTTTTTTGTTCCTTATTTCTTGATGTTCATCCGATCCCTTTCCTTTGTGATGTTGTACAAAGGCTTTTCATAATTAACACAAATGATCCTTGGATGTACTTCAAGTGTGTATCACTGTGTCACGATAATGCTAATTGTTTATTTTCTAACTCTAACCCTCATGCTATGAGGATGTGTGCTTGTTTGTTTCCTCTTTGATTTTGCAAGGTATGGATTCGAGGTCGAATCCTTTTCAAGAAGGGGAGGATGATACGAGTACGACCACGAAGATGGACATATGTGAGATGTATTGAACCCGAGACTTGGAGTGTTCAAATAAAGTGCAAAGGAGGGCCTAAATAGGCTCCAAAATAGTCCACATTCTACACTCCGAGGGCGCCTAAAGTGAAGCATTTGACTAAGGGTTCTTTTAGACATTTCACACTATTTTTGTAACCTACTATAAATAGAATATGTTAGGTCATTTACTACTTAGTTTTTGAATATTGAAAGTTGTAACATTGAAACACCCCCTCTTGCGAGAATGGCCTCTTAGCCGAAACATAGTAACTAGGGAAATCAACTTGAGTGTGGAATTACTCGTGTTGGATTCAAGCTTGAAAACGTTGGATGCTTGGGAGATCGAGGTCCCTCTTGTTTCAACGTAAGAGATAGGTGAATATTTGTGTGTGGTGTTAAGGGTCCAAGAGTGGAATAGGCTCTTAGGTTCTTAAGATTACATCTTTGTGTAGTCTATCTATTTATCCCTTTGTTTCTTGTAGTTGTGTGTTTGTTGTTCTTAATAATATTGCTATTGTTCTTCGTGTTCTTTATTCTCGTGTTGTTAATCTAGTTTGTTGTCTACTGAAAATAGGTGTTAATCACCTCATTACATTGTGTTCTTGTTGTAGATCTTGAATCCGAGAGGGGTCACTCAAAGGGTCCTCGGTTCTCTTGAACTTGTGGACTGTTTTGAGTGTGTGTTTTGTGTGTTCTTGGTCGATCTTGTATCAGAGTTCTAACCTAACAGACTTAAGTATACGGAGTACCAAACTATGAGGAGGTTGTGGTTCGTCTGACAGATCTTGGTGGAAAATCAAAAGAATGAGTTTGTAGTTAGGATAAGTTGGATCAGTGTTTCAATATTTCCGTTAAATTTTATTTTAGTCTTACTTTTTGCATACTACATGTCAAGATTTGATACACTATATTATCCTACCATTTAGTTATTAAAAAACCCTTACAGATTGAATTTTTAATGGGTTTAATCGATCAAAGCTATTTAGTTTGGGTATTATGACTTAATCTCTTAAATCTTTTTCGAAAATTTATAGTTTATGAAAATCTATTGATTTTTTGTGCTTCTTTTGAATATGTAACTAATGAGTTAGTTTTATTTTTTTCGTCAAATTACCAATTTTATTTTCAGTGCTTTGCTCATACATAGAAGCACCATGAATTCTTGATCGACGATCGCTTTATCCTAAATTCAGGTACCCGCTAAATATTTTTATGTCGTCTTGCAACATAATTTTTTCTTAGTGATTTTGTCTTGCCTAAGCACTATAATACATGCTAGAAGATTATGTGATCATCAAGGTCTATTTTGAGAGTTGAATTTTTTTTTTCATGTAGGAGTTTTTATTTAAGAATGCTAAAGGTTAGTTTTAGAAAATGATGGTTAGATTGGTTATGTTGTATGGAACGGACATGATGCAAATTCAGTTTAACAAGGACATGACCCTAGATAGAAGGTTATGAAGAAATTAGATTAAGGCATAAGGTTAGTTAGATAGTTAAAACCTAAAGTAAGATAAAAGTAGGCTAAAGAATGATAAAAGTAGGCTAAAGAATTGGAGAAATCGAACCAAATTAAGGAACAAAAACGAGTTGAAAGGAATGCACAGAAACTATGTTAACGAGTTGAAAGGAATGCACAGAAACTATGTAACGAACAGGCTCCAAAAACATTGTCCGAAAAGGATTATGTTCATATAAGGTGTTCTATATGTAAAAAGCTTTCTTTTTCTTTTCTTTTTTGAGGTTCTTAGATTACAAATGTCATCTATGCAATGCGAGTCCCTTCGATTATGTCATAATAAAGCCATCATAAAAATTAAGGTTTAGGTTTCCTATATCATATAACTCTAAAAAGAGGCTTTTTTAGAGTAAAACAATACCAACATTTTAAGATGTATCTAAATTATAGTTCTTTTCATATAATTTTTAAATATTTATATTTTAATTTTAAATTATTGAATTAATCTAATCTAATTTAACTTTAGGAATCATAAAATTATGGTTAAAATTATATGAGAAAAATTAATGTTAGTAAGAGTATAGTGTAGGAGGAAAAAAAAAGGGAAATATCAATGATTTCCAGCAAAATTAGAGTAGTAGCAACTTTATTTCTTAAAAGAAAATAAAAGGAAAACAATAAAAGTTTTATGCACAGAAAGACTTCTATATGTTTATTTCCTAGGGGTCCTAATATTCACGTAGGATTATACATTTTTTTGGCAAAATAAAAAATAATGGTAAGTCCTTTTTTCGTTATAACACAGGAGTCCTTTTATGTTCTAATATAAATTATATAGGAATCTAAAATTAAATTCTTTTTGATTTATAAATATTTTTATTAAAAAGGTAATTTTGTGGGATTGAATTGTTAAAGCCTATAGGAAATAGAGTGGGTAGTTTTTTTTGTTTTTTTTTTAGGTTTGTCGTCTCTTTATTTAAATTTTCCTTACAATTTTTTTATACTTCATTAAAAAATTATTTAATTTTAAATAATTAAAAGTTACACATGCGGCTAAACTAGTATATATATATATATATATATATATATATATATATATATATATAAATGTTATTAGCTATAGTTTTGAAAAAGATTTTAAAATAATAGCTAGCTAGATTCTCCATTACTCAACATAAAAAATTATTTATTTGATTCATATAATTTTTCTCTTTATTTGTAAGTTTGAATTTTTTACTTTCTCCAAAACATATATAACGATGAATCGTGTAGTAGTTAGATTTTTTTTTTTTAGATTTTTAGATAAAAATATTTGAGTAAATTGGTAAAAAAAAGTAGAATAAAAACGATGAAAAACTTGTTTTTGTAATTTATTTTTTCATCTTATCTAAAAATTTGAACTTCATATGATAAGTTTCATATTCATTCGCACTAAAATCTAACCTATCTTGTTATATAAATACCTTATATTTTATAAAAAAAAGTAAAATAATATATATAAGATGATAATCAAAGAATTTAAGAATTATTTTGTCATTTTATAGTTTATTCTAAAAAAAAATTGTGTTGAAATTGTTATTCCATCATATATATAGGATAATTTATTCCGATACTATTTATTAATCTCGAAATAAATTATTTCAAATATTAACAATCAAATAATATATTAAAAAAATTATTCTAAAATTATTATTTTATTTTAAAATTATGTATTTTAATACCTCACACCAAATGACCCAAAAAAAAAAGCAGAGCCACGTGAACAATAAATGGGGGTAGATGGAATGCACAAACAGTACACACACATACAGCTTGGAACACAATTTTCAAGATTTCTGATAAAAATTTGTCCATCTATCTCAAGCCCCTAATTATCTGTGTATTCATTTTGCTCAGTTGTGATTTCACAATTTCCTTGTGTTTTTATAATTGCATCATTTATTAGACTTATCCTCCAAATTTAGCAGAAATTCATTTATTTTGTGCAAAAACTTGACAGACTTTACATACTATAGTAGTAATTATTACTTAGAAGTCGTTAGGTATGAGGTATTTTCTTGTCTCAAATTATTCGTCCTAAATTATTAGTCTCAAATTGAGATGATACAGTTATTAAGAAAATAATAATTGATAATGTAACTTTATCATTTTATCCCATTAATTGTGTCATGCTGTTAGTTGCAATATTGATGAAATTATTATATGACTGATATCAAAGCACTTTTTGCATGGATAATTAGAATTATAGGATTACCAAAGTCATTGCAATAATTTTCAAGATTTGATAATTCAATACTAATAAGAAGGAGTAATCAATTACTAAGAGTATAAGGAAAAAAAAATATTTTGTCTTGATTAATGAAAAACGATAAGTAAAATAAGAAATCATATTAAAAAATTTTGGACGGGTAATTTGGGATGGAGGGAGTATAAAGGATAAATAATTTTGGAATAAAGTAAAGAATTATTTTAGTTCATATTTGATGTAAGATATTATTAATTAGTATCAGGATTATTTATTCCACCATTTACACCATGATGATAGAATAAGTTATTCCATTATATATATTGGAATAATTAATTTTGCAATAAATTATCTCGGAATTAGTTATCCTGAAATAATTTTTTCCCAACCAAACGACTCCTCTACTATCTTGTGACTATATGAATAGTTAGACGTTAGTGTTGATGATGGTATACAAGGGCGGATTTACGGTATTGGTTGTGGGTTCCCGGGAACCCACACTTGCAATCGTAAGGTATATAATTAAATGAGAAAAATCATTAAAAGTTATAAATATTAAAAGGTGGAAATTCACAACTAAACATTTTTTTCCTCTTTTCAACCCCTATATTTAGAAGGCTTTTCCGCCTATGTTTTTAAAATAGGTAAGTTTTCTTTTTTATCTCTTGCCCCTATTTTTAGAAGGCTTTTCGGCCTATGTTTTTTAAAAAGGTAAAATCTAAGCTTTTTCCTTTTTGGTACACACGTTTTTTGTTTTATTTTTGATTAATATTTTTTTATTTTAAAATTTTAAAACAAAATAAAAAAATTATGTTTCTTTTTTTTGGTAAATATTTTTTCTTTTTTATTTATTGAGAACCCACAAGTTTAAAGTTCTGAATCCGTCTCTGGTGGTATAAGAGAAATTGTATATTGAATAGATGTTGAATTTTATCTCAAACATAAAATTTGAATTAAAACTGCTAATACAGCCGAACTTGTATGTTATTCGATGCCATCGAAACCTAAAGTTTGTGGAGGAAAATCTTGTATTTTATGAGCTAGTTTCGTTTGAAGGAGTGTGAAATTTGAGAAAAAGAAAAGATAAGTCAGAAATGTATTGAAATATATTTATTACTTGAGAAAGTTAGCTATTTGGCATATCGATAGACTTTATTCCGTAAGCTATCGATGTATGCTACATCCTCTATTTCATATATAGTATATGTTAATTTTAGACGTTCATGCCATATTAGTATCACGTACTTAATGCAGCAGTACATTATCTATCTAGAGATAGACGAGAACTTATTTATAAGTGTTATATTCAACCAGTTTTTAGAAAATATTTTCTCCATTCCAAACATCCCATGAAGTAAAAGCCTTCAATTTGATCTTTTCACGAGGAAGAGCTATTAGCTATAGTCAAAGCAAAATGGTCGTTAGATAAAACAATTTTAGGTAAGGCTTAGGGGCGGCAGAAGTTCGTTGGTGGTATAAAGTCAAAAATAAATTAAAGGTTTTAATCTTTTAAAAAAAAAATTAATATTTTTTTTAATTCAAAGTTTATTCTTTTAATTTTTTTAGATACAAAGTTATATATATAAAAGTGTTTTGAGATGCAAAATTCATTTTTTATATGTATTTTTTTTTACTTTTTTTTTACAAATAATACTGCTTTTGTTACAATTTATTTGTCTATTTGACTTGACATGGAGTTTGAAGTTTAAGAAAAATAAAATAAAATTTATTCTTAAAATCTTAAACTAAAAATATACAGAGTACATCAAAATATTTTTTAATCTTATGATCTTAAACATGTCATGTAGAACATTAATATTAAAAGTTGACTAGATAAAAAAAACATTCTCCTTGAAAGGAATCAAAAAAAAAAGAGACAAACAAATTGAAATGAATGATCCAAAATATTCTTTTTAAAAATCATACAATAACTGTATTATTGATTAAAAAAAGAAAAAAAGAGGCCCCTCAAATTTGGGGGCCTAAGACGGGTGACATAGAGCCACCCCTAGTAAGGCTAAAAGGGGTTGTTTGGTAGATAGTACTGAATAGAGAGTATTAATAATGCTGAGATTAGTAATACTGAGATTAGTAGTACTGGTCAGTGTTTAGTTTGATCTATTAAAAATAATTTGTATTGTTATATTTCTTTAAAAATATTATTTGTTTACAAAAATACCTTTCATATTTCAAACCTTTGTGTATTTTCTGTCTAAAGTTCTATTATTTATTCTTAAAAATGAATATTTTATATTCTCACTTAAATTATTTGAGGATAAATAATTATCATCTTAATAAATTGATTCATTCACAAAATATTAATTTCAATTAAAAATAAGAGTCAATAGAGTTATTAGATAGAGTTTCATAGGGTGATTCTTCCTCGTTTAAGCAACTTATGTTAACCTTACTGCTTTAAATCTTTTACTTTTGTCGATGAAATAAAAGTTGATAGTAACACCCCACCCTTTCAAAAAATAGTTAAACAACTCATGTTTCAAATATTGTATCGATTGATGTTGGATTTTATTTAGCAACGGAAAACTCTCTCTAAATAATAAAATTCGCAAGTTAATTTATTTAAATAAATTTATTAGTACAAATATAAAAAAAATAAGAAAATAAAAAAAAACATGCTTAAAAGAATTGATGGATATTTTTATTTTTACATATATTAGTCCCATGATTTTAGATCCTATGTATTACTAATACCGCCAAATGGAAGGTACTCCCTCCGTTTCATATTAGTTGACCTTTTTTCTAAAAATGCTTGTTTCAATTTAGTTATCTCTTTTATGAAATCAAGAGAATATTATTGTGTTTTTCCGATACTATCCCTATCATTAATGAATAAATAAAGGTATAAACGTAAATTTATATTTTTAAAGTATAATTAATAAGACTAATTTGATAAAATAAAATCCTAATAAATTTTTTCTTTGTGGATATGTTAAGTCCATAGGGTCAACTAATATAAAATGAAGGAAATTCCTATAATGCCAAGTAGGGTGTACATGTATTAGTTATACATAGGTTCAAAATCCTACTAAATATAGTACTCATTTTGTCTCATTTTATGTGATATAATTTGACTAGATACAGTATTTAAGAAATAGAGAAAGACTTGATGATGTTTTTCAAATTGTTCTTTATTAAAAAAATATAGTACTAGCTTTTCTTTAATTAAGTGATTCAATAAGTATAAAAGTGTTTACATGGTATTGCAAGGTCATTTAATTTTTCTCTCTCTAGGTGCACGTTAACGTGACTAGCTAAAGTGCGCCTCTGAATCGGAGATGGAGCGTGGACGGCAGAAGAAAAAGGTGAGCTCATTAGAGACTTCAGTAGTGAGGGTTGGTGAGCTAAGCAAGAAGATGAAAAAGAAACTAATGGAACAATGGTCGCCCTTGGTTACGGAGATTACGCCCAAATCAAATGGAACAGTAGGCGTGGCAGACAATTCTGGAGCTCAGAAGGATAAACATTGGGCATGCAGGACCAATTGGTGGATGGTAAGGAGGATTCAACTATCTGGGTGAATGCACAAAGGAAGCTTGATTTACCTGTAGATTTAGCACCGAAATGGTCGACTCTTTTTGCTATAAATCGCATGACTGCTAAAGGTATTAATCTCAACTATATGGCACCAATTGTGAAGAATGGGGAGAAGATCATCGAACTCAGCAAGGAAGAGGTTAATCGAGCTACGGGGAATGGAAGCAGGCTCTCATTCTGTATGTTGTTAGGGAGTCACCTGCTATAGCTGGGATTGAGTGATACACCCTACAGGTAAACACTGTGAGTAAACCTAAGGTGTACTACCACAATGATGATTAGTTCTTAGTGAAGTTTCCAAGTATGGATGATCGCAATGAGCTACTTTATTCAAGGCCACATATGTTAAACAATAGACCTATCATAGTTAAAATGTTGAGTACTGATTTTGATTTCAACAAAGAGGTGTTGCAAACCATCCCGATTTGGGTGAAATACCCAAATTTGCCTCTAAATTGCTGGGGAATGGAATCGTTAACCAGAATTAGTAGTGCCTTAAGGGTGCCCCTGTATGCTGATGAATGCATAACAAGGGTGAAACGAATATCATATGCTCAGGTACTTGTGGAAATGGATGTAGCAAAGGAACTACCTCAGAAGATTAAAATGGCAGACCCTAATGTTAAAGATTTCGAACGGGTGGTGAAGTATGAATGGGTATCGGAGTATTGCTCGAAATGTATGCAAGTTAGGCATAAGTGTCATGCTAAGGATAAAAACAAAGGTAAAGAAGTTTCTCGACTGGTCCAAAAATGGCAAGGGAAGTCTAGTAAAAGTACTGATGCAGGGATATCAAAGAATATTAATGAACTAATAGCTCAGCAGGTGCATTGGAAGAAGATAGAGGGTTCTTGGCAGCAGGCGACAACCAAATCAGCATCTAAAAGAGTGGTATTGTCAAGTACATCTCAAGTTATGACGACTAATAATGTCCTTAAATCCCTTGCTACAACAGATGAGAATCTAAACATGGGAATAAGTCATAGAGTGCAGGGGAAGGGTAGTGGAGATACCAATCCAAAAATTGTTAAATGACTTTGATCACTTGGAATACTAGGGGTTTGGATAATCTTCATAAGCAGAAGGAGATGAAATTGTTTATGAAGATCAATAAAGTTAAGCATTATTGCTATTATAGAGCATAAAATAAAGGAGAATATAGCAAGTAGAGTTATTCTAAAAATTGCACTTGGTTGGTTATATGCAGCTAACTATGAGCATTCGAATAAAGGGATAATTTGGATGGTATGGACTCCTTAGATTATAGATTGTCAGATAATGCATAAGACTGATCAGATTATACAAAGTAGGGTTCAGGTGAAAGGTAGTGAAAGGGTTCAGATTATACTATTATGGTCAGAATTGAGGCTGCTGGTGTCAAATATACATATCCCTATGCTGTGTATGGGTGATTTTAGTGCCAGGTAATGATAGGTTACATGGAAATCCAGTATAGGAGGGAGAAATTAAAGACTTTATTGACTTTCTTGCTGACACTTATATGACAGAGTTAAAGGTAATTGGTAGGGACTATACATGGATGAATGGCCACACTTGTAGAAAAATTGATTGTGTTTTAATGAATGCTGAATGGATGTTGAATATGTCTATGATGGAGGTGCTTATACTGCCACACCAGGGATATCAGATCATTCCCTTTTAAGATTAAAACTGGGTGGAGAGTGTAGCAGAACTGCCAGTAAGTTTAGATTCTTTAATTGCTTTGCGGAGCATCCTGAGTTCATAACTAGAGTTAGGGAGGCATGAAAGCTGGAAATAGAAGAGACTTGAAACAAGTATGGCACAACTTGAAAAGAGTTAAATACAGTCTCAAACAACTTAGCAACTCTGAATTTAAAAATGTAAGGCAGAGAGTGGTGGATTTATGAGGTCAGCTTAATAGCATCCAAGAGGTCATGCATGATCACATAATAGTTGAGATGCATAGGCAGCATGGGTAGGATGTGAGGCAATAACTAGACAAGTAGAGTCTGATTGAAGAAAGTGTTATGCAACAGAAGTCAAGAGTTCAATGGTTAAAGTTGGGTGATGCTAATACCTCTTATTTTATTGCCCATATGGAGACAGAGTTTCTCAGAATTCAATTACTAGCCTATTAACTGCTGAAGGGGTTAGAGTGCATACACAAGAGGATATTAAGCAAGAGATTACTAGGTTTTACAGAAGATTATAAGGATATTTAACAACTTGTCTTCCTAGTGTTAATGTGACTGTAATGAAACTAAAAAATATCCTGAACATGGAGAAACAGTTATTTCTTGCACAACCAGTAACTGAAATGGAGGTATTTACTATTTGCAGGCTATTAATGACTTAAAAGCACTAGGACATGACAGTTTCAATTCAGGTTTCTTTAAAAAAGCCAGGTCAGTAGTGGGATCAGATGTCCATAGTGCAGTTTTATAATTCTTCAGCACTTGTAAAATGTATAATCCTGTTAATTGCACTTCAGTCACTCTTATACCTAAGATGGATAACCCTACAACAATTGGTGAGTATAGACCTATCTCTTGTTGTTTTTCTTTCTATAAGATCATCTCCAAGGTGATTACTTCTAGGCTGCAACATGTGATGAATTTCTTGGTGGATACTAATCAGGCAACCTTTGTACCTGGTTGAGCACTGAATGATAATATTATACTAAGTCATGAGTTAGGGAGAGGGTATGGTAGAAAAGGTATTTCAAAGAGATGTATGATTAAGATAGACATAAAGAAGGCTTATGGCTCCTTGAAGTAGACTTTATTAGAAAAGATTCTTGTAGAGATGAAATTCCCTGAATTGGTCATCAAATGGATTATGAAATGTGTTACTTACTCAGTGATGGTTAACAGGAAAGCCACTAGACCTTTCCATACTAAGAGGGGAATTAAGCAAGGAGATCCTCTGTCTCCTTATCTATTCGTACTAGCTATGGACTACCTCACAAGGATAATTAAGAGCTTGCACAGTAATCCATAGTTCCATTATCACCCTAGATACAGGCCATAAAAAATTGTACAGCTTAGCTTTGCTGATGACTTGATGTTGTTTTGTAGAGGTGATTTGAAATTTGTAAAATGTTTATTTTCCTGTTTTGAGATATTTTTACATGCCTTGGTCTTGGTAGAAAATATTGGAAAGAGTAATGTATATTTTAGAGGAGTTAAACAGGATTAAATTCTACAGGAACTCCAATTTGCAAAGGGTGAATTGCCTTTTAGGCACCTTGGGGTACCTTTAAGTACTAAGAGACTATCTGTGGTGCAATACAAACCACTTGTGGACAAGATGTTGAGTAGAATAACCAGTTGGACAACAAGGTTCCTATCCTATGCTGGGAGGTCCCATCTAATAAAGAGTGCCCTGTTTGCAATACAAATCTTCTGGTTATAAGTTTTCTGTCTACCCAAGAAAATTGTAGAAGTTATATAGGGTATTTGCAAAAGATTCATGTGGACAGGGTCTGCCGAAGCTTCAAAGAAAACCTTGATAGCTTTGGAAAAGCTATGCTATCCCAAATCTAGTAGTGGTTTGAATTTCTTGGATGTTTACTGTCACAACCCGAGGCTACCCTCTAGTCGCAACAACGGTGCTTACGGTCACAAGTGACCACATGCTCATGAGCTGGTACCTGCTGTGAGCACTAAGTAAACTAATAAATAAAGACATATGCGGAAAACAACTGGTAATTCCATAAGGTTTTAATTACTGAAAACATGATTAAATCATCAATCTGAATGCCTGAAGACATACTAAAGAGTCTGATCAAATAACTGATAAACTGATTAACTATTTAAATGTCTGAAAAAGCCTATAACTGACTGACTGTGGAGTTGATGGGACAAGTCCCCAACTAACTTCGACTGACTGAATAGTACCAAACTACCGAATAACTGAAATAATTCATCATATCCCTGAAAGATGAGGACTCACCACTATTGTTGATGAGTCACACTGGGATGTCTAACTGTGATCGGGGAACTAAGTGTCCGAACCTATGATATAAGACATCATAGTGTGAAGAAAGTATGCGGTTAGTACTTTAAATATACTGGTATATGAGATGAGGTCGAGCTGAAATGCATAGATTTATGTGCATGAAATACTGACTGAATAGCATGAGATAGTGATTGACTGAATAACATGAAATATCTGATGCATAATATGCATGAAAGCTGTAAAATCTAAAAATGCATCACTAAGTATATAACATGATTCTGAAATAGTCTATAAACTACAATATTAAAATTTGATAACTAAATAACTAACAAACTGTATGCTACGGTCAAGCAAAACTGAACTGTATTCTGAACTGAATACTGAAACTGAAATAGTGAAAGATATCATCTAACCGACATGCCCCAGTTTGAGCTGATCGGGGTCTAACCTGTGATCCCAGTTTGAAGGGTATTAGTACCATGCAGTGGGTACTAACAATGGTTATGAGTCAGTCCTAAACTAGCGGGTGACCCTAAAGAGAGTGTCAGTCCTAAACTGGCGGGTGACCTCTCAAGAGATTGTCAGTTCTAAACTGGCGGGTGACATCTCATAACCTACGCTGGCTACATAGTTTTGGAACTTAGGGACTCCCAACTGAATGACACTGGAATACTAACTAGGCTAAGTTTAACTAATTATGATGGCTGACTGAACTGGTAATACTCATGATATATCTGGAATCATTCTGAATATACTGAGACTATGTAAACAGCTAAGCATCGGGTATTCATAACCCCCAATACTGAATATAAATAACAATAAAGGCAATGTAAAAGCTTCAAAAAAATATACTGGGGAATCATTCTCTTTGGAATTTCTTCAAACATATGAGGATTAAGTCTTTAACATGGGGGTGCTTTTAAACATGATGAGATAGCATGATTATATGACAAAAACCATAATTTAAGGAATTATCCTGAGTTGCATGAACATGACTTGGGAACTTCAACATCCAAAGCATATTATAATCCATTCCACTTGAAAACAATTGTAATCTTAACTTGAAATCAAAATAACAAGAAATTCATGGAGATAATTCATTTGAAACATGGAAAACTCATAATTTAACATTTAAAAAGGAATTCTTGGACTCCATGGTGAAAGAAAACCATAGATTTCTTGAAAGTTTTTGAATTGGAAAGCTTGAGTTCTTGGTTTTCTTGAAGAGATGATAATTAATTTTGAGATTCTTGGGAGGTAGTTAGGGTTACTTTGAGAGAAAATTGAAGGAGAATGCGCAAATTACGCCCAAATTGCTGATATAAGTCGTGTTATGATATCTTGGATTAAGGGGAAAATATGCTACTACCCCTCAGACATTTAAATTCATAACTGAAACGCGGATTAAGGAGGTACCGCAATGCGATGAGCCACCCATTTCTATAATGACTGGGTCGAGATGCTATCGCGATGATTTGCTATTTTTGAAATCCAAACATGACCTAATCCTCATCCGAAAAATCCAAAACTTCTCCGAGACATGCCCCTTATACCCCTGAACATGAATTACCTCAAAGACTTATATCTTGGGGTTGGAAAGGTTGGTTTAAAAATCCTTGAAGTTAAGAGGCCAAAAATAAGACTAAGTCCTCAACACCTAGTGAAATTTTTAGGTTCTAAGTCTCTTATGCATGCACTATGATTTGAACTAAATTAAGAAAAGTATGGGTATTACAATATCTACCCCTTGGGAATATTCGTCCTCGAATGAGACTGATTAAGCTGAGAATACTGAAGAACTGAGATTACATACTGAATAGGCATATCTGGAAATATGATTACATGACTGAGTCTGAAACATGATACGTGAACTTAATATCATGAACTGAACTGATTCTTTGAATATGTGCAATGACATGAGAATGGTTATAAGGCTGAGATAGAAATGAGAGAGTTAACTTATGAGTAGCCATTACTTCAAGATGGATCTGGTTTCGTGAAGAAAAGATGAGAGGTTTAGGATATGAAAACTCAGGGTAACATCTCCCCCTTGGGATATTTTGTCCCCCGAATGATACTGTCTTGGCTGATATACTAAGAAAATACTGTGATGATGCACGGGACACTTACAAACTGAATCATGACTTAATATCTAAATCTAAAACATGATGCACTATGCATGAACTCAGCTGAATTTGTAATTTGCATGGATACGAACAGTTTACCCCATGGAATGGACATATTCATGAAACTTCAAATCATAAGACTAGATTAAAAGATGGAAAAACCATAGAAACTTGCCTGTCTAACTACAAAACTGAATTGTTGTCTATACAGACTGAATTATACTGAAAGCTTATACTCAACTATATATTCTATTTCAAAATTGTACTTCACTTGAGGCTACTTAAAATATTCAATTGGCCACTGATAACTCTACCTACTGAAGTCTGAGCTTGTAATACCCCGAACTTTCTTCAAGCCTAATTTCTTCTCTAGAAGATTAAGGGATGACTTCTAAAGTGAGTAATGTTTAAATCATCTATAATTTTTCTAATTTTGACTTTTTATCGTGTGGAAAATTGAATTAGCTTTCCAACGATATAAGGTTCGCCTAAATCCGATAACCGACAAGAAGTTATGACTAATTTAAGTTATAGTCGTAAAACATCGTCATTCTGGTATTTAGCGCGTCGTGGAGAGGGCTTAATTAGCGGTTGTCTAATTTCAGTGGGACTCCGCGATGGTGGCGCATCGCGGAGGATCCCAATTCTCAATAGTCAATTTCCAGTAAGCCATCCGATAGTGGCGCATCGCGGTGACCCATAAAATTGGGCTTCCAGTTATATTTTTTCCAATTTCGTTAAGGGTTAAAAAGGGGTATTTTGGACAATTATCCTACCCCCAATCTGTCCAAAACATAAAATCTATCATATTACAAAGCTCTTTATGCCCTAAATCCTCATTCTCTTCAAAACAAAAACCTTAAGCGCCCAAATCCTCTTCCAAGAAACTCAAGAGTTCTCCATAATTTTTACAAATTGAGTCAAGATTCAAGACTTCCAAGTCAAAAGCTTCAAGAACCCTCATTCAAGAGTTCCAATAACATCTCATAAGCAAGTTGTTCATTCAAATTTATTAATCTAAGGTATGTGGGGTTTGAACAAGGACACTCCTTTCGTCTTTGTGCCCAAAAGTTGTTTTAATTATAAGGATTTATGGTTTTACATGTTTTCTTATGAAATTGATGTATGAGTTTATACCCTATGTTATTATTTCTTGAGGTTATGATGGTTTCAATGTTTTAGAAATTGAAGTACATGAGTATGTTGAGATTACAATGCATATTGCTGAAAATTTCCAAATTTCTATATGATTTATGAATCTTTATGATATCTAGTATGCGTTTTAATGTGTCTTAACTTGAGATGGAATTATGGGTTATTAATCCCTACTTGAGATTTCAATTTTATGAATTTTTGTGCTATAAGCACCCATGATTTGAGTATTTTGAGATTATTTAGAAAGTTTTGACCTTGATGGTCATACTTGCTTTGAAATCCACTTTACTAAATGAGATTACAGATTTTATAGTTGGGTTATTTATGAACCATGAGATTACTTTAAAGTGGATTTCCATGAGATAAGCGTAGCTAACTAAAGGGAGTAGTATTTAGCACCGAGTTGGGTAAGTTACTACGGTTTCATACCCCAGTAGTATTTAGCGGTTGTCTAATTTCAGTGGGACTCCGCGATGGTGGCGCATCGCGGAGGATCCCAATTCTCAATAGTCAATTTCCAGTAAGCCATCGCGATAGTGGCGCGTCGCGGTGACCCATAAAATTGGGCTTCCAGTTATATTTTTTCCAGTTTCGTTAAGGGTTAAAAAGGGGTATTTTGGACAATTATCCTACCCCCAATCTGTCCAAAACATAAAATCTATCATATTACAAAGCTCTTTATGCCCTAAATCCTCATTCTCTTCAAAACAAAAACCCTAAGCGCCCAAATCCTCTTCCAAGAAACTCAAGAGTTCTCCATAATTTTTACAAATTGAGTCAAGATTCAAGACTTCCAAGTCAAAAGCTTCAAGAACCCTCATTCAAGAGTTCCAATAACATCTCATAAGCAAGTTGTTCATTCAAATTTATTAATCTAAGGTATGTGGGGTTTGAACAAGGACACTCCTTTCGTCTTTGTGCCCAAAAGTTGTTTTAATTATAAGGATTTATGGTTTTACATGTTTTCTTATGAAATTGATGTATGGGTTTATACCCTATGTTATTATTTCTTGAGGTTATGATGGTTTCAATGTTTTAGAAATTGAAGTACATGAGTATGTTGAGATTACAATGCATATTGCTGAAAATTTCCAAATTTCTATATGATTTATGAATCTTTATGATATCTAGTATGCGTTTTAATGTGTCTTAACTTGAGATTGAATTATGGGTTATTAATCCCTACTTGAGATTTCAATTTTATGAACTTTTGTGCTATAAACACCCATGATTTGAGTATTTTGAGATTATTTAGAAAGTTTTGACCTTGATGGTCATACTTGCTTTGAAATCCACTTTACTAAATGAGATTACAGATTTTATAGTTGGGTTATTTATGAACCATAAGATTACTTTAAAGTGAATTTCCATGAGATAAGCGTAGCTAACTAAAGGGAGTAGTATTTAGCACCGAGTTGGGTAAGTTACTATGGTTTCATACCCCAGAACTACGTGCCACCGTAGGATTGAGATTTATGGGCCCGAGGCCGAGATAGTGATCACTAAGTTAAGGTTATACTCCCTGGCAAGAGTATGACGCCTCTCCCCAATGTGAGGTTTCTTCCTTAGGAGAACAAAACGTTGGACTCCATGTAGCTCGCATGGTGTATGTCGGTTAAGAGAACCTCCCTAATAGTAAGACTTTTCAGAGTAGTTTCTTAAAGTATATTTTTCCTTAAAGAAAGTATTCTCCCTGCTAGTAAAAGTAAATAACAACTTTTGAGTATATTTCTTAAGGTAAGTATTTTCCCTAATGATTTTAGGAACTAAGTGTAAAGGCTCACAAAACTTATTCAGATATTGAATTACTTGAGATCTTTATTTACAGAGTTACAACTTTAGTTTTCATACACAAAGATGAGCTCCTTTTTCCATAGCTTATATGAATTGAGATAAAGTATTTCTTATGCAGAAAGAAATTTCAGATTTCATTTAGTTTACAAGAGATTATGAGAACAAGAAGAGAATACATATTTTAGAACTAAATGATGTGGCTCACGAAATTTGTTAAGCATGTTTTGCTTCTTATTGCTACTTATTTCAGGATTTTAGATATTTCAGCTTATGTGAGTCACTTACACTTAGTATGCATTATTTTATAAATGATGACTATGAGATATGTTTTCACTTATGCATTCACCCCCATATACTCAGTACATCCTCAAAGTACTGATCCACATATATGCCTATGAGCTACATTGTCTCATTATGTAGGTACAAGTTTCAGTATGCACATTCAAACTCAGACAATTGCAGATTCCAGCCTGTGAGATGATGAGTCCTCCTACTTTGGGGACTTCAGTTATACTTATTTATATTCTTTACTTTCTCATTCATACGTATTGATTTGTGATAGTTGAAGTAGCTTCCCAGCTGTCTATAGTCTGTATTAGTAGAGGCTTCATAGACAAACAGTAGAGTTAATGCATTCAGTTTTAGTTTTCTTTGTAAAAACAGAGTTGTAATCATGTGAATTCAGTTTTGTATTGAACAAATTTCAGAAAAAAGTTATCTTCCACTGATTTTGTACAGATTTAGCTATTTTATTCAGTTGCTTATGAGTTATGCCAGTAGAAGGGTTAGCTTGGGGTCACTTATGATCCTAAGCACCGTGTGACATCTTGGGACCCATTTTCGAGGCGTTATAGAGCTGAATTGAATCCTCCCACTATGTTCAAGCCTACTCGAATCTATAAAGTGCACACGTAACACTGTAATACTAGTCTAAATCATGAATTTAATACACCCTGCATTTTTTGTAACTTCTCATCTCATGAATAACTCATATTACCACTTAAACAACTACATTCAACCTTTACTAAACATTCAGTGACACGCAATGCATCCATCCACATATATATAAATATGGCATTCAAGCCTATCATTAACTACCTATTCACTTCTAAACAAACACCCATAAAATTATCTTCCTCATATCCTCCAAACCTCTATCATTAACAACTTTCATGTATTACCCCATGAAAACACACACTAAATTTCAACTAACCCTGACATATATAAAAAAGTTTGGCCTCAATCATACTTCACACCTACATCCTTAGCTAAAACAAGTATACAATAATCTTTCATCAACAAAAAACATTTGCTCTCTTTCATCTAAATAATTATTTATCATCACTATATTGACCTAAGAAGAGGTCACTGAAAGGTTAGAACATAAGGACCTGAAGCATGAAGGAATAGTATGCATAACTTTGACACTTAATTGAGCTCCGAAGAATAGAGTATCTAGAGTATGAATTCATCAAAGGATCTAAACTCAGGATATACATGACATAATTTGAATTTTTCTGATCATTAATAGGGTAGCATGAGTACTGGAACTGAACATACCGTAAGGCATGGGTACCTGATCCATGAGTTGCATGACCTGAGCTTGGAGCTCATGAATTCATGGAACATAATTCGTGCTGCTGAGCAAATTGGAACTCTTTATACTAAGAGAAACGTACATGATTCTATGGAGAGTGCATGAACATGATCTTTGATCATGGAGCTAACATGTAAGGCTTGATTTCATGACGAATGAAGTACAAATACTGAAATAAGTATGGTTCGGGCATCATCCTCCCTAGTGATATTCTCCAACACATTGGCATTACTACTAGAATCTGAGAGCCTGACTTGGTTACTGGTCCTATCATCTCCCCCTTATCTTTAAGCCATCACTCTATGTCTGTACACCCCCTTTAATCAACTTTAAACTGAACTATAATATTCAACCTGAAGGACTACACGTGAAAGTGTACAATCCGCTGCTAGTACTCTACTCTCTTCTGAGATACAACTCTTAACTTTTTATAACCCCCAATAATTGTCACATAACAACTTAAACGCTGACTAACTTAGAATCTTCATGAGTATCACCATACCATGATTTCACACCATCTAAAATTTCAATTCTTCGTACTATTAGATTAACCATTCAAGATTCAAACTTAGATTCTAACACATAACATGGATATTCCCAAACCTTTAATGAATCATACTATCTCCCTTCATAGCCTACTGATATCACATCTCTAAATTACACCCACATCATCATACTAAATTTTAAATCAACAATCATAAATTCTTGCATACACTATTTCAAGCCTTTTGGTTCGCCTATCATACAACTAACCCCATGGCACAAAATCTAATAAATTCAAATAACACTATCCCCACTTGACTACTACTAAACTTCTGGGTTCATGCTTCTAACTCTAGATCATATGTTGTCATAGGATTCTGAGAAAGGATCTGAAAACACTTATGAACCCTAAGCACTAAGGTACTACCCCTCTATTTGATGACTGATACGCCCAAATTACAACCTTCTTATGAAAGTGTAAACGGCCTCTGTCAAATATAGAACCCAACTGGATTGGGTGTCGAATCCCACAGGGAGTACTGTGTTCACTAAGTCTTGTGGTTGTTATTAGACTGTTGATCGAAGGGTCCTGAGCAAAAAAAGATTTTTTTTATTTATCAATTGTATAAAAAGGCTTGTCACAGAAAGTAATCCACTTGTTGATTGTATTAAAAATAGTAATTCAGTAAGAGTAGTCAAACTAGAGTTATGGTTACCAAGATAGTCAAGCAGCTAGGGTTGTGAACTGTTTTGAATTTCCTATAAACAATTCTAATTGCAAGAGTGAGTGAATTCTATGGTTTATCCATTAGTTTCTCAATCTAAATGAGTAATTTTATACCTTAATTCTTTAAAACATAAGGAACATATTATTTCTTCAACTATATTCTCACATGGGTTGATCCGGTTGAGGCATCTACCTTTAATCCAAAGGTTAAAGCCTTGAGATTCATGTAAACCCTTTCTTTTCCCAACAAACACTTTTCCATTCGAATAAGTGATGTTCTTGGGCTCACTTTTCAAGTTTGCAACTAAGAAAAGTCATTAAAGTGAAGAAGGGTTTATGCAATATCAATTAATCATGGGAATCTACTAGATTCACAACCCAATTCAACTTTTCACATCAAGGCTCCCATAATCCTAGTTATGAAAACTTAGCCACACATCTCCATGATAGAAAGAGAAGAAATCATTGTGTTATTCATGAACTAATTCAATATTTACGTACAAAAGTTACAAGAATTTATTTTTAAATCTTCAATAGAGATGAAATGATTAGATCCACAAGATTTGTTTAATTCCCCAAAATACTAGGTTACAAAGAGTTTCTAGATATGGAGACTATGATAAAAAATGAAAAATAAAAAATATCCCCCAATAATAAACCTAAAACTGGTATTTATACGTTCTCAGGTAAAAAGAATAAAAAATTTGAATTCAAGAAACCGCGTCAAGACTGACGGCCAAAGTGGTGGTCCGTCGTGGGGTTGATGGTCCACCATTTGGTCCATCTCTTCTGATTCTGGGTAGTCACATTCTAGATAAGATTGACGGCCAAGATGGTGGTCCGTCACAGATCTAATGATCCACCATTTGGTCCACCGCTGAATCCTTCAGGAAGCGATGTTCTGGATAAGGATGACGGCCAAACTGGTGGTCCGTCGCGGACCTGACGGTTCACCATTTGGTCCGTCGTTGAGTCCTTCAGGAAGCAATGTTTTGGATAAGGCTGACGGCCAAGATGGTGGTCCGTCGCAGATCTGACGGTCCACCATTTGGTCCGTCGCTGAAAGTTCTGAAACCTTAGGTTCTGCCTAAGACTTGACGGTAAGGTTGGTGGTCCGTCGAAGGTGTGACGGTCCACTATTTCAACCGTCAGAATCACTTTTCTGCCACTTTCCAAAGTTTTTTCCTTCATCTGACTCCTTGCCCTGAAACACTAAAAACTAGCATCAAATACAACCTTGGTTGCTTGAAAACATCCAATTTTCCCAAGAAAAGATGCAAAATATTTCGTCAAAAGCCGGAACATTAATGATTGGTTCATTAGGAGACTGAAACTGAACGGCTCTATTTCTTCTATAAACTGAAGTAATTTTCTGGGATACTATAACCGAACAGTTTTTGTATACCCATATGACTATGATAGACTTACCTACCAAGGTAGACACTGAGAAAGGATCTACTTATATTTCTAGGCTAACATAAAAATTGACAGCTATATAGGCGGTTACAAAAGAAAGTGAAGCTCTGGGATCTAATAAAACATAAACATAAAGATAAAAGACGTGTAACGTACCCCAAACCATATTAGGATAACTTTTTTAATCATGTCGGGACTGGAGTGCGCATAATTTATTTTGGCGTTGACCACCGGGGCACTGGGAGTGGCGCTCTGCTGAGTCATGCGACTGGCTGGAACTTGAGAACACTGTGTCGACTATGCTGACCCACCTGCGGGTATTTCTCGAATCTTGGCCTGGCTTGTCACATCTAAAACACAAACCACTACCAGCCCTACACACACCGTAATGATTTCAATCATATTTTTGGCAAAGAGGATTAGTACGACCGCTGTTCATGCTACCCGAGGTTACCCCATAGTCGCGACAATGGTTCTTACGGTCACAAGCTAACCCATGAACTGGTACCTGCTGTGAGCACTGAGTAAAATGATAAACAAACAAATATGCAAAAAATAACTGATAATGTCATAAGGTTTTAATTACTGTAAACATGATTAAATTATAAATCTGAAAGCCTGAAGAGTCTTATAAACAACTGATAAACTGACTAACTATTTAAATAACTGAAAAAGCCTCTAACCGATTGACTGTGGAGTTGATGAGACAAGTCCCCAAATAACTTTGACTGACTAAATAGTACCGAACTAACGAATAACTGAAATAATTCATCATGTCCCCAAAATATGAAGAGTCACCACTACTACTACTGAGTCACGCTGGGATGTCTAACTGTGGTCGAGGAATTGAGTGTCCGAACCTATAATATAAGACATCATAGCACGAATAAAGTATACGATTAGTACTTTGAATGTACTGGTATATGAGATGAGGTCAGGATGAATACATAGGTTCATGTGCATGAAATACTTACTGAGCAACATGAGATATCTGATGCACAATATACATGAAAGCTATAAATCTGAGAATGCATGACCAAACATATAACATGATTCTGAAATTGTCTGTAAACTGAAATACTAAAATCTAATAACTGAATAACTGACAAAATGTATACTATGGTCAAGCAAAACTGAATTGAATTCTGAACTGAATATTGAAACTGAAATATAGGAGGTATTATCTAACCGACATGCCCCAGTTTGAGCTGATTGAGGTCCAACCTGTGATCCCAGTTAGAAGGGTGCTAGTACCGTGCCACGGGTACTAATAATGGCTGTTAGTCAATCCTAAACTGGCGGGTGACCCCAAAGAGAGTGTCAGTCCTAAATTGGCAGGTGACCTCTAAAGAGATTGTCAGTCCTAAACTGGTGGGTGACATCTCATAACCTATGATAGCTACATAGTTCTGGAACTTAGGGACTGCTATTAAGGACCCAGTCCTAACTGACGGGAGAGCCTCCATCCCTAGGTTTGCTCGGTGCTGAATCCTACTCCCAACTGAATGACACTGGAATACTAACTTGGCTAAGTTTAACTGATTATGAGGGTTGACTGGACTGGTAATGCTTATGATATATCTGGAATCATTCTGAATGTACTGAGACTATGTGAACAGCTAAGCATCGGGTATTCATAACCCCAGCACTGAATGTAAATAATAACAAAGGGAAGCAAAAGCTTCGAAAAACCATAATGGGGAATCATTCTACAAAATCATTCTCTTTGGCATTTCATCAAACACATGAGAATTAAGGCTTAAACGTGGGGATTCTTTTAAACATGATGAGATAGCATGATTACATGACAAAAACCATAATTTAAGGATTTATCCTGAATTGTATGAACATGAAATGGGAACTTCAACATCTAAAACATATTATAATTCATTCCACTTGAAAATAATTGTAATCTTAACTTGAAACCAAAATAATAAGAAATTCATGGAGATAATTCATTTAAAACATGGAAAACTTATAATTTAACATTTAAAAAGGGATTCTTGGACTTCATGGTGAAAGGAAACCATAGATGAATATCACACATACCTTTAACCTTTATACTTGAAAGGAAAACACAATCTTGAAAGCTTTCTTGAAAGTTCTTGAATTGAAAAGCTTCAGTTCTTGGTTTTCTTGAAGAGATGATAATTAATTTTGAGATTCTTAGGAGGTAGTTAGGGTTTATTTGAGAGAAAATTGAAGGAGAATGGGAAAATTACACCCAAATTGCTGATATAAGTCATGTTATGATGACTTGGATTGAGGGGAAAATACTCTACTGCCCCTCAGACATTTAAATGTGCAACTGAAATGCAAATTAAGGAGGTACCGCGATGCGATGAGCCATCCATCGCTATAATGACCGTGTCGCGATACTATCGCGATGACCTGCTGTTTTTAAAATCCAAACATGACCTAATCCTTGTTCGAAAAATCCAAAACTTCCCCGAGACATGCCCCTTACACCCCTAAACGTAGTAATTGATTATCACTTTTAAAGAAGATCAACATTTTTTATTTCAAAATTTCGAAACATAATTTATTTTATTTATCATATGCTTTTCGCTATAATAATAATCTCAAAACCTTTTGCGTAAAGTAATTTATAGAAGAGATTGTTAATGCTTTTATTAATAATTAGTGAGGTATTTATACAAGTGGGTGGATCCATAAGGATCAGGAAAGAAATCTATACAATCAATCAAAATAAATGAGAATCTTTACAATTATAAATATGCTAAAATGGGAAAACTAAATTCTTAAATAAGAGGGAAAAATCATTCATAATCCTTCTAAGATATATCTCTAGTATGCCTCACAAGATGGTAGGTCGATTAGAGAGACCAATCTTGGAACGTAACAACTCAAAAGAACTTTTGAGAAGAGATTTTGTGAGCATATCATCTAGTTGGTCCTTCGATGAAGCATGTGAAACTCGAAGAAGACTTTGCTGGACTAATTTACAGACAAAATGCTAATCAAGTTCAAGGTGTTTCATGCGAGAGTGGAACAAGGGTTAGCACAAATATACATAGCACCACGATTATCGTAATATATGACTGGTGGCTGAATGGGAGTAATTGATAACTCCTTAAGAAGATTACACACCCAACAAAGTTCAGTAATGGTAGAGGCAATGGACCTATATTCTGCCTTTGTTGAAGAGTTATCTACAACTCGTTGTTTCTTAAAACTCCATGAGACTGGATAACTGCTAAGAAACACAATATATCCTATATTAGACGAACGATCACCAGCCCAATCAGAGTCAGGAAATGTATGAAGTAATACAGGAGAGTCTTTCCAAACAAATAAACTACGGTCTGAAGTTCCAGCTAGATAGCGCAAGACCCATTTTACCCTAGTTCAATGAGTTATCGTGGGACAGCTTGTAAACTGAGATAACTTGTTGACTATAAAAGCAACATCTGGGCGAGTAAACTGCAAGTACTGTAAGCTTCCAACTACAGTCCGATATTATGTGGGATCTTTAAGAGGAGAACCATCTTTAGAACTTGGACATGAACCATAAGCCGTAGGTGTTCTCACTGGTTTTGCATCTTCCATGTTGGTCCTTTCAAGTAGTTCACATACATATTTCTGTTGGTTAAGAAATAGACCAACAGGTGATCGAATTATTTCAACACCCAAGAAAAAAATTCAACTTACCAAGATCTTTTAAGGAGAATCAAGTACCAAGCTGCTTGATGAATTCTTCAACATGGTGTGACTGATTACCAGTAATTATGTGATCGTTAACATAAACAACAAGATAGATAATAACTCCAATTTTTGCGTAGATAAAGAAACAATGATCACACTGAGAGTGATGAAAACCAAGAGACACAATATAAGCTTTCAGTTCATCATACCAGGCACGCGGAGCCTGCTTCAAGCCATAGATAGCCTTGTGTAATCGACAAATATGATTAGGAAACTTCTTATTGATAAATCCAGGTTACCGAGACATATAAACTTCCTAAGATAGAGACCCATGTAGAAATACATTATTGATATCTAATTGCCTAAGTGGTCAATATTTAGAAACAACGAGAGAAAAAATAACCCTCACTGTGGTATGTTTAGCAACATAAGAGTATGTCTCAAAATAATCTGCAACAGGTTATTGAAGATAACCTTTAGCAACCAACCAAGATTTTAACGTCCTATTCTGCCATCTGAATTATACTTAACACGAAATACACATTTGCAACCCACTGGTTTGGCATGAGGAACAAATGGCACAAGAGACCAAGTGCCTTGACTTTACAATGCTGAAACCTTTGTGTTCATAGAAGCACACCAATTTGGATCTTTTAATGCTTAACAAATAGTATGAGGTACTATCAACTTAGGTAAGAAAGAAGGTTGATTTATATTGGTAGAGGTTTTTGTTGCTAGAGATGGTTTGGTTAATGGTGAGAACAGGGATACATTAACATTAGCAACATCATGAGTAGTAACACTTAGGCATAGTTTCTGGATGGGTTTGTGAATGGTTTTTTTGACCGAGTAGTCATACGATAAGAGGGTTGAATGATCAGATTTTGATCTAACACATTGGTGTTATTAGGTAACGAGGGGTTAGAAGAAGGTAAAGAGGTAGAACTAACAGAGGATGATGAAGGTTAAAGAGACATACCTGATTGGTAAATATTGGATGAACTCACAGCCTCGTTTGATGGAGAAGCATTGTCAGGCACACCATTGGAAGATGTGGAACCAAGGGTCGGCATAATAGAGGTGATAGATGAAGGTTGGTCATGTGTAAGAGGAATTACAAAGTGGTTGGGAACTCAATAGTCAATGGTGCCATTTTGGAGCCTACTTTCCATTAGTTCAAGAGACATATAAGGAAAAGAGTGTCCCACAAAATCAACATGACGAGATAAATAAAGCCGAGACTTTATAGGATCATAACACTTATAAGCACTCTGAGTTTGTGAATAGCCTAAGAAAAGATAAGGAGTACAACGAGGCTGTGATTTATTCTAAGTATAAGGACCCAACCATGGATAATATAAACAACCAAAGACTCAGAGTTTTTTATAGTTTGCTGGAGTACCATATAATCTTAAATAAGGTGAGTCACCATTTAAAATTTAGGTAGGCAACCTATTGATTAAGTAGGCAGTAGTAATGAAGGCATATGACCAGAACTTTAGAGGAAGATTGGAATTGTGTAATAATGTGATACCTGTCTCCACAACATGGCGCTCGACAATGGCATTGTGTTCAGATGTATTGGGAGGAGTGAGAAAATGGGATATCCCATTCTCTTTAAAGAATGAACGAAGATGAAGAAATTCTCCACCATTGTCAAAGCAAAAACATATTATGGGTTTTGAAATAATTTCTCAACAACTTGTTTGAATTTTGGAAACACAATTGAAACATCAGATTTTTACTTTAAAGGAAATAGCCAGACATATTCCGTATAATAATTCACAAATATTAAATAATATTAAAAACCATCAATAGAAACTTCTGGTGCAACACCCCAAACATCCGAATAAATATATTCTAAAAAAGAAGAACTTTGTATCGAAGATTTATAAAGGGAGTCTTATGCATTTTATTGCATCTACAAGAATTTCAAAAAAATAATTCTTCGCTAAAGATGAGAAGATATTCAAAAGCTTTAAAATGTGATGAAGAGTAGGAGTGGAGGGATGCCCGAGATGTCGATACCAGTTAGGAGCGATGGTGATGGAAGTGGTGTTGGCTTGAGCATTAGATACAGCTTAGAGGGCAGACTTGGATGTCCATAGGTATACACCTCCCTTAGGCTTCCCTGCTACCAGTGGTGTCCCCGTACAATAATCTTTCACAACAAACGAGTAAGGTAAGAAGTTAATAGAGACATAATTATCAGTTGACAATTTATAAATAGAGATAAGATTCTTTTTTATATGAGGCACACATAGAGCATTAGTTAAATTGAGAGGGGTAGAGGGAGAGTGTAGAAGAGTAGATCCTGTATGGGTAATCTTATGAGATTTACCATCACCATGCATGACATACTCAGTGCCATCATATTCTAAGTAAAGATAAAGGTTTTTAAGTCCTGTGTAACATGGTATGAGGCACCAGAATCAACAAACCAATTTGGATCCGCTTTGGTGGACTGTGAAGCAAAGTTGACTTTGGGCTGTTGATCGCCGGATCGGTTGAAATTATTGGAAGAACCACTAGATTTGGTACATGTGATAGCAGAAAGAATGGAAAGTAACTTCCTGCATTTCTTGACACGATGACCAGGTTTGTCGCATAATTGACAAGTGACCATCGGTCGATTGTTTTGGCCACCAGAATGGCCTCCTTGATTGCTGCCATTTTCATTCCTATTGGAAGGAGGAAAATTCCTTTGACTGAAACTTGAGTTATTGGTATTTCAATTGTAATTCCGGTCAGCAGATGTAGGAGGTTTAGCAGCAAAGTTCGCCATGATTAGCGCCATAACTTATGATGAACGACGAGTCGAATAGGCTTCAAAATCGATCAATTTTTTATGAAGCTCTTGAAAGGTTATGACTGTTTCATGAGCATGAAGTGCAGAGAAAATGCTATCATACTCGGAAGGAAGGTCATGTACGACATGAAGAAAAACTTCATCATTTGATATATGAACACCCACTGAAGCGATCTTGGCACATATTTCTTTGATTTTCTGCAAATACACAGTGTTGGAGCGATTTCCCTTTTGAATAGTATTCAAGTCTTCTCTCAAGCTCATTATACAAGCACGCGACGACTTGGCATAGGTCGTGGCAAGGTTTTTCCAAAGCACATAAGAATCTTTATCATCCGTAACAAAGGGTATAATTTCTGGTGAAAGGGATGCAACCATGACACTTCTAATTAGATGATCTTGTCGTTTATAATTAGAGGTAGTTGTGGTTCAGTTATGAATAAAAGAAAATCATAGGTAGTAAGCAGTGTTTTCCACTGATATTGCCAAGATTGGTAATTGGTGGTGGTGAGTTTCAATGGGGCTTGGGCTACAATATTAATTGAAATAAGTTGGTCATTGTTGTTCAAGGAGATGAAGTTAGAGGATGCCACAATGTTCTTCAGAGAAGGAATGATTTGTTGGGTCGATGGAGTAGTTTCGTTTTCAGGTGTTGATGTTTGGTTTGTTAGGGTTGTGTGAGAATCAGATGTACTGTTTGAGGGAGTCATGGCTACTAGAAAACAAGAAATTACTGTCCAGAAAACTTGTTGTCTGTGAAGCAATAATAGCCCTAATACCATAAAGCAATTTATAAAAGAGATAGTTAATACTTTTATTAATAATGAGTGAGGTATTTATACAAGAGGGTGGATCCATAAGGATCAGGAAAGAAATATGTACAATCAATCAAAATAAATGAGAATCTTTACAATTATGAATATGCTAAAATGGAAAAACTAAATCTGTAAATAAGGAGGAAAAATTATTCATAATCCCTCTAAGATATATCTCTAATATTACGTACATAATTTTTTTTAATATATAGATCTTGGGATAAAGACTCAAAGCTGCTTTTTAACAAGCTAGCTAGCCAATCTTTACTTCAAAAGGAAATTTAATGCATGCTTCCGTCTGTTTTTAAAATTATGTTTGAACTAAATTATAAAGAAAATAATTGCAATTGTCAGGCACTAGACTATAATTCCTCTCTGACTGCTTAGTTTTACTTATAATTAGTTAACTTGTTCGTGCTTCACGCGTTACATTGTTAAAGTTCATAAAATAATTTTATAAGCGAGAACTAAAGATACTTTTAAAGATTCTTTTTGGTATTTAAAGGAGAGCTTTGGAGTAACAGGTAAAGTTGTTATCGTATAATCATGGGTCACGGGTTCAAGCCTTGAAAACAGTCTTTACCCAAATAATGCGAGAGTCTTTGTGCACCACATTGCTTTTCTTTCTTTTTGAAATTTAAATTCAAATAAATAAAAAATTTGAAATTTAATTTATTTTACTACTAATACTTAGTTTTTTCTTTTTTGTAATTTTGAATCACCTAAAAGTTTTTCCTCTTTTGGAAATGATTTTTCCGTTGTCAAAACTACTTGATTTATTATTGTAAAGAAGAAAAAGAATTTCATTACTTTTTTCCTTGTAATATTTATTCTTGTCAAAAAGATTGGAGCTCTCCGTATGGATGTGCATAAGTACATAATTTTTCCTTTCACTATCTAATATACATATGCATATAAAGCTTATAAGCTGTAAGAATACACGTATGTAACATAAATAATTTTATAAAATAAAACGTAATTTCAACTTTCTTAATTTTATTCTTAATGGCAGATTTTAGACCAATAAAAAAAGTTAATTGATTTATGATTAAAAATCTTTAAAATATAAAAGTGAGAGGTCATGAAAGACTCTAGAGCAACAAGAGTGTTTGTCATTACCTCCCTTTGAGAATCAATCGGATAGGGGAGACTCGAGAGAAATTGATCATGTGATTGATTGTATCTATTGTCAGTACAATCTTTATAATTAAATAAGCAAAATAATAAATATATTTGGCATGAAAGTTTTTGGCACGAAAAACCCTTTTTGCTTGATATTTTCATAATTAGTCTGACAAGGGTGAACAAAATCTACCACAACCTTCTTTGTCACTGACTTGAAAGTTACTGCTTCCACCCACTTTGTGAAGTAGTCAATGGCTACCAAAATGAATCTATGTCCATTTGTCCTATTATCACTTCATAATTTTTCGCTATCCAAATTATTCTCCCATAGTGAAAATCACTCTTAAAAGCTATCCGATTTTGACTAAACCATTGACCCTACCCCTAAATTTAGGCTGACACTACTCTTTCTAAGAGTTGTCTTGTCCCCCACTCTCTTCTCAAGTCTTTTCATCTTCCTACTAAGATATCTAATAAAAAATGTGAAGAACAATGTTTCAAATATCCTCGAATTGTGCCTCTAACGTTCAAAATTTTGGGTGGTAATTGAAATACATATTTTTCGACCTTTTAAAATAAAAATAAATTCTTAGGGGGTGTTATATTCTATAAAAAAGTTAGTTAATGATATTAACTGACAATGACTTGTTCATGTGTTTTTTTTTTGTTAAACTCTTTTTAAAGCTAGAGGTAGTTTGAAATCAACAAAAAAACAAGGATTTTTTTAAAAAATAAATAATACATTTTTGAGCTTTTGAAAGATTTATTCATTTTCAATCATAAAAAAAATCATGTCAGAAATTTATTTATTTTGGAATGAAGAGATACTAACTTGATGCCATTCCATCTATTTAATTTCTTTATCTTACTTTAGTTTTTAGTCTGTTTAATAAAAGAATTTTTTTTTTTTTTGATAATTCTTTAATATCAAATTTTTACATAACATGTTTAGGGCAAGATGTTTAAATAATATTTGATATATTTTATATATCTTTAGTTTAAAATCATAAAATTACCTTTTTATTTTTAAAAATTTCGTATCGAATCAAAATTAGAAAAACAACAAAACAGAGGGAGTATATATGATAGAAAATATTTTTAAAGATGTTAAGAAAATAATTTGAATGAAGAAAATAAACCAAACAAATAAATCGAACATGTTTTGAATATCATAATTCATAACTTGTGAGTGCTTCTTAGATTAATAGCATTTATCCAAAAAGAAAATATAGATTAATAGCACGAGTGGAAAGTGCTCAATAAATTTCAGAATATTACGAAACATTGAATTGAAATATATCGTATTATCTTTTTATTTTGGTAATTCTATGCATAATTAATATGTTGCATTAATGACTATTAATAGAATCGATCAATAATAGATAACATAAATGAGTCATTTTAAAAAAATTAATGTAATATTTGAGTCTTTTTTCATAATAAAATAAGATTAGATACTAAGATGAAATTAAGTATGAAAAAGATGCTATTTGAAAAATATTTTTCTTTTGAATGAGTTTTACACACGCTGAGAATATGAATTAGTTGAAATTTTAATGCACATATTCAAAATTGGGTAAAAATAAAAAAGATTGCCAAATATTTTCAAAATAGTCTAACATCACACAACCTTTTGAGTACTTATATAAGATATCTGATTTTCTCCAACAATAATGTATCCATCACAAATCCAAAACAAGCTGCAATAATGAAAAATAAATTTTGATTAATAAACCTGGTATAAATTCAAAAGTTATATGAAGCAAAAGTTTTTTAAAGTGAGCGAATCATGATCCTAAAATGACATGTAAAAGATAATGATAACCGCCTAAAAGATAAAATCTCGTGAACTGAATAGAAGAATCTTGTGAGTTATTTTTTTTTTTTTATAAAATTTCGAGTTAGCTTAAGTTTAACCGACAAATCAATATATATTTGATAATTCTAAAAGAAGACTAAGTATAATTTTTTATTTCAGCATTTAAATTTGTTCTTAAATTCTATGCTATAAAATCTTGTCTTCATACTTTTTAACAAGTGAATGAAATACAAAAAAAAATTAAAAAAATTGTATACACCGGCGAAATAATTAACCAAAATTTTATTAAAAAAATAAAATTTTATTTTCATTAGATTTTACCTAGGATTAGTATCTATTAACCTTATTTTGGACAATAGTCTTTTTTAGAGAACTGAATTGCTTGGTTAAATATTTTAGAAATAATAAATATTTAACCTTATTTTGGACAATAGTCTTTTTTAGAGAACTGAATTGCTTGGTTAAATATTTTAGAAATAATAGATATTTTTTTTTTTTGGAACTCTAGGAAAATTCGCAGTCGCTACACCCTCCGGATGTGCACTGGGTAAACCCTCCACTGTGTAGTAGCCTGCAAACCACACAGGGAATGTAAACCGCACTAGGCAAGCCCTGTGCAACAGGCTCATGGCTTAAAGGTATTGAGGGAGAATCGATCCCAGGTAGCTGTGGTGGGCTACCACCCTCCAAACCAGTGAGCCAGTCCCGAAGGATAGAAATAATAAATATTCTTAAATAATGACAGATTTTTTTCTTTTACAAATGGAAAAGAAAGTTCCAAATTGTTATTTAATATTAACAAAAATATTTTTGAAATTGAATAGTCAGAATAAATTTTACGATATTTTCACAAGTTCCCTTTTAAAAAGGGATCTTTCAGAAATAGCTACACTTTGCGGTAAAATTCACCTTCTATAGTCATATTTTATATAACTACCATTTATAACCGTTGTATTCAATTTGCGCCCGCTGTATTCGATTTTATCAATAGTCTGTATTCATATAAAATATAAATACAGTACCTATTTAACCGTTGTATTCGATTCACATCCGTTGTATTCACTTTTACTCAGTGATTTGTATCCATAAAAAACATAAATACGCTACATATTTAGTATTGCCAAAAACGCTACCATTTTTTTTTCCGTGTTTTTCTTCTTATTTTTTCTATTTTTTCCTATTTTTTTTTTTTTTTTGATTTTTTTTCTCTCTCTTCTATCTCTAACTTCTCTTTCTCTTTCTTCTTTTCTTTTCTTCTTCGATTTTTTTTGTTTTCTTTTTGTATTTATTTTCTTTATCATTTTTTTATTCTATTTTATATTTTTTATAGTTTAAAAAAATATGACTACTCGAGCACAAGTCATGGATGATAACGTAAATACTACAATTATTTATTGTATTTGTACTCAGGCCGTTATTATATTTTTGTATTCATTGATACAACTGTATTTGTATCTGTATTTTAAAGTTCGCGCTTGTATTTGTATTTTGTAGTTCGCATTTATATTTGTAGTTTATAGTTCGCACTTGTATTTATATTTGTTAGTTCGCACCATCATTTATATTTTATATAATCTGCACTTGTATTTTAAAAAATTATATTTGTATTTTTATTTTATAATTGGTTGTATTTTATATTGGATTATATCTGTATTGTGATTTTCTTGTGTTTGTATATTTAGATTATATTTATATTTGTATTCTATTTTCGTCGATGCCTTTTTATTTTTAAAGAATTATTTTGTATTTGTATTTGTAAGTTGATTGCATATTGTATTTAGCTGTGATTATGTACAATTTATCATTTGTATTTGTACACAAACAAGTAAATACATTAATTGTATTTTCTTGATTCTAAAATATATAAATATGTAGTGTATCATTTGATACAAATGTACCATTTTGTATTTGTATGTCAAAATTATCATTTGTATTTGTAAATAAACAAATATCACTTGATACAAATACAATTACTAATAAATGATTTTACAAATACAAGTACAATATGTATTTATATATATTTGTATAAAAATTTGAATTGTATTTATTTGTATCAATAAATACAACTCGTATCAATAAATATAAACAAGTATTCGTAGAAAGAAAATCAATCGTTTCTTTTCAATAATTAAAAAATACAAATGATAGTTCACACTTGTATCTGTATGTTATAGTTCACACTTGTATCTGTATGTTATAGTTCACATTTGTATTTGTATTTTATAGTTTACACTTGTATTTGTATTTTATAGTTTGCATTTATATTTGTATTTTATAGTTCACACTTGTATTTGTATTTGCTAGTTTGCACAAATGAAAAGAAGGAGAAAAAATGAAAAAGAAAAAAAAAAAAAGAAGGAGAAAAAATGAAGGAGGAAAAAGACAAAAAAAGGAGAGTAATAAATAATAGAGAAAAAAATAAAAAAAGGAGAGAAAATAAAAAGGAAAAACATGAAAAAAAGAAAACGAAAAGAAAAAAGTGAAAAAAGAAAAAAGAAAGAGAAAGCAAAAAAAAAAAAATGAAGAAAAAAACTAAAAAAGGAAAAAAGGAGAGTAATAGAAAATAGCGAAAAAAGAATAAATACATGAGAGAAACTATGAATTGTAATTAAGAATAACTAATAGGTAAGAGGGGGCTATGAATTGTAATTAGGAATAACTAATAGGTAAGAGGGGGCTATGAATTGTAATTAATTAAAACTTAGGCTAAATAGGGTAATTATGAGTATATGTTTGCTAAAGTATGTAGTTATTCCCAACTTAATTTCACTCCGATGTATATTTTAAGATGAAAAACTTTCATTTTTAATAACTAAACTTCACTTTTATGATTTAAGATTTATTTTCATGAGATGAAGTGAAAAATAATTTAAGAAGATATTGGATTTGTAATTTTTTTGAGTTCAATTTTGATCAATTATTTATATATTTTTCAGTAAAAATATATAAGAATACTTTAATTTTTTAGTCAACACAATTGTTAACTTCTAATAAATCAATTTCAGTCTTATGTATATTTTTAAGATGAATTTTTTTTACAAAATAGCCTAACTTTCAGCCAATTGCGAGGCGAGAGGGGGGGGGGGGAGGCATAACTTTACTTTCAAAATTATCATCTGCAGTCAATGTATCAATCGTATGCAACTGACTTTATTCGATATAAAATATAAATACAATGAGAGTAATTACATGTACAAGCCCTTTTCTCTTTTATTTTTCTTTTTTTCTTTTTCCTATTTTTATTATTTTTAACAATAGACCCCTTGTGGTGGGGTCCTTTCCCCGACCCTACAATTAGCGGGAGCTTTAGTGCACCGATTTTTTTTTTTTTTCTCTCTTTTATCTCTAAGTTCTATTTCTCTTTTTTTTTTTTTTTGTTTTTTCTTGGTATTTTTTCTCTTTTTTTTTTCTTTTGTTTTACCTTCTTTTTTTTCTTTTTCTTTTTCTATTTTCGTTTCGTTCTTTTCATTTTTTTCTCTTTTCTATCTCTAACTTCTATTTTTTTATTTTCTTAAAAATATTTTTTCCTTTCTCCTTTTTTTTGTTCCATTTTATATTATTTTTGAATTTTTAAGAAATATGGCTACGTCGAGCATAAATCATGTATGATAACAAAAATGTCAAAATCACTTATTATATTTGTATTCGCACCATTATTAATATTTTTATATTCATTGATATAATTGTATTTGTATTTCTATTTTATAATTCTCACTTATATGGATGTATTTAATTGGCAAGAGAGCCAATGAATTGTAATTAATTGAAACTTAGGCTAAATAGGATAATTAAGAGCTTATGTTTGCTAAGCCGTGTAGTTTTTTCCTTTTAAGATTTATTTTTATGAGAAGAAGTGAAAAATAATTTTAAAAAAATATTGGATTGAAATTTTTTTCTGAGTTCAATTTTTACCAACCACTTAATTTTCTTAGATAAAATAATATGAAAATACTTTATAATTTAAGTGAAATAATATAAAAATACTTAAAAAATTTAAATATAATTTAACTAAAATAAATTTGTATTTTAACACATCTGCCTAGTCTCGAACTCGTGACCCAATGATTATAATTTTTTTGACAAGTTTGTTAGAATAACATTATATGATGATCCCAATAATTTTTATTTATTTAGTTAATCTTTACATACAATTGAAGTTTTAGTCAAACCTATATAAACTCAACATGCGAGTTATTTGGAGTTAAGATAAAATTTCTACATTAAAATTTTTAAGTCGAACTTAATTAATTTACAGTTGAAATATCACCTTTTATAACCATCAATTGAATTGCTATTTCCTTTTGACTATGAGGATGTGTATTGATTTTTGATCGTTAAATAAGGTGACGGTTAAGAATAAGTATCCTCTTTCTCGCATTGATGATTTGTTTGATCAACTTTCGGGTGCTGTTGTGTTTTTGAAAGTTGATTTGAGGTTCGGTTATCACCAGTTGAGGATTAGAGCTTCGAATATTCCGAAGACAACTTTTCAAACTCGATATGGTCATTATGAGTTCTTGGTCATGTCCTTTGGATTGAACAATGCCCCCGCCGTGTTCATGGAGTTGATGAACCGAATGTTACGATCGTAGCTCGACTCCTTTGTTGTTGTATTTATAGATGATATCTTGGTGCATTCCAAGAGTAAGGTTGAGCATAAGGAACATTTGCAGATTATGCTTTAAAGATTGAGGGATGAGAAGTTGTATGCCAAGTTTTCTAAGTGCGAGTTTTGGTTGGAGTCTGTTTTTTTCTTGGGTCATGTCGTGACTAAGAAAGTTATTATAATTGATCCAGCTAAGGTTGCAATGGTTCGTGATTGGGCTAGACCTACTTCACCCATTGAGATTCGTAGTTTTGTTGGCTTAGCAGGCTATTATCGGAGTTTTGTAGAGGGTTTCTCTTCTATTATAGCTCATTTGACTAAGTTGACTCAGAAGAAGATTTCCTTTAAGTGGTCTGATGTTTGTGAGGCGAGCTTTCAAAAGCTCAAGGATTTGTTGAATTTAGCTCCTATCTTGTCTTTGCCCAAGAAATACGTGGGCTCTACCGTGTTTTATGATGCTTTGGGTGTTGGATTGGGTTTTGTATTAATGTAGAAGTTCAAGGTGATTGCTTATGTGTTTCGTCAGTTGAAGCCTCATGAGAGAAATTATCCTACCCATAATTTGGAGTTGTGTGCAGTTGTGTTTGTTTTAAAGTTGTGGAGGCACTACTTACATGGAGTCCGTTGTGAGATCTTCTCAGATCATTGTAGCCTTCAGTACTTTTTCACTCAGTTAGATCTTAATATGAGGAATTATCGTTGGCTTGATTTGCTTAAGAATTATGACTTGACTATACTCCATTATCCGGGCAAGGATAATGTAGTTACGAATGCCTTGAGCTGAAAGTAGACTAGCATGGGTAGCTTGGTGCATCTTTTGACCCAGGAGAGGCTTTTAGCCTTAGAGGTTCAGTCTTTAGCTAACCAAATGGTTAGGCTTGATATTTCGACACCTGGGCGTGTTTGGCTTTTGTGAAGGCTAGATCTTCTTTGATGGAGTAGATTTGAGCTCATCAGTTTGATGATGTTAGATTAAGGTTGATTCGAGATAAGGTGTTGAGTGGAGAGGCTAAGGAAGCCTCACTTTATTCAAATAGAGTTTCGCAAATTGGAGGCCGAGTTTGTGTGCCTAGAGTGGGTGATTAGATTAGGTTGATCTTGGAGGAGGCCCATTGTTCCAGCTATTCCATCCATCCAGGCGTATCTAAGATGTATTGTGATTTAAGAGAACACTACTGGTGAGGTGGTATGAGGCGAGATGTAGCAGACTTATTGGCTCGTTGTCTGTGTTGTCAGCAGGTGAACGCCGAGCATATAAAATTTGGTGGTTTGCTTTAGAGGTTACCTATTCCTGAGTGAAAGTGAGAACAAATCACTATGGACATCGTACCTGGGTTGCCTCATACTTCTCATGGTTCTGACAGTGTGTGGGCCATCGTGGATCGATTGACCAATTCAACTCATTTTATTCCGATTCAGGTCTCATTTAGTGCTGAGAGGTTGGGCCGTATCTATATCTGTGAGATGGTGAGACTTCATGGTGTACCGGTATCTATTATTTTAGATTGAGGTTCTCTGTTCATATCTCACTTTTTGAAGAATTTTCAGGATGAGTTGGGTACGCGGGTTGATCTCAGTATAACGTTTCTCCCTCAGATTGACAGTCAGTCAGAGCGGACTATTCAGGTTTTGGAGGATATGCTCTGCACTTGTGTGATGGATTTTAGTGGCCAATGGGAGAAATATTTGGCTTGAGAAAAGTTTGCATATAATAATAGATACTATTTCAGTATTGATATAGCTCAATTCGAGGCATTGTCGATTGCCAGTTTGTTGGTTTGATGTTTTTGAGGTTAGACCTCAAGGTATGGACTTGCTTCATGAGTCATTGGACAGAGTTTGGATCATTCATGATAGACTTCGAGCAGCTCTAGGCAGGCAGAAGTGCTATGCATATCGTAGATTTCATGCCTTGAGATTTAGTGTTGGAGATCATATTTTTCTTTAAGTTTCACTCATGAAAGGTGTGATGAGGTTTGGGATGAGGGGTAAGACTAGCACCAGGTATATTGATCCATTTGAGATTCTTCAAAAAGTTGGTGATGTGGCTTATGAGTTGACATCCAGTTTTTCATGCTTTTATGCTTCGTCGGTGTATTTCGAATGAGTCTCATGTTATTTGTTGGGAGCTAGTCCAGTTAGATGAGCGGTTGTCTTTCGTTGAGGAGCCGGTCTCCATTTTGGCTAGAGATGTTAGACGGTTGCGCTCTAGAGCTATCCCTGTGGTTAAGGTTCAGTGGCGACATCGACCGGTAGATGAGACTACTTGGGAGGTTGAGTCAGATATGCACAGTTCTTATCCCCAACTCTTTGTTGATTCAGGTATTTCTTTGCCTTAGTTCGAGGATGAACTAGATTTTAGTGGTGGATGATGTAACGACCTGCTTTTTGATGAAATATGTGAATTTTGTGATTTTGTGTGATTTGACTATTTTACCCCTATCCATAGTTGTATTGTGGTATTTCTGGGATGTGGGAGTGATTGACATGGCTTCCGATGCATTTTGGTACCATTTATGCGATATTGTGATTTTTGATGGCTTAAGGAGCTTTATTTTGGACTTATGTGGATATCTTTTAATCCGTACGATGGATGGCTAAAAGGACTACACCAGCAGCTCCAGAATATCAACTTTATGCTAGGTATACCTTTGGTTTGGGTCCCACCACTAAGTTCATTTCGACTTGTTGAATTTTTTTAAATATGAGTGTGGGACCCATATTTAGTTAAAACGACTTTGGATGGAAAATCCGATTGCGCCAGCAGCTCCAAAAAATTAATTCTAGAGTGGTATCATGTTTGGTGCGATTTTACGGCTTTTAAATCTCATTTCGACCCTCGATTTGATAAATTATGATTTCGGGGGTCAACTCTATGAAAATAATATTTTTTTTAAAATACGACTTTTCCAACGCGTCCAAAACGATGAATTTAGTGTGGTTGCATAGTTCATTTGCATTTATTGGACTCCGAACGAATTTTGAGCACCCCGTCGAAATCCGTTTGAACTTTGAAAAATCTGCACTTTTTTTTTTTAAAAAAAATTAAAGATGGGCCAACAACCCTTTTTATTAAAAAGAAACATCTTATTTACATCACCGGGCCCAAAAGTGACCCGGTCCAACAACTATAAAGATAACAAAAGCAAGAATAGCAATATATAGCAAATTCCCCCCCCCCCCCCCTCCCCCCCCCCTTTTATAACTCATTTTGTCAATTCTTTCTCCTTGCCTTTTGAGAGTTAAACCCTAAAATAGTGTGAGAGTTTAAAAAAGAAACTTGTGGGATCTTGGAAAACTAGATTAATATCTATTTCTTGATTCTCTTACGGATTTAAGTTAAGAATTCACCCCTTTATTAGTAATTTCTTGATTAAATTCTCAAAACCCCAAAAAATTTTAGGGCTTGATTTTAAACTTCAATTTCACTCCTTTTCACTTGAATGGTATTTTAATCTTATAATTACTAGTTTTTCATCAATTTAACCTTCAAAACAACATTGATTCTTGATATTAACCCGAATTTCAATGATTTTACCTGGTAAAGCTTAAAAATTATTTTTCTTCAATTTGAACCTCGTTTTGACTCGATTTGACTTGGGGTTTCAGCTGTAGGTTTCTACAAATATGGCAAACACATTTTTGAAGTAAAAATATGATTTTTCCTTCTTTTTTGAAAATCCATTCCGGGGGTCCGTTTTGACCCCGAATCAAAAGTAGTCAATATGAGTATTGTTGTCTTTGTTTTGATGCATAGATTCTATATTTCTTGATTTTAGTTGATTTTGGAATTGTTTGTGAAAAGTAAGATTGTGAGTTCAAAGTGTAGCGGATCAATTTTGACATTTGAGGTAGGTTATGACTTAACTCTTTCAGATTGGGTTGGGTAGTAAATAATGGTACAAAATGCATGTAAGGGTGGGAACTAATCATAAAAAATGGCTATCAATGTGTTGTACCCGCGTGGGGGCCTATATGTGATGTAATTATTGAAATTGAGATATTATTTGATATGTACGATCGTATTGGGTTCTATATGATGTTGATAGCTTTGAATGCATGTGAATAATTGTATTGTGTTGTTGCAAATGCTTAATGTGGTAACTTTGATGTATTGTGATATGTATATATATATATATATACATACATACATATTCATACTTTTGACATATGAAACATGTAAAAATACTCATTGTGATTGATAGCGAGTGATATATCTTAATTTGATGATAATTAGCTGACAATAAGGGACCAGGCCCCTGGGTTTTTATGAGTTTAGTACACCTGTCACATGTCTGCACAGTTTTGTCTGTTAGTGTAACAAACTGCGCAAGTGAGCTGTATACCAATGTTCTGGCCCAATCGAAATTCTACCCTAATCATTATCCAACTATTAATAGAAAAGAATGTTTCTCAATTCACAAAAAAATTGCAATCTGATTATTCAAAGAGAAAACTGGCGATAACTCAAATATTGCTCTAGTTTTAAGTTTCTTTGTGCTAAGAGAGTGATTGTTCTTGAGTCAAGTCTTGGTCTGTAATTGAATTACTCATTTTATAAGAATAATGCTTTTCTTATTTCTACAGTGTGCTTAGGTAGAGTTACCTGAGTTGATATTGGTTAGATTTAATCAATACTGAGAGGAGATCTTGACAGAGTTGTCAAGGAGAGTTTGTAATAGAGTTATTACAAGCTTAGATCTAAGCTCCAATGAAGTCTGTAATCATGAGTTTGATTATAGTGGATTGTTGAGTGCCTGTGAGGGCAAACGGTGTTTTTTCCTCCCTTGAGCAAGGAGGTTTCCACGTTAAACCATTGTGTTCTTTACATTCCTACAAATGTTTTATTTTTGTACTACTTTACTGCTTTATTGCCTGTCTCTGACTATGAGGGACCTAGTCCTTTATAAGGTGGTGCACCCCCCACGGTTCATCAATTGGTATTAGAGCAGGAACACTCTAAAAGGTTCATACCTAGAGTGATTTATTGATCATGGTTGCTCCACCTAATCTGGAGGAAGGTCAATCTACTACTAGACCACCTCGCTTTAATGGTCAGTATTATCGGTGGTGGAAAACTAGGATGTATGACTTTATCATGGCTGAGGACAGTGAGCTGATGGATGTAATACTTGATAGTCCTTATGTGCTAGTTAGACAGTTCAAAGAAAGATATAACAATGATGGTTATCAAAACTAGGAGAGAGTTTGATGATGAATATCAAAAGAAAGTTAAGGAGATTTACGAGGATAAGAAATGACTTGTGTGTGGTATAGGACTAGATGAGTATAATATGATTTCTGCTTGTGAAAATGCTAAGAAAATCTTGGAGTGCCTGAAGACTTCTCATGAAGGAACAACTGATATGAAGGATTCAAAAGTTGACATGCTGACTACTCAATATGAAACTTTTTCCATGAAGGAAGGAGAAAAAAATACAAGAAATGCATACTAGATTCACTTCAATCACAAATGAGTTGCACTGTCTAGGAGAAGTGATTCCCTTGTATAAGCAAGTGAGAAAAATTCTAGGTGTTCTTCCTAAGTCCTGGGAAAGCATAATGGATGCTATTACTGAGGCAAGAAACCTGAAGACTCTCACTATGGATGAACTTATTGAAAATCTGAAGACTCATGAACTCAAGAACCAGCAAGGACAAGAGAAGAAGTAAGTAAAAAGAAAAAAAATCTCTGGCATTGAAGGATTCAAAGTCTGATACAATTGAGGAAAATATTGATGTTGCCTAGTTGGCAAAACGAATTGTTAAAGAAATGAAGAAAAGTGGTCAGTTTCAAAAAAGAGGAAGTAGCCGCAAAAAGGGAGGTACAACTGAAGTTTGTCATAAATAAGTCTTGAGTATTTCATCAAGGATTGTCCACTGCACAAAATAGACTATTAAGAATATCAAATGTCTAGAGATAACAAATAAAAGAAGAAGGATCAAGTCTCTGAAAAGTCAAGAAGAAAGGCTGCAACTAATTATGCAATGAAATAAGCTCTAGCAGTCTGGGGAGATTCCTCCAGTGAATATAATGAACCTAAAAAGCCTAAAGATGTTTGAAACACCCTGGGTCTTGGCCCTTGAAAATTTCCTAAGTCTTGAATTGTAACGCTCTGAGTCTGTACTCTGGACGCTACACGATGCTCATAATCCCGAAGGACCACAAGCTAACCCATGACTGGTACCTGCTACAATAACTAAATAATAATTCTATATTATGTAGAAATTAGGTGAAAAACATGTCATAAGGTTCAATACTGAAATAAAACTGAATACAGTATAACAATACCAAAATTGAAATATCTATCTGAAAATACTCTAGTCTGAAAAAGCCTCTAAACTATCTGAAATATGGAGTTGATGGGAAAATCCCAAACTAACTCTAACTACTAAAAATTGTATTGATAAGTCGAAACACTGAAGAAAAATAATTATATCCTCAAACTATGAGAACTCACCACTAACTTTGACTGCTGAAGATCTGAATTGCTAAGGGTGCTCGGGAGCCCATGCGTCTGAACCTATGATATAAAATATCATAGCGCAAGAGAAAAGTATGCGTCACTACTTTGAATGTACTGGTATGCTAAGTGAGGTAGGTTGAAATGCATGGGTTTATATGCATGAACAATACTGGCTGAATGACATGAATATAACTAAATGAGAGTACATGTATGAATACGTATACTATAACTGAGATCATGATTTACCACTAGATACTGAGTTCTGAATTATTGATTTACTGATATATGAGTTTTATTGATACTATGTAGCTGATAACTTAGTGACTGTATCTGACAGTCTTGATCTTGTGGAGCTATAATGAGTTCCGTACTGAACTGAGTGACTGTGTTTGATAGTCCTGAATTTGTAGAACTGAACTGAGTTCTGTACTGAGTCTGAATCTGAAACTGAAACTGTGGAAGGTAATCATCTAATTGACATGCCCCTTTCTAAATAGATTGGGGTCCAACTTGTAACCCCAGTTGGAAGGGTGTCAATACCGTGCCATGTGTAAAGACTAGCTGTGAGTTAACCCTCTCTGACAGGAAGCTCTTTCGTCAACCCTTACTAGTAGGAAAACTCGAATGAGATGTATCAACCCTCATAATATCTGCCAGGAAGATATCTCAACCTATGATGGCTACGTAGTTTTGTAACGCAGGGATTTCTACTAAGGATCAAACCCTTTACTAGCAAGAATGCCTCGATCCCTGGGCTAACTCGGTGCTGAATCCTACTCCTAACTGAATAGATATTGAGCTAATTTTCCTAGTTCATATTAGGCTTGACTGAACTGTTACTGAGTTTACTGAGTTCCGTTGACTGATGAAATACTACTGAATTCTGTTAGCAGACTGAGTTTACTGAGGTCTGAACTGAATACCGAACTGGACTGGATTGATACTGAGTCTACTGAGTTTTCCCTCAGTTCTGTAACTAACTGAGAGTACTACTGATCGTAACATGACCGATACTATCCTAAGACTGACCGTGGCTCTAATTAATCAGCTAAATTATCGGGTATTAAATACCCCTAGGACTCGATATCATAAATTATAAGACATGGCATAATCTTGAAACATGATAAATAACTACTTGATCATCATTCATTCATTGGGACATTCTAGCAAACACTTGCATGACATGAACTTGAATACATGCTAACATGATATAATTTCATTATTTAATTCTCATGAACAACTCATCAAATACTTGGAAGACATTGTATATGCACATAGTACTAATCAACACATGAGCATCACAATTTCAAGGCTTTAACATGAATTCACATGATACTACATACATAATAGTTATTTTTACATAAATCTTGCACGTAATCATGGAATAGAAATCCAATCAATATTATAATCATGAATACGCTTGAATCCAAATCATGGAAAGCATGAAATCAAGCTACTTGAAGTTTAAAAGTGTTTATTGGACTCCAAGGGTGGAAGGAACCCTTGGATGAACACTTGACATACCTTGGTTGCTAAATTCTTGAAGATTAATGGTGGAATCTTGAGCCTTGAATTTGAAATTCAATCACCTAGGATTTTTGTTCTTGAACAATTTGTGAAATAATGAGTGTTTGTTGCAAATAAAAGGCTAAATTTTGTGTTTTTGGGGTTGAAGGATGTGTGAAAAGACCCAAATACCCCTAAAGATGTGAATTTTTAATGACTGAAAACTGAACTGTCACGCGCAGATCGACGCGCCACGTTGTTGGCATCGACGCGATGGCCAATGCACCGCGTCGAGTCCACATCGTTTCACTGGAATTTGCATTGAGCTGAGGGAAAAATTATCTATCAACGCGATGGACGATGCAATGTATCGAGATCGCGTCGACTCACTATTTTGGTCACTTGAACATGGTCTAAACGAGGTCCAAAAAATCTAAAACTCATGCGGGAACACCTACTAACATTCTTGATCATGAATCAATCTTAAGATCGATACTTTAAGGTCACAAGAGTCGTGAAATAGAGTTTCCAACTTACAAAGGCCAAAATGACACTAAGTTTGAATACTTAGCTAGAATTTTCTAAGTCTGGGACCCCTTAGCAAACTTAAAAGGCTGAGTTGAGCTTAGGATTTTACGAGGTCTTATATGAACCTTTTAATAATTATACGACTCATACCATGACTCATATGGAGTGGGTACGGGTCTAGGACCCTATTCATATGTTGGTCAGAGTGATATTGGCCAAGTTCTGACCTAGATACGAGAAGACTCCGTATGAATTGTATGTTCATGATACGAGAAGTATAGTGTCCAATCGTATATTATATAGAGTCTATCCTAGATGCTCTGCTTAGGGTACGACTTGAAGGATGCTATTCGTATGGTGATAATATGAGTTGGGAAAGAGAGTTGTATGTTGTACAAAATGTGGTGTCCAACTTTTTGATCAAGTGGCAATTTGAGGATACCACTTATATTATGTGCTTACGAGTTGAGGGTTCCAATCGTACCCACCTGCGGGATTTTTATAGTTTAAGTTGGGGGTATTCTGGATATTTTCCCTCTTAACTCCTTTTGACCCCGCGACATAAAACCTTTTTTGGACTTCATTAACCTCCTATTCTCAATCAAACATTCTTAAAATCGCTCTCAAGATTTTGGTTTAAGAGAACGCTAGGGTTCTACATGGAAATCAATTAAGGCTCTAAAGGGTGGTTTATCTCCGTCTTACTTGTTGTCTAAGGCATGTTACTCCTCCCTCATTGTTAGTTCAATTAAAAGCATGTTTTAATGGATGATTTTTGTGGTAATATTGTGGTATTGTTTGGGTTTTGAAATATATGTTAGGGGTCTTGGTTGTTTATGATTTGATAATATTTTTCCATGTTTTACTTATGATTTTTCATATTATATTTATGGTTTTGACATGTGATTACATGGGAATGATTAAATGTTACTTAGTTTTGAAAGTTATATGCCCTCAACATGTTTGTTAAAATGCCAATCAGAGTGATTTTGTCACATAGTTTGATGTTTCTTGAAACCTTTGCATTGCATAATATGGTAATGGAACTTAAATTGGTTTGGTTGGTTTTAAATGGATTGGAAAGGCTTTGGTGGCCGTTATAATGGTTTAATTAGAAACTTTAGAGTCAAATTGGTTTAATGGCTTTGGTATGACATAAATGAATAAACTTGCAAGCTCTAGTGTTGGTATGAAGGTACCAATGGTTAATGCCTAAATAAAAGACTCCTTGGTAAATGGTTGGAATGTGTAATTGGTTTTAATATGGGCTTAAAGGGGGATGCGTTAGCAAAGCCGTGAAAGGTGAAGGTCTCGAGGAGACCAATACTGGAAACTCATGTTTGTCGATGTGAGGTTTGGTATTGTTGACCGTGTGCATGATGTCACACTTATATTTTGGAAGATGTACTAGTCATCGCAGGGAGAGTTGAACCCTTATAGCTTATAAGTGGTGAGTGGTTTTAGGATGGCCAAGCTACACAACCCAGATTAAAGGTTTTAAATACATACTAAACCCGATTTCTTTTCCCGGTATGGTATATATGTATGTGATAGCATATGGTTATTTACTTTGTTTTTGAATAATGGAATTATTTTAATCTTATTACTGAGTATATGCTAGCATTCACCTGCTAACCATCTTCGGGCGTTGTATCCCCATGCAATGTAGGAACTGGCCGTACTCCTCCTGCTGCTTAGGGTCTTGGATTCGGGGATAACATTTGAGTCAGACCGAAGTGGTGAGCTTCCATACTTTAGAAGACTCCATTTCATGCTATGGACTTATTTTTATACTTTTTATTATTTCATGGACTTTGTTTTTGGCTATTTTTGGGGGCATGTCCCGATTGGATGTTCTTGATTTTTGGTTAGAGGTTTTGTGAGACTACTATAGGCATGGACGGTGTCGGTATTGGTGTCAACCTTGGCATTGGTATTGGTATTGGGGTTGACTTCGGTTGGATGTTTGATTTGATATTTGGTTGGTTATGGTTATGAACTTCTTTAAATGTCTTTCAATTGATTTTGTTTTATCTTGTTATATGTTCAGAATCCATCCGACATTGGGTGTAGGGCGGTTATGATTAGGTATTGGGGACGGTCTTCGGTCTGAATCAGACTTGAGATGACTGACATGACTAGGCCCTAGTTTGGGTCATGTCAGTGTGTCTATGCTGGTAGTGGAGGATAAGAATGTCACCTTTGACTTCTTGTTTGCTTTCATTGCAAACACTAAAAATGAAGAAGAAAATGAGGTAACTCTTTCTAACATTAAGGAAAATTTTGATAACTACTCTACTAGAAAAATAAAGAAGCTTGCAAATATGTTGATTAATTTTGTGTGTGAACTGAATGTTGAGATAAATGCTCTTGAAGAGAAAATAGAAAATCAAGATCTTGAATTAATTGTCTTTACTCTCCAAATATCTGAAACAGAAGAACTATTCACAAAATTAAAATCTGAAAATCTGAATTTAATGAGTCAACTAGAGAAAGTAAATAATTCAGATGGTAAAGGGAAGAAAAAAAGCCTCAAGGCTTCAAGTTGAGCTTGAATAAAAACTAAGGGATTCTCAATAGCACCTTATGACTGCACTCCATAAGAATGAAGAATTAGAAAGGGACCTGGTTCATATAAGAGAAGAACTTAACAAATCACTAAAATTAACCACATTCTCACAAATTCTTTCTAATTTAATTGGTTAGGGTGTCAATGGTGGAAAAATCCTTGGATATCATTATAAAACCCAATCACTTAGGTATCAAAGGAAAGTTGTTCATGGTGACAGAAACAAGGTCCACAAACCTCTATGTACTCATTATGGAAGAGATAGGCACATGAAAGAAAACTGTCAAAGTTGGCTCAGAGCTAGAATGAACAGTTCTAGGTACATCCAATAGGAGAATTCCTATCCTAAGGATTCTATACCCTTGAAAAATATAAAGAATAACTCACTACCTAGATGGGCCGAGAAAGATTTTATCACAACATTGTCTTGCTTCCGGGAACTCAAACTCAAGTAGGTTCCCAAATCTAACAAATGACTATGTTTGCAGGTGGGAGAAAAGGATTGCAGTCATAACTAGTTCATGGATAGTGGATGCTCAAAGCATATGAATGAAAGAACTGACTATTTTCTCTCTCTCAATACACTTTAGGATGGAGGTATCTCATTTGGAAATGGTAAAAATGGTTATATCTATGGTGTGAAAAAGATTGGAAAATCATCTGATCAAGCAATATAAGATGTGTACTATGTGAATGTCCTCAAGTACGATCTTCTGAGTGTTTCTCAAATCTGTAATAAAGGTAATGAAGTGAAATTCTCATCTGATAGATGCACTATGTCAAACTTGAAATCTTGAGAGTTATTCTCTAAGACAAAAGGAACAAGAATATATATGTGGCTGATTTAGAGTCTGTAGCTGATGGGGAATTAACTTGCTTAAATTTTCAAAGTGAAGATGTTGATCTATGGCACAACAGGCTGGGACATGTAAGTTCCTCTTTGCTAAACAAGTTGATTACAAAGGACTTGATCCATGTCATGCCAAAGCTGAAATTTCTAGATGCTAAAGTTTGTGATGCTTGTGTTATAGGTAAACAAATCAGGTCTTCCTTTAAGCTGAAGAAGCAGGTGAGTAATTCTAGACCTCTTGAGTTGTTGCACATGGAACTATATGGACCTGTTAATACCAAAGTAGAGAAGGAAAGTAGTATGTGTTTGTGATTATGGATGACTACTCCAGGTTCACCTGGACAATGATCTTAAGAACCAAGGATGAAATGTATGCGGTTCTGATAACTTTTTCCAAGCAAATTCAAATAAAGCTAAATTGTTGAATTCAGATTTGATCATGGAACTGAATTTGAGAACTCCTAAGTTTCAAGATTCTGTGCTGAATATGGAATCGGTCACAACTTTTCTGTTTCTAGAACTCCTCAACAAAATGGAGTTGTTGAAAGAAAGAACAGAACCCTCATAGAAATTGCAAGAACCATGCTAATTGACAGTGGGCTTCCAAAGAGCTTTTGGACTGAAGCTGTTAATACTGCCTGCTATGTAATACTAGGTGTTTGATTAGATATCTCCTAAACAAGACCCCATATGATCTTGTGTTAATAAAAAGCCTAAAATTTACTACTTCAGACCTTTTGGGTGCAATTTCTTTATGCTAAACAATGGAAAGAATGAACTAGGAAAGTTTGACTCCAAAAGTGATAAAGCAACATTTATGGGCTACTCCTCAACAAGAAAAACATATATTATTTTCTATAAAAGAACTCTATGTGTGGAAGAAAGTATGCATGTGGTGTTTGATGAGTCAGGAAAGCTAGTGAATCCAGGTGATGATGAAGATTCTGATATTGAAGAACTCATTCCTGTTCAAAGGGATAATTTTGCTGAAGAAGATGGTTAGGGACTAAATGATGCCATTGGGAATGATGAAGGTAATGGTGATTTAGTATCTCATTTTTCTCTAGATGAAGAACATCAAGAAGGGTCTATTCAAAATCCTCAGGGACCTGGTCCCATTGGAACTTATCTTAGAAGGTCAAACTAGAAGCAAAAATCTTCTCGTCCACTTGAAAAGCTGACTACACCTTTAGAATCTGGAGTCCAAATAAGAGCTCAAGCCAAAAATTTGATGGCATTCTCAGTATTCTTGTACCAAATTAAGCCCAAAATGTGAAAGAAGTTTCAAAAGATACTGACTGGATTAATGTAATGCAAGAGGAGATTCAGTAATTTGAAAGAAGTAAAGTTTGGCACCTGATCCCCAGACCTATTGACAGAATAATTATTGGGACCAAATGGGTGTACAAAAATAAGCAGGATGAGCATGGATCTATCAACATAAATAAAGTAAGGTTGTTTGTTCAAGGTTATAACCAGGAGGAAGGAATTAACTATGATGAGATATTTGACCCTGTAGCAAGGATAAAAGCTATCAAAATTTTTATTGCATTTGTTGCATACATGTGGTTTAAACTCTTCCAAATAGATGTCAAAAGTGCTTTTTTGAATGTAAATTTAAAGGAAGAAGTTTATGTCAAACAATCTCCAGGTTTTGAAGATGCGAATTTTCCTCATCATGTTCTTAAAGTAGACAAGGCTCTATATGGTTTGAAGCAAGCACCAAGGGACTAGTATGAGAGACTTTCAAAGTTTCTTCTGAAAAATTTCTTTAAAAGAGGGAAAATTGACAATACTCTCTTTTAAAGTACAGAGGTAGTAACTTACTAATTGTTCAAATATATGTTGATGACATAATCTTTTGAGCTACTTATGAATCACTATGTAAAGAGTTTGCAAAGCTAATGGGGAGTGAATTTGTAATAACCATGATGGGTGATTGAGTTTCTTCCTAGACCTGCAAATCAAGAAAACTTCTAAGAAACAATGATTTGTCAAGAGATGTACATCAAGGAAATAGTGAAAAAATACAATATGGAAGATGCCAAGCCAATTAAAACTCTAATTTGAACCAGTTCAAAGATGGATAATGATAAATGGGTTCCTTTAGTTAATGAGACCATGTATAGAAGGATTATTTGATCCTTACTATATCTCACTGCAAGTAGGCTAGATATTGTATTCAACGTGGGAATGTGTGCCAGATTTCAAGCTTTGCCCAAAGGAGTCTCATTTGAAAGCTGCAAAAAAAATTCTTAGGTATCTGAAATAGACAGGGGACCTGGTCCTGTACTATCTGTCACACCCCTTTTTTACCCAAAAAATTTCATTTTTAAATTTGAAAGGATTTTTATTATTAAAGTGACAAAAATGAAAATTTATTTTGAAAAAGATTTTTTTACATTTAAATGCAGATTCATCACTTGGCATAAAACCAGTGTATCAAGTCATCTTTGGAAATCCATTTTCAAAATGATTTTTGACTCTTTAAATTGATTTGCAAACAAAGATTCCGATTAAGAAATTCTGTTGACCGAGGGAAAGGTGTTAGCCACCCCTCGATCTCGTTATTCGACCACGGTCGCTTTGTGAAGTATATCAGCTAGTACGACATTATGGAATGTATAAACCAACAAAACACATAAATAAGAAAACAAACAATCAAGAATCCAAAAATAGTGTCCAGTCCAATTTATTACAAACCAAAAATAAAAATGTTGAAATAGAAACCTAAACTATTCTGATTGCCCTAGCTATGCTTTAACCGATGCCTTGAGCCTTGATCACGAGCCTCCTTTGCGTACATGATACTTCAGGGCATTCTCCGGTGAATAAGTACAATGTGTCTTGGGGTATTCCCCAGCAAATGAATACAATTTTAGTTTTGTGCGATAAAATAGAAATTATTCAAAAATACACAATTCCTAATATTTGCCTACCCAACCTATCGTTTGCCTACTCATTTTGATTTATCACAATTCTATCACATTCAACATCATCGATGAATCAAAATTAGACCAAATTCACTTTATCAAGATTAATCCCTCCCCGAATTTCCTTTTTAACACGTAAATCTTTACATAAAAATAGTTATCCACCCATATTAACATCAAACTTATACCATGATCAACTATTCAATCACCAAACATCCCCAAAAAACATCCAAAAATTATAATCAAACCCATAATCATAACATCAATCCAATGAATTAAGCTAAAAATAAAAAGCAAGAGTTGAAGAGTTGGACCTTTTGAATATTTTTGAGTGATTTATGATAGGAATAAAGATCTGTTCTGGAAACCTTGACGAATACTAAAATCTCGACTCCCAAATTAATTATGAACTAGCTTAGATGCGATAGACTCGAAATCCAACTCGAACAGAAATATGCAGAACAAAATCAAGTTACCAGAAATAAATCATGAAAATAGAAGACTCGTGTGATGATTTCCGGTGAGACCTCATCAGAATCAACTCAGACGACTGGTTTTAGATTATCTGGTGGCTGGAATGCATTTCCCGATGGGATTCCTCCTAAAAAATTTAAGAAAATAAAGTTATTTTTAGGATTTCAAGACTGGGTGGGTCAGTTCGATGAGCTGGAGCCGATTTCGGCAAAAATTTCATTAGAAAAGCTCGAAAACCAGCTAGATTCTCATCGATTTTGCTATCTTCAAGCTGATTTTTTCTTTCAATCTTGATCTCTCTTTTTCCCTTTTGTTTCACTCGTTATTCTCTCTCTCATCCTTATCCCTTAGTTCCTTTCTTTCTCAATCTCTCTCAAGTTCCTTCCATTCTCTTTGATTGTATGTGTGTATCAGTGTATTTCATGTGTGTGTAGAGTTTATATATATATCCTCCCCTGTATAAGAGTGATAATGTATGTGTATAAGGGGAGGGAAAAATATGAAAGGGGAAAGGCCTAGAGGGTACGTGGTATGAGGAGTGGGGTAAAGGGTAGGGGTTGTTAAGATAAGGTGTGAGGTGGATAGGTTGTTATTTTTGTTATGCATTTGTTATTAAGAGTTGGTTATTTTTGTCATTTTGTAAAAAATTATTAAAATGAGGTGGGGTGTATGGTAAGGTAGGGTAATTGGGCAAATTCATCTTTCTGGAGGGACAAAATTACGTGTCTACAACATGCCACTCTTTGGATATAAACACATAGTATTTTCTGACAAAGAAGTAGACAACGAGATTGAATTTTGACCTGACCATTATTCAAAGGAAGGAAACAAAAGAAAGGAATACTATCGATTCTTGATTTTGGACATCCTACTTACCAAGATTATGAGGGGTTTGAGTCACAAGTATTTTTAAAGGGTTGGAATGAGAAGGACCATACTGAGTCTGAGAGTCGAGTGAGGCCCTATCGAGGTTTTAGTCCGCGTCTCTGTTATTACATCAAAAATAAAATTACAAGTTAAAAGATAACAGAAATTACAAAAGTCCTATCTATGCATCTTCTCCGGACTCTTGACATGAGTTTGTGATGCTTTCAAAATTGACAAAAGATCTGATCTTCTTTAGGATCCATGTAAAATTTGATGTTGGAGACGATCTCACAAATTAATCATATTCTATGGGTGGTACTTCTGAATTTGACCATGAATTTGAACTTCTTAATCCTATTCTCCAGGCGAGCTCTTGACTTATAATTTTTTCACCTCGTTTCTTGACTTTGCAGTTTCTTCAACCTGTTCTCTAGGAGGACTCCAAACTAGTTACTTCTTTGTTGTTGGCTTTCAATCTTATCACCCTTTTCTCTGGGTGAGCTCCCGACTTGAAATTTCATAACCCTATTCTTCAGGAGGGCTCCTGACTTTTTATTTCATTACCATATTCTCCAAGTAGGCTCCTGACTTACATTTTCATCACCCTGTTCTTTAGGTGGGCTCCTGACTTGCAATTTCATCACCCTGTTCTTCAAGCGGGCTCCTGACTTTCAATTTTATCCCCCTATTCTTTAGGCAGGCTCTTGACTTTCAATTTCATCACTATATTCTCTAGGTGGGCTCTTGACTTTCAATTTTATCACCTTGTTCTTCAGGCGGGATCCTAACTTACCATTTCATCACCCTGTTCTTCAGGTGGGCTCCTAACTTTCAATTTCATTGCCCTATTCTTTAGGCGGGCTCCTGACTTTCCATTCATCACCCTGTTCTTTAGGCGGGCTCCTGACTTGTAATTTTATCACCCTGTTCTTCAGGCAGGCTCCTGAGTTGCCATTTCATCACTCTTTTCTCTAGGTGGGTTCCTGACTTGCAATTTCATTACCCTATTCTCTAGGCAAGATCTTGACTTTCAATTTCATCACCCTCTTCTTCAGGAGGGCTCCTGACTTTCAATTTCATCACCCCTGTTCTCCAGTCGGTCTCCTGACTTGCAATTTCTTCAATCTGTTCTCTGAGTAAGCTCCCGACTTATGATTTCATCACCCTGTTCTTCAGGCGGTTTCCTGACTTACAATTTCATCACCCTGTTCCTTAGGCGGGTTCCTGAAATCAAAATCAAAACTAGAACAAAAATTATCGCACACAAATATTATGATAAAGAAAGATTCCATTTTCCAGAAAAATAAAGTCTCATTTTCTAAGAGGGTCCTAAAGTGAAGTTCCAAATAATAGGAATTAAATTTTCTTTTTGCCCCAGTTTATCCTCAAAAGCTTTAACGGGTGTCAAACCCAATCACAACTACTTTTAATAGTGCATAATTCAAAGATTAATCAAGATTCCGATCAACAAATGCAATTTTTGAGGGTAAAATTGAATAACTGAGACCAAAAAGTCCCTCTCTTAAGAGTGAAAGTGAAAGGTTCTTACTAAAAGTGCATCTTTTAGAATTAACAGTTCAAATTAGGAAGTGCACCTCCTAGCCATGAGACATGAAAGACCCAAATTAAAGAATGTGTCTTTTAAGGGTACAAGATGATGAGTTTTACCATAATTGTGATTACCAAACCATACAGTAACACTATTCTTGTATTTGAAGAAATGAGGAATTGCACCTGTGGATATTTGCGCTTTAAAGCCTTTGATTAGAAGGTAGTAATTGTTCCTATTTTATACAAAGAAATCTTGTGAGTTTAAAACAGAGTGATTGGTTTACGGCTTTGGCTTTTGAGGTGATTTCTCTTACACTTGTATTGCTGCACCATTGACCCAAACATAGATCATGAAAACTCAAAAGCAAGCACAGTATCTCCATTTTGCTATGTCTCTCCGATAAATTCTTTGACCCTTAGTATTTCCTCGATTTCCCAAACTTGTTTTCTGATAAAACTTTCTTTTTTGTCTTGTGTTGACTTACAATCATGTTTCTTTCATATGCTGGCCTTTGAATTGCTTTGTGCAATTAAAGAAGTTGATAGCTAGTTTTGAAATCCTTTCTCACTTGTTTTGATATGGACTGGTCTCAAAGACATGAGAAAAATAATTTTTACTCAAAAAGACAAAAATAGAAATATAGAGAAGAAAGAAAAAACAATGATTGTCCTTTTTTTGAAAATAAAGAAAAGAAAAGTTTATCTGAAAATGACAATCAATTCTAATGATTATGCCATGCATTTTGGCTTAAGATGCCCGATCTTTCCATTCAAACTTTTCACCAATTGTTGTTGAGTTAATGACCCTGAAACTGAGTTGCTTCCTTAAGTTAATTGCACTTATAAACCTCATTCGGCTAGTGACGCCTTGAAGGGTTTTTTCCAACAAGCCTCTCTTATTTTGTTTCTCTTAACTCACCATTGATCTATGGTGTTCGTGAGGATTTTCACCAATGAGACTCTCTTATTTTTAATTCTCTTAATCACAGTGCTTGTGAGGATTTTCATCAATGAAATTCTCTCATTTTATTTCTCTTCGCTCACCATTATCTTGCGGTATTCATGAGATTTTTCACCAATACGGCTCTATGCGACTTTCTTATTTTTATTTCTCGTAACTCATAATCGTCTTATGGTGCCTGCGAGGGTTTTCACTGGCAAAACTCTCTCATTTTTATATCTCTCAACTTACCATCACCTTACGGTTCCCATGAAGGTTTTCACCGATAAGACTCTCTTTTTTATTTCTCTCATGATTCTTTATGTTGACGAAGGCAAGCAGTTCCCAAAATGCATCCTCATATGCATTACATGCTTAGCCTTATCATTCTCAAAGATTGATCTAACGGTCTTTCTTTGGTTGTAACTTGGATTTTGGATAAGGTTAGAAAGAAAGGGTGGCATGAGGCCCAAACAACACTTGATGTGAGGTGGGATTTACAACTTTTGGAATTGACTCAAACAATGGAAAATTAACTCATGCCCCAGTTTTTTGACTGGGTAATTCTAAATTGTTCATTTGGTTGGACCGAGCCCAGCATAGGGATGCCTACGTATCTTACCCCGAAAGTGGAGAATTGGGTCACACGTAGTTCCGACAACTTGTTCTTTTTCTTGACTTTGATTTCTTTTCTTCTTTTCTCTTTTATTGACTCTTTTTCTCTTTGTAACTTTTTCTGACTCTAATTTTCTTGGCACTCTTCTCTTCTCTTTCTTTTTGATATATATATTTTTTTTTTCTGACTCTATTCTTGTACTCGACACTTTTCTTGAACTTTGCTGACTCTATCTTGATTCCAAAAGAGGGGTATGAAAGAAAATAGAACAAAAGCTCAAACAGGGTAAACAAAGGATGACACAATATTTGGATAGCAGAATAAAATGTCTTCGTCATATAAATCCTTAAAAATGCAAGTATATATCATGCAATATAAAAGTGAGATGAAGATCATTTGTGACATTTTTAAAACACTAACTTTAACGTAGCATGTGCATCACTACTTCTACTGCATTTGTTCAACATACAACTCCACTTTTGTTGTACATTCCTCATATTGAATGACACATGATTTCATGGAGCTGATTTTATTTCTGTTCCTCTTGACATAGGATCACGCATTCACTATTTGACCTAATTATGATATGTCTTTCAATTGATGACCAAGTTATTCTTGTGTTTCTCAAATTAATTTTCTTGATTTTTAAAGAAGGCTTCAACTTGATCACCAAATGCCTCAACACTCTACCTATTTTCTCAGATGCTTTAATTTTCTTAACTTTAGCCCTCTGATTCAATGTTTCATGATTAAACTGGATTTTAAGATCTGGCAGAAAATTTTGCAGGCATGTCATAACACTAGAATCAACATAAAATGTATAGTGTATAAAAAGACAAACAAACAACTTAAAATAAGACAAAACAACAATGACACCACATTTCATTAAAAGGAAAGATAGAAGGGTTTAAACGAAAATGACAGAGAAATAAAACAAGATGGATTTAGAACTACAACCCTGAAATAATTCAAAAAATAGAAAGGAAAACAAAACAAACTACCAACAATCCTTCTAAGTAAGGAACGAGTGACTTCCCAATTATTGAGATTGACATCTTAGTCACTGGTTTGCATATCATCACGACTAGAGCTTCTACCGTTGTCCAACATATTTCCTTTAACAAATAAGTTTCGGATCCCCATGCTTAACTTATTGCTTCTCACGTATTATGCATTACCGTGTGATGGTGAAGGATTCCGTGTGACGCTCGTAGTGTCAATGTTTTGCATGACAATTAATTTTTCTTGAATCATCCTTTCTATTTCTCTTTTCAAAGTGCAACAATCCTCAATACTGTGACCTTGAACAAAATAATGATATACACATCATACATGAGGATCAAAATTTCTTGAATGTGGGTCAGGAGTATACCCAAAGAGATGAGTGATCATGTCCTATTCTACTAATCTCTAAAATAGACTGACATATGATTCTCCAATTAGCTTGAAACTATCCCTAGACTTCTGCCTCTTTTCATTGTTTGACTTGAAATGAACATCGAGCCTAGAAGGGCTTTGATATGTTTGTGGAGTGCGAGGGTGACTCTAAGGTGTTGGTGTGCGCTATTATGAGTAAGAAGGATGTTAAATATATGGTTGTGCACTATATATTAGATATAGAGGTGGGAAAATAGAGTATAATAGATTTTGAGAGTGATTATATAGAGCTTGGGTATGAACATGGGCTTGAGACTAAGGGTAATGATGACATGGTCTTCTTGGACGTGCTCGTTGTCCAACTACAATAGCAGCTGCATCTTTCTCATTCTTTTTCCCTCCAATTTCCTTTAATTGATTGCAATATCATCCCAAATATTTCACGAAATCCTCATGTCCACCATGCTCCTTAAATTTCGGTATCTCAAGGCTTGGACGAAGGTTAACACTTGAAGATATACCCCAGTTTTTATATGAAACATCTTCTTTATTCGCCAGTCCTAGGAAACTTTTCATAGCATTTTCTGCACTCTTTATTTTTTCAATGATTTTCTGGCTCTTCTGGCATGTTGGGCTTCTTGTTAAGAAATTTTAATGGTCCAGTTAACTTCAAAATAGGCTCAGGAGTATCGAAATGACCATCAAGTGTATTGAACATGGGTCCACTAGCAGCATGGGGAAGCACAACCGTTGGGTGAATGGCCAATATGGAAGCCTCAGTAGAGGATTAAGCAACAAAATCACAGATGACATGTGGTGTTGTGAATGTAGCAGGCTTATTCTGAGGAGCTTGAGAAAGAATGGTGCAAGTATTGGGATGCAATTGACGTGGAATAAATTCCAAGGCATGTTGCGGTTCATATACAACAATGGGAAATTGACTTTGCAATTTTGGTGGAAAACTTGAGGTGTTTGTAGGATCAATGGTGGGAAATGGAGAGAGAGATAACCCACTGACCCAAGCTCTATGCATTTCCATTATTTGTCGCCTTAATCTCCTAATCTCTTAATTTAAACTCTCATTTTCTTGTTGGACACAACTAACCATTTCTTGGATTTGGTGTGATGTAGAGGATCAGCTACAATGCCACAAACCAACCACCTTAAGCAAACTGAACAAAAGATAACAAACGTGTTAGAGTTCAACATTTTCTCGAAATATTTTTTTTTGAAAAAGATCACCGAATCCAAGAAGGGCACCTACGTATCTCACTCTCTCGAGAGGAGAATCAGGTGTGCATTATTCGTAAAGTTTTGGCACAACATGGCCGATCAAATTCTCTTTCTTTTCCTTCATTTTTTTTGAAACTTTAAGAAGAAAAGATAACAAATTGTCAAAAGAATTGACGAAAATCTTTCTGAATTTTTCAGATTTAAACTCCCTATATAAAATGAAACCTATGATTACCAAAGAAAAATCATTTTGGGTTTTCGATTTTGAATTTCATATGAAAATGAAACTTGAAACTATTAAAGGAAAATCTTTTAGTAGTTTTCTTTTACAGATGTATATGAAACACCTACTCTAAATTAAGAGAAGAAAATATTTTTGAATTTTTTAAATAAGATCAACGGACCCACAAAGGGCTGCCTACGTATCTCACTCCCTAGAGAGGAAAATCAGGTGTACGTAGTTCGTTCAGATTGGACAAATAAAGATTAAACAACCTACTGAACTCTAACCGAAGGTACACGACCACAAACAGACGATAAAAAACATTAATAAAATCCCTTTTTTTGAGTTTTCAATTTGACACTTAACATAAAATGGCGCCAAAAACTAGGAAAGATAAATCTTTTTTGGTATTTTCGTTATACGAAAATTAGAATACTTCTACCATTTTTGAATTTTCTTTTATAAAAAGCTCCTATGAAATAAAAATCTTTTAAAATTTTTTGAAATATGAATGCTTACTAGAAAAACAAAAGGAAAATATTTTTGATGTTTTTGTTTTTAGAAAATGAGTACAAAAAGTAAAAAAATCACTTTGAATTTTTGGATTGTGAAAAACAAAACCCATAAAGAACTCTAAAAACTACGAAACTCTTTTTTAATGACTCACTTTTCTTTTTTTTTTCCAACATTTTCTTGTCCGGACACTTTTCCTTAATCTAGCACATGTTTTTTCCCAAATCAGTCCATCAAATGATCCTATTACCCTCGAAGATGCAACAATTAGCACGTAGGGATGCTTTAGGGGTGAGTTTCCTAGAAAGGATCAAATGGGTCCCGCTAGGCCTTAATATGATATAGATAAGCATAACCTAAAGGCTGACGAAGGCTGGGATCCACTAACAAGGCTGTTTGGGAGAGCGTATGGTCGATAGTGGCTGTGAGATCTTTCCACCTACTCCATACGTCCGATGGCTCCCCCTCCTAAAATAAGGGTGACTCAACTAAAGTTCGCGTACACAACATGTTCTTCGAGATTTGTTGAGAAAGAAATAACTTGGTTTTTGCAGATGATGACAGAGATAAAACGGTAACACATAAGAGAAAAACTGTAAACACATAGCATGTAGGCACTCAAAAATGATACAAATGATAACACAAACAATGTGTCATACACCTATAGTGTCACACTAAGCTGATACAACTCAAAATAAAGCTCGAATTCTGAAAATATCCAGCAGAGTCGCCAGAGATGTCACACCCCTTTTTTACCCAAAAGGTTCCATTTTTAAGTTCGTAAGGGTTTTTATTATTAAAGTGACAAAAATAAAAATTTGTTTTGAAAATGATTTTTTTACATTTAACCTCAGAGTCGCCACTTGGCATAAAATCGGCGTGCTAAGTCACCTTTGGAAATCCTTTTTTGAAATGATTTTTGACTCTTTAAACTGATTTGCGAACAGAGATTTCGGTTAAGAAATTCTGTTGATTGAGGGAAAGGTGTTCGGCATCTCTCAACCCCGTGGTTTGACCATGGTCGCTTCGTGAAGTATATCATCTAGTATAACACTATGGAATGTATAAACCAACAAAACACATAAATGAGAAAACAAACAACCAAAACAATAAAAAATCCAAAAATAGTGTCCGGTCCAATTTATTACAAATCAAAAATGAAAATGCTGAAATAGAAACCTAAACTATTCTTATTGCCCTAGCTATGGTTTACCCGATGCCTGGGGCCTTGATCATGACCCTCCTTTGCGTACATGATGCTACAACGCATTCCTCGGTGAATAAGTACAACATGTCTCAGGGCATTTCCCTGCAAATGAATACAATTTTAGTTTCGTGTGATAAAATAGAAATCATTCAACAAACATCCAAATATTCAACAATCCACAATTCCTAATTTTTGCCTTCCCAACCTAACGTTTGCCTACTTATTTTGATTTATCACAATTCTATCACATTCAACATCATCAATAAATAAAAATTAGACTAAATTCACTTTATCAAGATTAATCCCTCCCCGAATTTCCTTTTTAACACACAAATGTTCACACAAAAATAGTTATCCATCCATATTAACATCAAACTTATACCATGATCAACTATTCAATCACTAAACATCCACAAAAAGCATCCAAATATGATAATCAAACCCATAATCATAACATCAATCCAATGAATTAAGATAAAAATGAAGAGCAAGAGTTAAGGAGTTGGACCTTTTGAATATTTTTGAGTAATTTACAATGGGAATAAAGAGTTGTTCCAGAAACCCCGACGAATACCAAAATCTCGACTCCTAAATGAATTATGAACCATCTTAGACGCGATAGACCCAAAATCCAACCCAAACAGAAATCTACGGAACCAAATCAAGTTACCAAAAATAAAATCACGAAAACAAAAGACCCGTGTGATGATTTCCGGTGAGACCTCATCGAAATTAGCTCAAATGGCTGGTTTTCAATTATATGGTGGCTGAAATGCATTTCCCGGTGGGATTTTGCCTAAATATTCAAGAAAGCAAAGATATTTTAGGGATTTCGGGATTGGGTGGGTTAGTTCAATGAGTTGGAATCGATTTCAGTGAAAATTTTGCCGGAAAAACTTGAAAACCAGCTGGATTCTCATTGGTTTTGTTGTCTTCTTGCCAATTTTATCTTTCAATATTGATCTCTCTTTTACCCTCTATTTCTCTCACTATTCTCCCACTCTTCCTCATCTCTTAGTTTTTTGTCTCAATGTCTCTTAAACTCCTTCCATTTTCTCCAATTGTACATGTATATGAGTGTATTTTTCGTGTGTCAGTAGAGTTTTTTTTCTTGTGAAGATGTGAGAGTGTGTATTTATATCCTCCCCATATAAGAGTGATGATGTATGTGTACAAGGAGAGGAGAAAACATGAAAGGGGCAGGGGTAGAGGAGTACGCGGGTTGAGGGGTAGGGGGTTGTTAGGATAAGGTGTGAGGTGGATGGGTCATTATTTTTGTTATGCATTTGTTATTGAGAGTTGGTTATTTTTGTCATTTTGTGGAAAATTATTAAAATGAGGTAGGGTAAATGGGTAAATGGGTGTATGGTATGGTGGGGGTAGTTATGCATTTGTTATTGAGAGTTTGTTATTTTTGTCATTTTATGGAAAATTATTAAATGAGGTGGGGTGTATGGTAAGGTGGGGTAAATGGGTGTATGGTAAGGTGGGGTCAATGGGTAAATAGGTGTATGGTAAGGTGGGGTAAATAGATAAATGAGTGTATGGTAAGGTGGGGTAAATGGGTAGATTCAGCTTTTGGGAGAAAAAATTATGTGTCTACACTTTCCATCGGGAGACAATTTTAATCTGATAGGCTATGCTGGATACTTGGTGGATAGATAAAGCACCTTATGAATGACTCATTTTCTTAGTTCTTCCCTAATTTCCTAGGTTTCTAAGTAGCACAATTCAGTTGTTTTATATATTGCTGAAGCTGAGTATATGGTACAACTTCATGTTGTGCTCAATGGTTATGGATCAAACAACAACTGAAGTATTTTGGGATTTTCTCAGACACTATCCCTCTGATGTGTGACAACACAAGTACTCTCAACATGGCTAAGAATCTAGGTGCAACATAAGAGGACAAAGCATACAGATGTAAGGCATCATTTTTTGAGAGATAATGTTGAAAAGGGAGTTATATGCATGAAGTTTTGCAAGACCGAGGATAAGATAACATACATCTTTACAAAAGTTCTACATAAGGAGAAATTTGTGAAGAACAGGTTGACGTTGGGGCTGATAAAAATGAACTGACCTACTCAATGATTCAATTTTTCTCCACAAAATTGGCTATGATCTGGAGACAAGTATCCTTAATAAAGTATGTACTTGTTGGTCTAAATCAGTACCATACCTTTGCAGGTATATATGCATGGGAATAACTTTGGAAGAGAATAGTTGAGACAAACACAAATTTAAGGATTCACTCAAGAAACAGATAGATCTGGTCCCATCTCTCAGGTTAGTATCATGAATGTACATTTTTTTGTTATTTTGTCAGAAAAAGTCGTGTCCTCTCTATCTGTGTTAGAAAATTGTTCTATCCTAAAAAAAAGATAAGTCACCCCAAATTTGAAATTAATCTTATCTCTTTCTTTCAAAAAACCCATCCTTGGGCTTATTAATTCCTTTAAATCTTGTAGTACCTAAACTCTCTCTTGTCAAAAGAAAAACCTAGTCTCAAATAGCCCTCTTATGACAAGGATTTCCAAATGGCTGTTAATTCCTCATTCTCATTCCTCACAAAGGACTCTGAACTTAGTATAGTTAAAAAACCTCTCTAAACCTTTCTCAATGCACCAAGTTTGCTTCATCCTTCACATCCCCATCAGAACAACCTTTGACTGATCTGCTTTTGACAAATGTATATCTAGATGAACCTCTAATGAATGAAATCACTAAGAAAATGAAACCTTCGTCTGAACCTATTTCTACAATAAAGGATAGTATCAAGGTTGATGTCCCACTTGAAGTCATCCCTACTAAAAATCACTTTATATCTCCTACCCTTTCAAAGCCAAACTTCTTCTTCATTCAACTTGTTGTTGGAGATTCATCCCTAAAACCTCGTAACCCTTCTGGTTGTATAATAATGGATGATGCTTGGGTGGCTGAAAATCCTATTTTCTATCAAATAACCTAAGAAAACGCGTGTTTGGTCTTAAAGAACAAGATGTCAGTAAGGTAATAAGAATTTCTGGAGAAACGTCAAGAAGTTCTACTGAGAATCAGCAGACTTCTGAAGGACCTGGTCCTAAGAAGAGGAAAATGACTGAAGGAGAATCTATCAGTGTTTTTAAAAGGGGAAAACTAGAGAAAGAAGGAAAGCATATGTCTTAAAAAGTGCGAAATAGGTCTTTGAGTTATCAAAAGGTGCTAACTAGGAGGATCTTTAACTCAAGTATATTAAAAAAAACTGGCATGATGGAATTAGTTGAACTTGTTAAACATCAAAGATGGCTCCATTTTATGAAGGACCTATTCCCACTATCTTTGATGAGGTAGTCAGGGAATTCTACTCCATATTGGACTTTTTTAAAGATAGACTGAAGATGATTGATGTAGTTCAAGGGAAAAAGTTTAACCTTGATGCTGTACTACTCTGAGAATTCTAAATGTTCCCATCAGTGGTGTGAAAACTGTCTTAAAACAACAGCCCTCAATAGAGTTTATGGCGAATGCATCAAAGGTAAAAGGAAAATCTGTAGCTGCAGTAAATAGGAAATCACTTAAAAGTGAGTTACAATTAGTCTTTGATTTAGTTAACTAAGTGATTCTACCTAGATCACAAAAGAAGAACATTGCTCCAGCAACTGACTTGTATGTGATGAAGTGTCTCAGTAGTTTTGAGTTGATCAGTTTGCTTGCACTAATAATGGAGCATATACATAAAGTTGTTCATGGGAATAATAGAAGACATGACATGCCTTATGGATATTGGTTGAACAGAGTATTGAAAAGAAAACTGAGTGTGTTGAAAAGAAATTAGGAAACATTTCTCAAGAGGAGCTTAGCAAAGAAATGGAGGAATTAAAGCTCAACAAAGCTGCTATGGATGCAGAGATTAGCAAATTGCAAATGACAATTTAGTATCTTTCTAATGAGGACCCAAGTGTCTCTGAAGATCTTAGAACTGAGAATGTTGCACTAAGAAAGAGAGTTTCAACTTTAACTGATGAGGTTCTTAGCTTGAATACAGATATAAAGTAGCTAACCAAGGAATTGTTGCACTATCATGCTACTTAAAATAATAAGATAGCTCTACTTCTCCAAACCCTCTTCCCAAGTCCTTTACCTGTTTAATCTTTCTTGATTCTTGTGGCTTTTTCTATGGAACATTTAAATCTTACACTAAAATGATACTTAAATTTTACATATGAATGAATCGTTGTTCGTGCGTTTCATCTATTTCTTCTTTACTTTGAAGATTGGTCTTCATGTTAGTGTTGCCCCAGAGGCTATAAGTTAACTGACTTGTACTTATTTTACTCTTGATTTATTATTCTTACTTTCTAATAATGCCAAAAGGAGGAATACTAAATTCATGATGGTAGGGACCAGGTACCAGGTGTAGGTATTGAAGTGCAGACATGATGTGTTGAAATACAGGTATAGTGATAGGGGGAAGAATGTTGGTGAAACATGTTGGTGTATAGTGATAAAAGGGAAACATGGTCCGTAGTAATAGGGGAACATTCATCGACAGTAGTGGTGATAACTCTGATTGAATGAGATGAATAAAGTTTGATGCTCCAAAATCTGTGGTTGGTTTGCCATCATCAAAAAATGGGAAAATGAGATATCTTGTTTTGATGATGATTAGCTGACAACAAGGGACCAGATCCCTGGGTCTTCATGAGTTTTATACTGTTGTCATATTTCTGCATAGTTTTGTCTGTTAGTGTAACAAACTATGCAAGTGATCTGTGTAACAGTCAAGACACCTATCCCAATCAAAATTCTACCCTAATCATTATCCAACTATAAATAGAAAAGAATGCTTATCAATTCACAATTTTTGCAATTTAATTATTCAAAGAGGAAAAAGGTGAAAGCTCAAATATTTCTTAAGTTCCAAGATTCTTTGTGATGAGAGAGTGGTTGTTCTTGAGTCAAGTCTTGATTTGCAATTGAATTACTCATCTTATAATAGTAATTTTTTTCTTGTGTCTGTAGTGTGCTTAGGTAGAGTTACCTGAGTTGATATTGGTTAGAGTTAGTCCATACTGAGAGGAGATCTTGGCAGAGTTGTCAAGGAGAGTTTGTAATAGAGTTATTACAAATTAGTGGAGCTTAGAGCTAAGATCAGATGGAGTTTGTAATCATGAGTTTGATTATAGTGGATTGTTGAGTGCTTGTGAGGGCAAGCCCTATTTTTTCCTCCCTTGAGCAAGGAGATTTTGATGTTAAACCATTATATTTTTTACATTCCTGCAAAAAATTTATTTCCTTACTGCTTTATTTCCTATGTCTGACTCTGAGGGACCTGGTCCTTTATAAGGTAGTGCACCCCCACTATTCATCAGGGAGCATTACATCCTCATATTATATTCATTCATGGAAAAATGGTACCACCGTGGCAACACTGGCAACAACTTTTTATGACAGAAAAGTGACATCTTATAAAACCCTTCCCAAGGGATGTGCTGGGAAAAAGATATAAGTATGAATATATGGATTGTATATGGGTTGAGGAATCCCCATGGGTCCCACATCGGGAGGCTTGCCTCCATGGATGTATACGGGGATTATGCGACGATCCCGGAGGTTGTGTGATGATCTCGTGCATCATCAGGATATACATTGCACTTACTTTATTGTGATTATGTTATGCTTGTATTGCCATATTGACTTGTTAGCTATTTATTTGTGCTATATTCTTAACTTGTAAATGTCTAATTATTCTATCTTTCTTCATTTGTACTAGATGATCTTGATTATACATGCTTCTCTTTTGTTCTACTTGTATGTGATATTATGTATATTTGTATCCCTATCTGGTGTGTTGTTGTATTATATGTGGATATTATAGATCTATTAGTGCAAGTGGTGTGGGCTACCTTTGTGGGATATTTTCTGATTATAGGTGACGTATCCTTAGTGTGTATTTGTATGCTTTATTTTCTACTTTGCTCGGTCATCCTATGATACCTACTAAGAACAAGTGGACCGTACTCATTTCCACTTCACCCTTCTGGTGCAGATTCAGGATTGGGTGCACCTCACGCTGCTTGACTCGGGCGATTATTGGAGTTTTCAAGGTAGTGGGTGACTTTCAGGCGTTCGAATGGGTGATACCTTATTTTGGGAATGTATGATTTTGGATATGTTCTTTCCGCATTATTATAATTACTAGTATGGTTTGGATTCGTTCTAGGAGCCTTATCTTATGCATTTCTGTCTTTTTTCCTTTGTGTATCAGTTTGGGAGATAGGCTTGCTTGCCAAGGTTTGCCATGACAAGTGCCATCATGACCTCTATATTTTTGGGTCGTGACGACTTAATATAAATATTATACGTAACAACTTTAAAAATTAATAATCTTCAACATATATAAATGGAACTAATGTTAGATTTGAGGATTAATCAAAGTAAACAATAACAAAGAGTAGGAGAATAATAAACATAATTCATGTTCTTATAATAAAATCTGACACGAAAAACAAAAAATTAAAAAAAATTAGAAAATATCTTATAAAGAAAATGAAATTCGTCTTTACATAATTTTCTTCTACCTGATTTAGCAACTTGGTGATTATATTTAGTCATTTGGTTATCTTCTTCAATCGATTTTAGAAGAAGCTTGTTTCCATGACTCAAGGTAGTTCTTCTCTAAAGTATTACTTAATTTTTAAAATTGCACTTTACCTTCAAAGAAATATTTTAAAATAATTAATCTAATGTATATCACAAGTTATTTTCAATTACCTGAAGGATGAAACAAATTGTAAGAACAAAAGGAAGAAAACAAAGGAAAAGTGTCTTTTAAGTCTTGAATGAAGGATTGGTGACATTGACCAACTTAAAGGGTCAAACATCATTAGGAAACTTGATTAAGTTAATTGTGGACTTGATTAATATTTTTAAAACTTTCTAATCTTTTCAAAAATACAAATCAACCCAACCCATATCCCTCTTCAATCCAAATCAACAAATCTCTCTCATCTCTCCTCTCTCTCGACAGCTTCTCTCAACTCTCTCCTAACCAATAGCTCTGCAAATTTTTTCTTTCAATCCTCAATGACTTCAACCTTCGACGATAAATAGTTGGGCTTTGAGTTCCTCTCTTCAATCCAAATCGACCAGTCTCTCTCCTCTCTCTCTCGACAGTTTCTCTCAACTCTTTCTCAACCAATAGTTCTACAAATTTCTCCTTTCAATCCTCGGCGACTTCAACATTCGACGATAAATAGTTGGGATTCGAGTTCCTTTTCAACTTCAACCTTTAATCGACGTGACAACCTTGCTCTCCAGCCACAACAGCTTCGAATTCTTCAACCTTCAATCGACGTGACAGCCTCGCTCTCCATCCACAACAACTTCAAAATCATCATTGTTTCTTTTAGTTTTGAAGAAAACGAGGAACTTGATCCAACTTCTCTTATAGTATTGGTTAACAATTTCAATATTTGTTTCTTAAATTTGAAATACGGTCTGAATAAAATCTTAATTTCTAGTATTTCTTCTTTTCTCTTTTCTAAGTGAATTATGATTTTTTATAATTTTTTGCATTTTTTTGAAGTTTACTTTTGTTGTTTGTGTTTATACAAACAAAACAACGATTTGAGTTGATTTGTTCTGTTCTTGGTAAAAATGGTGATATTGTTGTTTTTTTGTTGAACAAAATCGTGCTACTATTTTTTGTTTTCTCCTACAGATTATCCATATATTACAACATATTAACCATCTAATGCAACAGATTTATCATATGATGCAGCAGATCAACCATCTAATGTACTAGAGAAACCATCAGATTAAAATTTTGATGCAACAGATTAATCATCTGATACAACAGATTTAGCATATGATGTAACAGTTTAACTATCTGATGCAATAGGCTAACCATATGTTGTAACAAATTAAGCATCAAATAAAAAATCTGATGCAACTGATTAACCATCTGATGCAACATAAAAACCATCAGATTAATGATCTGATGCAATAGATGAACCTCCTGTAGGATAAAATCCTATCAACTCTTCTAACATGACATGCCCAAGATATGATTTTTACAATTGATCATTCATCTGTCGCGATAGACGATCCTATGTTGGAAGAAATCTAAATAATATTGACCGTTGATAACTTTTCCAAAAGATCACTCATGTGTTGCAACAGATGTGTGACCTATTGCATAGACTATTCATCTTTCTCAATAAATGAGTGATATATTTTGTATTTTTGCAACAGATTATTCAGTCGTTGCTGCAGGTTAGTTAACTGTTCCGACAGATCACTCATATGTTACAACAGATGTATGATCTGTTGCACAGACTATTCATCTTTATCAACAGATGAGTGATATGTTTTGTAATATCATAACAGATTACTCAGTCGTTGCTACAATCTATTTAACTGTTCCAACAGATCACTCATATGTTGCAACAGATGATATTGCAACAGATGTATGATATGCTGCACAAACCATTCATTTTTTTAATAGATGAGTGATATGTTTTGCATTGTTGCAACAGATTACTTATCCATTGCAACAGGTTATTTAATTGTTCCAATAGATCACTTATATGTTGCATCAATGTGTGATCTATTGCACATACCATTCATCTATCTTAAAAGATGAGTGATACGTTTTGTATGGTTGCAAAAAATTACTCATCCACTGCAATAGGTTTGTTATATGGTACAATAGATGTACTACCTGGTGCAACAGATAAGTGATCTATTGGAAGTGTTATTTTACTGCTTTGCTTGTTAGATTTACTGTTATCCTTTTTTAATGATGCATTAATCAGCTATATATATATTTTTTATGTTCCTATTAATTTTAGATAATATGACTCCCAAAAGAATAAAAACCAAATAAAGTCCAAGTAAAGGAACAGGTGAAGCAGCTAGGCTATATCCATCACTCTATGTTCTTGCTTTACAAGTGTTATATCAATCAGGAGCAGAATATAATAAACACGGGGAAGATGAGTGTTTCAAAAGAGATGATCCAAATGCTAATAGCCCTTCCATCGAAGAGTTGGTCAAAACCTTTAGCATTGATCGCTATCCTGTGAGAATGCAGTGCGATGGTGCCACAGATTTAACAAGTGATTTTGAGAACAAAAATTGGATATTTAATTCAGGGATAGTTTCTTTGGAAAATATCTTGATTTACCAGAGGACAACAATGCTCGTTTTCAAATGAAAATGGTATATGAAATTCTCAAGCATAGGTTTATGTATGAAAACAAAGATAAGATGGATGAGGTGCGAATAAATTACTGTGAATAATTATAAAAATAGAATTGTTTGGAGCAATAGCCATTACAAGAAAAATAATTTTGGAGGGTGGGCTTGTTATTGTTGATGGTCTTAGTGGTGATGGAGCTGTTGGTGGTGGTAGTGGGGCTGCTGTTGGTGGTAATAATTCTCCTCTTATAGTATTTAAAATGGAATAGTATGATCATATTGGTTATACAGATTTTGCCTCTCCCGACGAATGTTCTTCTTGTAAATGTCAAGACTGCAGGGTGAAACATGATGTAGTGATTAATGTTATTAATGCATTAACTGCTTTTGTAAAGGAATTGACATCTAAGAGGGGTGTCATTCCATCAAAGAGGATTTTATTTCCATCCACTCCATTAGAGATTAAGGCTAAGAGAATAAGCAAAGTGATTTACAAGGCATTATCAAGCATCCAAAAGAGCAAAATTGCAACTCCTTTGTCTGTGTTTTGCACTGAGCAATGTACTATGTCCAAAGAAGAGAAGCACGAGCTGAAGAAGGTGAATATATATGTCTTCCAACTAACAAACAAACAAATTTCTATTTTAACAGATGACACATCTGCTGAAAATCATCAAATAAATATATACATCTGTTGCAAAAATTGACTAACTAGTTGCACCAAATAAAGTATCTGTTGCAACATATGTCTTATCTATTTTAACAAATCAAACAGCTCTTCATACCATTTTTATTTGTACCAATAGATGACCTATCTGCTGTAATAGATGAGTCATATATTGCTACAGATGGTTCATCCGTTGAAAATTATCATACAGGTCTTCCTCATGTAGAAATTTGTTCCAACAGTTGATTCATTATTGCAACATAAATATAATCTGTTTGGGACAATTTAAAATAGGAGGAACACCTGTTTGATTTGCTAGAGCAAATGAGTTATTCTTTTTTATTTATTTGTATCTTCGTGAATAGCATTGACCAATTCTGGCTTTCCAGGTGCATGTAGAAGCTACTGCTGAACAACATTGACAATATGCTACTCTACTCTTTTTATGGAAATACGGAGAACAGAAAATGCAGAAACCATATGTTAGCGACAATAAATATCCACGATGAGCAAAGCCGAATTCCATAGCACCGAATGAAGAAAAACTTGAACTTGTGCATATTGAGTAGATCTTTACAGCTTGAGTCTGTTAAAGTAATAACCTCACCCCTCCTTAGGAATCCTTGGCATCAATACTTAAATTGTTGATGTATTTGTTGAGATCTGTACCTATAACAATTTTTTTACATTTCATTTATTCATTGATTTATTTCAGCTAAGTTCTTAAGGCTTCGATTTATTTTATTTTGTCTATGAATTTTATTTTTTCCTTAGATTTAAACTTATTAATTGAAATGGAATACTAGATTCAAATATTGCAACTAATAATGTATCTGTTGCAACAGATGGCACATCTGTTGGAAAATGTGGAACAAATTTTGACATATGTTGCAACAGGTAGGTAATCTATTGGAATTTAACTAACAGGTCTTTCCACTACTGCAACAGATAGACTTAGATAGAAACACCGACATAATTCAACAGATGACAACCTACTGCAACAGATAAACTATATGTTATAACAGGTAGAATATCTGTTACAACGGATGGAGAATCTATTGCATTATTGAAATAAAATTACCATTACAAGTTAAAAAGTGAAAGTGAATTGAAATAAAAAAGGCAAAACCCATCGACAGTGTTCAGTTCAAACACCTACAATAAAATAGTCATCAAGTAAACAATGTTCATTTTAAACACGTAAAATAAAATGGGTGTGGATAAATTATTGTGGCATGCCTATTTGTTTTGGTTGGAAGGAGTTTTCCATAGTTACAGGACTAAAATGTTATCCTCCTTCTCAAGTTATACCTATTCTAACCCAAAAAAGCACCCCGCAGACCCAAAAAAGGAAAAGGCAAGTTGTGTGATCGTGATGACCTGGTGACCATTGTTGGTCCAAGCTTCAAAAACAAAAATTTGATAGAAGCGTTGAAAGGTAAAGGACTTTCAAAGAAGCACAAGAAATCATTGTGCTTGGTTTGGTTTATACATAATATTCTTTGGGCGAGAGACGTTAACAACAAAATAAGCCTCGAATTAATAAAGCTCTCCGAGGATTTTGAGGCGTTTATCAACTATCCATGGGGGTATGAAAACTTCAAAATGACTGTCAAATATTTGTTGACTCCGTTAGCGCCAAAGACAGTCAACTTATATGGCTTCCCATGGGCTTTCATGGTAAATGTTTCTTTCTTCTATTATGATATCATTCATTTTTTTCGCTAAATAATGGTTTTGATTTATTGATGTTATTTTATAGGCTTGGGCGTTTGAAGCCATTCCTTATTTGAGACAACAAGTGAACTACCAGGAAGGAGTTTCCTATCCAAGAATCTTGAGATGGTTGTCGGCCAAAACTGATAAAAATATAAAATTTCTTGATCTCTTCAATCCCCCGAAGGATGCAGTAAGTATAATTATAATTTTTTTTTCTTTTAATTAATGTTTTTTTTGAATGATCTAATCATCATTCTAATATATGTAATGATTTATGTTAGAATGTGCATCCGCCGCTAGTTTCGACCAATCTAGAGTTGAAGATGCCATTTTTTCTTACTTTACGGACTGTGCAAACTTTATCGGACCCTAAGGTCATCGACAGAATAAAAATGGAATTGTTTGGAGCAATAACCATTACAAGAAAACAATTTTGGAGGGTGGGCTTGTTATTGATGATGGTCTTAGTGGTGATGAAGTTGTTGGTAGTGGTAGTGGTGCTACTATTGGTGCTAATGATGCTCCTTTTGTAGTATCTAAAATAAACCATTATGAGTATGATCATACTGGTTATACAGATTTTTCCTCTCCCAGCGAATGTTCTGCATGCAATTGTCAAGACTGCAGGGCGAAACATGATGTAGTGATTAGTGCTATTATGCATTAACTACTTCTGTAAAGGAATTGACATCTAATAGGGGTGTCATTCCATCAAAGAGGATTTTATTTTCATCAATTCCATTAGATATTAAGGCTAAGAGGATAAGAAAAGTGATTTCCAAGGCATTATCAAGCATTCAAAAAGCAAAATTACAACTCATCTGTCCTTGTGTTGCACTGAGCAATGTACAATGTCCAAAGCAGAGCTGCACAAGATGAAAAAGGTGAATATATATGTCTTCCAACTAACAAATAGATATATTTCTGTTTCAACAGATGACACATATGCTGAAAATCATCAAACAGATATATACATCTGTTCTGTTGCAATAGTTGACTAACTTGTTGCACCAGACAAAGTATCTGTTGCGACATATGTCTCGTCTATTTTAGCAAATCAATTCGTACCGCTTTTATTTGTACCAAGAGATGACCTATCTGCTATAATAGATGAGTCATATATTGAAACAAGTGGCTCATCCGTTAGAAATTATCATAAAGGTCTTCGTCATATAGAAATTTATCCCAACAGTTGATTCATTGTTGTAACAGAAATATAATCTGTTTGGGACATTTTAAAATAGGAGTAAGACCAATTTGATTTACTAGAACAGATGAGTTATCCTTTTTTATTTTTGTATCTCCGTGATTAGCATTGACCAATTCTGGCTTTCCAGGTGCATGTAGAAGCTACTGCTGAACAGCAATGACAATATGCTACTCTACTTTTTTTATGGAAATATAGAGAGCAAAAAATGCAGAAACCATACGTAAGCGACAATAAAGATCCACACGAGCAAAGCCGAATTCCATATCACCGGATGAAGAACAACTTGAACTTGTCCATATTGAGTAGATATTTATAGCTTGAGTCTGTTAAAGTAATAACCTCACCCCTCCTTAGGAATCCTTGGCATCAATACTTAAATTGTTGATGTATTTGTTGAGATCTGTACCTATAATAATTTTTTTACATTTCATTTATTCGTTGATTTATTTCAGCTAAGTTCTTAAGGCTTAGATTTATTTTATTTTATCTATGAATTTTATTTTTTCCTTAGATTTAAACTTATTAATTGAAATGGAATACTAGATTCAAATATTGCAACTGGTAATGTATCTGTTGCAACAGACGACACATCTGTTGGAAAATATTGAACAAATTTAAACATATCTTGCAATAAGTAGGTAATCTATTAAAATTTATCAAACAGGTCTTTCCACTGATGCAACAGATAGATTTGGATAAAAACACCGACATAATGCAACAAATGACCAACCTATTGAAAAAGATAAACTATATGTCAGAACAGGTAGAATATCATTTAAAATAGATGGAGAATCTGTTGCATTATAAAAATTCAACTTTCATTGGACATAAAAATTTGCCACTACATGTAAAAAAGTGAAATTGAATTGAAGTAAAAAAGACGGAACCCATCGAAAGTATTCAGTTCAAACACCTAAAATAAAATAGGCATCAAGTAGACAATGTTCATTTTAAACACATAAAATAAAATAGGAATCAAATGTGTCAGGTTGACACTTTTTTCTGACTTGGCATCTGATTTGGCCCCTAACCGACATTCCCCCCCCCAATGTTTTATATATTCATCTTCTTCCTAAAATTTAACCCTAAATTCTCAAATCTTCTTTTTCATCGTCATTTTTTTTAATCTATCCAAATTCTTTAAATTATTTGCATTTGGTTTTTCTTTTCTTCATTTTTTTTTCCAACTGAGCTTGACGATGTCGAGCGCATCTTTCACTATGTTTTGAGATAATAATTTTTGATATTATAAGTTCGGTCATGAAGCTCTATTGAAGACTTCTTAGACTCAACAAAATCCAGGTTGTATATTTTTACTTGTAAGATTTCAAAGGTAATATTTTTTTTATTTAATTAGTTGATTAATTATTGACTTGTAATTGTGTTCTTGTTTTTATAGAAATTGGGTGGATGCAATTACATTATTGTCATTATTGCTACTGGTTTGGTGCTGTTCGGCACATGGATATTCAAGCCTAATTGTTAAATTTTTATGGAGGTGTATTTGCTACTGGTTTGGTGTTGTCGAACACATGGATATTCAAGCGTAATTATTACAAAATATCAAACAGATTTAGGCATATGTTGTAAAGTTTAGGTCATTTGTTGGAAATTATCAAACAGGTCTTCCCACTATTGCAACATATTAGACTTAGATTAGATAGAAATAACATCTGCATAATGCAATAAATGACCAACCTATTTCAACAGATAAACTATCTGCCAGAACAGATAGAATATATTTTACAACATATTGACAATATATTGCATTATAAAAAACTCAACTTTCATCAGAAAAAAATTATTTCCACTACATGTACATGTATGTAATTTAAAGTAAAGTGAAGTGTGACTTGAAATATAAAATTGTTATTTCACAGGCTCTTCTATATACACAGGCTTCAAGCGTCCAGTTAGTACCCCATAAGCCCAGATCTCTTACGGGTTTGCCACAGCGTTATCGCACAGAAAGGTCATTGGCTCATACATTTCTATGTCGGTCAACAAACATTCGATGTGTGCAAGAGCGTGCGAGCCACACGCGTAACCGGTATCACTTTTTGGAAGGGTCATGCCCTTGTTTCGACCTTCAAAATCCCATGGTTTCTACATCAACACTTTCTTTGGAAAATGATTCATTAGTTTACTGTCCCTCAACAAGATGGACAACAGCTCCCTCAGTGGCTGCATGAGGAAAAAAAGATTGACCTCATAAACGTCAGGTTCATTACAGTCATAAACTTTGATATTTTCCTCCTCGAGTAGTATCTCAATATCTCGATAATGTATGAAGTCCAGGCTAATGACTGCAAGAATCTTTTTTTTCTCGGTCCAGCTCTTGTCGTATGGATTTGGCCTCTCCCGTCTAGCATATTTTATCATTTCTTCTTCATACCAATCCAATGTAGAAACTAAGAAATCAAATCCTGCTTCATAGTTTAACGTAACATTATTGAGTTGATCGTACTTATCCTTGAGCTTTTTGCAAAAGTTGAGTTCCATTATCCTATCGACAGTGTCATAATCTTCAGGGTACGTTAATTGCCTTTTCCTTATGAGGCAGAGAATTTTGTCAACATGTTGTGATATAAGAAGTCAATTTTTCAATAGGTTAGTAATTGTAAAGATGGTCTATCTGTAGTATAGGGTTCTTTGAATTAATAATCCAACACAACTTATGCAACAGATGGATAATAAGTTGTAATAGAACCACTACCAGTTGCACCAGAATACCAGCTGTTGCAACAGATTTCACATCTGTTGTGTAACTTCTTCTTCATAGGGTAGATTAGAAGGCTAGGTTAGGAAAAGTAAACTTACCTTGTCCTTGTACCACATACGCATCTGTAATAATCTGTAAGTCTTGGGGGGGAATGGGAGGCCTGGGGTGAGCTGGTGCGCCTGGCTTGGCATTCTTAGCCTATCGCAGATCCCTCTTCTCATTGGCGCCAAGTTCCGTATATATGTCCACCTTCTTGAATAGCCCCTGAACTTCAACAGCTTTTGGAGAGAGAGGAGTTGCAATTTTTTTTTCGATCGGAGAGTACGTCGGTTATTTCTCTTTTTTTCCTCCTAACCAACACTGAAGGAGTGTATGGCTCCCTCACCTTCTTGGATGGTATGACACCCCTCTTGGATTTGAATTCCTCAACAACTTTAGAGATTGCCTCTACTTTTTTAAAGAGGTTATCCTGGCTGTCTGTGCACTCTTCGCATTTGCAACGAGAACACGAGGGTGAAGAGAGGTGAGGGGGACCTATGTAAGGGTGAAAATGGGTGTTTTCAAACATATTTATTTTTTATTGAGCATCAAAATGCTCATCATCATGAGTGGTAGCAGTATCAACATGCTTGTCACCAACACCAACAACTCTACCAGAAGAAGCACCCGGATCTACCTTAGTAGGTTGGTCATGAAGGGCCTCAACATTAGGTTGACCTTGCCTAACTGCTCTTCTTATGGCCATTCCTCCAGTCAATTCCTTCTTTATTAAATCCACCATAAGGTCTGCTAAAGTATCAACATGACCTAGAGTAATATAAGAAGTCATCAACGACTCCTTCTTAATAGGCACGATCCATGGATGCACAACCTACAAAAAAAAGACAGATACATTTAAATCATATAATATAATAATTTTCACAGTTGGGTTACATTTTAACAGTGTCAACTTCTGCAACGGATTAACAATATGTTGCATCAGATTACCTATCTGTTGCACAGTAGATGGTTAAAATCCGTTTGAGTCGGGTTCAGAGAACCAGAGCAACACATGGATAATCTGATGCAAAATATCAATTATCTGTCGCAACAAATTACCAATCTATAACACCAGTTGTACAAAATGGGTAATCTGTTGGGTTACATATTATACAACAGATGATCTGTATGCGTATTAATAATATATTACATCAGATTACATATCTATTACATAATTTACGGTAGATGGTTAATCTATTAGGAGTCAGGTTTAGAGAACCAAAGCAACAGATGGGTAATCTGATGTAAGATATCAATCGTCTATCGCAATAGATTATCTATCTGTTGCATCGGTAGACAGATGAAGGGTATTCTTTCACAAAAGATGCCCCATCTGGTGCATCAAATATAACATCTGTTGCACCATATATATCATTTGTTCAATATCTTTCATTAAGAAAAAATATTTTACTTGAAGAAGACGTATTGCATCATTCGGAGGGTTAAAGAGATCAACCTCCTTAATTTTGGTGTTGCTCTTTATAGCCAACCACCTAAACATCCTTGGATGAGAAACCTCATCCGGGTAATCCATTACATGCTTTCGGAGGGGAGGAATGACTTCAAATGTCCAAGCCTAAAAAATGTACATAGAAAGCAAGCAAAAAAAAGTCATAATAACTATATTCAATATAAATTAATGGATGAGTTAAAATAGTGATTAATTTTACCATGAAATCCTAAGGAAAGCTGTATAAAGTGGTCATCCATGAGGATAGCTTTGTCAGTAAATATTGGACAGTCAAGTAGAAGTTGTCATATCCCCAGGGATAATTGTTGAATTTATCAAAATCCTCAGCACGCGCCAACAAATCATCTTCTATGACCTTGTTGACGTCTCTTGCCAATATAACCGAATGGGAAAAACAAACTAAGCACAATTTCTCCCTGTACAACTTTGGTATGGTTTTATCCATGAGATCTGTCAACAAATCTAATGCTTTGTAGCCACGTCGAACAATGTCAAACAACCCATCAATTTTTTCCTTGTGTTTTCTTGCCTTGGATCTTTTGTGGGGTGTTCCCTTGGAGATAGGTGGTTCTTCTGGATGATGTCATCTCAAGCACGTCACTATCGCAAACTCTTGTAGGCTAAAACAAATCGACATTCCACAGTAGTTGATCCATATTTCCTCCATCTTATTGCCCCCTCCTTCGAAGCTACATCATCCCCCACGTACTTGATCCTGCGCTTGAGAAGACCATATACCATCCTTATATGGAAACGGGCAAGGGACTCAGGCTGCTCAAGAAAGCGTCCAAAGCAGCTCTTCTTAAAAAGTTCGTCTATATTTTCATCCTTCATAATTTTTCTAAAATAAATAAATTTACTCTCCATCTGACATTTAAGTACAATTTCACCAGTTAGTTCTTCTTCTGCTTTTTGGTCATTTATCGGCATTGCAACTTAAAACTTGTCAATACTAAAAGTTTTTATAGGATTATGCTGGGATGTTGATATTAATTCATGCCCCATTGGTGATCCATTATCATCATGTTGATGATCATCCTTTTTTTCTTTCTCACTCTCTAATTTCCCCTCTTTCTCACTTTTAATTTCTCCATCACCATCTACAGACCCTTGTCCACTTCCCTCAATATTATTTTATATCTCTCCTCAACTTTACTTTTCCCTGACTGAGATTGTTCAGGAAGCTCCTCTGAATCCCTCTGTACTGTAGCCTTTTTTTTGGATGGTCAGACATTGATCCACTTTCACTTTCTTTTCTTTTGGGAGACATGTTTTACCTCTAAATAACAGAAAAAACAAAAATTACATTACAATTGATGTATGCATAAATTTTAAAAAATACATTATAAACACCACCAATAATGACACACTAACAGCCACCACCACCACAAACACTACCAACTAATGCCACAAATATCACGAATACCGACAGCCACCACAAACACCACTAACCAATGCCATCAATAGCCACCACCAGTGCTACCATGGCGACGATGACGACAACGAATACCACCACCACCACAAACACCATCCAACAATACCACGACAGTCAATGGAACACTGCGACAGAAACTAGGGTTTTCTCGAGTTCTTCCTATGATTTTACCATCAAAACTCAAAATTGTAAACCCATTCTCGAAGATGATACAACTAAAAGATTTCTTTTTCATCATTAACTTAAAATCCCTTATTTTTTAGAAAAAAATAACAAATATAGAACTCTTCTCGAACTCTTTGTTACCTACGAAGACAGAGAAAACGACTGATACAAGTAAGAATGAAGTTGAAAAATAATACCTGTGTGGTCGGAAATGAGAAGAAAATCAATTTAATGTGAAGGGTAGAGCAATTTGTTGAGTAGTTGTTGTCTGTACTGTATAATTGAGTGAGAAAGAGAAAAAAGCGAGAACTCAAGATTTGAAATGATGAAATATTTTCCTTGCAAATGAATGATTTGTATGGGTTGATCTGTATTTTGGAAAAGAATGATAAGCTTTGAAAATATTAATTTGGTCCGAATTGATCTTAATTATTTTTTAAAATTATAAAATATATGCGTAATTTTTAACCCTCTCATCATGCAATTGCCAAAAGACTCAATTGAAGTTGTAGTTGACCCTATGAACTCACCCCTGGTCCTAGATTAATTAATTTAGGTATATGAACTAAATTGAAATTGTATAAAAATAAATGTTCAACCTGTTGAATTAGATACGCATCTTTGTAAATTATCAAACAGATTAAGTAATTTATTGCGACAGATTACCCATCTGTTGTAAATTATTAAATTGATTGTCACATATCACAACAGATTACCCATCTGTTGTAAATTATTAAATAGACACTGCCATCTATTGTAGTTGACCCTATAATAACTCACCCCTAGTTCTAGATTAATCAATTAAGGTATTAGTTGAACATATGAGGTAGTAAGAATCGGCTCAGCTCAGAGTGATCGATCGACGACTATGGTCGGGGGAACGCAATATTGTCTCATCATGCAATTTCTGAAAGACTCAATTAAAGTTGTAGTTGACCCTATGAGAACTCACCCCTGGTGCTAGATTAATCAGCTAAGGTATTAGTCTAACATATGAGGTAATAAGAATCGGTTTAGCTCAGAGTGATCGATCAACGACTCTGGTCGGGAGTAACCTTCTCCTTATGCAATTTTTGAAAGACTCAATTGAAGTTGTAGTTTACCCTATGATAACTAACTCCTGGTCCTAGAATAATTAATTAAAATATTAGCCTAACATGTGAAATCAATTGAAATTATATAAAAACAAATATTCAACCTGTTGCAACAGATTAACTATCTGTTGTAATTTATCAATCAGATTAAGTCATTTGTTGCAACAGATTACTCATTTGTTGTAAATAATCAAATAGATTATGTCATCTGTTGCGAAATATTATCCATCTGTAGTAAATTATCAAATAGATTGAGTCATATGTCGCAACAGACTACCCATCTATTGTAAATTATCAAATAGGCATTGCCATCTGTTGTAGTTGACACTATGAGAACTCACACCTAGTCCTAGACTAATCAGTTAAGGTATTAGTTGAACATATGAGGTAGTAAGAATTGGCTCAGCTCAGAGTGATCGATCGACGACTCTAGTCGGGGGAATGCAATACCGTCTCATCATGCAATTTCTGAAAGACTCAATTGAAGTTGTAGTTGACCCTAAGAAAACTCACCCCTGGTGCTAGATTAATCAATTAAGGTATTAGTCTAATATATGAGGTAATAAGAATTAGTTCAGCTCAAAGTGATCGATCGACGACTCTGGTCGGGAGGAACGCAATACCGTCTCATCATGTAATTTTTGAAAGACTCAATTGAAGTTGTAGTAGACCCTATGAAAAATAACCCCTAGTCCTAGATTAATCAATTAAGGTATTAGTCTACTATATGAAATTAATTGAAATTGTATAAAAACAAATGTTCAACATGTTGCAACAGATTAACTATTTGTTATAAGTTATCGATCAAATTAAGTTATTTGTTGCAACAGATTACTTATCAGTTATAAATAATCAAACAGATTATGTCATCTGTCATGAAAGATTACCCAGCTATTGTAAATTATCAAATGGATTAAGTCATATGTCGCAACAGATTACCCATCTATTTTAAATTATCAAATATGCGCTGCCATCTGTTGTAGTTGACACTATGAGAACTCACCCCTAGTCCTAGATTAATCAATTAAGGCATTAGTTGAACATATAAGGTAGTAAGAATCGATTTAGTTTAGAGTGATCGATCGATGACTCTGGTCGGGAGGAACGCAATACCATCTCATATGCAGTTGCCAAAAGACTCAATTGAAGTTGTAGTTGACCCTATGAGAACTCAATCCTGGTCCTAGATTAATTAATTAATGTATTATTCTAACATATGAGGTAATAAGAATCGGTTCAGCTCAAAGTGATCGATCGACGACTCTAGTCGGGAGGAACGCAATACCATCTCATCATATAATTTCCAAAAGACTCAATTGAAGTTGCAGTTGACCCTATGAGAACTAACACCTAGTCCTAGATTAATCAATTAAGGTATTAGTATAACATGTGAAATCAATTGAAATTGTATAAAAATAAATGTTTAACCTATTGCAATAGATTAACCATTTGTTGTAAGTAATCAATCAGATTAAGTCATTTGTTGCAATAGATTACTCATCTGTTGTAAGTAATCAATAGATTATGTCATCTGTTGCGACAGATTACCCTTATGTTGTAAATTATCAAATGGATTTAGTTATATTTCGCAACAAATTACCCATCTGTTGTAAATTATCAAATAAGCGTTGTCATCTATTGTAGTTGACACTATGAGAACCCACCCCTAGTCCTAGATTAATCATTTAAGGTATTAGTTGAACATTTAAGGAAGTAAGAATCGGTTCAGTTCAGAGTGGTCGATCGACGACTCTGGTCGGGAGGAATGCAATATCATCTCATATGTAATCTCTAAAAGACTTAATTGAAGTTATAGTTGACCCTATGAGAACTCACCACTAGTCCTAGATTAATCAATTAGGGTATTAGTCTAACATATGAGGTAAAAAGAATCAGTTTAGCTCAGAGTGATAGATCGACGACTCTGGTCAGAAGGAATGCAATACTGTCTCATCATTCAATTGACAAAAGACTCAATTAAAGTTGTAGTTGACCCTGTGAGAACTCACCCCTGGTCCTAGATTTATCAATTAAGGTATTAGTCTAACATGTGAAATCAATTAAAATTGTATAAACATAAATGTTCAACCTGTTGCAACACAGATTAAGTTATTTATTGCAATAAATTACTCATCTATTATAAATAATCAAATAGATTATGTCATTTGTTCTGATAGATTACCCATCTATTGTAAATTATCAAATAGATTGAGTTATAGATCACAACAGATTACCCATCTGTTGTAAATTATCAAATAGGCGTTACTATCTATTGTAGTTGACACTATGAGAACTCACCCCTAGTCCTATATTACTCTATTAAGGTATTAGTTGAACATATGAGGTAGTAAAAATCTATTCAGTTCAAAGTGATCGATCGACGACTCTGGGCGGGAGGAACACAATACCGTCCCATATGCAATTGCCAAAAGACTCAATTGAAGTTGTAGTTGACCCTATGAGAACTTACCCCTGGTCCTAGATTAATAAATTAAGGTATTAGTCTAACATATGAGGTAATAAGAATTAGTTCAACTCAGAGTGATCGATCGACGATTCTGGTCGGGAGGAACGCAATACTGTCTCATCATTCAATTGCCAAAAGACTCAATTGAAGTTGTAGTTGACCCTATGAGAACTCACCACTGTTCCTATTTATAAATTAAGGTATTATTCCAACATGTGAAATCAATTGAAATTGTATAAAAACAAATATTCAACCTATTGCAACAGATTAACCATCTATTGTAAGTTATTAATCAGATTAAGTCATTTGTTGTAACAGATTACTCATCTGTTATAAATAATCAAATAGATTATGTCATTTATTATGACAGATTACCCATCTGCTATAAATTATTAAATGGATTGTCACATATCGCAACAGATTACCCATCTGTTGTAAATTATCAAATAGGCACTGCCATCTGTTGTAGTTGACACTATGAGAACTCACCCCTAGTCCTAGATTAATCAATTAAGGTATTAGTTTAACATATGAAGTTGTAAGAATTGGTTCGACTCAGAGTGATCAATTGACGACTCTGGTCGGGAGGAACGCAATACCGTCTCATCATGCAATTGCCAAAAGACTCAATTAAAGTTATAGCTGACCCTATGAGAACTCACCCCTGGTCCTAGATTAATCAATTAAGGTATTAGTCTAACATGTGAAATCAATTGAAATTGTATAAAAATAAATGTTCAACCTATTGCAATAGACATATTTTTTGTTGGATTTAATCAAACAGATTAAGTCATCCGTTGTAACATTTTATGCATTTGTTGTAAATTATCAAATAAGTGCTACATCTGTTACGAAAGATGACAGGGTTTTGGAAATTTTCAAACATAAATTGTTATCTATTGCACTTAAATGTTTTAAGACCTTTTTTTAAAGCAATTTAGGTATTTCCTATCTGAGATAAAAACGTTAAAATACTAAGGCCTTAAAAAGTATTACTTGGATAACTTAAAAATCTCCTGAGTGAGTAGTCTTATCTGATCTTTTCAATGTCATCGTCTCCTCGTGCCCCTCAAAAGTCAAAAGTTATTAATGAATATTTAAAACTCATATCTAGATGAATACTCTCTCCTTCAGAAATAAAGTAAAGTAAGACTCAACTCATCTATCACTCTTCTTTATTCTCAATTCTCTTTCTTTTCTTTTTTTCTCTTTTTTCTCTCTTCTTTCGGATGAAGATCCTTTCGGATCTCAACCGATCAATATCTTTTCTCGACTGAACTGGATGTTCTGATCCCTTTTTCTTTTTTCACATTACAGGTATGGTTTACTATTGCTCTTTTCATCTCATGTTCTTCTTTGTATGTCATTTAAATTAGATATTTACATCTGTTGCTATTAATGATTTACCTAGTACCAATTTCCTATTTATTGAGAAAATTAAAGGAAAGATGACTTTTAAGTCTTGAATGAATGAACCGTTGTTTTTAAATCTGTTGCAAAATGCCTCATCGGTTGAACAGATAGGTAATTGTTGCATCATATTGGTCATCTGTTGATTCACTCAATTTTATGTTACCCTTTTGTACAGACGGAGCAACTGTTTGAAGAAATCAAACCAGTAGCAAGACTTGTTTGATTTATTCCAACAGATGACCTATCTGTTGAAACATATCATCAATCTGTTACAACAGATACTTCATCGGTTGAGCAGATGGGTAATCTGTTGCATCAAATTGGTCATCTGTTGATTCGCTCAATTTTGTGTTACCCTTTTGTAATGTTCTTTTTATTCTTCTATTGTTTGACATCAAATATATTTTCTTGTTTGTAGATAAAAAGAAGTGAAACTAGATCCATTTTTGCCTGAACAACATTAAAGGCTAGAGTAAAGATGGGTTCGAAGGAATAAGCTACTTGCAGATGGAACCACTTCATATGTGGGAGGTATGTCATACTGGACAACCTATCGTGAAAACAAACATCTAGTACAATGATTTTGTGAATGTTTGTTCTTTACCTATTAGGCGTTAATTTTTTAAACAAGATATGACATTTTACAGTTGAGATTGTTAGGTTCGAATTGGTAAGGCTGAGGGACCAAGTAGGTGGTGTCGATATCTTGTTATAATTTAATGACCGTTTATGCTCATATTTTTGTGTCAAGTTTGGTGAAAGGTTTAAGTTTTTGGCGGCAGTATAAATATATAATAGTGATTGGACCGGTTTTAATGGCTTAATGGACTTCTTGAAATGCTTCGAAGCCTTGCACTGCAGCAAACAATGATGGAACTAATAGAAATTCCCCTGATCCAAATTTATATAGATGAGTTACTGGAGGAGACTATTATACAACAGCAGGTGCTTGGGAGAATACCTGTGCGGGAAGGGGGAGATTGAGAAGGCCATATATCATCTCAGACCTTGTTTAAGAGGAAACGCAGGGTAGGAAGGAAAGTATAGCGAAATTGGCTGATGAAATTGACATAAAAAATGAAAAAACTGGATGAGCTGCGAATGTGAAAGTGTATCCAAAAATAAAAATCCATCAGTCATTGAAGAAAAAGAAAAATGGTCAAGAGGACTTGAGCTGGTCACTTTTCTAGAGACTGCAACTAGTGAGTGTGGCCTCAATGAAGACCCATAAAATACAGAACTACAACTCTTAGGAAGCATCTTTGTGAGCAAGAAAGATGGCAAGATTATCGGTCAGAATTGAAACCTGAACCAACTACTTCTGAATTAAAAGTATGGGATCAAGCAAAGGTGGTAATTTCTCAAGTTAAACTTGCATCCCATGCCTCCTGTTTATTATTCTGGTCAGGTCAAAGGCAGTGGAAACAACAAGGCATTATACCTGCCCAACTTCAGACCTTTTTGTTTCTACTGCAATTGACCTAATCATAGCCACAAACAGAAGGCATGTCATGCAAGTTAAACTTCAAAAATTGACGCTTTGGCTTCCCTTATTTTTAATTCAGGAGTTGTTAGTTCAACTTTTAATTCTGACTGACAATCGTATCACTTTCCTGTGCTCGCGAAACTTCTTCCTTAGAGTTCTGGTCCTGCACTTTGTGAGTCTTCATTGAGGCCACGCTCGGTAGTTGCATTCTCGAGCAAAGTGTTCAGCTTCAGTCCTGTTGACCATTCTTTTTTTTTTCAATGACTGATGGATTTTTATATTTGGATACACTTCCACATTTGAAGCTTATCCCATTTTTTCGTTTCTCTTGTCAATTTTATTGGCCAGATTCTCTAGAATTTCCTTACTTGCTTCCCTGTGTTTCCTCTTAAACAAGGTATGAGATGATAGATGGCCTTCTCCATCTCCACCTCCCCACATAGGTATTCTCCCAAGTACATTCTGTTGTATAAAAGTCTCCTCCAGTAATCCATCCATATAAATTTGGACCAGGGCAATTTCTATTATTTCCATCGTTGTTTGCTGCAGTACAAGGCTTTGTAGGACTTTCAAGAAATCCATTGCACAATTAAAACCGATCCAATCACTATTGGATATTTACACTGCCGCAGAAAACCTGAAACTTTCCCCAAATGTGACACAAAAACATGAGCATAGACCTTCATTAAATTATAATAAGGCATCGACACCAGCATCTTGGAACCCTTCGGCCTTATCAGTTCAGACCTATCAAACTAAATTGTACAATGTCGGATCTTGTTTGAAGGATCAGTGTCTAATTGGTAAAAAACTACATTCACAAAATCACTGCATTTTATGTATGTCTATCGCGGTAGCCTAATCAATAATTCACAACTCCCACGCATGAAAGTGGATCCATTGCACGCACCTTATTCTTCCTACCCCATCAAGACAGTGTTGTTTATTCATCTGCACTCATGTGATGATTATTAAAAAAGAGGTGTGAAGAGTCGTGACTTTTTTATCTTAACACATTCAAAATAGCTGATGAATTGAAATCTCCATCTGTTGCAACTGATGAACCAGCTGTATGAAGAAATCAAAACATCTCCTCCAACATATGGTCCATCTATCACAACAGACAATCCATATGTCGCAATAAATTATAAATCTGTTGCGATAGACAAGACATTGTTTATTCATCTGCACACATGTGATGATTATTAAAAAAGAGGTGAAGAGTCATGAATTTTTATCTAACATAGTCAAAATAGCTGATGAACCAAATTCTTCATTTGTTGCATCTGATGAATCAGCTGTTAGAAGAAATCAAAACATCTCCTCCAAAATATGGTCCATCTATCATAATAGATAATCTATATGTTGCAATAGATGGTAAATCTATTGTGACAGACCAGACATTGTTTATTTATCTGCACGCATGTGATGACTATTAAAAAAGAGGTAGTGGTGGTGACTTTTTATCTAACACATTCAAAATAGCTAATGAATCGAATTCTCCATCTGTTGCAACTGATGAATCAGTTGTTAGAAAAAATCAAAATATCTCCAAAATAAGGTCCATCTGTCGCAACAGTTAATACATATGTTGCAATAGATGTCTCATCTATTGCACATACAGATAATCTGTTGCAACATCTCAATAATAACGATTGTAAGAAGGATTAATGTAAAATAAAAAGTCGCAATTTTTCACAGAAAACAAAATGTCACCAGTTTGAATTTAATTAATACAATGGAGCTTAACAGACGTGCCTTTTGTCCTTACACATCCAGATTCAATTCTTTATAAATAGGTCCCTCCTTAATCTTCATTCTGCTAAACTTTATTTATTTCTTGCATTTTTTCTTTACGTGTGACATCTTCAACCACTTCTCTTCAAAGAGAATATTCCTTTATCGTTGAGGTAAGTTTTTTTTATGTAAATCTAATAGTTTGTAGTATACGTTATATTACATTTGGACTCTTTTCTTTTCATTTGTCAATTCATGCGTGTTCTAGATATGGCTGATCCTGTTTGGGACATTGTTATTCTACGTGACACAGTCGGGAACGTCAGAGGCAGGTTAATGACCTACCGAGGGAGTTTGTCTCCGTGAGAGAGACGATGTTCAGAGAGATGCAGAGGCTGATGAGGGCCCTTCAGCTGTGAGTTGATTGGCTGACTGTCATTAATAATGATGATGATGATGATAATGTATTTTATCTTTCGTTTAATGAAAAAATTATTTTTAGTCGACTTTGGCTTTTTAATTCTTATTCAATTTTCATTCTGTCTATTTCATCTTCTAAACAAACATGTTAACATGTCGATGGTTGGAGGTAAGGAGCAATTTTGAAGCCAGTAGCAATAGAAATTTTTGCTTTTGAACTCTTTCAACAGATGGACCATGTGTTGGAAAAGATTAGTTATCGGTTGGGTTTCTGTCAATAGATTATCCATCTGTTGCGACAGATTTATCATCTATTGGAAAAAAACATTCCAGTTTTATGGAACTATGTTGTGTTCATCCAGCTAATGTCCATCTATTACCACAAATGGGTAATCTAATGAAAATATTTGTGGTCTGCTGTATTGTTTAGTTTAGTTCATGTTTTGACTCTTTTTATTAATGCACGAGTTATTAAAAAGATATTTTATATATAATAAATTATAACATTAAGTTCACAACAATGATTTAAATATATAAAAGTACACCACAAACAACAACACAAGTTTTTACAATTACAACGATCATGGTGGATTATGATCCGGGCATGTAGTTCTTTTGTGGCCAGCGCGCTTACATACGGAGCACTTGTTTCTTCTTGATGAAAATGATTCTCCAACTCCACACCTCCTCTTATATGACTTCCTTCCCGATTTGCTAGTGCTTGTGTCAATATATGGAGGAGGTATTAATCTCCCCATCAGCTCTGCAGGAACAATCCAAGATTCTTCGGGAGGCACCGGAGTAATATACCCACTATATATCATTTCATATTTTTCCACCAAATAATATTGAGGGGAGTGCTCGTAAACTTCAGTTCCATATTTTTTACCGTATTGAGCTCGAAGCGTTGCCATAGCATATGGATAGGGTATTTTATCCAAGTCAAAAACTCTGCACGTACAAGATTTTATTTGAAGATCAATCGTGGCAAAATCACCATGACCGGTGATACTGAATTTGTAATTTGCTATTTTATGAGATAATAACCTATTCCCCAAACTGACGTTCGTTGATATTATTTTTTTGAGTTTGAGAACAAATCGGATTCTTTTGGGGCCCTTGAACTGCACACGTCTTTCGTTTAAAAATTGGTCATACTTCTTATTTATTACTTCAAACATAGCCTTGATGGGAAAATCTCTTTCATCACCAAACAATGAATTCACCAATTTAGCTATGTTTGAATCACTTAGTACAACATCATAGTTACTAAACTTGTAACTCAAACAAGACACTAAATTCATAAGAATGTACCTATCTGCCGGACAGAATATCCAACTCCATCTCTTGAAACCAACACGTATGAGAAATTTTGTTACCTTGGGATTTATATCCATTATTTGATTGAAATGATCTAAAAACTCCTCTCTACTGTATGCTTTAGCTGCTCTATAAAAAATGGTCACGACCCTTTCGTTATGATAGTTGGTCTGAATGTTATCTCGAAGATGCCTGATGCAACAACCAAAGTAAGCTGAAGTAAAGAAAATTGAACCCATCTTTGGAATACTTGGATGCCTATCCGAAACAAAACACAACTCTTTGGTATCTTCGGCGCAGCTTCGCAGTTGTTCAAAAAAAAAATCATAAGAGGCATCAAATTCCTTGTCGGCTATATAAAAAGCGATAGAAAAGATGTGATTCTACGCATCCTGCACCACCGCCGCTAGCAGAATTCCATTATACTTGCTCCTCAAGAAGGTACCGTCGACGACTTTGCCTTTTCTCAAATGTCGAAAACCTTGAATCCAAGCACCATAGGATACAAAAAAATTCTTGAACCTTCTATTTTCATCACTATGCAATGTCGTCTTACTTTCAGGATTTGTGGACTCAATCATGTAATGGTAGGCCTCCAGAACTGTATACCCATGCTCGTGTGTCCCCCTAACCAAGTCCTTGGCAATCCCCATGGCCGTATATATCTTCTAATAACTGACCAGGACACTCAATTCTGTAAGGATTTGATTGGCCATAACCCTTGTTGAAGGGTCTTTGCCTTCGGGGAAACTACTCCTGAAATATTTATCGAGGACCTTTGCCGTGGCATGAGAATTTTGGCCCGAGATGTGCTCCGAACCACATGTGTGATGCTTTTCATGTTTATGAATGACGAATCTATCAAAACTTGTGTACTTCGCCGCTCTCAACCACCACTTGCAGTTTGGATTAGCACATTTAAAGCAAAAGACACTACTCGAATTAATCACCTTCTTTAATCTAAATTTTTTTTTCAAGCAACAAATAAGCAAAGTGGTAGATAGTTCATTCTTGTCCTTGAATGACATTCTAATAAAAAAGTTGGTCCCGTCGTCTTGAAAATTTCCAGACTATGTAGATTGAGAAGAACTACCCATCGAATTGGTCACATCAACGAGCACAGGTGTTTGATCATCATCTGGAATATTCATGTCTAGATCATCCAACCTATCATGAAAGATGTCTTATTATTGTTCTTTTTCTACGTTCTGGTTCTCATTCTCACTCGTCTTTTCAACCATGTACACCATTAACACTGGCCTTGATGAATCACTAAGATAAGCACGCAACCGAACCTGATTGGTTATCTTGAAAAGCAGTACCCTCTGATTTTCAAAGGAGCTGTGCATTTAGATGATGATGAGTTCTTCCGATTGATAATTAAGTCCACAATAACTGATGATTAAGTTCACAAAATCATCATATGAAACATCACTTTGAACTGACATAGCTATCGTCTCTAGCATTTTTCCCTCGTTCCAACGCCATATATATCGATTGCTCATCTTGATTCATTGACCATGACAATCCACCCCTATTGTTATTGACCCCTCTATTAGCGGTACCTAAATAAAGTCATTTGTTAAAAAAAGTTAATAGTGATTTCATAGTGCCGTAAATGAATCCCAACAAATGTGTAATCAATCGCAACAGCTTACTTACCTGCTATTCATGTTACGCTCCCAAAGCTGATTTCAACAGAAGAGTTATCTGTTATAACAGGTGAATCATATTTTGCAACAGACTGTATATCTGTTGGGATTGATGTTACAGTACTAAGGCACCTTTGATGCTGATTCCAACAGATGAGTGACATATTGCAACAGATAATTAACCTGTTAAGACAGATGACTTACCTGTTGCAACAGACGATGATCTATTGGAATCGAGGTCAGGTTCTATCTCAACAGGTTACTAGTATGTTGCAACAGATATTTATCGTCTGTTGGAATCGAGTTCAGGTTCTGTTGCAATAGGTTAATAATTTATTGCAACAGATATTTACCCTATTGCAATAGACAACACGTCTGTTGAAATCGAGTTTAGGTTTTGTTGCAACAGGTTAATAAGTTGTTGCAACAAATATTTATCACGTTGCACCAGATAACTAATCTGTTTAAACAGATAAATCATTTGTTGCAACAGATGACCCATCTGTTCAATTCATGTTACGGCCACATGAATTCAACATATCAGTCTTCTGTTGAAATAGATATCTCATCTGTCGCAACAGATGATTTATCTGTTTGAACAGATGACTCTTATGTTGGATTCATGATCGGGTTTTATCCATTGTTGGAAAAATAACACAATAGCAGTTACCCAGATGATAAATTTAACTAAAAATCATAATTTGACTTACCAAAGTCTCCTATGAAGTAATGCCAAAGTGGAAAGTGATGTACGAAACAAAATTTGACCTAAGAAATTGGTCAAATAGCAACAGTAGCGGTACCAACAACAACGACAATGGTCAACAAGAAGAAGATGAAGATGATAATGAAGCAGAAGATGATGAATAAAGCAGCAACAACAATGAACAACAAAAATTGCTAAGAGAGAGAAAACAATGGATGAGAAGAGAGAGAAAGACATCTTTTTTTCCCTCCATTTCCCGTTATATTAGGTAAACATTTGGATCAAAGTGTAAATTTAAAAACTTCTGAGCTATTTTCAAACTTACCCAACTTTCGTAATCCATTATAAAGTAATTGTCACCTCCACTCAATAATTAAGACTTGTGTCACCTACACCTTATTTTAAAACTCTTTTGTCACCTACAACCCAAAATCCCAATAAAAGGAACTTATAGGACACTAAATCCAAAAGCAACAACAATATTACTTTCTTTATTCTTTTTATTTGTCATAATTTCTCATTTTTAGAGTAATACGATATGAACTTGACCAACACTATAAAATATATTTTTCCATCTTATTAGTATGAGAAAAATTGCAGCTTGCAGTACTCTTTATATGATTTTTGAAAAATCAAATTTTAGTTTTAAACTATTGATTTAATTTAACTTTAAAATTAGTCAAACTGATTTCTAAAAAATGAAAAAATAAAAACTAAAAAGGAACAAATGGAGTGTTGTAGAATATTATAAGGTGAAAAACACAGGGTAGCTCAATATTCTCACAAGGAAAAACTTGTAGAAAGTAAAATAATAATAACAATTAATATTTTCATTTAAAAGAAGTTCTTTGCTTACCTCTTTATCTCAAACCTTCTATTTTGTAGCCTCGAAAAATTTGAAGTCTTTTCGAAGTCTGCAAATAAAGTAAAAGTTAAAAATGCTAAATATAATAAAGAGATTAAAATTACAATAGTTTCTACCCAGTAAGAAAGACACAAGCTGAGATCTATAGGATGTGCTTAGCAGGTCGCGTTTATCATGTTTGGTTGGAACGAAACTCAAGGGTATTCTCGCAAGGTCGGAAAGAGGAGGGAGCCTTGGTGCACATCATTATTCAAGATGTTCATGTACAGGAAACCATGAAGACCAATCTTGCTCGGCGACTAGCATCTATGAACTTTTATCCTTAGGGGCTTATTTACATGTAATCTAGGATAGTATGCTGGTTTTTGCTCAGTTAAGTTGTGAGGCTAATGCTCTAACTTCTGGAGATTGTACATACACTGTTACTTGGTAAATAATACTACTTTACTTACTAAAAAAAATATTCTATAAGATTTTAAGATGAATTTTCATCTTTTAAAGGAGAAAAAATATAAAAAAAAAATAGAAAAAATGCTAGTCATTGAAGGGCGCCACACCAACAAATCCATAATCCTCATATATATATATATATATATAATCCTCAAATTTATTCTGAAAATTCACTTAGATCCCTCAACTAAGGCATGTACCTATTAGACCCCTAATCACCCGAATTTTGATTCAATAGGCTTTTTTTGCCTACATGGCACACCGTGTGCTACGTACTCGCGAGAAGCGCAGGAGAGATATTTTTTTAACTAAATCACAAATAGAAATGTGCCAAGTGGCACTGAGATCCCCAATTTTTTTTTTAATAAAACGAAAATCTAATTTTCTTTACTAGTTCATTGATTTGGATATTAATAAACCAATTACTAATTCTTTTTAATAAAACAAAAAGCACTGAGGGCCCCAACATATTCCCCACATTTGATACCCTTCTTCATCTTCTTCTCCACCCTTCTTCCTCATTTTTTTCTTAAAACTTAATTCTACTGGGTCATCCAAAAAAGGAATAACCCACCAAAAAACAACTCAAAAATTCACACAAATCTGAATCCATTCACCACCCGAAATGCTAACTCAACTAAATCACTGAAATGGTAAACAACCCAAATCGACCCAAAATCACAAAAAATCAATGAAATTCATAATCAAAAACTCTAATTCACCAAAAGCGTCATCCAAAAATGAAAAAATACAAAAAATAAATCAAAATCGAAATTCGCTAGTACCAAGTGCGGTAGTCTTTAAGCAATATATCTCAATTGTCCTAATTTGTCTACCAGTAGCTTGTATTGATATTTTGGCTTCATTATCTTTCGTGGGTATTTTAGCGCCAAACAAGTTTTCTAGCTTGGAGTCTTAATTTAATTCTTTTTCGCCATTAGTTTGCCGGAAAAAATAAAATTTTGCCGGAAAAATAAAAACTCTGACGTAACTTCATTTTTTCTGAAAATATTAATTAAAATTAGTTTTTTAAGCAAAACTTCATTCTTCTTCCTCTACAATGACAAATGAGATGGAGAAGGTAACTTAAAATGGGCTGATGAAGACAAAGTAACATGTTGGTTTATGAAAATAACATTTTAATTTCTGTTTTTGAATCAAAGTTGCTATTTTGTTGATTTGTGATTTTAAAAAAAAAAAAAGGTGATGGTTGGGTGGACAGTTCCAACGAGACAAATGAGATGGAGAAGGTGACTCCATTTTTTCTTTTTTTACTTTTAATAAAAAAAAATTCTTTCACTTTTATTGAAATGTGTTTTTTAAATAAATTTTTGTACCAAAATAACACATGTCATCATTTAATTTGTTATTATGTCATGTCAGCGCGAGTGTGCAACACACACTTTATACTTTTGACTGATTGTCAAAAATGTGTCAAATTGGTATCAATTCGAAGGGGTTAAGGTATTCAATAGATACAAAGGTGAGTTCAGGGACCCAAGTAAATTTTTGGGACAAATTTGAGGGTTTGTCGATGACTTAGGTCTATATATATATATATATATATAATTTTAAATTAAAAGTGGAAAGACCCCAAGTTGAAAGTTGGATTACGAAAACGCACCTATAAATTCATAATATTATGGACAAAAAGATAAATACCAACTAATTATAATGAATACTATCCTATTTTTTTCCTGAAAATACTATCATATTCTAATTGAAAAATGTTTTTATATATCTATTGATAAAATATAAATATATATTAATTATAATAATAGTTGTGAATAAATGGTCTTAGTGATAGAAGTTAAAATGACTCACAATTAGTAGGCGTTTGACCATAAAAATTAAAAAAATTTAAAGTTGGACTTATACCCCCAACTTTTAAAAACTATCAAAACTCACCAACTAACTAATTTACCTACTAACATACAATCAAATGTGATTCTTTAAATCTATTTTAAAGCCTTTAAAGCTATAATAACTTTGAGTTTGTGAAAGATGGAGCCATGTTTTTTCATTAACGGTCACTACCAAAAATTACCCCTATGGCAACAGTTCAAAAATCATTGCGATAGATATAAAAACCGTTGCCATAGAGCTACCGCAACGATTTTATATGTGTTGCATATGTGGGCGTTGGGATAGGCCTATCGCAACGATATTTGCAACGATTACAAAAAGCATTGCAATAGGTCTATCTATTGCAACGGTTTTTGCAACTCCTATTGAGGTGGTTCAAATTATCTATTGCAACGGTTGTTCACCGTTGCAATACAATCTATTACAACGGTTCTTCACCGTTGCAATACAATATATTGCAACGGTTAGAAACCGTTGTAATAGACTGTATTGCAACAGTTGAGAGATATTGCAATAGACTCTATTGCAACGGTTCTATTGCAATGACACAAAAGCGTTGCAATAATCCTATTGCAACAATTATTGATCTTTTACAACGGTTTTTCACTACCTATGGCAACGATTTTTGACATCTATTACAACGATTTTTGAATCTTTTGCAATATTTTTTTGTCACCTATTATTGCAGCTAGTTTAAATATCAATTGATATATAGAGAGAGTATTATATTAATACACAATTATCCCACTTACCTCGAATCTCCCATATGTTCCCTCGATTTGCTTCAAATGATTATTTCAAATAATTCAAAATATGAACAACACCTTTTAAGAAATTGTCAGCAATTAGTAGGTTAACAAAATGCTAAATCAAGCGAAGTAGAAAAAAATAGAAAGTGGCCAAAGATGAAAGAGCAGATGAACCAATAGAAACTAAAGATAATGGTTTTACAAACAAAAGTTGAGGGGGGGAATTTTACCAATGAGACCACGATCCTCTTCAATGATTCAGTAGATTCCTTTCAATCAGACTTTGACAATTCTGCAAAATTGTACTATTTTAAAATAAATTTCTAAATGAAAACGATTAAAATGATATAAACAAGCATGAATATAAGATACGTAAGCAAAAGGAAATTAACACTCACAAAAGATGAAAATAATGATGAGCATATATTCAAATGAACTTATTTGTCTAATCATCTGCCTTCATCCAATCCCAATCAGTATCATCAAACTCATCCCCCTCTTCCGATGTTTCTATAACTATATCTTATGAATGTTCTTCAGTAGATGGAATATCAACAACATCAACGGCTCCATCTTCTCTTGACCATCTAAAGTCACCTTCATCTAATCTAGTTGAGGGACCAATGTCATCATTAGGCTCACTCCAAAATGTTTCTCTGATATTAGGGCAATTCTCTTTCTCTAGATCATAAAAATCTACGGGGACTTTATTCCTTGCATAATAAACATCTTTCTCAATTAGATCCGCAATATAAAAAACTTGATAAACTTGTGATGCCGACACAAAAAATTATTTTTACAACATAACGTGTTGAAGTATACCCGGGTCAACCCATACTCATCTACTTTATTTTGATACCAATCAAATCTAAATAATACAACATTAAAACAACCATAGTAATCAATCTCAAGGATATCTTGAATAAATCCATAATAAACCACATCTCTATCTATGGGATTTTGGTCCCTAGCACTAGCAAAACTATCTGTTGTTGCTGATAAAGTCACTCCAGAATTCTGACTCTTGTATGGGGTATCCCGAGCTTTTGTATGAAATTGATATCCATTGATGAAATATGCACTATATCTCTTTGCCACCACATAAGGCCCCTTAGCTAGCCATTTTAAATGACGAGATACTTTAACATTTTTAACTTTCTGTTTAAACCAACTGCTGAATTCACAACTATGATTCATTGCTCTTGCCCATGCATTGGATCTACTATGATTACTCATTGAATTCTTATGTTCCCTGCAATCAAGAATAGTGCAAATAAAATTACTAGGCCTTTATAAATGGATGTTCATGTACCTTATAATAATCAAATACATGAAGTTTAATATGTAAAAATCTTACTCGATGAACTTTTCCACTTCTTCATCTCCCGTGTTAAAAAAGGTCATATCGATGTGCTTCATAACATAACTTTGAATCCATTAAGAAAGTGTTGTTTTTCTTCGCAGATCCAATTGGATAACCATTCTTTGGGAATATAGGTGACAAATTCTGAATGCATTCTTCATCTTCAGTTTGGTACCTACTAAATCATGTCTTCACACCATCATGTAGGTATCTTGAACAAAAAATCAGGCACTCTTCAACCAAATAACCCTCTGTTATCGATGCTTCTTGATACATGAATAATCACGGATATGGACCTATGGGAGTGCATTTTGGGTCCGAGACTTGGTGTGTGCAATTGAAGTGCAAAAGGAAACCTAAGTGCACTAAAAATCAGCCAACATATTACACTTGATGGGCACCTAAGTCTCTAAGGGGCCTTTTGGTCTTTTTGTATTTTATTTGTAACCTAGTATAAATAGAACATTGTAGGGATTTTAGACTTAGTTTATTGATGATGTTGTAAGTCTTAAGACATTGGAAAACACAAGTCCTCTCTTCTCTTTGGAGGCCAAACCAAAACTAGGATACAACAATAGGATGAATTCTCTTTTGTTGTTGTTTGCTTGGAAATATTGATGCTTGGGAGGTGGATTCTGATCTTGTATTTTTGTAAGAGATAGGTTTATTATTGTGTGTTGTTAAGGGTCCAAGATTGTCCATTCTTGGGTTCTTAAGATTATACCTTCATGTGGCCTATCTATCTATCCTTTTACCTTCTTGTAATTTTGTTTATTGTTTGTGTTGTAATCTTGTGTTCTTATTGTTATTGTTAAATCCGAATCTTGTGTCTTCTTTTTTATCATCTTGTGTTAATCTTGTTCTTGTTCTTGTTGCTATTTTGGTGTTAAAATACACATTGTATCTTGTATTCTTCTTGTTGATAGTGAATCCGAGAGTGGTCTCCATCTTAATCCTCGGATCCTTAAGATTGTGGACTGATTTGGAGTGTGTTTTGTGCCTTTCGTTGTCATTCTTGTATCACTTCTGGACAAGATCAATTACGAACGAGCGCCTTAAGATTGCATAGGCTTCTCTCAATGAAATACATCCAACAAAGATGTATGGGACCACCAAGATTAATTTCATTCGCCAAATGAACAAGCAAATGTAGCATTATATTAAAAAATATTAGATGAAAAATCATTTCAAGGTTAGATGTAATTTCACCAATTTCAGACTCCAATTTTTCAAGATCTCTCGGCCTAATCACCTTACTATATATGGATCTAATGAAATTATCCAACCTAATCAATGTCAATGAAACATTCTTGGGCAAAACTTTTCTAACAGCAACCTGGAGCAAGTGATGCATTATAAAATGAGCATCATGACTCTTGTACCCTGATATCTTCATCACCTTCATATGCACGCGATTTGATGTATTTGAAGCACACCCTTTAGGTAATTTGATATTTTTCAAAACACTACAAAACAATCTTTTTTGTTCTGATTTCATGGAAAAAGAAGATTGAGCCAAGCTTACATTTCCATTACTATCTTCTACTGGTTGTAGCTCCTTTCGTATTCCCATTTCTTGTAAGTCATATCGAGAATTTACATGATCCTTTGACTTCCTATCTATCTCCAATAAATACCCAAGCAAAGCATCATATATACTTTTTTCTATGAGCATTGGATCAAGATTGTGACTCAACTTGTTTCTGGCCAATACGACAATTGAAAAAAATAGATCTTTTCTTCTAAGGACCCTTATTATCTCGAGACCTTTTCTTTTTTCCCTTTTCAAAAACATTATTGATTTCACGCAGCTCTTCAAGCACTTCTATCCCCGATAAAGGAGTAGGTGCGGGTCTATGTTCCTCCCTAAAATCAAAGAATTTCTTATCTTTTCGCAATGGATGATCATGAGGCAAAAATATCCGATGACCCAAATAACACATCTTACGACTGTGTTTGAGATATCGAGAGCATGTGTCATAATTACAAGAAGGGCATGCCAATTTTCCCTTAATTCTCTATCCTGAAAGCATTGCTAATGCTGGAAAATCACTAACAGTCCATATTAAGGTTGCACACATTTGAAATATTTGTTTGGTTTTAGCATCATATGTTTTTATCCTAGGTTCCCATAGTTTATTTAGCTCATCAATTAGTGGTTGCAAATACACATTTATATTATTTCCAGGAGATGATGGGCCTGGAATGATTATTGACAACATAAGATACTCAGTTTTCATGCAAATTCATGGTGATAAATTATAGTTCATCAACATAACAGGCCACGTGCTATGAGAAATGCTCATTGTTCAAAATGGATTGAAACTATCACTTGAGAGACCCAACCTGACATTACGAGGATCTCTAGAGAAGTCTGGAAACAAGCGATCAAAATCCTTCCATGCTTACCCATCAGCGAGATGCCTTAGATTTCCATCATTTGGTCGTTCATTAGCATGCCATTTCATTGCAACGGCTGTTTTAGGACGCATGAACATCCTCTGAAGCCTAGGCTTTAAGGGAAAGTATTGTAAAACCTTTGTAGGAATTTTAGACCTTGCATTGGTTGAGACATCATCAACACTCTTCCATCTAGAAGTCCCACATATAGAGCAGTTCTCAGCTTTCTCATTGTCCTTCTAGAATAACATGCAATCATTAGGGCATGCATGTATTTTTTCATAATCAAGACCAAAATCTCTTATCAAATTTCTGGCCTTATTGAAAAACTCCAGTATCTAAGCAAAGAGAAATATCTTTTTTATCAACACTAACAATCTGAAAATGCTATATTTCTCAACCCATGCAATAATTTAAACAAGAACAACTGAATGGTGAAGCTCAATTTACTAAAATTTTCACACCCCGAATATAATTGTTCCTTTCCATCCTCCAACAATTTAAAAAATCTCTTTGCATCTTCAGGTAATCCCTTTTCATCCCCTTCTTCATACCACTATTCAGCCTCTACATTTCTAAATGTATCATGAAGTAGTCCATCAATATCATCCTGCATATTTGAACCTTCATCATCATTGATTGGATTATGTGTCTTTTTCGAGAAAGCATTTTCTCCATGGAAAGTCCATTTGGTGTAACCAGCACGAAACCCTCTAGAAAGCAAGTGATCCTCTACCACATCTCTATAATGCAAATAATGATTCTTGCAGTCTCTATAGGGACATAATATCTTATTTCCTTGAGAAACGCGTTCAAATTCCTTCTCAAGAAAGCTTTTTACTCCGTGCTGGAACTCGTCAGACCGTATTAAACAATTCATCCAACTTTTATCCTCACTATCTATTATAATCTTACATAACACACCGAAATCACCAAAATTAAAACAAATTATGATCCACAAATATATCATATTCAACTAAACAAATTAAAATAAATCATGCAATAATACAAGTACAAACAACAGTATAAACCTCTAGCCAACTAATCTGGACTCGCACCGCATAGGGTCTAGTAAAGAGGGAAGCACTCCATACCGGGAGCTCCTCCATTCCAAGGCTTGCACATGAGACGTGTGGTTAAACATGAAGAAATTCCATCCATCCCACCACACCCCATTGGTGGCATCTCGTATGCGTAGTCTGTTTAACAGATTCTAGATTTAGAAGTTTTTATCCCATGATTTAATGTTACTATTGGTCAATGACAAATGATTCATATTATTTATTTTGAACACTGTTTGCATTGTTTATTAATATCTCATTATTCATGTATGATGCAACAAATGCATCAAATTATACGTGTATAGATTCCTTGTCCATAGATTAAGCTTCTTTATAGCAGATAAGAAATAGATAATGCTATAAGGAAATAGATATTACTAGATGCTATCTTAATTTCATCACACAATTATAACAGTTTGCAGATTCATTCTTGGGAAATAGATATTAATAGATAAAGTATGCGTAATACAGAAAAACATGAACCAATTCGTCAACTGTGCAAAAAGTTACCAGGTAACTAACATGCTGGAACTATATGATCCAGGTGATTCACATATCAACCTAAATAAGTAGGTGAACATTTCAACAACTATATTTACCAGAATTTCTATCTACTCCAATTCTAGAAACAATATCTTCCTCAATTCAGATTAGATCTCTACGAATGGGTGATGGACTGGCTTAACAATTGGATTGTGAACCTAAAAAGGATCATAGAACCTAAAAAGAAGACACCAAGTCTTCAATCACGATAGAAAACAAACTAAATTTCTCTAGCAACAAATTGTGAAGCATATTGACATACATCATATAGGACTTTGGAGAACATTAAAATAGCAAAATAGGAGATCACACGTAGTCTGTTCATAAAGGAAGATACAGAAAATGGTAAAAGCAAAAATCACAGATAATATTTTGATAGATGCGGTAAATAATTGACTCCATTGCCTTTGTGATGAAGATCTCCTTCATATAACGACTAACTCTTTTTAGTTCTTAAGAAATCAAGCATATGTCACTTATTCAACTATTCTACCCCATCTTAAATTCCACTCTAATACAGTTCTATAAAAATATTAATTACTCTTTGAGTCTATGTGCACTTTTCAAATGTCATTATGAACCTCAAATAAAATGTGTGATACGAGAAAATTAATTACCCTATGAACCCTAATAGGATCAGTAAAAGATAAGACACATTCTCCGCCAAGGATAAAAAACAATAAAGGGCATAAATGTTGAAAAGGTTCCTACAGAATTGAAACATTAAACCAGGACTAGAGTCAAAAAATTTAAATTACCGACTTAGGAACTAAGAATCAAATGTGTTCAAAATTCTAAGTAGATGAACAGCTCCACAGAAGCCACTAAATCAGAGATTATTTTATGCAACCAGATAAATGAGGAAACAAGCACATGTACTGATATTCATCACATAGAAAACTGCCCGTTATACTTCCAATGACAGAACCTGTGCTGCAAGTAGATATCTTAACTTTACCTGAAGTTCATCTAATTTCTCACGGTTTTACATATATCTCAAATGAATCTTTCCTCCAAAATGATCAGCTAAGTGACGATCACTATCTAATAGAGGATTGACTAATGTTATTAAGACTTTAAAACTCTGACTACTAAATCTCTATTGAAATATCCTTTTTGTGTAGGATTACTCAAGGAAATTACTTGTACTTTATTTTCAATATTTCTACGCATGAAGTGTTAGTTTGATATAAATTCCAAGACAATGCTTACTTTAATTGACCATAAGTAAGAAATTGAACTGGAAAGAGGAAAAAAGAGCAAGCAGAACATCTTCAATGTGCATTTCTGCCGAAAAATAGAACCCTAACAATGGTAAGCTATTAGGCATAAATTTATGGGGATTTAATTCTACCCAATAGACAATACAGAATAGTACCACTTACTATTAGGATTCAGCTACTAGATCTGGCTGCTCTACTAATTTTTATCTGCTTGCTATTGTAAATTGGAGCGGCGGTTGGAATGAAGGTCGGAGAGGCAGTCAGCGCAAACGGCGCTCACAGTCCTGATGTTGCAAACGGCGCAAACTAAGAGTGTGATAGAGTAACGTTGAGAGTGAAATGTTTTGTATATATATTTTTTAAATTTTATTATATATTTTAAAAAATTTGGCGGATTTTGTGAAAAAATAGGGAGGAAAAAATGAAAACGTTGCAATAGATTTTTTTTCTAAAAAAGTGTTGCCATAGGTGACTTTATGGCAACGATTCAAGAAATCGTTGCTATAATACACCCTATTGCAACGGTTATCCATCAATAGCAACGGTTATAGAACTACTACAACAAATTTTTTTTACAACAGTTGGAACCGTTGCAATAGAGCATCTATCGCAACGCTTCTGGAACCGTTACCAAAAAATTCATTGCAATAGGGGTAATTTATAGTAGTGGGTGATAACAAATCATGTAAATAAATTGACATGTTCGGTTAGAAATAACATCCTTGTGCCTAAGTTGAAGCCCATAACAATGACGAGACATGCCAATTATGAATTTGAGCAAAGTAAAAGAGACGGATATTAGTTCTTGAGGGAGGAGAATTAAGCATTTAGTAATAGCTTGCTACTAAATTTTTCTGCGAATTGTAATAGATAGAATCTATGTTTTCTTATCAGGACACAAAAATAGCAATATACATATAATGTATTTCAAAGTAAAGATATCCTGTATTGTCATTCAACCTTCATAACAATGAATTTGCTAATAGCAGTATTTATGCTTCCGCATCAAAATTAAAAACATGCTTCAGCATACAACCAATCTTAACAGTGGAGTACCAAAGAGAAAACCTTTCACTATAACACATGGTGCTTGAGAAAAGAGAAAAGAATGGACTTACAGGAATCAACTCCTTCAACCCAACCACAATTTGGAGAAAAGGAACAATTATTTTGCATTGCCTAAGTACCAATACTCCAAAACCAAACAACAATGAATTGTTCACTGCACGTGGCAGCTAATTTAACAGGACTAATATCACAAACAGGCACGTTTACAGAAAGTTATTCTTATAAGCAGTCACACTGTTTGGTCTTAATAGTTCAATATTAAAATTTTAATTTTGTAAAAATTTTAAAAAAAAATTGGGGAGTTTATATCCAAGAAAGAATCTTTTTCATAGCCAAAATCAGAATCAAAATATTTAATTAAGAAAGGAACAACTCCATTTACTATATCACATTTGTTGATGGTGCATCAAGCGATATGTAATGACTAAGAGAAGATTAAAAAAATCATTACTGTTTATGGGGAGTTTAAACAATATCCATGCTTGCATTAGTTGGACGATGATCGACTCATCAGATATTGATAGAATTACATGAATTATATAATTTATACATATAATAAAGGAGAGTAGTTCCTCTAAAATCAAGTGACATTTTGAAAATTAGACACTAGACATTTTCACAACAAAAAACCTATTATGTAGATTATTAAATAATTTATATTTATTTCATATATACATATATATATACAATTTTTATGTATAATAAAAGAGAATAATTAGGCTAAAATTAAGCCATGAGAATTACCCACTAGATATTTTTACAGCAAAAATCTATTATATAAATTATTAATTAATTTATATTTTTTTTTTTATATATATATATATATAATAATAAAAGAGAGTATTTAGATTAAAATTAAGCCATGTGACGAGAACTATAGCTAGCCACAAGCTACATAAGCTAAAGAGACATGCAGGCTTACTTGCTCCACTCCAATCCTCTTTCTTTTCAACTTGGAGTTTCCATACCATTATATCCATTCTCCATCTTTCCATTAACATGGCTTTATCCTCAGCTTCAAAATAGTGATGACAAAATAGCAATAGCGTTTTACCCCTATTAGCTATTTGCTTGTCTCCAAGAAATGATTGGCACCCCGAGGCGGATCTACCGTAGCGGGTGTGGGTTCCTGGGAACCCACAACCGCTACCGTAAGACATATAATTAAATGAGAAATATTATTAAAAGGTATAAATATTTAAAGGTGGGAATCCATAACTAAACTGATAGATAGTTCAGTGGTCAGAGGGAACCCATATGTATTTCCGGCGCTCCAATGTGGGTTTGAATTCCCTTGGATGCGTTTTTTTCTTTATTCTTTTTTCAACTAATTTTTAGAAGGTTTTTCTGCCTATGCTTTTAAATTTTTAGAAGGCTTTTCAGCCTATGCTTTTAAATAGGTAAAAAAATTCTTTTTTTACTCTTTTTAGCCCCTATTTTTAGATGGTCAGCCTATTTTTTTAAAAAGGTACATTCAAAAATTTTTATTGGGAATCCATAAGTTTAAAATCCTGATCCAACTCTGTTGGCACCATATACCACAGTGTACCGATTCCGGTTTTTCCATGGTATGGCTATAAAACTCACTTTCTTCTTCCTCTTTTTTCAGTATCCAAACTCAACTTTACTTACCAAAATCACTAGCTATTACAACTTTACTTACCAAAATCACTAGCTAGTACAACTTTACTTACCAAAATCAGTAGCTAAAATATCTGCCTAGGATGGTAATTGTTACTCGAAAGGAGACTACGCTCTTCCTCTTCATCCTTCTCTTCTGCCGGTTAATCCATCAATACCAAAACAAGACCCGACGGAAGAGAAGGATGAAGAGGAAGAGCGTAGTATCCTTTCAAATCCATGTCTGAGTGACAATCACCATCCCAGGCAGACATTTTAGCTAGTGATTTTGGTAAGTAAAGTTATACTAATTACTATTTTTGGTAAGTAAAGTTGAGTTTGGATACTGAAAAAAAAAAAAGGAAGAAGAGGTGGGTTTTATAGCCATACCATGAAAAAAATTCTTACCATCACTATTTTGCAGCTAATGTGATTTTTGAAATTGATACACTGTGACATATGGTGCCTATGACATATGGTGCCATTCATTATTTCTTGGAGAAAAGCAAATAGCCTATAGAGGTAAAACGCTATCGCTTTTTTGCCATCACTATTAGCTAAGGGTAAAGCGGCGTTAATGGAAAGATGGAGAATGATAACGACGCTATCGATATGGTGTTTTTTCTGACTGCTTTTTTTTAAAATTTGTACTAAACATTTGCCAAGATAACCGAGCACAAAAATTGACCATCAAATTAAACAACCAGACAGAAGAACAATAAACCAACATCTGAAGAAGCACCAACGTCAGTTGATGAACAACTTCACTCATCTCAAACAAAACAAGCACAATCACTCACCAAACCTCTAACTTTTTATATATAAAAAGTAAATAAATAAACTGTTGGGTTCATAGAAGTGTGAATGGAAAATGGAGAAAAAAAATGGTAGAGAAGAGGCGACACCAATTTGGAAAGTGTACTCCCAAAATTGGAAAGTTCACTAATTCGTGGGAGAAAGGAACTTTGGAGTGTTTATAATGATGAACACTTACTCCACATGATAAGTGAGGCAACAAATAAGAGATGCCTCATGCCGTCATCATCGTCGCTCGCTCGGCTCGGCTTCGGATTTAGATCGATTGATGAGATCTATCTTTTTGGACAAAATTTATTTGAATTCCGAAAATACCAACAGTAACGCAGTAAATTTTTTCTGTGTTTAATACTCCATTTATATGATTTCAGTTTCATTACGAAAGCAACGAAAGCATGCATGCAGAAGCTATTTCGAACAGATGCTTCAGATAAATTTTCGAACTGATGTAATTTTTCATTGAAATGGTGCACAGTTTCGAAACTGAACTGATGCACTGTTTCAATAAACTGATGCACTACTTCAGAACTGATGCATTATTTTAATGAACTGACACACTTATTCACGAAATGGCATGCCTGTTCAGAACAGTCACAATGTTTGGACGAATAGACATGAATTTTCAGAAAAGGTTACACCTTTTAGATGAACCTTTGCCACTTTTCAGAAGAGGCATCTTGTGGCTATAAAAATCTGATTACATCCACAGGTTTGCATACGAAATTTTCAGATTAAAAACTCTCTTCTTATCCCAAAAATATTCTGTGTGATCACTCAAAACGTTCTGTGATTTCAAAGATATTCCAACCGTTTGAGGTACCGCTATTGTTGGTCTAGTTAACCATTTTATCCAAGAGGAAAAATTCCACAACCTCGGGTACAGTGAGGGGGATTATTTCCTTAAGTAAAATCCGTGAATTCGGACGACTTAGCTATTTTCTGTTTCATCTTAATTTCTGCAAAATAAAATACACCTCTTGGAAAGGTCATTTTGATCTTGTGTTGAGGGTATTTGATATACTTCATTGTGTTCTTCTTTATATTTGAACTAAAGTTGAAGTTGGTGTTGTAATATACAGATTATGTGTACCCGAAGTACAAACTAATTAACAATCTTAAGGAAATAAGTTACTATTACAGAATCAGTACAAACTAATTAACAATCTTAAGGAAATAAGTTACTATTACAGAATTTGTATTGCTTGTTTTTGGAGATTAAAGTTTTAACTTTCTACTCCGCCTGAACTTAACTGGTGATTTGAAGTCATAAAAACTTCGTCACAAATTAAAGATCATTCGGTTGACAATTGAAAGTCATAAAAACTTTATTGCTAACTAGAAACAAGAAGAAAACAAAAATTAAAGTTGCTTAAATTTTATAAGTAGTATTCTAAAAATACTAAGTATTTTTTGTCTTGTGGTGACAGAAAAATGACAACTGAAAGTCAAATGATGGATGCGACAACGTCTATGGGAGCAACTAATATTGCCACATCAAGTCGCACAAATGCTCCGCCAATAATGGCACCGGCGGAGAAGCTCAGAAAATTTTCGGGCATTGACTTCAAGCAGTGGCAGAAAAAAATATTCTTTTACCTCACCACTTTATGTCTGCAATGGTTCACTAGCGAAGACGCTCCTGAGGTTCCCGAGGGAACCTCGGACAAAGACCGCTTCGTTATTGTAGAAGTTTGGAATCATTCGGACTTTCTTTGCAGGAATTATATTTTGAGTGGTCTCCAAAACAACCTCTACAATATTTATAGTGGAACAAAGACATCAAAGGAACTGTGGGGGGCACTTGAACGAAAATATAAGATGGAGGATGCGGGAATTAAGAAATTCCTTGTCGCACGGTTCCTAGACTTCAAAATGATAGATAGCAAATCCGTTGTCTCTCAAGTACATGAGTTACAAGTCATCATACATGATCTCCTAGCAGAAGGTATATCTTTAAAAAATACCTTCGTTGAATAAATTAAAAATGTTCTTAATACTCACATAAACTGTTTTGAAGGTTTAATTGTGAATGATGTTTTCCAAGTAGCAGCGATAGTTGAGAAGCTACCACCTTTGTGGAAAGACTTCAAAAACTACTTAAAGCATAAACGCAAGGAGATGACTGTTAAAGATCTTATTGTCCGACATCGTATTGAAGAGGATAATAAAGCTATCGAAAGAAGGTCAAAGGGGAATTCTGCAATTAATGGAGCACATATTGTAGAAGATGACCAAAACAATTCCAACAAAAGGAAGAAAGTTGAACAAGGAAGCAATCAACCCAAGAAAAAGTTCAAAGGAAAATGCTTCAACTGTGGCAAGATTGGCCACAAGTCCACAGATTGTCATGCCCCAAAGAAAGGCAAGAATAAGGATCAAGCAAATATGATTGAATCCAATAAAGAATGCAATGATCTGTGTGATATGTTCTCAGAATGCAACTTGACGGGGAATCCTCGCGAATGGTGGATGGATTCTGATGCCACCCGCCATGTTTGTGCACACAGAGAGTTGTTTTCGTCATTTGCTCCGGCTCAAGTAAAAAAAATGATCTACATGGCTAACTCCGCTGCTGCTAAGGTGGAAGAAACAGGAAAAATATGCTTGAAAATAACTTCGGGCAAGGTCTTGACACTTAACAATGACTTGTATGTTCCCGAATTATGTAGGAACTTAATCTCTGTTTCACTTCTAGACAAGAATGGATTCAAATGTGTAACCATTTCTGGAAAAATTGTAATTAGCAAAGGAGAAATGTATGTAGGAAAAGGCTATCTGACCGAAGGCCTTTATAAGATGAATGTAATGACTGTTGAAATAAATAAAAGTTTGAATTCTTCTTATTTTCTTGAGTCTTAAGATTTATGGCATGAACGTTTAGGGTATGTTAATTACAAAACATTACGAAAATTGATTAACTTAGAAGTTTTGCCAAACTTTGAGTGCAATAAATCAAAGTGTTAAACGTGTATGGAATCGAAATATACAAAGCATCCTTATAAGTCCGTTGAAAGGAATTCCAATCCTTTAGACTTAATATACAGTGACATTTGTGATATGAAGTCAACACCATCACGTGGTGGGAAAAAGAATTTCATAACTTTTATTGATGATTGCACAAGATATTGTTATGTCTACTTGCTAAATAGTAAAGATGAAGCAATAGATGCATTTAGGCAATATAAAACTGAAGTTGAAAATCAGTTAGACAAAAAGATCAAAATGATAAGAAGTGATAGAGGCGGAGAATATGAATATCCCTTTGCGCAAATATGTGTAGAGAATGAAATAATCCATCAAACTACGGCCCAATATTCACCTCAATCTAATGGAATTGCGAAAAGTCAAAACCGAACTTTAAAGGAAACGATGAATGCCTTACTTATAAGTTATAGTTTACCGCAAAACTTATGGGGAGAGGCTATCCTTACGGCCAATCGTATACACAAAAGAGTTCCCCATAGTAAGACACAATCAATTCCTTACGAAAAATGGAAAGGAAGGAAACCCAACTTGAAATATTTCAAAGTGTGGGAGTGTCTAGCGAAGGTTCAAGTTCCTATACCTAAAAGGGTTAAGATATAACCTAAAATGATGGACTCCGTGTTCATAGGATATGCTAAAAGTAGTAAAGAATGTCAATTTTTGGTTCATATATCCGAACATCCGGATATTAATGAAAATACGGTAATTGAATCAGACAATACTGAATTCTTTAAAAATATTTACCCGTATAAAATTAGACATGAACAGTCTAGTGGAAGATCTAAATGACCTCGAGATGAACCAAGTGAGAATGCACATAATGAAGAAAATCCAAGACGTAGTACACGTCAAAGAACGTCAACTTTGTTTGGGATTTTGTAATATTTCTCTTAGAAAATGAGCCTCAAACGTTTAGGGAAGCGAAGTCGTCGTCAGACTCATCCTTTTGGAAAGAGGCAATCAATAGTGAGATAGATTCAATCTTAAGCAACCATACATGGGAATTGGTTGACCTTCCTCCCGGAAATAAACCGTTAGGTTCTAAATGGATCTTCAAAAGGAAAATGAAGACGAATGGTACTATTGACAAATACAAGGCAAGACTTGTAGTAAAAGGATTCAAACAGAAGGAAGGCCTTAATTACTTTGATACATACTCGCCAGTATCAAGGATAACCTCGATTCGAATGTTAATTGCCTTGGCGTCAGTATATGATTTTAAAATCTATCAAATGGATGTGAAAACCGCATTCCTAAATGAAGATTTGGAGGAAGAAATATACATAATACAACCTAAGGGTTTTGTAGTTCCAGGAAAAGAAAATAAGGTGTGTAAACTTGTTAAGTCACTTTATGGACTAAAGCAAGCACCTAAACAATGGCATGCGAAGTTTGACGAAACCATGTTGGCAAACTAATTCAAAATAAATGAATATGATAAATGTGTTTATATTAAAAACACTCCAAATAACCAAGTCATTATTTTTTTATATGTGGATGATATATTGATCATCAGTAGAGACATTTCTGACATAAATGCAATAAAACGAATGCTCGAGAGTAAGTTTGATATGAAAGACCTTAGAGTTGCAGATGTGATCTTAGGTATAAGAATTCATCGAACTCCACAAGGGTTAGCATTGTCACAGTCTCATTATATCGAAAAAGTACTTGACAAGTTCAAGTATATGGAATTCGGTATTGCCAAGACTCCATTAGATATGAACTTTGCAATTCGAAAGAATAAAGGTGAAAGTGACTCGCAATTGGAGTACGCAAGAGTATTGGGGTGTTTAATGTATATAATAAACTGTACACGACCAGACATGGCATGCACTATCAGTAAATTGAGTCGGTACATGAGTAATCCCAACAAAACTCAGTGGATGGCATTGAAAAGAGTTTTGGGGTATCTTAAATACACTCAAGATTATGCTTTGCATTATAATAAATATCCTGCGGTACTTGAAAGATATAGTGATACAAATTGGATCACCGGATCAAACGAAGTAAAATCCAAAAGTAGATATGTATTTACTATCGGTGGAGGAGCAGTTTCTTGGAAATTATCCAAACAGACTTGTATCGCTCGCTCTACAATGGAATCTGAATTTATCACATTAGATAAAGCTAGTGAAGAAGTAGAATGGCTCTGGAATTTCTTGGAAGATATTCTGTATTGGCCCAAGCTAGTGGCACCAGAATGTATACACTGTGATAGCCAAACGGCAATAGGTAAGGCAGGGAGCATGATGTACAATGGTAAATCTCGTCACATACGAAGGAGACATAATATCGTTAGAGAACTCCTATCTAGTGGAATTATCACTATAAAATATGTAAATTCAAAGGATAATATGTCGGATCCATATACAAAAGTCCTATCTAGAGAAGGAGTAGAAAGGACATCCAAGGGAATGGGTTTAAGGCCTAGGACAAGTCAGCATGGCGGTAACTCTACCTAGCAGACTGGAGATCCCAAGAGCTAGGTTCAAGGAGATCAAACAAAGTTGTGTCTGAAGGTTCAACATTGTCAATTACCCAATCCATTCTCATGATGTAGATAATGTACAGTAAACTAGGATAAGACTTAAGGTAAAAAGTCTTGTAATGATTATCTAAATTTGGCAGATTTGACCAAATAGTTTAATCTACAGTATTGAACATTTTGAAATCACCTATGCGAGGATGAAATGGAAATTGCTTCAAGGAGAATGTTAGTAAAGGCCTATTCTCTAAGCTCTCATGAAAACGGGACGTGTTCACGGATGAAAATAACAAAACCATGAGAACCATAAACATTAAAAGGCTGGTTGTTTGACATGTATTGTCTAGGTGTACAATAAAGCTCAACGGTTCAAAGATATTAAATGTACCGATTTATCTAGTGCATCCGATGCATGTTCACTACGGAAAGTTCAAAGGGAAACCTACTTATCCAGATGCAATCAGTCTTTGTTTGATGATCACATACTTTTCCGTAAAACTTTTATGAAAAATAGTCATTCCCCATTCATGTGGGGGATTGTTGGGTTCATAGAAGTGTGAATGGAAAATGAAGAAAAAAATGGTGGAGAAGAGGAGACACCAATTTGGAAAGTGTACTCCCAAAATTGGAAAGTTCACTAATTTTCCCATATTGGTGGGAGAAAGGAACTTTGGAGTGTTTATAATGATGAACACTTACTCCACATGGTAAGTGAGGCAAGAAATAAGAGATTCCTCGTGTCGTCGTCGTCGTCATCGTCGCTCGTTCGGCTCGGCTTCGAATTTGGATTTGGATTTGTCAAATGATCGATCGATGAGATCTATCTTTATGGACAAAAGTTATTTGAATTCCAAAAATACCAACAGTAACGCAGTAAATATTTTCTGTGTTTAATACTCCATTTATATTATTTCAGTCTCATTACAAAAGCAACGAAAGCATGCTTGCAGAAGCTATTTCGAACGGATACTCCAAATAAATTTTAGAGCTGATGCAATTTTTCACTGAAATGGTGCTCAGTTTCGAAACTGAACTGATGCACTGTTTCAGTAAACTGATGTATTATTTCAATGAACTGATACACTTATTCATGAAATGGCATGCCTGTTCAGAACAGTCACAATATTTGAACGAATAGACATGAATTTTCAAAAAAGGTTACACCTTTTAGATGAACCTTTGCCACTTTTCAGAAGAGGCATCTTATGGCTATTAAAACTAGGTTTCATCCACAGGTTTGCATACAAAATTTTCAGATTAAAAACTCTCTTCTTGTCCCAAAAATATTCTGTGTGATCACTCAAAACATTCTGTGACTTCGATGATATTCCAACCGTTTGATGTACCGCTACTGTTGGTCTGGTTAGCCATTTTATCTTGGGAGGAAAAATTCCACAACCCTTGGTACAATGAGGGGGATTATTTTCTTAAGGAAAATCCATCAATTTGAACGACTTGGCTATTTTCTGTTTCATCTTAATTTCTGCAAAATAAAATACACCTCTTGAAAAGGTCATTTTGATCTTGTGTTGAGGGTATTTGATATACTTCATTGTGTTCTTCTTTATACTTGAACTCAAGTTGAAGTTGGTGTTGTAATATACAGATTCTGTGTACCCGAAGTACAAACTAATTAACAATCTTAAGGAAATAAGTTACTATTACAGAATCTGTATTGCTTGTTTTTGGAGATTAAAATTTTAACTTTCTACTCTGCCTGAACTTAACTAGTGATTTGAAGTCATAAAAACTTCATCACAAGTTAAAGATTATTCGATTGACAATTGGAAGTCATAACAACTTCATTGCTAATTAGAAACAAGAAGAAAAAAAAATTAAAGTTGCTTAATTTTTATAAGTAGTATTCTGAAAATACTAAGTATTTTTTGTCTTGTGGTGACAGAAAAATGGCAACTGAAAGTCAAATGATGGATGCGACAACGTATGTGGGGCCAACTAATATTGCCATATCAAGTCGCACAAATGCTCTGCCAACAATGGCACCGGCGGAGAACCCCAGAATATTTTCAGGCATTGACTTCAAGCGGTGGCAGTAAAAGATGTTCTTTTACCTCACCACTTTATATCTGCAATGGTTCACTAGAGAAGACGCTCCTAAGGTTCCTGAGGGAACCTCGAACAAAGACCGCTTCATTATTGTAGAAGCTTGGAAACATTCGGACTTCCTTTGCAGGAATTATATTCTGAGTGGTCTCTAAGACGACCTCTACAATGTTTATAGTGGAACAAAGACATAAAAGGAACTGTGAGGGGCACTTGAACAAAAATATAAGACGGAGGATGCGGGAATTGAGAAATTCCTTGTTGCACGATTCCTGGACTTCAAAATGATAGATAGTAAATTTGTTGTCTCTCAAGAACAGGAGTTGCAAGTCATCATACATGATCTCCTAGCAGAAGGTATATCTTTGAAAAATACCTTAGTTGAACAAATTAAAAATGTTCTTAATACTCACATAAACTGTTTTGAAGGTTTAATTATGAATGATGCTTTCCAAGTAGCAGCGATAGTTTAGAAGCTACCACCTTTGTGGAAAGACTTCAAAAACTACTTAAAGCATAAACGCAAGGAGATGACTATTGAAGATCTTATTGTCCGACTTCGTATTGAAGAGGATAATAAAGTTGCCGAAAAAAGGTCGAAGGGGAATTCTGCAATTAATGGAGCACATATTATATAAGATGACCAAAATAATTCCTAGAAACGGAAGAAAGCTGAACAAGGAAGCAATCAACCCAAGAAAAAGTTCAAGGGAAAATGTGGCCACAAGTCCACAGATTGTCGTGCCCCAAAGAAAGGCAAGAAAAATGATCAAGCAAATATGATTGAATACAACAAAGAATGCAATGATCTGTGTGCTATGTACTCAGAATGAAACTTGACGGGGAATCCTCGCGAATGGTGGATGGATTCTAGTGCCACACGCCATGTTTGTGCCAGCAGATAGTTATTTTCGTCATTTGCACCGGCTCAAGTAGAGGAAATGATCTACATGTCTAACTTCGCTACTGCTAAGGTGGATGGAACTGGGAAAATATGCGTGAAAATGACTTCGGGAAAGGCCTTGACACTTAACAATGTCTTGTATATTCTCGAATTACGTAGTAACTTAATATCTATTTCACTTCTAGACAAGAACGGATTCAAATGTGTAACCGTTTCTGAAAAAATTATAATTAGCAAAGAAGAAATATATGTAGGAAAAAACTATCTGACCGAAAGCCTTTATAAGATGAATGTAATGACTGTTGAAATAAATAAAAGTTTGAATTCTTCTTATTTGCTTGAGTCTTATGATTTATGGCATGAACGTTTATGAAAAAATATCCAAGGGTTAGCATTGTCACAGTATCATTATATCAAAAAAGTACTTGACAAGTTCAAGTATATGGAATTCGGTATTGTCAAGACTCCATTGGATGTGAACTTTACAATTCAAAATTATGAAGGTGAAAGTGACTCGCAATTGGACTACGCAAGAGTATTGGTATGTTTAACGTATATAATGAACTGTAGACGACCAAACATAGCATGCGCTATCAGTAAATTGAGTCGGTACACGATTAATCCCAACAAAACTCATTAGATGGCATTGAAAAAAGTTTTGGGGTATCTTAAATACACTAAAGATTATGCTTTGCATTATAATAAATATCCTGCGATACTTGAAGGATATAGTAATGCAAATTGGATCACCGGATCAAACGAAGTAAAATCCACAAGTGGATATGTATTTACTATCGGTGGAGGAGCAGTTTCTTGGAAATCATCCAAACAGACTTGTATCGCTCGCTCTACAAAGGAATCTTAATTGATCGCATTAGATAAAGCCGGTGAAGAAGAAGAATGGATCCGGAATTTCTTGAAAGATATTCCGTATTAGCCCAAGCCAGTGGCACCACTATGTATACACTGTGATATCCAAGCAGCAATAGGTAGGGCAGGGAGCATGATGTACAACGGTAAATCTCATCACATACAACGGAGACATAATACCGTTAGAGAACTCCTCTCTAGTGGAATTATCACTATAGACTATGTAAAGTCAAAGGATAATGTGTCGGACCTACTTACAAAAGGCCTATCTAGAGAAGAAGTAGAAAGGACATCCAAGGGAATGGGTTTAAGGCCTAGGACAAGTCAGCATGGCGTTAACTCAATCTAGCAGACTGGAGATCCGAAGAGCTAGGTTCAAGGAGATCAAACAAAGTTGTGTCTAGCAGGTTCAACATTGTCAATTACCCAACCCATTCTCATGATGTAGATAATGTACAGTCAACTAGGATAAGACTTAAGGTAAAAAGTGTTTTAATGATTATCTAAATTTTGTAGATTTGACCAAATAGTTTAATCTACAGGATTGAACGTTTAGAAATCACCTATGCGAGGGTGAAGTGGAAGCCGCTTCAAGGAGAATGTTAGTAAAGGCATATTCTCTAAGCTCTCATGAAATCGGAACGTGTTCATGGCTGAAAAGAACAAAACCATGAGAACCATAAACATTAAAAGGCTGGTTGTTTGACATGTATTGTGTAGGTGTACAATAAAACTGGATGGTTCAAAGATATCAAATCTACCAATTGTCCGAGTGCATCCGATGCATGTTCACTACGGAAAGTTCAAAGGGAAACCTACTTATCCAGATGCAATCAGTCTTTGCTTGATGATCACATACTTTTTCGTAAAACTTTTATGAAAAATAGCCATTTCCCATTCATGTGAGGGATTGTTGGGTTCATAGAAGAGTGAATGGAAAATGAAGAAAAAAAATTATGGAGAAGAGGAGACGCCATTTTGGAAAGTGTACTCCCAAAATTAAAAAGTTCACTAATTCTCCCACATTGGTGAGAGAAAGGAACTTTGGAGTGTTTATAATTATGAACACTTACTCCACTTGGTAAGTGAGGCAAGAAATAAGAGATTCCTCGCGTCGTCGTCGTCGTCACTCGCTCGGCTCGGTTTTGGATTTGAATTTGAATTTGGATTTGTCAAATGATCGATCGATGAGATCTATCTTTTTGGAATAAATTTATTTGAATTCCGAAAATACCAACAGTAATGCAGTAAATATTTTCTGTGTTTAATACTCCATTTATATGATTTCAGTTTCATTACGAAAGCAACGAAAGCATGCATGTAGAAGCTATTTCGAATAGATGCTTCAGATAAATTTTTTAACTGATGCAACTTTTCACTTAAATGGTGCACAGTTTTAAAAATGAATTGATTCACTATTTCAGTAAACTGATGCACTTCTTCAGAACTGATGCATTGTTTCAATGAACTGACACACTTATTCATGAAATGGCATGCCTATTCAGAATAGTCACAACGTTTGGACGAATAGACATGAATTTTCAGAAAAGATTACACATTTTAGATGAACTTTTGCCACTTTTCAGAAGAGGCATCTTGTGGCTATAAAAAAGTGGTTTCATCCACAGGTTTGCATACGAAATTTTTAGATTAAAAACTCTCTTCTTATCTAAAAAATTTTCTGTGTGTTCACTCAAAACATTCTGTGATTTCGAAGATATTCTAACCGCTTGAGGTACCGCTACTGTTGGTCTTGTTAGCCATATTATCCTGGGAGGAAAAATTCCACAACCTCGGGTACAGTGAGGGGGATTATTTCCTTAAGGAAAATCCATGAATTCAGACGACTTGGCTCTTTTCTATTTCATCTTAATTTTTGCAAAATAAAATATACCTCTTGGAAAGGTCATTTTGATCTTGTGTTGAGGGTATTTGATATACTTCATTGTGTTCTTCTCTAGACTTGAACTCAGGTTTAAGTTGGTGTTGTAATATACAGATTTTGTATACCCGAAACAAACTAATTAACAATCTTAAGGAAATAAGTTACTATTACAAAATCTGTATTGCTTGTTTTTGGAGATTAAAGTTTTAACTTTCTACTCTTCCTGAACTTAACTAGTGATTTGAAGTCATAAAAACTTCATCACAAGTTAAAGATCATTCGGTTGATAATTGGAAGTCACAAAAACATAATTGCTAACTAGAAACAAGAAGAAGAAAAAATTCAAGTTTCTTAATTTTTATAAGTAGTAATCTGAAAATACTAAGTATTTTTTGTTTTGTGGTGATAGAAAAATGGCAACTGTAAGGCAAATGATGGATACGACAACGTCTGTGGGGGAAACTAATATTTCCACATCAAGTCGCACAAATGCTCCGCCAACAATGGCACCGGCTGAGAAACCAAAATTTTTTTAGGGCATTGACTTCAAGTGGTGGCAGCAAAAGATGTTCTTTGAACTCACCACTTTATGTCTGCAACGGCTCACTCGTGAAGACGCTCCTGAGGTGCCCGAGGGAACCTCGGAAAAAGACCGCTTCATTATTGTAGAAGCTTGAAAACATTTAGACTTCCTTTGTAGGAATTATATTCTGAGTGGTCTCCAAGACGACCTCTACAATGTTTATAGTGGAACAAAGACATCAAACGAGCTGTGGGGGGCACTTGAACGAAAATATAAGACGGAGGATGCGGGAATTAAGAAATTCCTTGTTGTACGGTTCCTGAACTTCAAAATGATATATAGCAAATCTGTTGTCTCTCAAGTACAGGAGTTGCAAGTCATCATACATGATCTCCTAGCATAAGGTATATCATTGAAAAATACCTTAGTTGAACAAATTAAAAATGTTCTTAATACTCACATAAACTGTTTTGAAGGTTTAATTGTGAATGATGTTTTCCAAGTAGCAGCGGTAGTTGAGAAGCTACCACCTTTGTGGAAACACTTCTAAAACTACTTTAAGCATAAACGTAAGGAGATGACTGTTGAAGATCTTATTGCCGACTTCGTATTGAAGAGGATAATAAAGCTTCCTAAAGAAGGTCAAAGGGGAATTTTGCATTTAATGGAGCACATATTGTAGAAGATGACCAAAACAATTCCAAAAAAAAAGCTGAGAAAGGAAGCAATCAACCCAAGAAAAAGTTCAAGAAAAAATGCTTCAACTGTGACAAGATTGGTCATAAGTCCACAGATTTTCGTCCGCTAAATAAAGGTAAGAAGAAGGATCAAGCAAATATGATTGAATCCAATAAAGAATGCAATGATCTGTGTGCTATGTTCTCAGAATGCAACTTGACGGGGAATCCTCGCGAATGATGGATGGATTCTGGTGTCACCCGCTATGTTTATGCCAATAGAGAGTTGTTTTCGTAATTTGCTCCGGCTCAAGTAGAAGAAATGATATACATGGCTAACTCCGTTATTTCTAAGGTGGAAGAAACAGGGAAAATATGCTTGAAAATGACTTCGGGCAAGGTCTTGACACTTAACAATGTCTTGTGTGTTCCCGAATTACGTAGGAACTTAATCACTGTTTCACTTCTAGACAAGAACGGATTCAAATGTGTAACCGCTTCTGGAAAAATTATAATAAGCAAAGGAGAAATGTATGTAGGAAAAGGCTATCTGACCGAAGGCCTTTATAAGATGAATGTAATGACTGTTTAAATAAATAAAAGTTCAAATTCTTCTTATTTGCTTGAGTCTTATGATTTATGGCATGAACGTTTATGTCATGTTAATTATAAAATATTATGAAAACTGATAAACTTAGAAGTTTTGCCAAACTTTAAGTGCAATAAATCAAAGTGTCAAACGTGTGTGTAATCGAAGTATGCAAAGCATCCTTATAAGTCCACTGAAAGGAATTCCAATCCCTTAGACTTAATACACACTGATATTTGTGATATGAAGTCAACACCATCACGTGGTGGGAAAAAGTATTTCATAACTTTTATTGACGATTGCACGAGATATTGTTATGTCTACTTGCTAAATAGTAAGGATTAAGCAATAGATGAGTTTAGGCAATATAAATCTGAAGTTGAAAATCAGTTAGACAAAAAGATCAAAATGATAAGAAGTGATATGGCGGAGAATATGAATCACCCTTTGCGAAAATATGTGTAGAGAATGGAATAGTCCATCAAACTACGGCCCCATATTTACCTCAATCTAATGGAATTCCGGAAAGGAAAAACCAAACTTTGAAGAAAATGATAAATGACTTACTTATAAGTTCTGGTTTACCGCATAACTTATGGGGGAGGCTACCCTTACGGCCAATCATATACTCAACAGAGTTCCCCATAGTAAGACACAATCAATTCCTTACGAAAAATGGAAAGGAAGGAAACCAACTTAAAATATTTTAAAGTGTGGGGGTATCTAGCGAAGGTTTAAGTTTCTATACCTAAAAGGGTTAAGATAGGACCTAAAATGGTGGACTGCGTGTTCATAGGATATGCTAAAAGTAGTAAAGCATGTCGATTTTTGGTTCATATATTCGAACATTCGAATATTAATGAAAATACGGTAATTGAATTAGACAATGCTGAATTCTTTGAAAATATTTACCCGTATAAAATTAGACATGAACAGTCTAGTGGAGGATCTAAACGACCTTGAGATGAACCAAGTGTGAATGTACATAATGAAAAAATCCATGATGTAGTACACGTCAAAGAACGTCAACTTTGTTTGGATCAAATTTTATAACATTTCTCTTAGAAAATGAGCCTCAAACGTTTAGAGAAGCGATGTCGTCGTCAGACTCATCCTTTTGGTAAGAGGCAGTCAATAGTGAGATAGATTCAATCTTAAGCAACCATACATGGGAATTGGTTAACCTTCCTCCCGGAAATAAACTGTTAGGTTCAAAATGGATCTTCAAAAGGAAAATGAAGGTGGATGGTACTATTGACAAATACAAGGCAAGACTTGTAATAAAAGGCTTCAAACAGAAGGAAGGCCTTGATTACTTTGATATATACTCGCCAGTAACAAGGATAACCTTGATTCGAATATTAATTGCCTTGGTGTTGGTATATGATCTTCAAATTCATCAAATGGATGTGAAAACCGCACTCCTAAATGGAGATTTGGAGGAATAAATATACATGGAACAACCTAAGGGTTTTGTGGTTCCAGGAAAAAAAAAGGTGTGTAAACTTTTTAAGTCACTTTATGGACTAAAACAAGCACCTAAACAATGGCATGCGAAGTTTTACCAAACCATGTTGGAAAACGGATTCAAAATAAATTAATGTGATAAATGTGTTTATATTAAAGACACTCTAAATCACCAAGTCATTGTTTATTTATATGTAGATGATATATTGATCATCAGTAGAGATATTTCTGACATAAATGCAACAAAATGAATGCTTGAGAGCAAGTTTGATATGATAGACCTTAGAGTTGCAGATGTGATCTTAGGTATAAGAATCCATCGAACTCCATAAGGGTTAGCATTGTCACAGACTTATTTTATCGAAAAAGTACTTGACAAGTTCAAGTATACGGAATTCGGTATTGCCAAGACTCCATTGGATGTGAACTTTGCAATTCAAAAGAATGAAGGTGAAAGTGACTCGCAATTAGAGTACGCATGAGTATTGGGATGTTTAATGTATATAATGAACTGTACACAACCAGACATAGCATGCGCTATCAGTAAATTGAGTCGGTACATGAGTAATCCTAACAAAACTCATTGGATAGCATTGAAAAGAGTTTTGGGGTATCTTAAATACACTCATGATTATGCTTTACATTATAATAAATATCCTGCGGTACTTGAAGGATATAGTGATGTAAATTGGATCACCGGATCGAACGAAGTAAAATCCATAAGTGGATATATATTTACTATCGATGGAGGAGCAGTTTCTTGGAAATCATCCAAACAGACTTGTATCGCTCGCTCTATAATGGAATCTGAATTTATCGCATTAGATAAAGCCGGTGAAAAAGTAGAATGGCTCGAGAATTTCTTGGAAGATATTTTGTATTGGCCCAAGCCAGTGGCACCAGTATGTATACACTGTGATAGCCAAGCGGCAATAGGTAGGGCAGGGAGCATGATGTACAATGGTAAATCTCGTCACATACGATGGAGACATAATACCGTTAGAGAACTCCTCTCTAGTGGAATTATCACTATAGACTATGTAAAGTCGAAGGATAATGTGTCGGATCCACTTACAAAAGGCCTATCTAGAGAAGGAGTAGAAAGGACATCCAAGGAAATGGGTTTAAGGCCTAGGACAAGTCAGCATGGCGGTAACTCTACCTAGCAGACTGGAGATCCCCGGAGCTAGGTTCAAGGAGATCAAACAAAGTTGTGTCTGGCAGGTTCAACATTGTCAATTACCCAACTCATTCTCATGATGTAGACAATGTACAGTAAACTAGGATAAGACTTAAGGTAAAAAGCCTTTTAATGATTATCTAAATTTGGCAGATTTGACCAAATAGTTTAATCTACAAGATTGAACGTTTAGAAATCACCTATGCGAGGGTGAAGTGGAAGCCGCTTCAAGGAGAATATTAGTAAAGGCCTATTCTCTAAGCTCTCATGAAACCGGGACGTGTTCATGGCTGAAAAGAACAAAACCATGAGAACCATAAACATTAAAAGGTTGGTTGTGTGACATGTATTGTCTAGGTGTACAATAAAGATTGACGGTTCAAAGATATCAAATCTACCGATTGACCGAGTGCATCCGATACATGTTCACTACGGAAAGTTCAAAGGGAAACCCATTTATCCAGATGCAATCAGTCTTTACTTGATGATCACATACTTGTCCATAAAAGTTTTATGAAAAATAGTCATTCCCCATTCATGTGGGAGATTGTTGGGTTCATAGAAGTGTGAATGGAAAATGAAGAAAAAAAAATGGTAGAGAAGAGGAGACACCAATTTGGAAAGTTTACTCCCAAAATTGAAAAGTTCACTAATTCTCCCACATTGGTGGGAGAAAGGAACTTTGGAGTGTTTATAATGATGAACACTTACTCCACATGGTAAGTGAGGCAAGAAATAAGAGATGCCTCGTGTCATCGTCGTCGCTCGTTCGGCTCGGCTTCGAATTTGGATTTGGATTTGTCAAATGATCAATCAATGAGATCTATCTTTTTGGACAAAATTTATTTGAATTCCGAAAATACCAACAGTAACGCAGTAAATATTTTTTGTGTTTAATACTCCATTTATATGATTTCAGTTTCATTACGAAAGCAACAAAAGCATGCATGCAGAAGCTATTTCGAACGGATGCTTCAAATGAATTTTCAAACTGATGCAATTTTTCACTGAAATGGTGCACAGTTTTGAAACTGAACTGATGCACTATTTCAGTAAACTGATGCACTGCTTCAGAAATGATGCATTGTTTCAATGAACTGACACACTTATTCACGAAATGGCATGCCTGTTTAGAACAGTCACAATGTTTGGATGAATAGACATGAATTTTCAGAAAAGGTTACACCTTTTATATAAACCTTTGCCACTTTTCAGAAGAGGCATCTTGTGGCTATAAAAATCTGGTTTCATCAACAGGTTTGCATACTAAATTTTCAGATTAAAAACTCTCTTCTTGTCTCAAAAATATTCTGTGTGATCACTCAAAACGTTCTGTGAGTTTGAAGATATTCCAACCGTTTGAGCTACCGCTACTGTTGGTCTGGTTAGCCATTTTATCCTGGGAGGAAAAATTCCACAACCTCAGGTACAGTGAGGGGGATTATTTCCTTAAGTAAAATCCGTGAATTCGGACGACTTGGCTATTTTCTGTTTCATCTTAATTTCTGCAAAATAAAATACACCTCTTGAAAAGGTCATTTTGATCTTGTGTTGAGAGTATTTGATATACTTCATTGTGTTCTTCTTTATACTTGAACTCAAGTTGAAGTTGGTATTGTAATATACAGATTCTGTGTACCCGAAGTACAAACTAATTAACATAAACAAGTAGCGGTGAACATAACAAAAATAAAAGAGGAACCTCAACAGGTACATAAAATAACAAATTCAAAATTCAACTTTTTTTGAGGCGCTCATTTTTAAGTTAGAAGATAGTTCAGAGTGGTAGTATATCTCACACACAAATTTTAACAATAATATCTATGTGATTTTAAAATATTTTTACTAATTCACAATAAAATGCACGTGTGACGCACAAAATGCACATAAGATGCACATACGTGTACGTACGTTCCACGAGGTGCTCATAAAAGCTATTTTTATTAATATAACTGAAACTTTTTATCAAGAATTGACTTTAGGCCACTAAATTTATTGAGCTGCTCTTGTCCATATAAATTCAAAATGATATATTAATCCTTACAATCAAGCAATATTATATTAATACTTATGTACAAAGTGGAAATATAAATTCTAATGAAGATAACCAAAAAAAAAAGTTAAAATAGTAATCTAAACGTGGGAATCAAAGTAATTAGTGAAGTTATTAGAACTAAGAAACCATTTCCCCTGAATTAAATATCACTAGATTCAACAAACTATTTTTCGTTTTGTTTAGGTGATAGAAGAGATAAAACATATAAAAAAATAACAAAGTATTAACCTAAACAAGACATTCATAGAAATACAATTATCTTTATCTCTCCTTTTTTAGTTTTTTTTTAAAAAGCCATTTGTGTGCTAATCCTAGAGGGAGTATGTTTATAACACAAAAAAAAATTAGTTTTCCTTTTTCTCTATAATTGCACGTTGTTGGTTGTAGTTAAGATTTTATGAGTTACAACACATATGCTATTATAATGTTATTAAAACATGGCCTTTATTAGCTACAGCCTACAATGATGTTCATACGTTGTAAAAATAATTACAAGCCAGTAAAATCTCTGAAGGTAGGCTCTTCTAATTACTATTTATACATATGACAACTTTTATTGTGAAATCAATTCATTCATTTAATTTAAACAATATGCATTGTGGATTATATATTATGGTGGGTGAAGAAATGGATATGTTACAGTCATATTTTATTTTATTTTTATTATTAAGTTTAATGTTATCTTGTTTAACCGAACGATTCAGTCATAAACGATCCCAATATCTATTTATGTCCAATACAATAATTGAGGTTTTTCTTACTGTATATATTTTATTATAAAAAATATATGGATTACCATGTACAAAGTAAAATTTTGATTGAACAAACGAGTTTACATTTATACTAAACACAAATCACACCATCAATATATATAATATATATTAGTTTAGGTGTACGCCTCTTGCGCGTGTACCTCACTTTAATGAGTTCAAACATTACATTAAATAGGATATTTGTTTAAATAATAAAGATGAATAGAATAGTTAAATTTAATATCTTTTGAGTATGTAAAGATGGAGAATTTATTTATTAAAGAGATAATACATCAAAACCCCCCTAAACTTGTCCTCCCAACTCACTTTAGCACCTAAACTTAACTTCCGTTTATTTACCCCCTTAACATTTTTAAAGTGAATTATTTTCACTCCTCAATCCACCCCAATTTCTTTTCTACTTCTTCTAACTCTCCATCTCCACTTCCATTATCTTCATTAATTTCTTCAAGAAAGGAAAAATGTGTATGAAAAGTTATGAATTTTAATGGTTTAAAATTTCTTGTCGAATTTGTGGTTGATGTTCAAATTGATTATTGGGGTTTTCTGATGATGATGTGAAGTTGTACTTGAATTTTGAGTTTGATTGGTATGAATTTTACTAGTTTAATTTTGTATCCGTCATTGTTGAAGCTTGAAAAAATTTGAAAACAAAAAAAAAATGAGTTCGTTGAAATCATGATTGATGTCTAAATTGATTATTGGAGTTTTCTAATGATGTTGTAAAGTTGTGCCTGAAATTTGAGTTTCTTCAATTGGTGGTTTGATGAAGGAATAATTGGTGTTTCTTGAATTGGTAATATGCTTTAAGTTTGAAGAAGATAGAACATGGAGGTGAGGGGAGATGTGGGGTGGTTTGAAGAAGATAGAAAGGGGGAGGGGGTTGCGTTGCAGGGTAGGGGGCGGGGTAGGTGGGGGGTGAAGAAGAAAGAAAATGAGGAGGGGGGGGGTGCTTTTTTTATTATATATATATATATATAAATATATATATAAATAAAATAGTAAATATATATTTTTTATTTTAAAAATATATATATATATATATATAAAAATAAAGTGCGGGAGATTAATTTTTTTTAGAAAAATCAAACTTCTGACGTGGCGCTGATGTGGCAGCGAGTGTGATGCACTCTCCCTCGTGAGAGTGGTATTAAATATTAAGGGGGGAAATTAATTCACTTTAAAGATGTTAAGCGGGGTAAATAAACGGAAGTTAAGTTTAAGTGCTAAAGTGAGTTGGGAGGACAAGTTTAGGGGGGGGTTTGATGCATTTTCTCTTTATTAAACTTAATCTTTACCAAAAATATTTTTAAAAGTCAGTCGACATTCATCTATCATATGTAAATTGCTTTAAAACAATACAATGGTAGAGACATCAAAATAATACAACTAAATCTAATTTTTACACACAAAATTTTTCTCAAAATCGTCTGACACTCATCTACCACCTGTAAATAATAACAAAATTATACGATAATAGAGATATCAAAATAGTACAACTAAACATATCCTTTACATAAAAAAATTTCCTAAAGCCGATCAACATTTATCTATCACCTGTAAACTACAACAAAATAATACGAGAAAAGTGATATCAAAACAATACAATTAAACTTAAATTTTACACACAAAAATTTCTCAAAGTCAATCGAGATTCATCTACGAACTGTAAACTATCACAAAATAACAAACTAATAGAGATATTACGATAATACAAATAAACCTAATTTTTACCTGGAAAAAAATTTCAAAACCGACCCATATTTATCTAACATCTGTAAATTAAAATAAAATAATAAGATAATAAATATATCAAAAAAATACAATTAAATCCAACTTTTACGTAAGAAATTTTTCAAACCAACCGACATTCATCTACGACCTGTAAACTATAAAAAAATATAATAGTGATCACAAATCTACAAAAACAGTGAAGAAGTTGAGGGTTAAAAAATCAAGCATCCGCCAATCTAGACATGCAATCGAATTAAATTAGATGAGCATCAATCATATTCTCCCAATATACAAACTAGTTTGTTCTCTAATTTAACGTACATCTCAATATTTATAGAAGTATTTCCTTAATAGAGTCCTATTTTAGGAGTATTTTTCTAATTGAACAGAAAAGAAAATATTAATTAATTCTCCTACCATATATTTTAGGAGTCCCATATATTTTAGAAAGTTTAGTAGAAAGGAAAATATTAATTAATTCTGCTACCATATATTTCATGAGTCTCATATATTTTAGGAAGTCTAGTTAATATAATAAAAATAATTAAATAATAAATTAAAAAATAGTGAAAAGACAATTTTGACTAAAGAATGGTCTTTTAATGAAGGGTAAAAAGTTCAAATCATTTTTCTAAGGATCTTCACACTTTTAATATATACTAGTTTAGGTGTACGCGCCTTGAGTGTGTACCTCACTTTAATGAGTTCAAATATTATATTAAATAGAATATTTGTTTAAATAATAAAGATGAATATAATAACTAAATTTAATATCTTTTGAGTATGTAAAGATGGAGAATTTATTTATTAAACCTAATATTTATCAAAAATATTTTTAAAAGTCGATCGACATTCATCTATCATCTGTAAATTGCAACAAAATAATATAATGATAGAGACATTAAAATAATACAATTAAATCTAATCTTTACACACAAAAATTTTCCCAAAGTCGTCTGACACTCATCTACCACCTGTAAACAATAATAAAATAATACAATAATAGAGATATCAAAATAATACAACTAAACATAACTTTTACATATAAAGTTTCCTCAAAGCCGACCAACATTTATTTATCACCTGTAAACTGCAACAAAGTAATACGTTAAAAGTGATATCAAAATAATACAATTAAACTTAAATTTTACACATAAAAATTTCTCAAAGTCAAATTCATCTACGAACTGTAAACTACCACAAAATAACAAACTAATAGAGATATTATGATAATACAATTAAACCTAACCTTTACCTAAAAAAATTTTAAAGTCGACCCACATCCATCTAGCATCTTTAAATTAAAATAAAATAATAAGATAATAAAGATATCAAAATAATAAAATTAAATCTAATCTTTACACAAGAAATTTTCAAAGTCAACCGACATTCATCTACGACCTATAAACTATACAAAAATATAATAGTGATCATAAAACTTCGATTTTGATCCAACTAATTCTTGTCTGGTCGAAAATTTTGATCCTAAAGAATGATTTTGAATGAAAACAAAGAAGATATATATATATATATATACACACATGTTGAATTCTATTATGCTGACGAAAATAGTGAAGAAGTTGAGGGTTAGAAAATCAAGCATCCACCATCTAGACATGCAATCGAATCAAGTTAGATGAGCATCAATCATATTCTCCCAATAGGTAAATCGGTTTGTTTTCTAGTTTAACGTACATCTCAATATTTATAAAAGTATTTCCTTAATATAGTCCTAGTTTAGGAGTATTTTATTTTAGGAGTATTTTTCTAATTGAACAGTATACAGAAAAATATTAATTAATTCTCCTACCATATATTTTAGGAGTCCCATTTATTTTAGAAAGTCTAGTTAATATAATAAAAATAATTAAATAATAAATTAAAAAATAGTGAAAAGACAGTTTTGTCTAAATAAGAGTCTTTTAATGAAGGGTAAAAAGTTCAAGTTACGTTTCTAAGCTTCACACCTTTAATATATTATAGATATAGATATAGATATAGATATAGATTCAAATACTACTTCCGATTGAGACCGTGCTTGTTATATCTTAAAAATTCAAATACAAAAAATAATAAAACAACACGCACGATTGTTTCTTTTTTCAAATTTGTTAGTTTTAGGACACTTTTTTTTTTGACATAATGACAAAAAAATATTTCAAATATTTGTTAAGTTTTGGAACTCTTTTTTTTTTTTTAATTTGGACAGAACGGAATATCTTTTTATATATAATTTCATTGTTAATTATTGATTTTTTATTTTCCATAAAAGATCTTTTGCAAATAGATTCAATGGTTTGGATGATCATCTTAGGCAAATTAAATATTTGTGACCGAAATACTTGTATGACAAACAATACAGTTCATACTTTTATAATATGATTTCTTGGACCGGAATATTTTAGGAGTCTCATATATTTTAGAAAATCTTGTAGAAAGAAAAATATTAATCAATTCTTCTACCATATATTTTAGGAGTTCCATATATTTTAGGAAGTGTAGTTAATATAATAAAAATAATTAATAATAAATTAAAAATAGTGAAAATACAATTTTGTCTAAATAAGAGTCTTTTAATGAAGGGTAAAAAGTTCAAATCACTTTTCTAAGGGTCTTCACACTTTTAATATATTATAGAATAGATTATAGATATAGATATATATAGATTATAGATTATAGATATATTATAGATTATATATATATATATTATAGATTATATATATATATATAGAGAGAGAGAGAGAGAGAGATTATAGATTATACATATATATAGATATAGATATAGATTATAGATTATAGATATATATAGATATAGATATACATTATAGATTATATATATATATATATATATATTGAAAGCCAGATAACATGAATATATCGATTTTAGCTTTGAATTTAAAGTTGATATATATAAAACTTTAACGTAAAATGTTGATCGATTTTTTTAACCCTTCAAAACTGCATTATATGTTGGATAAAATTTTAAATATAATTATTATCTTTATACATGTTTCAAAACTAAAATAATATATATATATATATATATATATATATATATATATATATATATATTGTAATGTTATGAAATTTAACAAATATTTAATAAATTTAGGTAAATAAAAATTAATTAACTAAAATAATTATATTTATTTGAAGAGTGATTGGTGCATGTGACGATCTGCTGTCAAAATAAAACGAAGTGTAAATGTGTGACCAGTGATTTGTGGCCAAAATAAAGCCCAAAAGATCTATGCACTAAGACAGGTTCAAACCCATAACAGTTTGATGTAAATGAACACCCTTAACCACTCTGCTAGAGAATGGGCTTGTGTCAAAGGTATGCAACGTTTAATACATATTCGTTAAAAATAGAATTTAATTTATATACAGTATATTTTTTTTTGACGAAGAATATTTATCTGACCAATCTAGAGTGACCGTAGCTCCGCTCCTGATTCCATGTGGACAAATATATATATCATTACTTAGCACTATAAAAGTTATTTTTATACAAAATATGAGGTAGAAAGGCCTAGCATGCACATAATAGTCATAAGGTACACGTACGTAAACGTAATGCAATTGAGTGAGATCTTTCATCTTTTAATTTATGAGTTAAGTTTGTTTGTGCTAAGAATATAATCTGATGACATATTCTTTGCATGGATTTTATTTATTTGTTATTTTTTTCTCACTAATTTGCTCTGATAAAGCTTCTTCTTTTTTTTTTTTGAGAATTAGATAGTACTTTATTTTATGATTCTTTAATTTGCTTTGCTGGGACTTCTATCAATTCCGATAGTAATTTCTTCATTGATAGAAGAATCTTCAAGATCTAAACTTAGACGACCATAATAGTATAAATAAAATTATATTTATCCAACTTGCATATAATTTATTTATTTTCAAATTACAGATGACAAAACTAATAGCAAAGGAGATGACAGAAACATATACGTTTAATTATAATTTATATATATTTCTATCACAAATAATTATTTTGTTTGTGTAGGTGTCCACGATAAAATTGATAATTATCTACTGTCCATTCTAAGGAAGGCATATATTTCTTTATTTATTTTACTATTTTTTTCTTTTATTTGCTTTAAATATTCACCTTCATAACTAATATCTGATTATCAATTCAATTGCTACTTTTAATATCCATAACTCTCATGGTTTTTATATTCATGACCTTCTTTAATTTAAAATTAAAACTTTGAGATATCTTTTGATATTTTTCCATTTTATCTATATAAATCATCTTTTTTATTTTGTGAGCCCCCTATCTAATCAGAGGTAAATCTAGGATTTGAAGATAGGGAGTGCACCATTATCTTTAATATGGTCATGTCAATTATCAACTGCATAATTTAACATACAATTTTTTAAAATTTAAAAATTATAAAAATATTATGATCAAAAGTATAAACTTCAAAATGATCAAATGACAATAATTTAGTACTAATATAACAAAAGTAGATCATCCTTTTATACTAGATATCGGCGCATTTTCATATTTTGAAAACGATCAATGATTGCATCGTTGCTTATATTTACAAATACATCGTTCTCAATATAACAAACTAAATAATCACTTAAAAATGCATCATCAATACTATTACGCAACTCATTCTTGATATGCTTTATGGATGAAAAAGTTTTCTCTACAGTTGCAGTAGCGACTGGTAAAATCAACGTCAACTTCACAAGTAAGTACACAAGAGAACAAGTCTCCACAAGATTTGCATTAACCAGTGCTTCTCCGCCAAATCACCAATTCCTTTCAAATTAGAGAATATAAGATCACAACGTCGCATGTGTATAATGAAAGTATCAAGTTGGTAACTAAGCTCTCGAAGCTTTAATTCACCAAACTCATCTGGATAATGCTTGACCAATATTATTATTTTTTCCTTATCAAAATTAGCAAAAGCATTAGTTGGATTTAAACTTTTCATACCAAGAAGCAAGTTACCACTCACAACATCCAAATAATTATTAAGCTTTTAAAGTTGCAAGTCAATTATAGCATAAAAGAGCTCAACATGTAAATAATGTGAGTAAGTAACACTAGAGAAGGCCTACGCTTTGAGTTTTCGAGAAGATAAAATCATCCATCTTAGGGACCAAGATTTCATGTTTATCACAAAATACGCAAACTCCATTCACCAAAGAATCTCATCCATCATCTCTCAATAATTGCAATCTTCTCTTAATAATGTCAAGAGATATCATGGCATTGACAATATATTTCTCTCTCCTTTATAATGATGCACTCATCTCATTGGACATCACCAATATCTTCCGCATCAAGTGAAGAAAGAAAACAAATTCAAAGTCATTGATCATGTCAAAAAAACTCCTGCTTGCAATCTATCATTGGGATTAGAGCCTCCACATTTAATCGCATTAAGTACATGAGCTATAGATAAAAATAAAATAATAAAGTTATCCAATGTTCTAAAATGTGAACCCCAACGAGTGTCGCCGGGTCTTTGAAGTCCTCGTTATTGATTTACTTCTTTTCCACTTTGAACTTCACCACTTTCTAGTAGTTACTCCAATATTTTTACTTGATGGTCCCGAAGTTGATCTCTGAGCTTAAATGATGCTCCTACCATATTCAACACATTTGTAATAATAGCAAAAAAAATCATCCACCTACAAATGTCAATTGTAATTGATAAGCAAAACAATAAATGCAAGATGTTAATGGAATTTTCTGCAAAATCAAAGCTTGAAGACCATTCATCTCTCCTTGCCTGTTACTAGCCTCATCATAGCCTTGTCCACATATTTTAGATGTACTTAAAGAGTGTCTCATAAGCAAAGAGCATATTATTTCCTTCAATATTTTTGCGGATGTATCACCAACACAAACAATAGCAATAACTCGCTCATTCACTTTACCTTTTTTGTTAACATACCTCAACGCAACGACCATTTGTTCATGGTGTGAGATGTCCTTGGATTCATCAACTAAAATCTCCATCCAAGTTATCAACTATAGATTTTACGATTTCTTGTGCACAAGCACTCACAATATCCTTTTAAATTTTTGAAGAAGTCATCATAGCATTTTTTGAAACATGTTTTAAAATAACATTATTCAAATCAGGAATCATTTTCCCCAGTCATTCCAAAAAAACTAAAAAAGGCCTTTATTTTTTAAAGATACACTTTTATCGTGGCCTCGAAAAGACAACTTGAATTCCAAGAGAAATCTTTCCACATTAGTTGAATCCTCTAAACGAGTACGGTGCACACTTCTTATTTTCTCAGATTGCTTGTTCAAAGCAACTTAAATTGATTAAGACTGATTCTCGAAATCTAGCATCTTACTGAAACATCTTCTATAGACGTTATTTACTTCACCAACATGTAATTGAAATCGTTTCAAACTATGATTTCAAGCCTTAAAGTCGATTTTCGTAAAAAAATCACATGCATTCCCCTTTACATAGTCATATTTAAGCAAATAGCAACACAAAAAAAATACAACATCTTTATTCACACTATACTCCATCCATCTAGACTATGAACCCTCATACCATGTCGAATTAAATCGACGCATTTTCGTTCCAAATATAGTTTGAGAAAATTGAGAAGAAATCGATGGACAAGACGCTTGTTGAATATAGTGTCTTCTCACTTGATCTCATATCGTAGAATCATATTCATGAATTGATTTTTTTTTCCAGGATTAGATTTAAGTGAATTCACATCAAACTCTTCTATAAGATGAGGAGAATTATCTTTAAAACTAGAACTTGATTGAGGAGAATAATATCTATCATTTCAATTCACAAGAATCAATAAACAAATTCCTACAAAATAAAAAATTCATCGAGAATATAAGTAAGCATAACAATGTTAATGGGGGAATCATACCCTTCCTTTCAAAGCACATAACAAATAAAATATAATAGAGAAATCACACCATTACAAAAAGAAAAAATAAACCCAATACTCTCAATAGAAAAATCACACCCCACTTTTCATAAAATAATAAAAACGATATGATATGTAATGAAGGGATCACACCCCTAAAAAAATTTAAGTAAACGCAAACAATTTCAATAAGGAAATCGCACCCCTCCTCGTAAAATAATAAAAACGATATTATATGTAATGAAAGAATCACACTCTCTTCTTTCATAAGAAAAAATAAATAAATATGACATTTTCAATTGAAGAATTACACCCCTCTTTTTATAGCAAAACAAAAATAATATGTAATAGAGATAGAGAAAGAGTCTAATTTGTGTTGCCGTCTGTCGGAATGATGAATTTTGTGTTACCGTCAGTCGTGATAATGACTGTTGTAGTGTTGTCCATGTCTGTATATTCTAACGTATTTTTGCTAAGCTTGAAGAGAATTTGGGGAAATTGAAAATTTTAGGAATTTGGGGGGAATGGATATTGTTGGTAGTTTTGGGCTTGGGATTGGAGAATTGACATTGATTTATTAAATGAGTTTTGGGCTTGGGATTGGAGAATTTGTATGAGTTTATTAAATGAGAATATATATTAAATTTAATTTAAAGTAAGGGTCGGGGCATAGGGTCAGATGAGGTGGTAAAGGCACACAATTAAATTTTCAATTGAAGAATTATACCCTTTTTTTATAGCGAAATAAAAACAATATGTAATAGAGATAGGGAAAGAGTCTAACTTGTGTTGTCGTCTATCGGAATGATGAATTTTGTGTTGCCATCAGTCGTGATGATGACTGTTGTAGTGTTGTCTGTATCTGCGTATGCTAACGTATTTTTGCTTAGCTTGAAGAGAATCTGGGGAAATTGAAAATTTTAGGAATTTGGGGGATATTGATATTGTTGGTAGTTTTGGACTTAGGATTGGAGAATTGACATTGGTTTATTAAATGAGTTTTGGGCTTGGGATTGGAGAATTGACATGGATTTATTAAGGGAAAAGTACAGAAATGACAATTCAGATCAAACAGATTCCACGAAAATGACCATAAAATTTAAATTTCATTTTCTAGTCATTTCAATTTGCTAGCTTGTTCTATATAGTTTCTACACACCCGTTATACAGTTTATATACATTATCTTATACATATACATATTCTATACAAAAAATATACAATTTTGATACACAATTTATACAATAATTATACAATATTTTTACGCATTTTATACAATAATTATATATTTTTTATACACATTTTATATATATATATATATAATACATATACATATTTGATAGAATTATACAATTTCTATACATATATCTTATATACATACATATTCTATATAATAATTATACTGTTTTTATATAATTATATTTAATTATCATTTTCAAATAAAAAAAAAGGATATTTTTCAGTTAAAACTTGTAGAAAAAAAAACTAAAATATTTTAGTAAATGGCCAAATGGTCCAAGTTGGAAAGGCTGAAAATGACTAAATGCCTAATGGCCATAAAGTGGCAAATGTTTTGCCGACAAGACACATAATGTCCATATGCCCAAACTTGGGCTATTTTTTTAAAAAATGACTACACCATGTCCTTTTACCATTTATTAAATAAGAATATATATTAAATTTAATTTAAAGTAAGGGTGGGGGCATAGGACCAGATGAGGTGGTAAAAGCACACAATTAAATGGTTGGAGAATTAATTGTAAAGGCAAACTAAAAAGGTACCCTTGCTAGGAATCAAACCCACAACGTCACGGGCCAGAGACCTTTTCTCCACGTTCTGAACCAGTGCACCCAGATAAACTTTGTTATTATGATTGCACAATTTAATATATTACCACTTTATCACAATATCTATACATATATATACGATTTTATAAAAAAAGTTATCGGGTGCACGTGCACCCTCATGGATCCACGTGGATCCGCTTCTGTACCTAATTAAGGTTATCTTTTTCATTCGATAGTTAAGTAATGAAACACGTATATCATTATTGTACTATTTGATCATACTTTAGTTTGACTCGATAAAAAAAACTCTTTAATTTTGATTAATATTATGAGAGAGGGTGTCAAAAAGAACTCAACAAATTATGTACTGATTTTTTATTTCATTTTTCATCTATATTGTTACGAATAAAGTTGTAAGGATGTGTACGTTGTATATTTTTTTTCTCTATTTTTATTTTATATATTTCCTCTCTATTAAATTTCTTTAACTTATTTTTTTATAAATTTCTGATTCTAGTAAGTTTGTATTTGTATTTGAGCTCAAATTAATCATTTGCGATTTTATTGAAAGCTTGCTAACTACTAGCCAAAGTCCACAATTTTCGATTGGTTGCTCAAAATTAGGAATTAATTTATATATTAAAATATATTTTTATTTAATGTTTATTGTCATACTTTAAAAGATTTATTTGTAATTATATGCATTTTATTACTCATTACACATCTATATTTATAAAATTTAAATCACTTTAATGAATCTATTAAAATCTCTGTGAGATGCAGTTACACGTGTTCAGAAATTAGTATAGAAAATCTGCAAAAGCATTGAGCTATAGCAACCTTAATTTAAGTAGACTAATCAATTTATTAGCATAGAAGATTTCTCCCCGTCACATGCTAACAAGTCTATAACCTGACGCAACTATATCACTACTACAAGAAAAGTGCTTATTACCTGAAGATTTTTATAGGGATAATGTGGTAAAATCACCAAGTAATTTGATTACCTGCGGATTTTCTTACCAATTAGAATCCAAAGGAAATACCTTCGTAGGAAATTATTACTTGCGAAGTTATAAAATCCCTAGGTAATTTAGTTGCGGAAATAAATCCACACGTACGTTATTTGCGGATTTATTTACGATTAACTATCAAAATTTTATATGAATTATTTGGTAAAATTTCATAAAAAAAGAATTTTACCTGCGAATTTCCACGAAAAAATTCACAAATTATTCTCCACGAAGGTTCTCAAGTAAATCCAAAGAAAGTTTAGAGGTGAAAATTCTTAATTAACAAAAGAAAATTTCTTGCAGATATTTATGAAACTATTTCGCAAGAAAAATCGTAAGAAATGCCCCAAGTAAATCCGCAAGAACAAATTTTCTCAAGAAAATTTTCATGAATATTGAGCATGTACATTCCCATGGAAATTCCCAAGTAATATTTCACACGTAAATTACTAAAAATATTTCACAATTAGTCAAAAATGTATTCAAAACCTCCAATAAGTCTAAAAAACATCATTTAATACAAGTCTAATATAAACCATTATAGCTAACAAAAAAAACATAATTCATAACATCCACATTAATAATATATGCGTCTTCAATGGTCCAAAAAAATATATTTCAAACTTGAATCCTCAATAAAACTACCAACCATCAGGGTCAGAATCACTTTGATCCACATTATCAGGATTAGAATCACTTTCATTCACGTCGTCAACGTCATCATCACTTTCATCCTCATAAGCTTGTTGTCTTCTTGAGATGAGCGTTCATCATTTGAAGATGATTTCTTGTATACATGTTTCATCAACAAGTTCAATTCCTTTCTCATCCTCCTTCCACAATTGATACACTTTGAGCAGCTAATATTTCTTGTTTCTTTCTTTCAAACTCATTCTGCATAAGAATATGTTAATTCAGGCCATAAAAAGTGCTAAAAATATATTATTCGCATAAATTATATGACATTATAGTATCAAATAAAATCATAACAATCAATAAATATAAACATGTATATATTAGCATATAAAGCATCATAAACCCAAAGTTGATTTTTTTAAATTATTGTGACTATTGTTATGACTTGTTCTATTAAGATAACAGAGGATGAAATTAGAAGAATAAGAGAACAAGAGGAAGGGTTCAAGTGGTGCCATGTATTTAACACTTAGTGTGAAGAAAACTCATTTCTTATTTGTTAAAACTCTGTACCCAGTCAAATGGATTATACAAGGTACACTGCAATGGATTATACATTGTTAGGTGCACTGCAATGGATTATACAAGAAGATTTACTCAATGAAAAATTCTCAAAGCAGAGATTTTTTCATATAACCAAACATATTTATTTTGTAACTATACTTTATTATTTTCAAGTTATTAGTACACATTTCAAGTGACTAGACTTAACCATTTTCAAGTCACAAGTTCACAATTTCAAGTAACTACACTTAATCATTTTCAAGTCACAAGTTTGCAATTTCAAGACACTACACTTAATTATTTTCAAGTCACTACACTAAATAGTTTTTAAATAACTTATTCACATTTTAAGTCACTAGTACATATTTCAAGTGTAACGACCTGAAAATTTTACGAAATATGTGAAATTTATGATTTTATGTGATTTGACTATTTTACCCCTCTCCGTAGTTGTATTATGGTATTTCTGGAGTGTGGGAGTGGTTGACATAATTTTTGATGCATTTTGATATCATTTATGCAATATTGTGGTTTTTTATGGCTTCGAGAGCCTTATTTTGGACTAATATAGATATATTTTGATCCGTGCGATGGATGGCCAAACAGACTGCGTCAGCAGCTCTGGAATATCGATTTTAGGCTAGGTAGATCTTTGGTTCGGATCCCGGTGCACCCGAGCTCATTTTGACCTATTGATTGAAAAGTTGAAAAATTGGAAATATGGGTGTGGGATTCACATTTGATCGAAACGACCTCGAATGAAAAATCCGACTTTGCCAGCAGATCCAGAATATCGATTTTAGGGTGTTAGAATATTTGGTATAATTTTACGGCTTTTAAATCTCATTTCGACTCTCGATTTGAAAAATTATAATTTCGGATTTCGGGGACCAACTTTGTGAAAATGATATTTTTTTAAAATTCTGATATCGCCAACGCCTCCGGAATATCTAATTTAGTATGGTTGCATAGTTCGTTTGCATGTATCAGACTCCGAACGAATCTCGGACACTCCGTCGAAGTCCGGAGTGGACTTTAAAAAAAAAACAGCAGCTATTGCAGATTTTTCTGCTATAAATATAGCAGATTTTTCTGCTATAAATATAACAGATTTTTCACTTTTTGATTCATTTTGCTTATTTTTCATCTTGCCTCTTGAGAGTTAAACCTAAATAGTTTGGGAGCTTAAAAGTGAAGTTTGTGGGAGCTTGGGAAGATAGATTAACATCTATTTCTTGGTTTTATTATGGATTTAAGGTAAAAATTCATCATTTTTCTTAGTAATTTCTTGATAAATTTCTGAAAAACCTCAAAAATCTTAGAGCATGATTTTAAACTCAAATTTCACTTCTTTCACTTGAAAAATATTTTTATCTTATACTTACTAGTTTTTCATCAATTTAACCTTCAAAACAACTCCGATTCTTGATTTTAACCCGGATTTAAAAGATTTTATCTGGTAAAGCTCAAAAATGGTTTTTCTTCGATTTGAACTCCATTTTTTAATCGATTTAACTTAGTTTTTTAGCTGTAGGTTCCTAAAAATATGGGGAACATGTTTTTGAAGTAAAGTTCTGATTTTGCCCTTCTTTATCGGAAACTCATTTTGGGGGTCCGTTTTGACCCCGAACCAAAAGTAGTCAATATGAGTGTCGTTGGTTTTGTTTTGACGCGTAGATTTCATATTTGATGTTTTTAGTATAGTTTGGGATTGTTCATGACAAGTAAGGTCGCGGGTTCAAGTGTAGCGGATCGGTTTCGGCTTTCGAGGTAGGTTATGGCTTAACTCTTCAGACTGGGCTGGGTAGTAAATGATGGTACAAAATGCATGTTAAGGGTGGGAACTAATCATGAAAATGGCTATCTATGTGTTGTGCCCGTGTGGGGGCTTTTGTGTGATGTAATTATCGAAATTGAGATATTATGTGATATGTTTGACCGTGTGGGGTCCTATGTGATATTGATAGCCCTGAATACATGTGAATAATTATATTGTGTTGTTTAATGTGGTACCATTGGTGTATTGTGATTATATTCATACTTTATTGGCAAATGAGACATGTGAAAATTCATGGATGATATGAAAATAATGAGTGAATATTGGCTCATGTGGTTGTAGGAATGTATCATTATGGTTGGTTGTGAAAATATATCATGTTATTGGTTGTGGAAATACTCATTATGATTGGTTGTGAGCATTACATCTTCATATCATACTCATTCATGAAACATTGGTACCACCGTGGCAACATCTGAGAAACACTGGCAACACCTTTTTAAAAAAATATTGTAACACCTTATAAAATTCTTTCCGAGGGATATACCAGAAAGGATATATGAGATATGTGGATTGTATACAGGTTGACGAACCCCCCATGGGTCCTACGTAGGGAAGCTTTAGCTCCTTAGGTGTATACGGGGATTGTGCGACGATCCCGGAGGTTGTGCGACGACCTTGTACATCATCATCATCATCATCATAGACATTGCACTTACTTTATTGTGTTTATGTTGTGTTGTATTGTCTTATTGACTTGTCATCTATGTATTTGTCTTACCTTTCTTTACTTGTATTTGATGATCTTGTATCTACATGTTCTCTCTTGTTCTATTTATATGTGACATAATGTATACTTGTGTTCTGCACCTTGGTGTGTTGTTGTAATATATGTGAGATATATTAGAACTGTTAGTGCAAGCGGTATGGGTTACTGTTATAGGACATTTTCTGATTGCAGGTGACGTGCCCTTAGTGTATATTTTGTATGCTTTATTTACTACTTTGCTTGGTCGACCTATGATACCTATTGAGTACAAGTGGACCGTACTCATGCCTACTGCGCCCTTTCGGTGCAGGTCTTAGCTCGAGTGTGCCTCATCTTGATTGACTCAGGCGATTGTTGGAGCTTCCAAGGTAGCGGTTGGACATTCATGGGTCCGAAGTTCACCTCTATCTTTTTATAGTTGTTATGTCTTTATTAGTATTCAGAGACAGTTATTATTCCTTTGTGGTTATTTTTTCGATGCATTTGACTCTTGGATTGTATTAGTAGTTCTTACACGATTGACACCTGGTTTCGGGCATGATTGGTATTTTGAATAAGTTCTTCCGTATTGTTATGATTACTTATATGGTTCGGCTTCATTTTAGAAGCTTTACAATAGAATATTCTGTCTTTTCTTCTTGTTGTATCAGTTTGGGTGATAGGCTTACTTGTCAAGGTATGCCACGATAAGTGCCATCATGACCCTTATTTTTGGGTCGTGACATCAAGTCACTGCACTCAAACCATTTTCAAATAGCTAATTGACATTTCAAGTCACTCTACTTAATCATTTTCAAGTAACTACACTTGACCATTTTCAAGTCACTAGTACACATTTCAAGTCACTACATTTGATCATTTTCAAGTAACTAATTAACATTTCAAGTCACTACACTCAACCATTTTTAAGTCACTAGTACACATTTTAAATCACTACGCTTAACTATTTTCAAATAATTAATTCACATTTCAAGCCACTATACTTAACCATTTTCAAGTAACTACTTCACATTTCAAATAATTATACTTAACCATTTTCAAGTAACTACTTAACATTTCAAACAACAATACTTAGTCATTTTCAAGTCACTACTCTTAATCATTCATTTCAAGTCACTATACTTAACCACTTTCAAGTAACTAATTCATATTTCAAGTAACTACACTTAACCATTTTTAAGTCATTAGTACACATTTCAAGTTACTATGCTTAACCTTTTTCAAGTAACAACGCTTAACTATTTTCAAGTTAAAGTCACTACACTTAATCATTTTAAAATCACTAGTATACATTTCAAGATACTACATTTAATTATCTTCAAGTCACAAGTTCATAATTTCAAGTAATTTAGTTCACATTTCAAGTGACTACACTTAACCATTTTCTAGTCACAAGTACACATTTCAAGTCACTACACCTAACCATTTTAAAGTCACAAGTATACATTTCAAGTAACTACACTTAATCATTTTCAAGTCACAAGTTCACAATTTCAAATGACTACACTTAAACCATTTTCAAAATTCACATTTCAAGTAACTACACTTAACCATTTTCAAGTCACTACTACACACTTCAAGTCACTACACTTAACCATTTTCAAATAACTAATTCACATCGTAAGTCACTACACTTATAACATTTTCAAGTCACTAGTACACATTTCAAATCACTTCACTTAACTATTTTCAATTAACTAATTCACTTTTCAAGTCACTATACCTAATCATTTTTAAGTAACTATACTTAATCATTTTCAAGTAACTATACTTTATTATTTTCAAGTTATTAGCACACATTTCAAGTGATTACACTTAACCATTTTCAAGTCACAAGTTCACAATTTCAAGTAACTACACTTGACCGTTTTCAAGTCACAAGTTTGCAATTTCAAGTAACTACACTTAATTATTTTCAAGTCACTACACTTAATAATTTTCAAATAACTTATTCACATTTCAAGTCACTACACTCAAACCATTTTCAAATAGCTAATTGACATTTCAAGTCACTATACTGAACCAATTTCAAAACACATACACTTAACCATTTTCAACTCTCTAATTCACATTTCAAGTGACTAAACCTAACAATAATAATAAGCGCTTGATCCTAATAACTTATTAGGGACCTCTACTTAAGGATAAAAAAAATCATATTCATCCCACCATAACCCTCGGTTGTGAACATAACTTCTCACAATTTGACAATAGTTACAAATGAGTGGACTTTCATGAATTTGATATTTTGCTTTGAGTCTCGATAATTTGAACATATTTCACGATTTATGGATAGAAATTTGAATTAAAGCATGGAGTATACATCAGTGTAATCCTTAAAACATGGAGTATGCATCAGTGTAATCCATAATTACATTGAGGTTTTATTCTTTCTTTTGGGGATCTTTAATTTCCCAACTGCAACAACAATGTCAACAACTTTCAAACTTCAAAGAAAAAGACAATTTTCAGAATCTATTTCATATTTACATGTTTTCTTATTTAAATTAAATTTTGGTCTTACTTTTCCCTTTCAAATTTCAACATGTACATAAGTTTTCACTTTTCATTGACCCTGTAAAATTTTCACAATCGGTAATATTTTTTTCGTTATAAAGAGTTACCTTGCCTTCTTTCGAGCTGATGATCTATCAAAACCAGTTTCATTATTTCAACAGAGGTAGTCTTATCGCTGACTCCATTTGTAATATTTATAAAATTACACTAAGTTTATTATTTCACATAGGTATTCTTATCGAGTCTCTATTATGAAACTACACTAAATTTATTGCTATTTTTGTAGAAAGTAACTTTACCTAATTAACCAGCTGATTGATAATACATGAATAATTACTTTCTAACAACGAAATCAAATCGTTAATGTGAAGGTTTAGTGTAATTCAAGGGTAGTATGTAAAAATTTAATGTATTCCAAGAACAAATTTAATCAGGAGATTTACCTTATGGAGAAGGGCGTCTGTTGGCGGCGATGCCGGTGGTGCGGACGACTGGTTGGTTATTGGCGGTTGTTGTGGTTGTTGACGGCGTTGGTGCGGACAACTTGGTTGTCACCGATGGTGATGCGGATAGCTTGGAAATTTCAGCGGCTGTGAAGGCGTCGTCGGTAATAGCGCCGGCTGTGAAGGTGGCCGGAGTTTAGAGAGAGCAAGAGAGGAGATGCAAATGAAATTTTTTTGAGTGAGTTTAGGGTTTTGGTATTTGGGTGTTTTTTATATGAAAAATAAGATTTAATATCAGTTGTCAATCTCATGAGATCGATGGCTATGATTAAAATTGAAAAGAGAATTGAAAATTAGTTTAAAAAATAAACCGAATTGAGTTTAAAAATAGGTTAAAATTTACATCAATTAGATATAAGGTTAGCTAGAATTTAAATAAAATTGAAACGATAATTGAATGAACCTAGACTGCTATTTAAATATAATAATAAATTCATAATAATAATTTTTGAAAATTGTTATTCTTACAAATAAATTATGTATGTCACATAGAAAATATTATATAAAAATTACCGATAATAAATTTGAAATAAGTTGGGCATAAATGTAATAATAATAATAATAATAATAATAATAATAATAATAATAATAATAATAATAATAATAATAGACAATGTTTGTAAATTATAGGCATGTATAATTGCGGAAATGATTTAATAAATACTAGCAAAATCATGTAAAATATTATATAATGTAAAAAATAATAATATAAAAATAAACTAACCCAATTTAGTCCCACAAATTGGGGTCTGTGGAGGGCACGATGTCTATAAACCTTACCGCTAAAGTAGATAGGTTGTTTCCAATAGACCCTCGGTTTAAGAAAAATAGTCTGAAGCAGTCCAATTTCAAGAAAAAAATAGCAAAAGTTGATTTAATATTGACCGTTGATCAAATATGATGAATCACTGAGATTAAAATTGAGGAGATGAATCAAATTGGGATTAGAAATTGGATTAAGAAATTAAATTTGGTATATCGATTGGGTTAATATAATAATTGAGAAGATAATTGAATCGATTTAGGATGCTATTTAAATATAATAATAAAAAATATTAATCAACGGCTGAGATCTAAAGATTAAGTATTTGGTTAAAAAAATTGAATGGAGTTTGAAATTGAGTTCAATTGGACACAATTTGAGCTAGGATTGTAATAAATTGGATAAAATAGGCTAAAATTGTTATAAATAGAAAAAATTAGGCTAGAAAATAAATAAATTGGAAAAAATTAAATTGACTAAGGTTGCGGATTAATACAATAATAATAATAGTAAAATAAATAATCTAATTATTCTCAGATTAGTTATGAATAAATTGTGTAAATAAAAATACGACACATAATATATTACTTTAAAATCAACGCTAAGAATTATTAATATTTGAAATTAATGATTTTGACAAAACAACGGCCTAAAGGGAGTATCGAGCGGTCAAAATTGGGTGTCAACACACACAAAACCAGAACCTTTGACTTCAAAATGATCGAGTGGGGATCTTTGCAAATGAAAAATTTATCGAGCTTATAGTAGAAGCTAAAGAAACTAACCTTTGATTTTGAATATCTCTCAAACCATTGAAACTTTGATTTTGGGTCTTCTCTTTATCTTCTTAGAGAAAATTTAATTTTGGTTTTGATTTTCTGGATCGGTTTTGGTTTTAAATTTTAGAAATTCGATTAAAATGATTCGATTTTTGATTTTTCAAAAAAATTGGTTAAACCGAAAAACTAAAATTATATAAATAATATATTTATTTTATTATATATATAATTTATATATATATATATATATATATATTATTTTATGTATTCAGTATAAATAATATTTTTCCGTTATTTCATTTAATTTCATCCATGTTGAGTTATTTAGATTTGAACATGAAAAATAGATTTGAAAAAAATATTTTTTTCTAAAAACAATCACCAATTTTAAATGTCCGGTCATGACAAAGAAATACTCACTACTTTAATCTTCAAAATCAAAATAAAAATTTAAAATAACTGAGCCGCATTTATAGAAATCGAATCAAATCAAATTTATTTTAGTTTGATGACGGTTGTCATTTTCGTCAATCCAAAAATTGAAAAATCGAACCGATATTAAACAAGCAAATCGAACAAACAAAATGCCCACCCCTAATCTCATCATATATATAATTCAGAAACTACCTAATACTTTCAACTCAATATAAAATAAAATAATTTTTATTTTATTTCGTGATTATTATACCTTATATCTCATACCAAACGACTCCTAAATGTACATTATATTGATATATTATATTATCGTGCGTAGTATGATGCCTTACAATTATATTTAAATTAATCAATAGAAAAACACGCTCTATTTGAGCCCTGAGTCGTTCTTCGCCCTATCTTAGGCCAACGAAATTTCACCTCTTTATTTTTTTGGTGATAACATAACAAGTCAAGCTAAGGTTTATTCAGCTCGAATACATCTGTGATACCATCTATGTCAACAAATTAATTTTAATTTCTTGAGCATCTTTTGCTTGATTATACATGTCCACCGATTTAATGTCTAATTTCTTTTTATTTTATGTTTTTTATTCTTCAAGTTTATCCTTTTCCTATTTAAACTTTTCAAGTCACAAAATCCTACATAAATCCCCAAGAAATAATTTCAGCTAAATTTGTAGCAACACAATCCCCCAATAATTTCTCAAGTAATAATTTTGTAGGTAAATCCCCAGGAAATAATTTCAGCTAAATTTATAGCAACACAATCCCCCAATAATGTCACAAGTAATAATTTCGCAGGTAAATTCTCAAGAATAAATCCCCAGCAAAATTCGCAGCACAAAATCCCCAAATAATTTCTCAAGTAATAAAATCCATTACATAAATTTTCACCAAAATATCTCTACATAAATCCGTAGGATAAATTACCTGGGGATTTTCCTATGAATTTTAAAAAGATATATATATATTTGTCCATATACCTGCGGATTTACCTAGAGATAAAATACCCACTAATACATTTCTCCAGGTAATGTCGCAAGTAATAATTTCGCAGGTAAATCCCCAGCAAAATTCGCAACACAAAATCTCCAAATAATTTCCCAGGTAATAAAATTCATTACATAAATTTCCACCAAAATATCTCTACGTAAATTCGTAGGATAAATTACCTAGGTATTTTTCTATGAATTTAAAAAATATATAATTTGTTCATATACCTGCAGATTTACCTAGAGATAAAATACCCGCCGGTACATTTCCCCAGATAATGTCGCAAGTACGAAATTTGCGCAATATGGCGTCAAATTTACCTGCGAAATTTGTTGCAAATATATAGTTCGTAGGTAATATATTTTAATGTTGAGGAATTTAATATTTCCGTAGGTAAATTCGCATGTATTTCCTACGATATTATTCTCTAGGTAAAATCCCCATGTAATTTATAGTTTTCCAGTAGTATATCAATAGTTGATTCCACAACGAAAATTCGTGATTTATAAATTACAATCAAACAATTTATCATTGCTCCAATCTGGCCTTGACACCAAAATAAAAGCAGTCGGCTAATGAAACACCCAACATTCACAAGTCTGGAGCCTAAAGGACAATTATTTGCATTAAAAATTTCGAAGGAGCAAGGGAAAATGAAAAAGTTTCAAATGGGACAAAGCGTGAGAAGATTCATGCCTTACTTAAATGGTTAATGATAAGGCGAGGGCATTGTCACGCCTTGCAAGGCGAGAATAATGTCATGTCTTATCCAAATAAATTCCCTTTCCTTGCGTTGACGAAACATGCTATTGACTAGACAAGGCGTGAGTCTGTACCCGCCTGGTAAGTCGAGGACCCTTGCACGCCTTGTAAGGCGATTCTCTATTCCCTCCTTTGCTTTAACTTTAAGTACTTATTTAGGGTACGTGCGTTGCACGTGTGTCTTGGATGCATGATACAATATCTCGTAGGTGAATATACTATGTCATTTACCTCTAATGTGAGATTTTCTGACGCAAATTTAAATTTAATCAATTCTAATATAGATACACCACACCAACTGGAAACAAAAAAAATAATCTATACAAATATTATATAATTTGTTCAGACAATCCTTTATTAATTGGCCATATGACCTGGCCAAAAATTTAAAATTTCTCTCCTATTGTTATTTTTCAGTTACATACCAAACTGTTTGCAGAATGAAATTAAAGAACCTAATAAAAATCCCCATTCTTCTTCCATTTTCCTTTCCGCAACAGCAAAGGATAATTCAAAAGAAGAAGAACCCATTCTTTTCTTTCTTTCTATCTTTAGTTCTTAAAGAATAATACTGATATTACTGCTCATTTTTCTTCGTGTTTCTGGGAAAAATTTTCATCAGGAATGAGAAATAAAGCAAGTTGTTATAATGATACATAACTAATACTCATAACTCTAATCAATTACCAAACACCTACTTAAATTATCTAATTGTCATTTTTGGACTATACACTATTTTTTTAAAAAAAGTAGAATTTTTGAAACACAAAACTCAACTAAGTAGGCACATCTAAATGTATTTAGACCCAAAAACTACTTCATATAACTTCAAGACCAAACTAAAGATATAGTATATTTACCTCAAATCATAAGGAACAATTTTTGAAATTGTCTGATGCCTCTTTATTCCCTAAGCAAACACAAGCGACCAATGATGACAAGCTTAACAGTAAGTCATAATGTATGATACGAAGATAAAAATGCATATTGAATTGTATATTACATAACTTCAAGAACAAATGAAAAATATAGAAAGTTACATATAACCTCAAAATCAAACAAAAGATATAATAAATTTATCTCAAATCATAAGGAATGTCGAGGTACGAGCCACCTACACCAAAAGAATGACAAGGATCAGAGAGTGACACTGAGAAGTAGGTTTTGAAGAAAGGTTCTTGCTAAATGTATCTTATGCTTAAGTTGTATACAAGATTCACAACTATATCCTTTCCCTTATTTATTTAATAATTCCTGAATTAAGATCTTAAAAACTACGTTGGTAAATTTCCACGGAGAAAAAGACATTATATAATATATAACTTCAAGAAAACATTAAAAATTAAAAAATTAACCTCAAATTATGGCTACCTTTAATTTGATTTTCTCTTATACGGCTTTTTTAATAAGTGGAAATAGTAAAAGGACAATCACGTTAGGTGTAGTTTTATTCAAGTCACATAAGATGTAATACCTAAAATATGGAAGGAAATCCTAATGAAAGTATGAGACGAATTTCACACCAAACTAATTCTAATCCTTAAAAATAGGGAAGAAAAATTAAGAAATTATTCCATAAAATATGTAAAGAAAATTAAATTACTTAATCTAATTAAATTAAATAATTATTTCTGAAAATAGTGAAAAACTATTTTGTCAAAAGTAAAGAGTTTTAATGAAGGGCAAAAAATTCACATCACTTTTTTAAGGGTATTCACACTTTTAATATATTATTACTAGACTAAGTGTACGCACCTTGCGCGTGTACCTCACTTTATTGAGTTCAAATATATTACTAAATAAGATATTTGTTTAAATAATAAAGATAAATACAATAATTAAATTCAACATCTTTTAGAGAATTTATAATTAAACCTAACCTTTATAAAAAGAAAAAACGATCGACATTCATCTACCAATTGTAAATTGCAACAAAACAATATGATGATAGAGACATCAAAACAACATAATTAAATCTAACATTTACACAAAAAATTTCTCAAAGTCGCCCGACACTCATCTACCTCCCGTAAACTATAACAAAATAATACGACAATAGAGATATCAAAATAATACAACTAAACTTTACTTTCACACAATTTTTTTTATTTTCAAAATAGAGATATAAAAACAATACAATTAAACCTAACTTTTACCTAAAAAAAATTCCTCAAAGCTGACCGACATTCATCTACTACCTGTAAATTCATCTACGACCTGTAAATTACAACAAAATAGTACAATAGCAATCACAAAACTCCAATTTGACGAAAATAATTCTTGTCTAAGGGAAAATTTTGACACTAAAGAATGACTTGAATGAAAACAAAAAAGATATATATATATATATATATATATATACACACACACATTGAATTCTACTATGTTGACAAAAATAGTGAAGAAGTTGAGGGTTAGAAAATTAAGCATCCACCAATCTAGACATGCAACTGAATCAAGTTAGATGAACGTCAATCATATTTTTTCAATAAGTAAACCAGTTTCTTCTCTAGTTTAACGTGCATTTCAATATTTATAAAAGTATTTCCTTAATAGAATCATATTTTAGAAGTATTTTTCTATCCTATTTTAGGAGTATCTTTCTAGATGATAAGTACAAAGAAAAATATTAAATCTAGTTAATATAATAAAAATAATTAAATAATAAATTGAAAAAAATAGTGAAAAGACAGTTTTGTCTGAAAGAGAGTTTTTAATGAAGGACAAAAAGTTCAAATAACTTTTCTAAGGGTCTTCACACTTTTAATGTATTATATAGATATAGATAGAAAGAGTTTTAATGAAGGACAAAAAATTCACATCACTTTTTTAAGGGTCTTTACACTTTTAATATATTATAGATTATAGATATAGATATAGATTATAAATATAAATTATAGATTATAGATATAAATTATAGATAGATTATAGATTATAGATATAGGTATAGATATAAATTATAGATTATAGATATAGATATGGATTATAGATAGATTATAGATATAGATATAGATTAGTGTTTTGTTAAAATGTTATGTCAAAATTTTGCATGTATTTTAGTTTTTTTCTGCACATTTTGATTAGTGTATATATTATGTTAGAATGTGCGTGAATAACTTTGGAAAATATAGTGTCTGCCTTTAAATAACAGTTGATCTTGAGTTATGCAGAATTATTTATGCTATTTTCTGGATTTTGATTTATCTTTTATATACTTTGAAAAGTAAAATGTAAAAAGACTATCTCAAGTGAATAAAAATTAGGTCTTTTAAATGGGTGGAAAATGTCAATAGTTGATTTCACGTTTTGAACTTGTGATAATCATTACCGTTATTTTAAGGCCTCGACATCACCATTATTTATTTTTTTTTTTAAAAAAGTTAAATGTCCACATGGGAGTTGCCACCTCAACCCCCCCCCCCCCCCGCCCCATCACACACACCCCAAGAGAAAATTTCCCTCTCTGTTTTAGTAATGCCAACTGTAGTGACTAATTTTATTTTCTAATTACTTGCTTCAAATTGCTCTAATAACCACTTTTGTTCTTACAGATCTCCAATAAGGTATGAGGTGTTGTTCTAGTAGTGGAAAGAGGGGGCTATACTCATGCTTAAGCTGGCTCAATGTGGATAGCTCAGCAAGTTTCTGGCTTAAGTAATAGTAATTATTTGTCAAAAGTAGACTTTAAGTAGCCGTTATTTTTTTTTGAAAACGCCTTTAGGTTATCAATAAAACTAAGTTAATATGTGATCATGACAGTACACTGATACATACGTCAATTTTAAATACTCTTCCTAATTGGCCAAAAGGTCAAATAAGACGTAAGACAACAATTTAACAGAATCTTGGTGTTTGAAATTTTAGACTCAAGCTTTCAATTTCCATCTCTATGAACTTTCAATAGATTTTGAAAGAACCGAGTATTAAAGTACTTTGTAATTTTCGATTATGTTTTAAACAACGATCCTCCAAGCATTTTTTTGTGCACTTGTCCCCAATGAACAAATAAGTGATTTGAACTTTGCTTGCATCCAGGGGTCGTCTTGCGATCGATGAGAATCATGTAAGATTAAGGTTCAAATATAACAGAAATAAAAATGTGAAATGACTTATTTTCCATTAATTTAAAATAATAATAGAAAGAGCGCCAGATAAAATTCAAAGCTACTTATTACTTTGTGAAGTAGACATCTAAACCATGAGTTAGGAAAAAGATCATAACCTTATATTACAAGCTACCAAGATCATATTTTATGTTCTTGGTTACTCCCTCCGTCTCAAATTACTAAACATGTTTGACTACAGAAAATCAGATCGTTATAGTGGAATGTCGTCATAACGAGGTTTAACTGTGTAAAAATTATTGATGTAACAGTCTAATACTATTTTAGTATTTCAATATTATGGAGAAAAAATATTATCGTAAATTTAATTATATACTAGTTAATATTTTCCTATTTTATCTCTTTTTTTTTTTTTTTCACAATTAGTGTTCATATATTTATTATTTTAAATTATTTACATTTATAATATTTATTATATCCAAAATAATGTTAGGACCATAATGTTAGTATGTTACTTGTAGTAAGAAGTAAAAGGGTGAAATTTAAGTTATTTGATTCATAAAGACATAATTCAAAGAGGGCTTTAAAGAGGCCATATGATGAAAACCGGAACTGTATTCTTGTATAGGCCTTGGCACTGTGTAGAGGCCTGATAAACACATATATAAGTCTACTGAAGCCCACTGATACATCTCAAATTGATTGGCCCATCTTTCTACATTCGCTTTACAACAAAAGGTGGTTATCGGAAACCCAATTTTTTCTCTGCGAGTAATAATGTCGCGGAGGAAAATCTAGTAGAAAATATTTGCAACGTTTTGATCTAATTTCCTTGCCATGAAATGGGTTTTGGGATGTGATCACACTGTTTTCTTGCTTTCCCTTCTTATATATACAGATTTGCATTACATTGCTTCTCCCTAGTTTGTCTAGCAATTTTATTTCTAATTTGCAAGATTGATCAGAGTGATAAGAACACTACGTAGCATGAATACTGCAAGTGTAACAGGTGAATCTCAAAAATAGATTCAAATTGGAGTGACTTTCAAATTTTAGTCCCAAATAAAAAAGTTTTCTTAAAATAACCTTTACCTATTAACTAATATTTATTTTGGACAAAATTGCCCCTGATCAATGAAGTAAATTACATAAATAATCCTCATAATGGATAACTTCATATTTATGTTTTTCAACTTTTATTTTTTTTGCTCTTTTTAATTTTACTTTGATTTTTTTTTTCTCTTTTTGTTTTTATTTTTCTAAACCCTTATTTTTTTTTCCTTTTTTCCTCTCAACTTCTTTCTTTTTTATTTTTTATTATTTTTATTTTTTATTTTTTCTTTCCTCCTTTTTTTTGTTCTTTTTAGTTTTTCTCAGTCATTACTTTTTTATTTATACCTTTCAAAGTCTACTTTTATTAAAAAAAAAATTCTTTGATTTTTTTCTTTTTAAATTTTTCTCGACTTTTATTTTTATTTAATTTTTTTTATCAACCTTTATTTTTTTCCTATTTTCTCTCAACTTCTACATTTTCTTTGATTTTTTTTTAAAAATATTTTTCTTCTTTTTTCGTAATTTTTATTATTTTTGTTCTTTTCTTCGATTTCTTCCATTCAAGTTACATCTCATGAGCAAGAGTTGACACTATCACATTATAAAAGCAAGACTTACGACTTTCGAACAATAAGCTACGTTTCATGGGCAAGAGTTGACACTACTACATTGTAGAGGCAAGACTTATGACTTTCAACAACAAGTTATGTTTCATGGGAAAGAGTCGACACTACCACATTGTATTTTGATTTATGAGATGTTTTATAACTCTTACATTAGAGGAAATACTTAGCTCAGGGACTTTCAAACAACAAACCATACGGGCAAGAGTTGACTCTACCACGTTATATTTTCATTTATGAGATGTTCTACAACTATTGCCTTAGAGGCAAGACTTAACTCAAGGACTTTCAAACAACAAGTTATGTTTCATGGGCAAGAGTCGACACTACCACATTGTGTTTTGATTTATAAGATGTTCTACAACTATTGTCTTAGAGGCAACATAACTTAGGGACTTTCAAACAATAAATTATGCCCCATGGGCAAGAGTTGACTCTACCACGTTTGTTTTCATTTATGAAATGTTCTACAACTATTGCCTTAGAGGCAAGACTTAGCTCAAGGACTTTCAAACAACAAATTATGCCCCACGGGGAAGAATTGACTCTACCACATAATATGTTTATTTATGAGATGTTCTACAACTATTGCCTTAGAGGCAAGACTTAGCTCAAGGACTTTCAAACAACAAATTATGTCCCACGGGCAAGAGTTGACTCTACCACATTATGTTTTCATTTATGAGATGTTCTACAACTCTTACGTTAGAGGCAAGACTTGACTTAAGGACTTTCAAACTACAAATTATGCCCCACGGGCAAGAGTTAACTCTACCACGTTATATTTTCATTTATGACATGTTCTACAACTATTGCCTTAGAGACAAAACTTGGCTCAAGGACTTTCAAACAATAAATTATGCCCCACGGGCAAGAGTTGACTTTACCACGTTATGTTTTCATTTATGAGATGTCCTATAACTATTACCTTAGAGGCAAAACTTAATTAACTCAAGGACTTTTAAACAATAAATTATGCCGCATGGGCAAGAGTTGACTCTACCACGTTATGTTTTCATTTATGAGATGTTCTACAACTATTGCCTTAGAGGAAAGACTTAGCTCAAGAACTTTCAAACTACAAATTATGCCCCACGGGCAAGAGTTGACACTACCACGTTATGTTTTCATTTATGAGATGTTCTACAACTCTTGCCTTAGAGGCAAGACTTAATTAGCTCTAAGACTTTCAAACTACAAACTATGCCCCATGGGCAAAAGTTGACTCTACCATGTTATGTTTTCATTTATGAGATGTTCTACAACTATTGCGTTAGAGGCAAGACTTAACTCAAGGACTTTCAAACTACAAATTATGCCCCACGGGCAAAAGTTGACACTACCACGTTATGTCTTTCATTTATGAGATGTTCTACAACTCTTGCCTAAGAGGCAAGACTTAGCTCAAAGACTTTCAAACTACAAAATATACCCCACAACCAAGAGTTGACACTACCACGTTATGTTTTTATTTATGAGATGTTCTACAGCTCTTGCCTATAAGACAAGAGTTAGCTCAAGGACTTTTAAATAATAAATTATGCCCCACGGGTAAGAGTTGACACTACTACATTATGCCTTTATTTATGAGATATTGTACAACTCTCTCCTTAGAGATACGACTTATCTCAAGAATTTTCAAAAAACTTCGTAACAACAATTCCTGCCCTTAAATTTGCTTTGATAGCAAAAAAAGAAGATACCTTTGCGGATTATCCAATTTTTTATTTATTAGCAAAATATAATAGAAGTTGAGAAAAAAGAAAAAAACGATCAAACAAAATAGAGAATTAAAAAAAAGATTGAGAAAAAAAGAAAAGAAAAAAAATAAAGATCAAGAAAAAAATGAAGAACTAAAAAAATTAAGAAAAATAAAAATGAGAGGAAAACTAAAAATAAAGTTTGAGAAAAATGAGGAAAAAAAAGAGAACTGAAAAAAGAAAAAAACGATCAAACAAAATAAAGAAATAAAAAAAAAGAGTGAGAAAAAAAAAGGCAAGAAAAAAATAAAGATTAAGAAAAAAATGAAGAATTAAAAAAATTGAGAAAATAAAAAAATGAGAGGAAAAAATAAAAATAAAGTTTGAGAAAAATGAGGAAAAAAAAAGAAAACTGATAAAAACAAAAAATAAAAGAAAAATAAAGGTTAAAGACAAATGAATTAAATAAAGAAAAAAAAGAAATAGATAATGCTTGAGAAAAAAATAAAGGTTGAGACAAATGAATAAAAACATGAAAATAAAATTAAAGAAAAAAATAAAAAGTAAAAATAATAAAAAATAAAATAATAAAATTAAAAAAAGTGAAAATAATAAAAAATAGAATAATAAAATTAAAGGAAAAAATAAAAAGTAAAAATAATAAAAAATAAAAAATAAAATTTGAGAGACAAATAAGTAAGGAAAGTTAAAAAAATATATTTAAGGTGTAGAGGAACAAAATGGTTCTTGTACTATACTTAAAAAGTAAGGAAGATTATTCTTTAAAGACATTTCTTATTGGGGTCAAATATCTAAAGTCACCCATAATTGAGTGTCCAAAATGATACTAAATTAATTGATATTTTCATTATTCTAATGATTATTTTCAAATTAAAATTTGACTGACAAGTAGTTACGCCTTCCATCTTTGTTTCATTATTATAAAGGAAAATAAACATAAAACTTATAAATTTTAACGAAATAAATGATTTCTTTTACTATCTTCCTATTTTTTTTAATTTTAATTTGGCAACTAACATATTGTATTAATCACGAAAGAGTTAATTGCAAAGCCTAAGATACAAAAAGTGAAAATAATAAAAAATAAAATAATAAATTTAAAGAAAAAAAATAAAAACTGAAAAAAAAGTAGAATAATAAAAGTAAAGGACAAATAAAAAAGTGAAAATAATATTTGAGAGATAAATGAGTATAGAAAATCTAAAAATATATTTGAAGTGTAGAGAAGCAAAATGATACTTTTAGTATATTAAAAAGTAAGGAAGACTATTCTTTATCTAAAACCATCTATATTTGGCTCTATGACATGCAATTTTTCGGTGTCAACATACTTCATAAGAGAAGTCACAGAACCACAATTGTCCTGTCTCATCTTTGCTCCACTTCAATTATCTGAATCCCAAGTTCTAATTGTGGAAGAAATTACTGTAGTAAAGCTGTGAACGTTCTTGAGAGTAACATATTTACAGCTCTGATGTCTGTTAAGGCATTTTGGACGTTCTTAGTAGAGTCCGGAGACCTTTTCCGCATCTAATTTTTATGGTGTCACGGTATATCATTCAGAAAAGTAACTTTTGGAGTCTGGTCAAAAGCACATATTTGGCATAAAATTCACTTTTTTTTTTTTTTTAAATTGGGGGTAGGGGAAGGGGAATGGGGGAGGGGAGTACAATGTAGAATCTAACACTCACCAACAAGATGAAAGTTTAGATAACTAACCAACTAAGTTACTAAGATTCCCCGCATAAAATTCACTTGGCCCTGCATTACTTGAATGCTTACTTAGCCAAAATGACAAGGGGAATCTCAGTGGTATATATACATACAAGAAGAAAACTAGAAGAGGCCCGTCTGTAAAGCATTCATTGAGGCATTTCGAGCTGCTTAGCCTCTACATATTTCTTCTTTAAAACAACATAATCATCCTGATAACTCATAAAGTTCTACCATACACATGCTATGTTGAAAGTGATCCATAAGATAAAAAGATCACCATGGCTTTGAAGTATAGCAATCTACAATTGTGTGAATTAGAAAAAGAATCTACCCTGATGTTCTTCAATTGAGGTTCATTTTAGAATTTAAGTTTGGTGCACCGTCGGTGTATTTTTTTTTACACTATCAGGTAACTTTTGTTTTTTTTAACACTATCAGGTAAAAATGAATAACCTGCTACAACAGATAAAAGTCACATGATGATCTAAAAAGAAAATACGCCGACGGTGCACCAAACTTAAACTTTTCATTTTAACCTTTCAATTTTGGCAAGTCGCGTGTAAGTAACATAAACTTAGATAGTTTGGCACCCAATGTCATTTGATTCGCACATTGACACAATGGAACTAGTTATAACACGTTGATTACTCAACGGACACAACCTTATCAGAATCCATGGCCTAATGTCCTCGGGATGAATCTATTCAGGTAGAGTACGGTAAATATGTGGAATTTTATGAAAATGCTTAACACACTTTCATAGCATGGTTACAACATGATGTGCTTGCTAAGTGATCATCAAGAACCTCCTGCAATCCAAACTGATCTTATATAAAGACAATCTAAATCTCGTTTCACTTTGAATTGAACATAAATTCGAAAATTGACAAACCGTGTCAGTTATGTAGATGCCAGAGGACTCAAAATTCAAAAACTTTCAAGACAAACAGTGTCAGTTATGTGACCCTCTGTACGAGTGACAACTGTCTATGGTGGAACACAAAAATTACCCCATTCAACTTTTGTTCTTTCTTGTTAGCTCAAACCCTTTTACTTTGCTACCCACATCAATTTTACTCTGAATCCAACTAGAGAAAGAGACCTATTGAAAATTTGGAAATGTCAGCAGCAGTGAGTGATTAACACACAACCTCTATGGTTTGTTCTCTCACACCACTTTTGTTGGTTGTGTGAGACCCAAATTATAGTTTTTCCTCAAATTCGTACAGTAAAACCCTGCTGTTGTTGGACCCATTCTGGTCTAAGTTTATTTTGTTGGTTGCTAGGTGACTCACACATTTTGCAGTTACGGTGATTCTCAGATATTGCGACTACTGTGAACAATTGAGACAACGCTAACCATCTATTGGTTACAAGGTATCACTCAGATATTGCAATTACTGTGAACAATTGAGACAGAACACTAACCCTGAACCTATAAACATGCCCGATGCATCTACTGAGGTGACATAACTTAGCTTACAAGCACCAGTATCAGCTTGGTGATAAGCAAATACTACGAATCTTCTACAATTCATGTATTAACAAAATGTTGCAAAACCTAATAGGCATTCCTATTCATGTTCCAATTGAAAGCTCTACGCTAGACAAACTTTTATAAACTGACCATAGTCTGTCAGCAACTCCATGAAAACATCTAGAAGTGAACTCAAGACATGATGCACCCAGCAAGAGAGTCTAAAGTTTTGGAATGTGCTCTAAACCTCAAAATAAACCAAATCCGTAGTAAATAACACTAGCTTCAATAAAAGTTACAAAAACAGACAGCTTGTGACTATAGCAGAAGCTAAAATCGTCTTAACCCCCAAATAGTCTGATACGATGATTTAAATCTGACTATTTATAATTGAGTTCATTTTTGACCCAATATGAATATGAATATGCAGAGACATCAAACATTGTAACCATAAATACATACTCCTTGTAAAACATACATTTTCTCACCTAATATGGTGAGCACTTTACAAAATAACAAGAGAATTGACCGGCCGGCCACAAAAAAAAGAGAACATTAATTGTAATTTTGTGAATTAACTGACATCGAACTCTAAACCTAAATCTAGAAGCATGAAGCATACAATGAGGTGAAACAACATAATCTTACATGCACCTGTATTTGCTTGGCATAAGTATATCTGCAATCTTCATTCCAGAATTACTCATTGTAGCATAACCTAACAGGCATTCCATTCCACATTTCCCCAATTTACATTCCCTGAATCAAAGCAAATGCTAGTTTAACCCCAATGAGTGTTGGGATATGGGTCTTTGTCCCTTCCTATGTGGATGAATAAAGCCCAATTTGGACCAACCCATTTTTGCCATAGGCCCAATGCTACGAGGCATATATATAGATCTTTTTAGGTCTTATTTCATTAGCATAAAGAGAGTTTTCAGCAGTCAAGGAGAGAAAAACAAAACTGATTTTCATTAGCTTGTGGTCACTTGTGACTGTAAGCACCGTGTGGCGTCCAGGGTGTACTCCTAGGGCGTTACAAAAGAGTCCAAAACCCAGAAAATTTTAAGGATCAAAACCCAGGGTGTTTCAGTCTCCTCCACTAGGATCATTCGTCCTAGAATGACGGACAAGGTAGTACTAGGATCATTCATTCCAGAATGACGGACAAGGTAGTACTAGGATCATTCGTCCCAGAATGCCAGACAAGGTAGTACAAGCACAAATTATACCCCAACATGACCATTCCAAGCTTTAACTAAGTTAGAATACAAAGATGCAAGGAAATAAACCCTTCTTTAACCAAGTTAGAAAACAAAGATGTGATCAAGAGCACATACCTTCCGCACGAATATCCAAAACAGAAAACAAATGTGGATACTTGGACTTCATGTCCTCTTCTGCTTCCCAAGTAGCTTCTTCCACCTTGTGGTTCCGCCATAGAACCTTAACCGAAGATACATCCTTGGTCTGCAATCGACAAACCTGTCAATCCAAGATCTTAACCGGGACCTCTTCATAAGACAGAGAATCCGAGATGCCCGATCCTTCCAAAGGAACAACCTATGAAAGATCTCCTATACACTTTCTCAACATAGAGACATGGAATACCAGATGAATGGAGCTCAAACTAGGAGGCAACTCTAATTCATACGCCACGTTACCATCCCTCCTCAAAACCACATAAAGACCAATATACCAGGGACTTTCCCAAATAGCATTACTCCTTTCATGGGAGACACCTTTAGGAACACCCTATCCCCAACCTCAAACTCCAAGTCCCTGTGCCTTACATCTACATAGAAATTGTGGCTACTTTGGGCTGCCTTAACCTTATCTTAAATTACTTTTACCTTCTCCATAGGCTGATAAACTAAATTCAAGCCAAACATGTCCGCCTCACCAAGTCGAACCACCCAATAGGAGATTTACATCTCCTACCAAACAACGCCTCGAAAGGTGTCATCTCAATACTAGAATGGTAACTATTATTGTAGGCAAACTCTACAAGAGGTAGATGCTTAACCCAATTACCGCCATAATCAATCACACATGCACAAAGTATATCCTCCAACGTTTGAATAGTCCTTTCTGCTTGCCCGCCTATTTGCGGGTGAAAAACAGTACTTAGACTAACCTTTGTCCCCAACCATTTCTGGAACGACCGCCAGAAGTGAGATAAAAATTGTGCACCATGATCATAGATAATCAAAACAGGTACCCCATGCAGCATCATAATCTCATGAAGATACAATCTCGTATAATCCTCAGCCGAAAAGTTAGTCCTCACTGGCAAAAAGTGAGCCGACTTTGTCATCCTATCCATGATGACCTAAATCGAATTAGATTAGTTCCGAGACTGAGAAAGGCTGGTAACAAAATCCATGTTGATCACTTTCTATTTCCATTCAGGCAATTCAATCTCCTGATATAAATCCCCAGGCCTTATGTACTCAACTTTCACCTGTTGACACACCAAATATTTGGCCAGCAAATCAGCCACATCCCTCTTCATATCATTCCAACAATACATCTCCTTGAGATCATGATGCATTTTCATCAAATTGGGATAAACAACGTAGCACGATTTATGCGCCTCAGCCAATACCCTTTCTTGCAAACTATCGACGTTGAGAACACATAACCTCTTTTTGTACCACAAGGTACCATCACCACTGATCTCAAATACCATCACCATTTTCCACCTACCCCACCCTTTATTTTCATCAAGACAGGATCCAACACTTGTTTCTCTTTGATCTCTACACCAAGAGATGACCGCACCACTTCCTGTATCAATACACCACCATTCCCAGATTCCAAAAGGCAAACTCTAAGATTAGCCAAGTGGGTGAATATCCTTCACCAACTCCCGCCTCCCCTTATCTACACGAGCTAAACTCCTCATAGACAACCTACTAAGAGCATCAACAACCGTGTTAGCTTTACCTGAGTGGTAGTGAAGACTCATATCGTAGTCATTGAGAAGTTCAAGTCATCTCCTCTTCCAGAGATTAAGCTCCTTCTAAGTAAATACATACTACAGACTATTATAATCCAAAAAGATATCCACATGCACTCCATACAAATAGTGCCGCCTAATTTTCAATGCAAAGACCACAGCTAACAGTTCCAAATCATGAGTAGGATAGTTCCTCTCATGCACCTTCAACTGCCTAGAAGCATAGGCTATTATTTTCTCATGTTGCATCAAAACACAACCAAGTCCCACCTGAGAAGCATCACAATAAACCACAAATACCTCATTGCCTTCAGGCAAAGTCAAAACTGAAACCGAATTTAGTTTATCCTTCAGCTTCTCAAAATTACCCTCACAAGCATCTAACCAAGAGAACTTTACCTTCTTTTGAGTCAATTTAATCAATGAGGAAACTATAGAAGAAAACCCCACCATAAACCTCTTAGAATAACCAGCCAAACCCAGGAAGATCCAAATATCGGTTGGAGTCGTGGGTCTACGCCAATTCTTAACCACCACAACCTTTTGTGGATCCACCATGATCCCCTCACTAGAAATAATATGACCCAGAAAAGTGACAGCATTCAACCAAAATTCACATTTTGAGAATTTGGCATACAACTGCTGCTCCCTCAAGGTCTGAAACAATATATAGAGGTGATTGGCATGATCCACTTCACTCTTAGAATATACCAAGATATCATCTATGAACACAATGACAAACAGATTCAGAAATTGACGGAAAACCATATTCATCAAATCCATAAATACTATCGGAGCGTTGGTCAACCCAAATGACATAACCAGAAACTCAAAGAGCCCATACCGAGTACGGAATGTCTTCTTAGGGTTATCCACCTCCCTAATTTTAAGATGATGATACCCGGATCTAAGATTAATTTTGGAAAAGATCTTAGCACCTTGCGACTGATCAAATAAGTCATTTATCCTTGGAAGGGGATACTTGTTCTTTACTGTCACCTTATTTAATTGCCTATAGTCAATGCACATCCGAAGGGAGCCATCATACTTTCGCAAGAATAACACCGGTGCACCTCACGGGGATACACTAGGACGAATGAAACCTTTATCCAAAATATCCTTAAGTTGCTCCTTAAGTTGCTCCTTAAGTTCCTTCAACTCAGTTGGTGCCATTATATAAGGAGGAGTAGATATTGGACGAGTGTCCGGAACCAAATCAATCCCAAACTTAATCTCCCCATCCGAAGGAACACCAGGAAGATTATCTGAAAAGACTTCAGGAAACTTATTCACCACCGAAACCGAATGCAAAGAAGGACCTTCCAAGTTAGAATCTTTAACCCAAACTAAATGATAGAGACAACCCTTTGAGATTAACCTTTGAGCTCTAAGATATGATATAAATTTCCCTTTAGGGGCTAAGGAACCACCCTCTCATTCAATAACTGTCTCACTAGGGAACCTAAATACAACCTTACCGGTCTGGAAATCTAAGGACACGTAGCATGAATGTAACCAATCCATCCCCAGAATGACTCCAAAATCCACCATATTTAGTTCATACAAATCCACCAAAGTCTCCATACTACCAATATATACCACACATACCTTATGAGCTCTTTTACCAATCACAGAGTCACCTACCGAAGCAGAAATAAAAAAAGAATCCAAAATAAACTCAGGATCAAAACCAAAATACACAGCCACAAATGAGGGCACATAATAAAGAGTGGACCCCAGATCCAGAAAATAATGTACGTCACGAGAAAAGAGTTGTAACATACCAGTCACGACATCAGGCGATGCCTCAAACTCTTGTCGGGTAGTAAGAACATATAGCCTATTCCGGCCTATGTCGGTACTAGAAGTAGAAACAGATGCAGAAGCAACACCTTTTGGTGAAGGAGTAGATGAAGAAGCAACCAGAACTTTGTTCACCCCCAAAGAAATCTTACCAACCAGACAGTTTCTAAGCATATGGCCTGTCTGACCACATTTAAAGCATATGTCCCTCCTCTTATCACAAAAGCCCTGATGCAACCGACCACAGAACCTACAAGGAGGACATAATAAAGCCGACTGTGCCCCACTAGCCTAAGATTGGGAACCCTGTGCCCTGAAGTTATCGCCACCCTGTTGACACCAGTCACCCGATGATTTCGGGTAAGGAGCACTCGCTGTGGAGAAAGAACCCGAACTTCCCCACTTATTCTTTAGCCACTTACCACCATTCCTACCACTTTATTATTGTCCACCTTACTCAGAGAACCTGAACTTTTTACCTTGCCTTTTACCTACCTCAGCCTTTTTTTTTTCCACCTATTACATATGAATAACCAACCTAGAGATATCCATAGTCCTTGTCAGCAATGTCATCTTGCTTTCAAGGATCAACTCCCAAGACAGTCCTGAAGCAAACTTTCTCATCCTAATTCTCATATCAGACACCATCCCTAAAGCATACGTAGACAACTGGTGAAACTTCAAGGCATACTCCTTAACCAACATCTTCCCTTACTTCAGATTAACAAATTTCTCCATTTTTGCTTTCCTCAGCTCCTGAGAAAAGAAGCGGTCCAGAAATGCAATGGAGAAAGTCTCCCACAAAGATGACTCCTCAATATCACCCCTTGCCTTATCCCATTCCTCGTACCATTGGTACGCTACATCCTTAAGCTGATAAGTTACAAACTCCACCCCTACCACATTCGTGGTGTGCATAATCCTGAATATCTTTTCTATCTTATCCAAAAAACCCTATGGATCCTCCTCCACCTTAACACCAGTAAATGTTGGAGGACTCAACCTCATAAACTGGCCAACCCTTGAGGCCTTAAAAGATGCAATACCAGATGTACCATGCTCTGCTTGAGAAGCTACTAATTGAGCAATCATATAAATCAACTGACGAAATTTAGCATTCGTTACGTCAGCCTGAGGAGGACTAGAAGAAATCGATGGAACTCCAAAAATATTAGGGACTGGATCCCTAGACCGAGTATGGATCCCCTGAATAGAGTATGTCCCATCAACATTGTCCCTAGTTGGGACAAAAGAGTTTTCAAGGGCTTCAGATCGTCGAGGTATAATCTAAAAAATGAACAAATAAGAATTAGAGAGGATTCTAGGATTTAGACTCCAAGCTTGAAAATAGAACACAAGGAAGAGAAACATTCCTAAAAAACTTGTAGCCACTCCCTTATTAGTTTGGCACGCTACACACCCTTAAAAGAGACTCTAATCGATATGGCTTTGTGGACTCCCAATTTACCATGAACCTAAAGCTCTGTACCAACTTGATACGACCCAAATTGGGGCCTTATCGTAATTGGCATCCTAAGTCCAACCAGGACCAGAGACCACCCCTGTTACCTAACCCAACCTCAAAATATGTACCCTGAGTTGGATAAATTCCAAACATATAACAAGATAACATTTTATATAATTCCGAACTCTGAGATAGGTACATAACCATGATCAATACAAGCACGTCCAATCATCCAATACTTAACCAATAACCATACCAAAACTAAAAAAATAACCAAGTTTATGTCTATAACATAATAGAATAAGATGGAACAATCATAAATTTAGTCAAATGGTATCAGCTCCAATACCAATGCCAATACTAAGGATGACGCTACTCTCGACACCGTCCATTCCAACCTATAGTAGATCTATAATGCTTCTAATCAAAATTAAAACAATTCGATTGGACATGCCCTCAACCATAGCCAAAACCAATATCCATGAAATAATAAAAGTATGAAAAGACATCCATGATATAAAATGGAGCCTTACAGAGAATGAAAGATCACCACTTTAATCCAATATCTGATACCAAATACGATCACTAAACAGGAGGTGTAGAATGCTCGGTTCCTACATTGCGTGGGGATACAGCCGTCCAAAAATAGGTTAGCGAGTGAATGAGAGCAAGAACTCAAGATAAGGATAAAATATGGCCAACCTTTAAAATCAATCAAACCAACTATATGCATTCACAACCATACATACATATATATAACCATGCTAGGAAAGGGGACCGGGTTTAGCATGCCTTTAAAATTATTAACCTCGGTATGTGTAGGTTAACCATCCTAGAACCGCCCATGGGCTATATGGGTCTAGTGTAACCCCCTAAATTTGCCTCGATATATCTAGCCGCACAAACTGGAGATACTATGGGAGTAGGGGATTGTAATACCCTATACTTTTCTTAGTCTCGTTTAGCTTCTAGTATGTCAAGGGTCAACTTTAAGAGTGTATAACTCTTGATACGTGTATAATTTTCTAGTTATAGACCCACAAAATTGTAGATAATTGAATCAGCTTTCCAACGATACCAATTTTACTTAAATCTGGTACTCGATTGAGAAGTTATGACACTTTTAGTGAGAAACAGTAGGCCAATGCGATAGCACCGTGTTGCGGTAGAGGGCAAATTCACAATCGTCCTCTTTACAGTGAAGCACCATGATTACACCGCATCATGGTGAACCCCAAAATACCACTCGTCCTTTTTTAGTAGCTCATCGTGATTGGCCGGTGTCGCGCCAGGAATCATGGTAGAGCATAGCATCGCGTCACGGTTGAGAGAAAAATAGCACTTGTCCTTTTCCAGTGATGCAACGCGATTACACCGCGTTGCACCATAGTGCAAAATTGTGCTCGTCCTTTTTCCAGTGAGCCACCACAATTGCGCCGCGTCACGATAAGGCTCAAAATTAAGATTTCCAGTTCCAAACTTATATTTTACAAAGCTGAATTTAGTCATTTCCCAAGCCCCCAATTCATGAAAAAATACTAGATTAAACCTATTCTAAGAATTATACGCTCTTTATTCATAAAATTTCTCTCCAAGAAACCCTAGAGCTTTAAATTTTAAACCTTAAGAAATCCAAATTCCACCATTCTTTTTTCAAGATAACCCAAAATTCAAGATTCTGAATTCAATATCTTCAAGAAACAATCTTCAAAAGCACAAATAGGAACTCAAAGTTTAAGCTTCTTCATCTATTCATCAATTAAGGTATGCGGGGATATGAACAAGGATACTCTTTTCATCCTTGTGCCCAAAACTAGTTTTAAAGTTTATTTTTACTTGAAACTATATGAATTTCAGTTTAGGGTTTCTACCCACTCATCACTATTTGAAGATTATGATGTTACAAGTGATTTAGATGTTGAATTGCATGTCTACTTTTGTATTTTTATGCGTGCGACATTATTTTCCAGATTTAGAATTGAATTTTCATGACTTTTATTATTAAGCATGAACTTTATGATTATTTGACATGAATTTGATGTATGGTTTATTAAGCCCTAGTTTGAGTGTTGATATTTCAAGAATGACTATGCTTTTAAGCATCCCATGATTAGTTTATACTCAGTTTTTGAATCAAGATTTGATCTTTTGAACCTCATCTAAAATATGGAATCCACTTTATAGTTTTAATTATAGTTTACAGTAAACAAATACACAAGTGGTTTTCATTAGAAACCCTTATATTAGTTTTAAAAGTGGATTTCCTACAGAATGAGCATACATATTAAAGGGAGTAGTATTTAACATCGAGTTGGGAATGTTCACATGCTCCAAAACTACGAGCCAATGTAAGTTCATATTATCAAATTATTCTTATTTTTATGTGGATAACAGTTACAAATGTGATCACTTAGTTTAGGTTATACTTCGTGGCAAGAGTATGACACCTCTCCCCAACATGAGATTTTTCCATAAGGGAACTAGATGTTGGATACTATGATAGCTCACATAGTGTATGTCATTTAGAAGAAACTCCCTACAGAAAAGAGTAATTCTAAAAGAAAAGCTTTTAGAAACTAAGTGTAAAGACTCATCTCTAGTTCTTAGTAGTAGAGGCTTGTCAGACTGCTAGTCATAGTTCAGATTTCCAGTGTTGATTTTCTAGACTTTTGAGTCTAATATTTTCATATACTATGTTCAGTTAATTCCTATTTAGATCAGACAGAATTCAACATTTTAGTTTTGATTATATGTTTATGTTCCTCTATTATGAGCTTCAGATTTAGTAGCAGGCTTACAGGGTTAGCTTGAGGCTACTTGTAGTTTTGAGCACCGTGTGACGTCATGGGATCCATTTTTAGGATGTTACAAACTTGGTATCAGAGCCTAAGGTTATAAGAGTCCTAGGGAGTCAGACAAGCCGCGTTACATATAATCTTGATCATGGGTGTAAAGCACGCCACATTTATGAGCAAGAGGCTATGAGATATTTTAGGAAATCATCCCTTTATTTCATGATCTATCATGCTTACAGTGTATCTATCTGCTTTTAACTCGTGCTCTTACGTGAGAGTTGAATATGCTTTCTCGCCGAGCTAATGTATGCAGAAATGATAACAAGCCACCCCAGCCTGCTGAACCTCTGAATGAGAATGTATCCTATGCTAAATTTTGAGCTGCTTTTTAGGTGTTGGCCCAAGCTGTAACTGCCAATGTTCAGGGCAACCATTAGGCGGCAGTCTTACTTCAACAGAATAGTGATTTAGCAGTAGCCAGAATTTATGACTTCATGAGAATGAATCCGCCTGAGTTCTTTGGGTCAAAATTAGGTGAGGACCCACATCTTTACTTAGATAAGGTGAGAAAGATTAGAAAAATTATGCATGTTACTAAAGAGGAGAGTGTACAGTTAGCATACTATAATCTAAATGATGTGGCGTATGATTGGGTGGTTATATGGAAGAATGGTAGAGGCTAGAATGCAACTCCTATGAGTTGGTAGGTATTTCAGGATGCATTTCTAAATAGGTTCTTTCCGTGTGAGATGTGAGAAGCTAAGGTAGAGGAGTTTATGAAACTGAGACAGGGCTCGATGATAGTGAAAGACTACTTCCTTAAGTTTAATCAATTGTCTAAGTATGCCCCTGACTCGATGGTTGACCCTAGGTCAAGTATGAGTAAGTTTTTTACTGGAGTATCTGGTTTGGTAGTCAAGGAACGTAGGAATGCCATGCCTATTGGGGATATGGGTCTTTCTAGACTGATGATTCATGCTTAATAGATTGAGGTAGAAAAGTTAAAAAAGAGAGAGAAGGGAAATAAAAAGGCTAGGACTGGGCAGTTTGAATATGGCCAGAAAAGGTTTAGAGGGGAAATCATTCGTAGTTCAGAGTTGTTCGTCTATGCCAACACCATCTTCAGTTAGTGATCCTTCCCCCGGAGCTAGGAAGGAGTAGTGGGGTAAGACTTCTTTGTCCATATCTCAGAATAGTGTGAGTGGAAAGCCCAGTTATCCTCCATATGCTAAGTGTGGTAAGAATCATCTTGGTGAGTGTTTGTTAGGACAAAAAAGTTGTTATGGTTGTGGTAAGTTGGGGCATAGAATCAAAGAGTGTCCTCATGCTAGGCAGGGAAACAGGGATGTTCATCCCCAGACTCAGGCTACTAGAGCACTAGCTCTTCTAGGTTGCCTAGTCCCTCCTCAGGGTGCATCATCCAGTACCAGATACGGTCAATGCCAGAATTGGTTTTATGTTTTACAATCCCATTAGGAGTAAGAAAGTTCACTAGATGTTGTTACTGGTATGCTTCATGGATTTCATATATATGTTTATTTGTTGTTAGACCCCGATTCAAATTTCTCTTATGTGACCCCACCAGTTGCAGTGAATTTTAAAGTAGGTCCTGAAAAGCTTCCAAAGCCCTTCTTAGTTTCTACCTCAGTGGGTGAGTTAGTTGTTTCCAAACAGATCTATAGAAAATGTCCTATCACTGTCCTTCATAACATCAAGTTAGTAGACTAAATAAAGTTAGATATGGTCAAATTTGACCTTATTCAAGCATGTATTGGCTCCATTCCTGTTATGCATCTATAGATTATCGCACTCGAATAGTGAAGTTTCAATTTCCAGATGAGCCAGTCTTTGAGTGGGAAGGTAATTCAGTGTCTCCCTAGAGTCATTTCATATCCTATATTAAGGCCAGAAATTTGATAATAAAAGGATGCATCTATCATCTAGTTTGAGTCAAAGACACAGTTTGAGGCTCCAATAGTTCAGTCAGTCCGTGTAGTCAATGAGTTTCCTAAAGTTTTTTCCCGAAGATTTGCCAGGGGTACCTCCCGATAGGGAAATAGAGTTTGGTATTGATCTTCTTCCAGATACTCAGCCTATCTCTATTCCTCCTTATTGTGTGGCTCCAGCTAAGCTTAAGGACTTAAAAAAGCAACTTAAAAACCTCTTAGATAAAGGTTTCATAAGGCCAGTGTCTCTTTATGGGGCGCTCCCGTCCTATCCGTGCAAAAGAAAGATGGTTCTTTGCGAATATGCATTGACTATCATCAGCTGAATAAAGTCACAATTAAAAGCAAATATCCTCTTCCTAGGATTGATGACTTATTCGACCAACTCCAAGGTTCAAGTTATTTCTCCAAGATATACCTTAGATCCGACTATCATCATCTTAGAGTAAGGAAATGTGATATTCCAAAGATAGCTTTCAGAACCCATTATGGTCATTTCGAGTTTCTAGTCATGTCCTTCAGGCTGACAAATGCCCCAACAACCTTCATGGACTTGATGAACAAAGTGTTCAAACAGTATTTGGACATGTTTTTCATAGTCTTTATTGATGATATTATTGTCTATTCTTGTAGTAAGGATGACCATGTAGACCATCATAGAATTTTGTTGCAAACTCTTAGAGATCACCAGTTGTTCGCCAAATTTAGCAAATGTGAATTTTGGATAAGATCAGTAGCTTTTCTTTGTCATATTGTTTCCTGTGATGGCATTAGAGTGGATCCCCAAAAGACAGAAGCAGTAAGAAACTAGCCTAGACCTATCTATCCATCAGACATCAGAAGTTTCTTGGGTTTAACTGGCTATTACAGATATTTTATTAATGGGTTTTCTTCTATTGCATCCCCTATGTCTATATAAAATCAAAAGAAAGTTAAGTTTCAGTGGTCAGATTCCTGTGAGAAGATTTTTCAGGAGTTGAAGACTCGACTCGCTTCAGCTCCAATTTTAGGGCTACCTGGTGGTACAGATGGATTCATTGTTTATTGTAATGCTTCTAGAATCATTCTAGGTTGTGTTTTGATATAGATAGCTAAGGTTATAGCCTATGCCTCTAGACAACTTAATCCTCACAAAAAGAACCACCCTACCAATGGCCTTAAGTTAGCTGTTGTTGTATTTGCATTAAAAATATGGAGGCACTATCTTTATTGGGTGCATGTCGATGTATTCACAAACCACAAAAACTTAGAATATGTGTTTACTCAGAGAGAGTTAAATTTTCGTCAGAGAAGGTGTTTAGAATTATTAAAGGAATATGACATGAGTATGTTATATCATCCGAGCAAGGCCAATATAGTGGCAAACGCTCTTAGCAGACTGTCTTTGGGCAGTGTTGCTCATGTATCTAGACTGGGTATGAGGTTGGTTGACTCAGTTGAGGAAAATGTTTGGGTTCATAGTAGTTCAAAATCTTCTTTAGTTTTTGAAGTAAAAGAGAAGCAGGATAAGAACTCTATTTTGGTCAAACTGAAGGGTTCAATTAAAGACCAGAAGGTAGAGGTTTTCTCCCAAAGGGGAGATGGTGTGTTGAGATACTAGAATAGATTCTGTGTGCCATGTGTCGATGATTTGAGGCAGTGGATTATGGCAGAAACGCATGGTGCGTGTTACTCCTTTACCTAGGAGCCACCAAGATATATTGCGATTTGCGAAAAGTCTATTGGTGGAGTGGTATGAAGAGAGATATAGAAGAATTTGTGTCTAAGTGTGCTACTTTTCAACAGGTTAAGGTAGAGCACCAAAGACCTGTTGGCACTTTGAAGGAATTTAGTATTCCCACTTGGAAGTGGGAATAGGTAAACATGGACTTTGTGACAGGGTTACCCTATTCGTGTCATCAACATGATTCGATTTGGGTTATTGTAGATAGATTGACCAAATCAGCCCACTTCTTGCCAGTTCAAACTTCCTACACAACTGAAGATTATGATAAGCTGTATATCAGAGAATTGGTTAGATTTCACGGGGTTACCTTGTCCATCAATTCAAATAGGGGTACTCAGTTTACCTCTCAATTTTAGAAAGCCTTTCAGAAGGGTCTTAGTACCCAAGTTCATCTTATTTTAGCTTTTCATCCTCAGACAGGTAGTCAGGCAGAGAGAACTATTCAGACCCTAAAGGATATGTTGAGGGCATGTGTTCTTGACTTCAAAGGCAGTTGGGTGACCACTTGCCATTGATCGAGTTTGACTACAATAACAGTTACCATTCTAGTATTTAGATAGCCTCATTTGAGTCTCTTTATGGGCGTAGATGTAGGTTACCATTCGGTTGGTTCGAAGTAGGTGAGGCCATTTTGATTGGTCCAGATATGGAGTTTGAATCCATGGAGAAAGTTTAGTTGATTCGAGAAAGATGTAAAGTAGCTCAGAGTCATCAGAAATCTTATGCAGATATAAGAAAGAGAGATCTTGAGTTTGAAGTCAATGATCTGGTTTATTTGAAGGTTTCACCCATGAAGGGGGTGAAGAGATTTGGCAAAAAGGGGAAGCTTAGTCTCCGATATGTGGGTCCTTACAGGATTTTGAGTCGTGTGGGGAAGGTAGCGTATGGGCTTGAGCTACTTCTAGACTTGTCATCAGTTCACCCAGTGTTCCATGTATCCTTACTGAAGAAGTGTATGGACGATTTAGCTGTTGTAATCCCTCTAGAAAGCAAAGATATTCAGAATAGCCTTTCATACGAAGAACTTCTAGTAGAGATTCTTGATCACTAGATCCATAGACTAATGAACAAAGAATTTCCCTTGGTCAAAGTTTTGTGGCGAAATCAGTCTGTTGAGGGTGCTACTTGGAAAGTAAAAGCTGACATGCGAACCAAGTATCCTTACCTCTACTCCACAAACTCAGATTCAACCTAAGGTAACAGTCTTCTTTAATTCAGTTTTTTTCCAGTCTCAGTTTCTGCCATGTGATTATCTTCATGTCAATTCATGCATTTACAAATTAGTTCAGTCGCACATTATATTTTAGATTCAGTCATGCAGCTTTGTTTCAGTTGTGTATGTCAGTATATAGTTTCAGTTCCTCAGTATCCTTAGTTTAACTAGTATTATTCAAGGACGAATGTTCCCAAGGGGAAGATATTGTAATGCCCCATACTTTTCTTAGTCCCGTTTAGCTCTTAGTATGTCAAGGGTCAACTTTAAGAGTGTATAACTCTTGATACGTGTAGAATTTTCCAGTTATAGACCCACCAAATTGTAGATAATTGAATCAGCTTTCCAAAGATACCAATTTCGCTTAAATTCGATACCCTATGGAAATTTTAGTGAGAAGTAGTAGGCCAACGCAATAGCACCGCATCGTGGTGGAGGGAAGATTTGCAACCATCCTCTTTCCAGTGAAACATTGTGATTATTCCACGTCACGATGAACCTCAAAATCCAATTCATCCTTTTTTCTAGTGAGCCATCGCGATTGCGCCACATCGCGCTGAGGCTCAAAATCGAGATTTCTAGTTCCGAACTTATATTTTCCAAAGGGCAATTTAGTTTTTTTTTCCAAGCCCCCAATTCATGAAAAAAATACTAGATTAAACCTATTCTAAGCATTATATGCTCTTTATTCACAAAATTTCTCTCCAAGAAACCCTAGAGCTTTAAATTTTAAACCTTAAGAAATCCAAATTCCACCATTCTTTTTTCAAGATAACCCAAAATTCAAGATTCCGAATTCAAGATCTTCAAGAAACAATCTTCAAAAGTACAAATAGGAACTCAAAGTTTAAGCTTCTTCATCTATTCATCAATTAAGGTATATGAGGTTATGAACAAGGATACTCTTTTCATCCTTGTGCCCAAAACTAGTTTTAAAGTTGATTTTTACATGAAACTATATGAATTTCAGTTTAGGGTTTATACCCACTCATCACTATTTGAAGATTTTGATGTTACAAGTGATTTAAATGTTGAATTGCATGTCTACTTTTGTATTTTTATGCGTGTGACATTATTTTCCAAATTTAGAATTGAATTTCCAGAACTTTTATTATTAAGCATGAACTTTATGATTATTTGACATGAATTTGATGCATGGGTTAGTAAGCTTTAGTTTGAGTGTTGATATTTCAAGAATGACTATGCTTTTAAGCATCCCATGATTAGTTTATACTCAATTTTTGAATCAAGATTTGATCTTTTGATCCTCAGCTAAAATATGGAATCCACTTTATAGTTTTAATTATAGTTTACAGTAAACTAATACACAAGTGGTTTTCATTATAAGCCCTTATATTAGTTTTAAAAGTAGATTTCCAACAGAATGAGCATACATATTAAAAGGAGTAGTATTTAGCACCGATTTGGGTATGTTCACATGCCCCAGAATTATGAGCCAATATAGGTTCAAATTATCAGATCATTCCCATTTCTATATGGATGACAGTTACAGATGTGATTAGTTAGGTTATACTTTGTGGCAAGAGTATGAAACCTCTCCCTAATGTGAGGTTTTCCCATAATAAAACTAGACATTGGACACTATGATAGCTCACATAGTGTATGTCAGTTAGAAGAACCTCCTTACAAAAAAGTGTAATCCTAACAGAAAAGAATAACAGAAAAGCTTTTAGAAACTAAGTGTAAAGACTCATGATTTTATTCAAATATTGTTTTACATAAGTCATTAGCTATGAGATTTTAGCTTTCAGTTTACACATTCAGAGGTAAGTCCTTTTACACTTAGCATATATGATTTGGAAACAGATTTCAAGTACAGATTTAGAGCTAAGTGTGGTGGCTCACACCATTCATATAGTTTGTTTTATTATTCATGATTTATGATTACTTTTTTCAATTACTCAAGCCTAAGTGAGACATTATTACTTAGCATGCATTATTTATGAGAAGGATATATAAATATATTCCCTCACTATTTTACTTATGCATTCACCCACACATGCACAGTACATTCCAGAGAGTACTAATCCACATATATGTCTATGTGCTAAATTATTTAATAATGTAGGTTTAGGTGCTCAGTTTCAGCAGCGTGAGTGATTTCAAGCATCTCCATCTACATCTCGATAGTTGGTGAGTCCTCATAGTTCGGAGACCCAGTTATTCAGTTTTTCAGCTTATAGAGTAGTTGATTCAGTATTTTCAGGCAGTTCGAGTTAGCTAGGGGTTTGTCCCAGTGGCTCTCTAGTTGTTAGTAGTAGTGGCTTTTTAGACTGCTAGTTATGATTCAGATTTTCAGTGTTGATTGTCCAGAATTTTGAGTCTAATATTTTTAGATACTATGTTCAGTTAATTCCGGTTTAGATCAGACAAAATTCAGTATTTTAGCTTTGATTATATGTTTATATTCCTCTAGTATGAGCTTTAGATTTAGTAGTAGGCTTACAGGTTTAGCTTGAGACTACTTGTAGTCTTGAGCATCGTGTGACATCTCGGGATCCGTTTTTGAGGCGTTATAGGGATTTTCATGTACCCTTCATCCGCCATGATACCTATGTACAAGTGTACTTAGGGGATTCCTTTGTACCCCGTAAGTATCATATATGGTCTTCATAACCAATCCTTATATCAGCAAACATGAGTATCCAGTGTTCGTCTATTGGACTCACACCTTTACCATTAGCTATCACACCTCATCATTGTTGCCCAATTAAAACCATTAGCACACAATCCAATCACCATTGCATTTATTATTAACCAAGACTATAAGTAGTGGTATCATCATACCGACTATAGCTTGTAAGCAATGTCCTTAGCCATCCTTTTTTAAGAAGAAGGGATTTCCATGTACACATAGATTACTTTATTAAGTTGACTTGGGGGAATCCCATGTACCCCACAAGTGATCATTATTATGTTTTCTTGGGGGATTCCCTTGTACCCTACAAGACTTTCAATTATACCAACCATAACCATCAAGACCTTACCATTTAAGCATTTCAAACCATTTAGACCATTTAGGGTTCCATTACCTGGTTGTACTAGGCAATAGTTCCATTAAAAGTCCAACAATGTAGTAAAAGCATTATGATCGGTATTTTATCAAACACATTGGGGGCATAGTATTTCCAAAGCCAAAACCAATAATCAATTAACCATTCCCATACAACCAAACTTTCAAACCATTATTATAATATGCAAACCATAAGTAAAAGACATGGAAAAACCATAACCAACCAATAAAACCAAAACCCCCAAAGTATATTAAAAACCCAAAACCATAAAATAATTATACCATGAAAACAATTCATAAAACATGCCTTTAGTTGGAACTAACAATGAGGGAGGAGTAACTTACCTTAGATTGAGAAGAATATGAGAAGAAATCACCCCGATAATCCTTAAGACTACATTGAAGGAAACCCTAGCTTTTGCTTAACCCAAGAACATTAAGAGATTTTGAGAGATTTTCTAAGTGTTTGATTGATTACAAATAGGTTAATGAATCCCCAAAAAGGTGTTTTATGTCCTGGGGTCCCAAGGAGTTATAAGGGGAAATATCCATATTACCCCCACTTAAACTGTATTAATTTTCTGCAGCACTTCATTGAATCATGTTGAGATAATAACTATTCATGAAGCAAGCCAATAATGTGTATGTTTGAGGTCCATGATACATCTCATTTGAGTGATAATGTACCCATAATTTTATGCACAGATAATGCAACATGCATAACCCATCTTAATGAAGGATTCATAAAAGGAGATAGAGCGAAGCACACTTCGCCAACGCTTTTCTATACACATGAGCTCCAAAAGAATGGTGATATTAACGTACAACAAATTTTTTCAAGTGACAATGTGACTGATTTATTCACCAAGTCTCTTCCAACTGCAAATTTCAAGAAGATGATGCACAAGATCAGGATACAAAGGTTTAAGGATATTATCATGAGGGGGAGTTAATACGCGTTGTACTATTTTCCCCTTACGAGGTTTTGTACCAATTGGTTTTCCTTGTAAGGTTTTTAATGAGGATCTTATATACGTATTGTTAGAGATGTGTACTCTTTTTCCTTCACTAGATTTTTTTCTCACTGAGTTTTTTTAGTAAGGTTATAACGAGACACATTATCGATCAATTAGACATTCAAGGGGGAGTGTTATAAATATATTACCATATATAGTGAATATCTACTTCATAATATATAATGAATGTATATTTCACCATATATAGTGAATGTCTATTTATGAAAAAGTTAGAAATCCCAAGGTTAGTTTTCACCAATAAATAAAGGGGTTTTACTTCACTGTAATTCACTCCTCAAGAATCCACATTAGAAATAAAGAAGTGTAATACCCCGTACATTTCCTAGCTTGAAAAATTTCCCCAGAATGTTAGAAGCTTTCTTTGAAAGATGAATCCACTTTTTGTACACATGGTATTTTTAAGATTTTCAATTTTTATCATGTGGGTAATCGAATAAGCTTTCCATCGATAACAAATCACCAAAATCCAACACCCGGGTGAAGAGTTAGAGGCCTTTTAGTGAGACAGTGTATCACCTGAGCTGTTAGCGCATCGCGGAGATAGCTCAAATGGCAATTGTCAATTTCCAGTGTTGCTCCGCGATAGTGGCGCATTTGGCCAAACTTCTAGGTCACAGAAAAGGTGAAAACGTGATAGCTTTACATTGCGCCACCGTGCAATTTCCCATTTGTCACATTCCAGTGACTTGGCGCGATAATGGCGCGTCGCGCCAAGGATGAAAATCGAGAAATTTTCTTTAAAATTACAAGACATGTCCAAGCGTTAAAAGGGAAAATTTCCCACCCCTATTTAAATCCAATAACACGTGATTTATCCATTCTTCACCCAAAATATACTAGTTTCTCTCAAGAACAAGCTAGGGTTTCTATTGGGGATTTAAATTCAAGAAGGTTTCACCGTCAATCTTCACGAAATCACGAACTAAAGTATGCATAGTATTCATTCATGGACTCTTTTTGTCCATGAAACCCAAGAATATCTTTTCTAAAGTTAAGATTTTAGATTTTCTTTATGAACTTCATGTTGGGTTTATTTTGTTTATGCTGAGAATGATCAATTGAATTCAAATCCATGTTGGGTGATTAATATTATGTGGAATTGATTTGTATAGATGTATATTCATGTGAACCTATGATTAAACCCTAGGATGATGAAATTAGATGTTGAATCATGATGTGTAATTGTTGTATATTGGTGTCTACATATATTATGCCTATCATGTGTTTGATTAAATGCGGATATGAAGAAAAAGTGCCCAACTAGCATGATATTATGAAATCTCCATGTTTGTACAAGTTTATGTATATCACATGTTTGTTGAAGTGCTTCAATATATAAACGATGAATTGTGTTGATGGTCATGTGTTCACGTAAGTCATGCTATGTCAGTTCATTTCTATCGAGTCTTGGGGGTACTTGTACCTGATAATTTAGCTGTGTGCCTAGAGCCATGTCATGTTTTCGCCATACTCTCAGTCAAGCTATGATCTTTAGAACTCAGTCAATCATGTGACTTAGGAAAACCTAAAAATCTCAGTAATATCAGTAGTTCAGTAATCTAAGTGATCTCAGTACTCAGTAATCTCAATAACCTCAGTATTCCCAGTCAATCTCAGTAACTTCAGTATTATCAGTCAGTCCTCAAAACTCAGTATATTCTGTCAGTCAACAAAACTCAGTAAATTTAGTTTAGTTTAGCTCCACTAAACAATACCACTTGTATCAGTTCAGCTCAGTTAATCAGTTCAGTTTCTTTCAGATGGGAGTAGGATTCAGCACCGAGTGAGCCTAGGGATGGGGACTCGCTCGCTAGATAGGACTGAGATCCCTAAAAGCAAACCCTATGTTCTAGAACTATGTATACAACATAGGTTAAGATTCACCCTACACGTTTAGGGACATATATACATCTCATTTGGGTTACCTACCAGGAGGGGTTGACGGAAGAGCTCCCTGCCAGAGAGGGTATACTCACAGAAGGTCTTTACCAGTGGCGCGGTATTGACACCCTTTCAGCTGGGGTTATAGGTTGGACCCCACCAGTTCAGTTCTGGGGTATGTCAGTTAGATGATTACTTCCCACAGTTACAGTTTTAGTCTCAGTCTTAGCCTTAGTAAAAGAACTCAGATAGTTCTTCAGATTTTAGGACTGTCAGATACAGTCAACTCAGATATAGAATAGAACTCAGATAGCTCTATCAGATTTAGGACTGTCAGATACAGTCATTCATGTTATCAGTTATATCAGTTATCAAAACTCATGTCATCAGTATTCATTTTCAGGACTGTCAGATACAGTCAACCAAACCAGTTCTTCATACTTAGAACTCTCATATACAGTTATTCATGTATCAGTAATATAGTATCAGTCCCTCAGATATAAGTAATTCCATGTTATTAGTAAAACTCAGTAGTCAGAACTAGTATTCAGTCCTAGCACGATCTCAGTTATAGTTACGTATGCATGCATGTATTCTCACGTTCATGTTAGTCAGTCAGTTAGTATTGTTCATGAATATGAACCTATTGCATTTAGCCTACCTCACTTGCATACTAGTACATTTAATGTACTGACTCATTTGTGCTATGGTGTCTTATACCATAGGTTTAGAAAATCGAGCTCCAGAGAACCAGTAGTATCCCAGTTCAGTGATCAGAGTTAGCAGTGAGTCCTCATCCTTCGAGGACATGATGATTTCATTACTAATTTAGTTTTTAGTTTATTTCAGTAGTCGGAGGTAGTTGGGGACATGTCCCATCAACCTCTTATTCAGACAGTTTAGAGGCTTTCAGACTATAGCATGTTAGATAGTTATTTCATATTTTCTTTGGTATTATTATATCATTTTCAGACATTATTTATCAAATGTTCATTTAGTTTTGAACCTTATGGCCATTCAGTTCATGTTTCTACATTTTATGATATATTATGCAATATACAGGTACAAATATCAGTCATGGATTAACTTGTGGTCCTTCGGGGTCATAAGTACCGTGTAGCATTTTGAGTACCAGATTCGGAGCGTTACAAACTTGGTATCAGAGCCTAAGGTTCAATAATGTCCTAGGAAGTCTGAAAAGCCGCATCTAGGAGAGTCTTGTACATGCGTGTGTTGTGCATCACACTTATGTGCAGGAGGCTATGAGATGTTTTAGGAATAGTTTCCCTTCTTTTAGTATTCATGTTGTGCTAGTGAGCATGAGCTCCAGTTAAACTCTCAATCTAGTCCGCTTCTTTGCTTAGTTTACAGATCATGCCTCCCAAAAGGGCTAACAAAGGGGGAAATAGAAGCCAGTCAGCACCTCATCTAGTTCTGGAAGATCCCCTGGACGAGCATGTCTCCCATGCAAAATTCAGGACTGCATTCACTACTCTATCTAGTTCAGTCGTAACTCAGAATAAACGGCCAACTACTGTTCCAGCCAACCCAGTGGCCAATATTGCTGCAGCCAGGATTCGGGATTTCACCTGAATGATTCCTCCTTTATTCATCGATTCCAAGTCCGAAGAGGATCCATATGAGTTCCTCGATCAAGTTCAGAAAGTAACAGACATTATAGGAGTGACTTCCAGTGAAAGCGTAGAGTTATCCACCTATCAGATACAAGATATAGCCCATACGTGGTATAAACAGTAGAAGGTATACAGGGGTACAGATACAGAGCCCATAGAGAGGGAAGAGTTTTCTACAACTTTCTTAGATAGGTTCTTTTCCATAGAGCAAAAAGAAGCCAAAGCGTTAGAGTTTATCAATCTCAAACAAGGTACAATGAGCGTAAAAGAATACTACCTTAATTTAATTCAGTTAGACAGGTACGCTCTCCATGTAGTAGCAGACAATAGATCTAGAATGAGTAAGTTTATGTCAGGGTATCAGGTAGAGTGGTTAAGGAGTGTAGGATTGCGATGTTGATTAGTTACATGGACATATCTAGGCTTATGGTATATGCTCAACAAATCGAAAAGCAAAAGCTTAAGAAGAAAGAGAGAGAAAGCAAGAGAGACAGAACAAGTAGTTATAGTTTTTCTCGGCATGCGTCATAAGATGGTAACCGTTCTTAGTTATGTCAGAAATGTTCAACCCCATTTCACTCTTCAGCTAGTGCCTCAGTATCAAAGTTCAAAAATAACCATAAAAATAGGGCATCAAGCTCTAAGGCCCAGAGTTGTGAGGCAAGATTCTTACTCATTCGCTTTGCGAAGAGTGTGGTAAGCATTACAAGGGTGTGTGTAGAGCCGACAGTGGTGTGTGTTTCGGATGTGGTGAGTTAGTTCACAAGGTCAGAGATTTCCCCCAGTCAGGTTATCAGAGTCATCTTCGCTCCTCAGCTCAGTTTGGTCACCCAAATCAGCAGGGTGCCAATTCCAGCGCTATCAGTGGGCAACGCCCAAACAACCTCAATGCACTTTAGTCCCGACAGGACCAGGAAAGTCCTCCTAATGCAGTCACTAGTAAGTTACAGATCCCTTATTTGCATGTTTATGTTTCTTCAGATTCAGTAGTTTAAGTTTTCTTAGTATTACGAATCATGTTCCATGAACACATACATTTCAGACTCAGGTCATGCAACTCATGACTCAGGCACTCATGTCATGTTTTACCATATGTTCAGTCTACATGACTCATAATCTACTCCTAGTGATTAGTCACGTTTAGATTATGTCATGTATACCTCCAGTTTAAATCTCTTGATAAATCCATAATATTTGTATTTCGTTTCTCAGGCCTTAGTCGATTGTTGAGGTTGATATAGTATTTGTTTGAGCATCGGATCCTTTACTATGCCAATATTTCCTTAAGTAGTTATCAGTATCCAGTCTCAGTACTTTAATATCAGTCTAAACCTCAATTATCAGAACCCAGCATTCAGTTCCAGTAAGAATCTCAGTTACAGTTTTAGTTATAATACCAACTTCAGTTCAGTAATCAGATCAGAAACTCAGTCCAGTCCCAGACTTGCTTGACCAATGATACAACTACCAGTCACTCAGTTAGTAGTATTTTAGTACTTCAGTCTACAGAATATTTCCGAACCATGTTATCCGCTTGGCCTTGCGTTCTCAGATAATTCTGTATTTCATGAATTCACGCTTAGCTATCTCATATTACTCAGTTAGTCCCTTTATCATGTTCATTAAAACTCCATATTCTTAGCCCAATTATTTAGACTGCCATTCAATCTTACATGCCCAATACCTAACCACTAATAAGTCAGCAGATCAAATGAGCCAGTCAGTAGGGAATTAGTTTAAATAGCTAGTAAGATAAGTTCGTATGGTTTGGTTTTCCATCTTTCCATCTATTTGCATTATCCAAAATATCATGAATGAAACCATTCTAAGATGAATCAATCATGTAGTGAAATCTCAGCTCAGTTCATGTATCATGCCTCAATTACAGATCTCAGCTAATCAGTCACGACTCAGCTTCTAGGTGCCTTGTGCATTGCTTCAGTCTTCAATATCTCTGCAAAGCCAGTATTATTTGAGGGACCTAGTGTCCCAAGGGAGAGATACCCCATAATTCCTCAACGCTTTCATGCCTTAAACTAAGTTCTCTTCACATAAAAAATATAGTTTGGAGTAGAGGGTACTCATAAGTTGACCCTCAAAGTCCCAACCTCAGCTGTGGTCCAGGTATTCTGAGGTTCAGTTTAGTTCATGATGTTTAATTTGTATGTCACGTATCATACCAGACTCAGTTAGGTTCTCATGTTTCCGCTCATGCATGTTTAGTATGACGATCTCGGGTTCATTAGTATTTCTGGTTAAGATAACATTTCTCCTTAGTCTTACTCAGTTTCATGTTCAGTGTTCATCACAAACTTGGTACTAAGTACCCTTGCATATTCAACCATGCATTCATATATCAGTTCAAGCATGTAATTATGCATTAGACATGCATTCTCATTGGAAGAAATTTAGTTCATCAGAATATTCGGTTATGTACTCATAAGTAAATTATTAGTCATACATCAGATATGCATGAATTCAGCTTATTAGTCATGCATCATATATACATGTTCAGTATGTTATATTCAGCCATCAGTCATGTCAGTCATGAAATTATGTTCCAGTCAGTCATGTTCAGTATGTACGTCAGTTTGTATTTTTTCCCTCTCACTCAGTCTCATTTGAGGATGAATGTTCTCAAGGGGGAGATATTGTAATACCCCATACTTTTCCTAGCTTGAAAAGTTTTCCAAGAATGTTAGAAGCTTTCTTTGAAAGATGAATCCACTTTTTGTACATGTGGTATTTTTATGATTCAGTTTTATCATATGGGGAATCGAATAAGCTTTCCATTGATATCAAATTTGCCCAAATTCGACACCCGGGTGAAGAGTTAGAGCCCTTTTAGTGAGACAACGTATTACCTGAGCCTTCAGTGCGTCGCGGAGATAGCTCAAATGGCAATTGTCAATTTCCAGTGTTTCTCTGCGATAGTGGCACATCGCGCCAAACTTCTAGGTCATAAACAAGGTGGCAACGCGATAGCTCCGCATTGCGCCATCGTGCAATTTCCCATTTGTCACATTCCAGTGACTTGGCGTGATAGTGGCGCGTCGCGCCAAAGATGAAAATTGTGAAATTTTCTCTGAAATTACAAGACATGTCCAAGGGTTAAAAAGGTCAATTTCCTACCCCTATTTAAATCCAATAACACACGATTTATCCATTCTTCACCCAAAATATACTAGTTTATCTCAAGTTTCTCTCAAGAACAAGCTAGGGTTTCTATTGGGGATTTAAATTCAAGAAGGATTCACCATCAATCTTCACAAAATCACAAACTAAGGTATGCATAGTGTTCATTCATGGACTCCATTCGTACATGAAGCCCAAGAATCTCTTTTCTAAAGTCAAGATTTTAGATTTTCTTTATGAAATTCATGTTGGGTTTATTTTGTTTATGTTGAGAATGATCAATTGAATTCAAATCCATGTTGGGTGATTAATGTTATGTGGAATTGATTTGTATAGATGTATATTCATGTGAACCTATGATTAAACCCTAGGATGATGAAATTAGATGTTGAATCATGATGTGTAATTGTTGTATAATGGTGTCTACATATATTATGCCTATCATGTGTTAGATTAAATGCGGATATAAAGGAAAAGTGCCCAACTAGCATGATATTATGAAATCTCCATGTTTGTACAAGTTTATGTATATCACATGTTTGATGAAGTGCTTCAATATATAAACTATGAATTGTGTTGATGGTCATGTGTTCACGTAAGTCATGCTATGTCAGTTCATTTCTATTGAGTCCTGGGGGTACTTGTACCTGATAATTTAGCTGTGTGCCTAGAGCCATGTCATGTTTTCACGATACTCTCAGTCAAGCTATGATTCATAGAACTCAGTCAATCATGTGACTCAGGAAAACCCAGAAATCTCACTAATCTTAGTAGTTCAGTAATCTCAGTGATCTCAGTACTCAGTAATCTCAATAACCTTAGTATTCCCAGTCAATCTCAGTAACTTCAGTATTATCAGTCAGTCCTCAAAACTCAGTACATTCCGTCAGTCAACAGAACTTAGTAAATTCAGTTTAGTTTAGCTCCGCTAAACAATACCACTAGTATAAGTTTAGCTCAATTAATCAGTTTAGTGTCTTTCAGATGGGAGTAGGATTCAGCACCGAGCAAGCCTAGGGATGGGGACTCACCCGCTAGATAGGACTGAGATCCCTAGAAACAATCCCTAAGTTCCAGAACTATGTATCCAGTGTAGGTTGAGATGCACCCTACGTGTTTAGGTACATATATACGTCTCATTTGGGTTACCTACCAGGAGGGGTTGACGGAAGAGCTCCCTGTCAGAGAGGGTATACTCACAGCAGGTCTTTACCAGTGGTGCAGTACTGACACCCTTCCAGCTGGGGTTACAGGTTGGACCCTACTAGTTCATTTCTAAGGTATGTCAATTAGATGTTCACTTCCCACAGTTACAGTTTCAGTCTCAGTCTCAGCCTCAGTAAAAGAACTTAGATAGTTCTTCAGATTTTAGAACTGTCAGATACAGTCAACTCAGATATAGAATGAAACTTAGATAGCTCCATAAGATTCAGGACTGTCAGATACAATAATTCACATTATCAATTATATCAGTTATCAAAACTCATGTCATCAATATTCATCTTCAGGATTGTCAGATACAGTCAACCATACCAGTTCTTAATAATCAAAACTGTTAGACACAGTTATTCATGTATCAGTAATATAGTATCAGTCTCTGAAATATCAGTAATTCCATGTTATTAGTAAAACTCAGTAGTCAGAACTCAGTATTCAGTCCTAGCACGATCTCAGTTATAGTTATGTATGCATGTATGTATTCTCACGTTTATGTTAGTCAGTCAGTTAGTATTGTTCATGCATATGAACCTATTGCATTCAGCCTACCTCACTTTCATACCAGTACATTCAAAGTACTGACGCATTTGCGCTATGGTATCTTATACCATAGGTTTAGAATCACAAGCTCCAGAGAACCAGTAGCATCCCAATTCAGCGATCAGAGTTAGTAGTGAGTCCTCATTCTTCGAGGACATGATGATTTCATTACTAATTCAGTTTTCAGTTTATTTTAGTAGTCAGAGTTAGTTGGGGACATGTACCATCAACTCTTTATTCAGACAGTTTAGAGACTTTCGGACTATAGCATGTTAGACAGTTATTTTAGATTTGCTTTGGTATTGTTATACCATTTTCAGATATTGTTTATCAGATGTTCATTCAGTTTTGAACCTTATGGACATTAAGTTCATGTTTTAGTATTTTATGGTATATTATGCTGTATACAGGTATAGATATCAGTCATGGGTTAGCTTGTGGTCCTTTGGGATCATAAGTACCGTGTAGCATTCCGGGTACCAGATTTGGGGCGTTACAAGAAGTTTCTTCTCTTTTGTCTCTATTTTTCTTGTATTTACTTTATATTTCATAACACGTTATTAGCACAAGACTCTGCCATCTCAAATTTGAAGGCTAATGTATTATTTTATTTCTTTTCATATGACTAATAATCTTACAAAACTTGAGTTCATTGCCTCGAGCAAGAACTACCTTTCATGGGTGTTGGATGCTGAAATCCACTTAGATTCTATGGGTCTTGGAAACTCCATAAAGAAAGAAAATACAACATCTAATCAAAATCGTACTAAGGCTATGATTTTCTTGCGTCATCATCTTGACGAAATTCTGAAAATTGAATACCTTACTACTAAGGATCCACTTGTTTTGTGGAATAGCCTAAAAGAAAGATTTGATCACTTGAAGATGTTCATACTCTCAAAAGCATGATATGAATGTATACACTATTAAAATAAGATGTTGGGTTCAAACCCCATTGATTTGTTGCCTAAGACGCCTTTATATGGATAAGACATCGAGTTTGAATCTCAATGCGCCATATTGTTGATATAATGATGGCTAAGGCAAAATAATGTGTTTTTGTGAAAAGTTATGAAAGAAACATATCTTATTGAACATGCTTCATTCTCTGAAGTGAATGTGGTAGTAGTGTATAATATGCCTGAAAGAAGATAAGTGATTGAATGTAAAAATATAAGTGTGAAGGGACAATATGATAATAATCATCAAAAGTGATGATATTTTCACACGCTTATTATGATTATAAGATATGTTAGAGAAAAATTCTCTACATTATATGCACACCTCAATTTTCTCTTGAATTAGTAATATTTTGAAAGAGGTTATAAGCTATCATAATACTGACAGGCTTAAGGAACAATTATATTCGATTCCTGTGAATGAGAATTTTAATTGTCATAAGCATAGATTCATTTCATGGAGTGAATGTGATAATATTTAGTGAAGCTTATCAATACAAACTTGCACTTGATTGTGATGGTATCGCAACTCACTTCCGAAAGAGGCTAAACAATTGAGAAGAGTTATTTTAAAATCTACTTCTAAAGTAGTAAATCTGAAATTTATTCATGTAATAGTAAATCTGAAATTTACTAAAGTAAAAGGTACATGTCATGGTAAACTTGGAGTTTGCTAGACTAAAAGTTCATTAAATTGACATAAACGATCGCCACATTCCAAAAATGTGCATATTGAGTATTGAACATATATTGAAGAATTAGAAATTTCTTCATTACTTTTAATGTTGCTTGTTCTCATGATAAGTTGGTTGGACCAACTAATTTTGGGATTGGATCCCTTAAAATCTGAAAAGTATAAAAGATGAATAAGGGTCCGTTTACCTATCATGTGATATGTTTTGAAAAGATGCATAAATAAGATGATCACATGTACGTTTAGCAGTTTGATATTTATAAAGTTTTTGCTTAGTAAAATTGAGTTAAGAGCATAATTTTCAGATTGTGTAATCAAGACAATTCATCTTGATGATGATGGTTTGAAATTGAATGCCTTCGATAAATAGCTAAGTCATAGCTAATTAGAACAAAGCTTTATGTGTTGGTCTGAAATATGATATGTTGCATACAATAATACTTGTATGCATTATACCAATAAATTATGATTATTTCTTCCCTCTCAATTGGTTCAAGGCCAGGAACCAACTTTCCATCTAATAATTTTGATGTGCGGTATACGATTAATGAATATACCATGATGTACAAAAATAGATTCCTCAAAGAAGATAGAGGATGTATGTTAGTTTTCCTATCATAAGGGGGAGATTATAAGAAACTATAAAATATGTTAGGAATTATCATTAGATCCTCATTCAAAAGATAATTCAAGTCAAATACCGAAAACATCTGTTGACTCAAATTTAGTATCATATTTAAGCTACAAGTGCTCTTATTTTGCGTTTTTAAAGGAAAAAGTCTACATATGCATGAAGAGTCGTAGACTAATTGGTTACAAATGAAATAATCCTTGAAAAATAAGGAGAAAATAATCATAATAAGAAGGCAATGTGCTCTTGAAGAGACTACGATAAAAAAACTTCATGAAACCTTATGAGAGGTTCGGGTACCTGAAAATAATGAAGTGATGAGATCTCAAATTGTTATGTTGCATTGTGAACCGATACAAAATGAGAAACCGTCGACGATATCTTTAATACAATATTAACGCAATATTATAAAAGATTATGAGGATCTGAATTCTACGTTAATTTAAGCATGCTGATGTAGAAATATTTATCAGGTGATATAAAAGGATGCATCTTGATAAGCATACCACTTATTTGATTTGCAGTCCAGACACTTGAAGATGTCACACATATTGAATATTGTCACTTGACAAAAATCTAAAAAAATCCCTAAAGGATTTAAAATGCCTGAAGCATGTAAAGATTTTGGAAAACTTATTTATTATCCTTATAAGGGATAAATTAATGGTTTGAATATTATTGAAACTCTTGGAGAGTTTTCAAAAGTAATAGATTATTTTCTGAAATAAGAAATATGAAATATCATATCTTAGTGCCATTGATGCACAACACTAATGTATCTTGCAAATACTATAAGGCCTGATATAGCCTTTTCAGTCAATTTGTTAGCAAGGTATATTTCTGCTCCTACTAGGAGACATCGAAATGGGATAAAATACATGAGCTTATTTTATTCTAAAAATTGCAGTCCCGATCTTATTGGTCATGCTGATGTTGGGTATTTATCTAATCCGCATAAAGCTCGGTCTCAAATAGGCTATGTGTTCACATGTGGGGATACTGTCATATCTTGGAGATATACAAAGCAGTCTATCTAGCACTTCATCGAATCATGTTGAGATAATAACTATTCATGAAGCAAACCGATTATGTGTATATTTGAGGTCTATGATACATCTCATTCGAGTGATAATGTACCCACAATTTTATGCATAAATAATGCAACATGCATAACCCATCTTAATGGAGGATTCATAAAAGGAGATAGAATGAAGCACACTTCGCCAACGCTCTTCTATACACATGAGCTCCAAAAGAATGGTGATATTAAAGTACAACAGATTCATCCAAGTAACAATGTGACTGATTTATTCACCAAGTCTTTTCCAACTGCAACTTTCAAGAAGATGATGCACACGATCGGGATGCAAAGATTCAAGGATGTTCTCATTAGGGGGAGTTAATACGCGTTGTACTCTTTTTCCCTTACGAGGTTTTGTCCTAACGGATTTTCCTTGTAAGGTTTTTAACGAGGCAGCCTATATGCGTATTGTTAGAGATGTGTACTCTTTTTCCTTTACTAGATTTTTTTTTCACTATTTTTTTCAGTAAGGTTTTAACGAGGCACATTGTCTATCAATTAGACATTCAAGGGGGAGTGTTATAAATATATTACCATATATAGTGAATGTTTACTTTATCATATATAATGAATGTCTATTTCACCATATATAGTGAATGTCTATTTATGAAAAAGTTAGAAACCCCAAGGTTAGTTTTCTCCTATAATTAAAGGGGTTTTTCTTCATTGTAATTCACTCCTCAAGAATCCACATTAGAAATAAAGACGTCTCCTCTCTTCTCTCTATTTTTCTTGTATTTACTTTATATTTCATAACAAATATCATTTTTTTATTTGATTTCATTTAAAATCAAATCACGCCAAATGTTGTTAGAGAGATGAGAAGAAGAGTATCTTTATGACTCATGTGAGTTTGCAGTGTATGCCACACTACATTGTTTATGTTTTACTTTCATTTTGAATTTGATTTTTGAATAAGGTGTGAGTTAAATTTATTTTTAATTTACTATTGTTACAGGGCGTATCTTTCAATTTACATTTTAAATTATAGTTTCGTCATTCCTTTTTATTTGTTCATTTGAGTTGTTTTTATATATTTTTTATTTTTTTTATTTTTTGAGAATAATTTGATTAAAATCTCCCTATTGTACCTTTGTTCAATAAATGTAATTATTATTGATTTTTAAAGAGGGTTGAAATTTAATTAGGGATGTATTAATAAAATTATTTTTAATTTTATAGTAGTAAAGAATTTATTAAAGGGTGCCCCCAACTCAAATAGAGCATATAAAAAGGAATGAAGGTAGTATAAATAGCCAGGCCATAAAAATTTAACTCAAATTTGTCCACAATTGTTAAAAAACTACAAGGACTTTTTCCTTTCAAAACAAACAAATTCATTTTTTTAATCAAAAAAATTTAAAGTCTTTATTATTTTCTAAACGTAAAAGTTAATTGCAACACTGGAAAATGGTAATAAATACAAATGATCATTTATTAAAATATAATTTTTAATTTCAAATTCTCTATATATAAATGATTTTTTTAAAAATAAATTATATGATTTTATGACGTGTCAATGTCTATTATTTCTCAAGTGTTTTGAACTTTGACTATCTTTATTGAAATATTTTAAAAATATATTTAAATATGTAATTTTTAAATTTAGTTTAACATAATAAATAAGAAAATTACTTAATTAGAGGTCACATTAATAACAAATTTAACTAATGATTTATAAGTTATCAGATCGACTTAATATAAGGACTCAAGGCTACTACATTAATGTGTAAGTATTCTCTTAGGTTGTTGTTAACTAGGATCTTCACTTAATTATTTAAATATTTAATTTATTTTTAAAAGATGACAATTTATAAATACGTAAAGCTTCAACATCAATATGTGACTCTCATGGGTTGTTATAAAATAAGATTGACACTTATAAATCATATAATTTTTATAATTTATATAAAATATCAATGTCTACCATGTCCAAAGTACTTTGAGTTTTTACTATCGTTATTATAATATTTTTAAATTATATATGTTTAAATATTTATTTAAATATATATTAAATTTATTTAAATATAATAATTTATAAAATTATTTAATCAGAGGTCATAATAATAACAAATATAAGTGATGTTCCCAAGTTATCAAATCAGTTAATATATGGGTGACATACTATAATATTAATGTGTGACTCTCTTGGATTGTTGTTAACTAGAGTCAAACAATATAATTTTTATAACTTTTTGATATCCATCATGTCAGAAGTGTTTAAGTTTTAATTATCATTTTAAAAATATTTTCAGATTATATTTGAATATTATTCAGACATGCAAAATTTTAGATTGGGAGAATACTCACAAAAATATCTGAAGTTTGACCAGATTACCAGTTGAGCATATTGAACTTTGCGGGGGTCCTATTACCTGGTAAAAGACTTTCAAAGAAGCACAAACAATCATTGTTCTTGGTTTGGTTTGTACATAATATTCTTTGGGAGAGAGACATTAACGACAACATATCACTTGGTTTAATAAAGCTCTCCGAGGATCTTGAGGCATTTAACAGCTATCCTTGGGGTTATGAAAGCTTCAAAATGACTGTCAAATATTTGTTGACTCCGTTAACACCAAAGATAGTAAACTTATATGGATTTCCATGGACTTTCATGGTAAATATTTCTTTTATAATGATATGATTTATTTTTTTATTCAATAATTCTTTTGATTTATTGTTGTTATTTTCTAGGCTTGGGCATTTGAAGCCATTCCTTATTTGAGACAACAAGTGAACTACCAGGAAGAAGTTTCCTGTTCAAGAATCTTGAGATGATTGTCAGCCAAAACTGATAAAAATGCAATTTTTTTTATCTTTTCAACCCCCCAAAGGAAGCAATAAGTCTATTTCTAATTAAGTTTTTGTTTTAATTAATAATTTATTTAAATAATTTCATCATCATTCTAATATATGTACTGATTTATGTTAGATTGTGCATCTGTCGCTTGTTCTGACCAATCGAGAGTTGAAGATGCCATTTTTTCTTACTTTACAGTCTGTGCAAACTTTATCAAACCCTAAGGTATTGATAGAATAAAAATGGAATTGATTGGAGCAACAACCATCACAAGAAAAATAATTTTGAAGGGTAGGCTTGTTGTTGTTGATGATGGTAGTGGTAGTGGTGCTACTATTGGAGCTAATAATGCTCATCTTATAGTTTTTGAAACAACAAACCATTAGGATTATGATCATACTAGTTATACAGATTTTTCCCTTTCTAGTGAATGCTCTGCATGCAATTGTCAAGACTGCAAGGCGAAACATGATGGAATGATTAATGTTATTAATGCAGTAACTACTTATGTAAAAGAAATGACATCTAAGAGGGGTATTATTCCATTAAAGAGGATTTCATATCCATACACTCCACTAGAGATTAAAGTGGCTAAGAGGAGAAGGAAAGAAATTTTCAAGGCATCACTAGGCATCGAAAAAAGCAAAATTCCAACTTCTCTATCTTTGTCTTGCACCTTTGATCAATGTACAAGGGCCATAGAATAGAAGCATGAGCTGAAGAAGGTGAATGTATATCATATGTTCCAATAAACAAACAGACACAAATCTGTTTCAACAGATACATCTACTAAAAATTATCAAACAGATATATACATCTGCTGCAATAGTTGTATAACCTATTGCATCAGATATGTTATCTATTGCAACAGTTGTCTAACCTTTTGCATCAGATGAGTTATCTATTGTAACATATGTCCGTATGTTTCAGCAAATCAAACAGGCCTTAGTACTATTTTAATTTGTTCCAACAGATGAGTCATATGTTGTAACAGATGGGTCATTTGTTTGAAATTATCGTACAACTCTTCCTCCTTTTTGAATTTTTCCCAACAGATGATCCATCCGTTATAATATATAGATTATTTATTATATCTCTGTGATTAGCATTGAAAATTCTGGCTTTCTAGGTGGATGTCACAGTAGAAGCTACTGCTGAACAACATAATATCACAGTTGATAATCCATCAACCACTTCCAAAGAAGAAGAAAAAGTAGAGCCTGCCAGTTCGAAAGAACGAAAGAATTACCCATTTTAAGGGTTCAACATCTCGGATGAGGCTCCAAAAAAATAACAAAGTTGATCAATGGCTATTAAGAATGGATTGCTGATGGGCTGTTAAAGTATCATGCCGACAGGTACATAAATCATCTTTAAAGATATTGATTTATACAATTCTTATTGTAAAAACATGACATTAACACATATAAATCATGTAGAAAATAAAATGACAACACTACAAAGTGAACGAATCGGGTCTTGATTTTGATATGTTTGACTTTGTTATTGCACATCCCTGAATAAAGGATTGATTCTATTAGATGTCACAACCCCAAAATTACTGGAATGATGAGGTGTAAATGCCTTACTATTAATTAATACTTTATTTAATTGCATCAATGTCTTAATTTTACTATCACGTAATCTGAAATGTTTGATAATATGTGCAACACATCGATGTCATTTTTTACTACCTTGAAAATAAGTTCAAGTTGCAAACATAAGAACAATACAGATACATAACAGACAATTGTTTGTACAAACTTTATATTAATAATGCCTACGATAGGCATTGTCAACAATAGCTGAAAGTTTTCTAAAATGAGGAATGCTTAATCAACATCATCAAAGGTTGTATCATTCTAGATGGCTTACCTTGGCATTTGGTCGACGAAGTGTACATCCCAATCAATTGTGGTGATGAATTCCATTGGGTGTTGGCTGTTGTTATTCTAAAAGAGAGGCGCATCCGAGTTTATGACTCGATATTGGGAAGGAGACATTTCGGGCCGTTGTATGAGATACAAAAGTTGGCTAAAATATTGCCTACTTACTTTGATATAAGTGGCATTTTGGACCTAAAGGTTCGTACTGATTGATCGACGATTAAAGCATACCAAGATAAAATGGGTAATTCATTTGATGTAGAATATGTTGAAGGAATTGCTCAATAACCTAATGGTAGCCTGTAAGTATCATGATTTAGTTTTATTTCATAAATTTCACAATGCTTACATTAATTGCAAGATATGGATTATCTGATTTTTACAAACGCAGGGATTGTGGTATTTTTGTTGCCGCTTACGCCGAGTAATTGAGCGATGGATTACAAGTACCAAATTATGGACTTGATGCTGGATTATTCCGTAAAAGATATGCTACTCTTTTATGGAAATAAAGAGAAACGAAAGCTCAGAAATCATACACAAGCGACATTAAAGATCCACGACGACCAAAGCTGAATTTCATAGCACCGGATGAAGAACAACTAGTTAATATTGAGTAGATATTTATAGCTTAAGTATGTTAAAGTAATAACCTCTCCCTAGGAATTGTTCGCACCAGAGGTTAAATTGTTGATTTATTTGTTGAGTAGATCATCTGTACCCATAGTAATTTTTTTACATTTCATTTATTTGTTGAGTTATTTCATGTAGTTTTTGAAGGTTTCAATTTATTTTATACTGTCTATGAATTTAATTTAATCCTTAGATTTGAACTTATGAATTGGAATGGAATACTAGATTCAAATATCACAACAGATAATGCATTTGTTGCAACAGATGAAATATATGTTGGAAATTATCAAACAGATTTAGACATATGTTGCAACATGTAGGTCATCTGTTGGAAAATATCAAACATGTCTTCCTAACTATTTTGATTTGTTCCAATAGATTACCTATCAGTTGCAACAGATAGAATACATGTTGCAACAAATTGTACATTAGATAGACTTAGAAACATATGCATAATGCAACAGATAACCAACCTATTAAAATAGATAATCACTCTGTCAGAACAGATAGACTATTTGTTACAATAGATAGACAATCTATTGCATTATAAAAAATTCAACTTTCATCTGACATATAAAATTGCCACTACATATGAAGTGAATTGACTTGAAATAAAAAATTATTATGGTATTTGTGTTTCTACATCTTCTTCTTTATACACAGGCTCCAAGCGTCCAGTTAGTATCCCATAAGCCTGACCTCTTGCATGTTTGCTTTACTGTTGTCGCACAAAAAAGTCGTTGGCTTGGCCATTTTTGTGTCGGTCAGTAAATATTAGATATGTGCAAGCGCGTACAACCCACACGCGACAACAATTTTATTTTTTGGAAGGTCCATGTCCTTGTTTCGACCTTTAAAATCCCATGTTTGCTTCATCAACACTTTCATTGGCAAATGATCCATCAATTTACTCTGCCTTAACAATTTGGGGAACAACTCCAACAGTGGCTGTATTGGGTAAAACATGGCCTCTTCAAAGACAGGTAAGTTTTAGTCATAAACCAATCTTTCCCTCCTCGAGTAGATCTCAATAACCAGAAAATCTTTGATGTCCATATTCATGACTGTAAGAATTCTCTTTACCTTGGTCCAGCTCTTGCCGTGTGGATATGGCCTCTTCCATCTAACAAATTTTATCATATCTTCATCCCATTGGAACCCAAAATCTAACGAATCAAATCCCGGGCCACTGGGAGTTGATGTTAGCGTAATGAGCTCATTGTACCTATCCTTGAAATTATTGTAGAAGTTGAGGTCCATTATCCTATCGGCAGTATCATAAGCATCGGAGTACGCTAATTGCCTGCCCCTTATGAGACAAAGAATTTCATCAACATACTGTGATATAAGAAGATAATTTTTAAATAGGTTAGTAATTGTAAAGAAGAAAAACATAGTGGAAAGATGCAATGGATGGTCCATCTGTCGCAGAGGGTTCTCTAAATCTATTAACAGATTACCCAGCTAACACAACTTATCCAACAGATGGGTAATCTGTTGCAACAGAACTACCAACAGTTGCAATAGAATACACAGTTGTTACAACAGATGACATATCTATTGCGTATCTTCTTCTTCATGGAGTAGATTAGAAGGCTAGGTTAGGAAAACTGAACTTACCTTGTCCACGTACCACTTATGTATATTTGTCATATTCTTGAAGTCTTGAGCGGAAAAGGTATGCATGGTGTAATCTCGTGAGCGTTGCTTGGCATTCATGATCCTTCGCAGATCCCTCTTCTCTTTGGCGCCAAGTGTTGCATATATGTCCATCTTCTTCAATGTCTCCTGAACTTCAACAAATTTTGGAGAGGGAAGAGTTGTAATTTTTTTTGGTTTTAGATTAGAGTGTATTTGACTAATTACTCTTTTCTTCCTCCTAACCGCCACTATAAGAGTTTTTGACTCCCTCACCTTCTTTGATAGTATGACACCACTCTTGAATTTTAATTCCTCAACAACTTTAGTGATAGCCTCTACTTTTTTAAAGAGTTTATCCTATCTGTCCTTACACTCTTTGCATTTACAATGAGAACATGATGGTGAAGAGGGGTGAGAGGGACACTGTAAAAGTAGGAGGGATTAGTGTAAGGGTGAGAGAGACCTGTCAAAAGGGTGTTTTCAAATATATTTATTTTTTCTTGAGCATCAACATGCTCATCATCACAACTGGAAGCAGCATCAACATCATCCTGGATGCCACCAATATCAACAACTCCACCAGCAACACCCCCAGAAGTAGCACCCGGATCTGTTGTAATAGGTTGGTCATGAAGAGCCTCAACATTAGGTTGACCTTGCCTAACTGCTCTTCTTATGGCTGTTGCTCTAGCCAATTCCTTCTTTGTTAACTTCACAGTTGGGTCTGTTTTTATATCAACAAGACCTAGAGCAATAAAAAAAGCCATCCCCAACTCCTACTCAGTAGGCACGATCTATGGATGCACAACTTATACAAAAATGACAGATACATTTAAAGCATATAATAATTTGCAGTCAGTTGGGTTAATGTTAACACTGACAACTTATGCAACATATGATCTATCTGTCACAAAAGCTGATCTTTCTATCACAACAGATTAAATATATATTTCATCAGATTACCTATATGTTGCATAATTTACAGTAGATGGGTAATCTATTGAATCGGGTTTAGAGAACCAAAGCAATAGATGGGTAATCTGATGTGAAATATGAATTGTTTGTCACAACAGATTACCCATTTGTTGCACCAGTTGTGACAGATGGGTAATATATTACATCATATTACCCATCTGTCACAACAGATGACACATCTATTTCAATATCATTCCTTGAGTCAAATTATTTTACTTGAAAGAAGACTTACTACATTATTCGGAGGGTTAAAGAGATCAGCCTCCTTAATTCTTGTGTTGCTCTTTGCAACCAACCACCTAAGGATCCTTGGACGAGAAACCTCATCCGAATAATCCTTGACCTTCTTTCGGTGGAGAGGAATGTCTTCAAATTCCCAAGCCTTAAAAATGTAAACAGGAAGCAAGCAAAAAAAGTCACAATAATTATTCAATATAAATTAATGGATGAGTAAAAAAATAGTGATTAAATTTACCATGAAAGCTCAAGGAAAGCTATCATATAACCAGGGATAAATGTTGAATTTCTCAAAATCCTCAGTAAGCTCCAACAAATCATCTTCTATGACTTTGTTGACGTCTCTTGCCAATATAACAGAATGGGCAAACAAAACTAAGCATAATTTCTCCTTGTACTTCTTTGGTATGGTTTTATCCTTGAGATATTGTATCAACATCATGGCTTTGTAGCTACGTCCATCAGTGTCAAACAACCTATCTATTTTTTCCTTGCATTTATTAGTTTTGGTGGGTGGTCGCTTGGACAATGCCTTCCCTTTATTAGATAGTGGTGGTTTGGTTGTCCTTCTTACCTTGGACTTTTACGGGGTGTTTCCTTGATGAGAGGGTCATTTGGACAATTGCATCTCAAGCCTGTCACTATGGAAAACTCTTTCATTCCAAAACAAATCAACAAGTCACAGTAGTTGATCCAGATTTCATCCATATTTTTGCCCCTTCCTCCGAATCTTTATCATCCCCAACATACTTAATCCTGTTCTTGAGAAGACTATATGCCATGCTTATTTGGAAACAGGCAATGCTGTCCTCAGGTAGATTAAGAAAGTGTCCAAAGTAGCTCTTCTTAAAAATTCTCTGTTTTTTCATTCTTCATAATTTTCCTGAAGTCATCAAAAGGTTTCCCTAACTGACATTTAGGTACCAAATCAACAGTTAGTTCTACAGGTTCATCTATCTGAATCGCAACTTGAAACCTGTCAATACTAATAGTTTTGATAGAATCATGCTGGGATTTCGATCTTAATTCATGCCCCATTAGTGAAGAATTATCATCATGTTGATCATCATCCTCTTTCTTACTTTCTAATTCCCCCTTTTCTTGTTTATCATCATGTTAATCATCATCTTCTTTCTTACTTTCTACTTCTTCCTCTTTTTATTTATCTTCATCTTCCTCCTCTCTTTTATTATCCTAATCATCTTCCAAATACCCTTCTCCACCTCCCTCAACATCATTTTTATAACTTTTCTTAGCTTAACTTTTCCCTGACTGAGATTGTTTAGGAAGTTCCATCAAATCCATCTGTACTCTAGCCTTTTCTGTTAGGTGGTCAGAAGTTGATCCACTTTCAGTTTCTTTTCTTTTGGGAGACATCTTTTAATTACAAATAATAGAAAAATAAAAAATATATTACATTTGATATCTGCATAATTTTTAAAAAAGGTAAGACAAATTTCAATAAATTTTTATACGCCACATTACAAAAAAATATTCCAATGGATAATCCATCAGTTAGAACAGATGAGGAATCTGTTTGAAGACCTAGTTAATCTCCCAACAGATGTTTCACCTATTGCAATAGATGTACCACCAATACCACCAACACCATCACCAAGACCACCACCAAGACAACCAACACCAACACCAAGACCACCGACACCACCACCACCAACCACCAACAACTCCACAAACACCATCCAATAATACCACAATAGTTAATGAAACACTGCAACAAAAACTAGGGTTTTTTCAGGTTCTTCCTACGTTTTTAGCATCAAAATTCAAAATTATTAACCCATTTTGAAGATAATATAACTAAAAGTCTTTTTTTCATCATTAACCAAAAAGCCCTAGTTTTTAGAATAAATAACAAATGTAGAACTCTTCTCGAACTCTATTACCTAAGAAGATAGAGAAAACAATGGATACAAGCAAGAATGAAGTAAAAAATAACAACTATGTGGACGAAAATGGGAAGAAAATCGATCTGTTTTGAAGGGTTGAGCAATATGTTGAGTAGTTGTTGTCTGTATTATTGAGAGAGAAATAAAAAAAGTGAGAACTTGAGATTTGAAATAATAAAATATTTTTCCCGCAAATGGATGATTTGTATGGATTGATTTGTAGTTTGAAAAAGAATGACAAGTTTTGAAATTGTTAATTTGGTCCGAATTGATCTTAATTATTTTTTAAAAAGAGCTAGTTTTTAACCGTTTCATCATAATAAATTGTATTAGGTTTAACTGGAACACTGATGAATTTAGGTATTAACTTAATAATAAGTTAATATGAATCATTTCAACTTAGATTGATCGATTGACGACTCAGATCGGGAGGAACACAATACCAACATCATGCAATTGCAAAGACTCAATTAAAATTATCGTTGACCCTATGAACTCATACCTAGTTTTAGATAATTCAATTTAGGTATTAGATCAATAATAAGTTAATATGAATCGATGACTCAGGTCGGGAGAAACGCAATACCAATATCATGCAATTGTTAAGACTCAATTGAAATTATAGTACATGATTCCCGTGCAGTTGCCAGAGCTCTTGAAACTTATCAAATGGATGGAAATGTAAATTACACCAATTCTTTTGACATATTAGCAGTTAAGCATGGAATTTACATTTCCATGCTTAGCTGCTAAAATTTCAAAAGCACTGGTGCAATTTACAATTCCATCCATTTGATAATTTTCAAGAGCTTTGGCAACTGCACAAGATTCACATACCACAACAAGTATCTGATCTTCTTCAAGATATGTTGAAAGCATGCTAAGGCAAGATAACACAATTAATTACATCTATATTGCTAAGAAAGTAATTATAATCAATCTGTCTTTCAATCTTGTTTGTGGTTCCGATCAGGTTAATAACAGTGGACCTAATCGGAACCACAAATAAGAAGGAATATGATGCAATTTAAAATTCAAAAATTCCCGCCTTCGCTTGATTCCTTATTTTAGTTTCAGCTGTTCTTGGCTCAAGTTTTCTTGACTTACTGTACATCATTTCAACCGTCGATGCCCACAAAGTTGCTTTCTTGGTGTTTTGTTATTTTCTCTGTGGGTGATCATTCCGACCATGCTAACTAGTCGTAGTTCCCTAGCAAAGTCGCCAGCTGCACTATTTTTCTTTGAGAGAGATGACAAATAGATTTTCATTACTGGATACACTTTTATATTTACACTTGATTCAGATTTCTCATGTTTTAAGTCAGTTTCATTGGCCAGATTCACTAGAAGTTCCTTGCTTGCTACCCTATGTTTCCTTTTCAATTAGATCTCAGATGATATAGTCTTTTATCAAATCCCCTTTCCTTGCAGGTATTTTCCTATGGCTACTTCTGGCGTATACAACCCATCCATTTAAATTTGGTCCAGAGGAATTTTTATTGTTTTTTCATTCTTATTTTCTTTAGTGGAAGGCTTCGAAGGCCTTCTCAGAGTCCAATGCACCCTTAAAGTTAAGTCCAATCGGTAATAGATCTCTCAATGACACCAAATATTGATCCCTTCTCAAAACTTGACATGCATAAGTATGATCAACAACCCTCATTAATTCATAACAGGGTATCGACACCATCTTCATGGACCCTCGGACTTGTCAATTCAAACCTATCAAACTTAACTGTACAATTTAGGATCTTATTTGAATGATCAATGCCTAATCGATTAAAACTGCATTCACAAAATCATTGTACTTTATGTGAACGTGTTTTCCCGAGGACCTTATCAGTAATACATAACTCCCACACATGAAAGTGGATCCATCCACCTGCACGCACCTTATTCTTCTTAACCCATCTATGGCTTAATTTGAATAAACAAATGACTAACTTGGTGCAACAGATGACACATCTGTTAAAATTATCAAGCACTTATAGACATCTATTACAACAGATGATAAATCTATTGCAATATATGACTTATCTGTTGGAAATAATCAACAGTTATATACATCTATTGCAACAGATTGTTAATGTGTTGTAAATTATCAAACAGATAGAATATATTTTGCAACAAATTACCCATATGTTAGATTTATTATAAAGCAATTTTCTTTTCTTTCCAAAATACAATAAAGATAAAATGTTGTATTTAGATCTATTTTTTTTAATTTACATATTTGAAAAGTCACTTGTTTTATTTAATTAAGGGATATAATTATACATAACTCCACTTCTAGATATGGCTAATCCGAATTTGGACAAGGTGATTTTTGCGATTCCTTACGGAAACTTGAAAGGCAGATTTATGAACTCCAGTAGGAATTGGGTGCCATAAGGGCAAGACTGAGGAGGGCCCTGCTGCTGTCGGATGACGATTGGCCGGTGGACAACAACAACAATAGTTATAATAATGATAATAAGAATTAGGTTATATTTTTTCTTTTAGCGTATGTATTTTCTTTTATTATGTCGGATCTACCTAAGGGAGGAACCTAATGTATATTTTATTTTTTATTGTATATTTGTATATAGTGGATTCAAAAATCTATGTTTGGTCGACTTTGAATTTTTAATTCTTATTTAATATTTAATTTTCATTCTATCTATTTCTTATTCTCAATATGTTGATGGTTGGAGGTAGGGATTGAGCGTTTGTGGCAACAGATGGACCATATATTGCAATAGATAGTTAATCTGTTGTGACAGATGGATCATATGTTGCAACAGACGATTATTAATAAAAAAGGGTTATTGTTATTGAGAGGGCGAAAAGTCATGAATTTTCAATTATTTAATATGAAAAATGCTTCATAAATAAATACTAAGGAAATAAATGATAAACATAATTTATAACCGTAAGAAAATAGTTATTTAATTTTAATAATTGATGTTAATATTAAATGGCGACAAGTCATGACTTTTCACCATTTTTGTTTTTAAATCTATTTTTTAATTTATTTATTATAAAATAAAAAGTCACCACTTTAAATTAATTAAGGTATATGATGATAAACACAATTTATAACCATAAAAAATAGTTATTTAATTTGAATAATTGATGTTAATATTAAATAGGCGACAAGTAGTGACTTTTCACCATTTTTGTTTTTAAATCTATTTTTTTTTAAATTTATATAATAAAAAAGTCACCAATTTGGATTAATGAAAGTATATGATGATTGTTAAAAAAGATTGTCCCCTAACAGATGGTCCATCTATTGCATTAGCTGTAGACATCTGACGCAATAGATAACCAATCTGTTGCAACAGACAGATTATATATTGCACAAATGGTCCATTTGTTGCAACAGATGGTATATCTATTGCCACAGATCGGTTATATAATGCAACAGATATACAATATGTTGCCACCACTCAATGAAAACAGTTATAATTATTAAAAAATGGTTATTAAAAAGGTTAGAAGTCTTCGATTATTTAATTAAAAAAATGTTATTTAAATTTAAGAACTAATTAATAATAATGAGCTGAAAAGTCATGACTTATCACAATAATAAAAAAATCAACAACTTGATTTAATTAAGTCACAACTTTTTTCAATAATCAAAAAGTCACCAGTTTGAATGTACTTAATAAAATGAAGGTGAACAGTCCCGTCTCGCCTTTTTGGCTAAGTCATTCAAATTCAATCCTCTATAAATAGGTCCATCCTTACTCGTTCATTTTACTACACTTTATTTATTTCTTGCATCTTGTCTTTTATATACATCTTCAACCACTTTCTTTTCAAAGACCAAATACCTTTTCCTTGACTCAAGTAAGTTTTTTTCATTTTTTTTGTGTAGATCTACCCAATTGGTAGTATACGTTATATTATAATCAAACTCTTTTCTTTACTTATGTTTTTACAATTTTTATAAATTCATGCGTGTTCTCGATATGGCTGATCCTGTTTGGGACATTGCTATTATACGCGACATCGTGCAGAAACTTCAGATGCAGGTTAATGACCTACAGTAGAAGTTGGGCGCCATGAGAGCAAGGATGCTCTGAGAGATTTGCAGGCTGAGGAGGGTCCTTCTGCTGTCGGTTGACGATTGACCGACTAACAATAATAATGATGATGATGATAATAATAATAATAATAAGGTTATATTTTTTGTTTTAGCGTATGTATTTTTATTTTTATTTATATTTGTTACGACCCAAAAATGAGGGTCATGATGACACTTGTCGCAGCATATTGTTACATCTTGGGTTTTGACCTTTAGAATTTTTCCTAAAATTTTGTTCTCCAGACCTAATACGACTCATGGGTACGAGCCGTATGTTAGGGTACGAGTGGTATGGTCCAGTCGTATGCTGACCAATGTTGGTTGGTGGGATGGATAGGTTACTAGAATGGATACGACTTGGGGGATAAGAGTCATATGGTTTGGTACGAATCATATCTAGTACTTGTATAGGAGACAATGTTCAATTCTCTTGGTATTTTATTCTACCAGGGATACGGATGGAAGGTATGGATCATATGCTTTGGATACGACTTGGTTGGATGAGTCGTATGCTGGACAGTGTAGGGTCCACGGGTTGGGGTAGGATACGAATGGAAGGTACCACTTGTATTGGAAGGGTATGACTCATATGGGTCAGTTGTATCCTATGATGGGATTTATGCAACTTAAGTGGGGGTAATCTGGACATTTCCCTAATTACCCTAATAGGATCCCACGACTTCTAGCCTATTTGGGAGGCTATTTACTTTATTATTTCTCTCTTTAACACTTAGAAACTACTCCTAAATAGTCTAAAATCCTCTCAAAAACCTTGAGGAAAGAAAGCTAGAGTTTCATCTTGAGGACTAATTTGGGGCTTGCTTTGGTGATTTCTTTCCATCAATTATTCGGTATAAGACATATTCTCTTTCTTCATTGTTAGTTCCAACTAAAGACATGATTTTACTGTTGGTTTTCATGATTTTATTGTTGAATGCTTTTGGTTTTTCAAATATGATTTGGGGGTTTTGTTTATAAATGATTTGTTATGGCTTTCCATGATTTTAATTATGCTATTCTATGCATTAATGGTGGTTTTGGATAATTGAATTATATGGGAATGGTTGTTGGTAATTGGAATTGGTTTTGGATATATACTATGCCCCCAATATGTTTGACAAAACGCTTATAAAAATATGTTCATTGCATTGACTTCTTTTAAATGGAACTCTTGCCTGTTTTAAACTTGGTAACGGATTTATGCATGTATTAAATGGTTTGGAAAGGTAAATGGCTAAATGGTTATGCTTGTGGGGTACGGATCCCCCCAAGTGATTTAATATGGTAATTGGAAGGGCACCTAAGGTCCCTATACCTATATGTGGTTGGCTATGAATAGTACTTGCAAGTAGGGTATACAGACCAAACCGTCAAGTCAAATCGAACCGACGAACCAAACCAAACCGACAAAAAAAACTGACTTATGGTTTGGTTTGATTGGTTTGGCGTTAGAAAAAAAACTGACCATTCTTGGTTTGGTTTGGTGTTAACCAAAAAAAAGTCAAACCGAACCCGAATCAAACCGATAATATATATATATATATATATATAATATTCAAACTTTTTTATATATAAAATATTAATTATAATCTACTTTTTAAATACTTTTCAACTAGTTTTAGTAATTTTCAATAATTTGAAAGTAGATGTAGATATATATTTATTTAGATTTGGGCCTTTAAGTTGTAATATTTATCCATTAATTGCTAATTAAATGATCGAAAACCCAATATAAATTTAAAACCTAAACTTTTCACTCTTCATCTCACTTTTTAGTTTCAAGAGAGTTTTTCGCTCCTCATTTTTTCATAATTATGGTTTTTTATTAGCACATGAGTGAAAACATATTTGATCTAGTCTTCGATCACAATATAATTGTAAAAACTAAAGATTATAAAAAAAAACCCGATAAAAACCAAAAAAACCGAAAACCCCAAAAAAACCGACTAAAACCTAAACCAAAAAAACTAATTTTATGTTGGTTTGATTTGGTTTATAGTTTTAATAAACCGACATGATTGTTTTTTTTTTTAAAATAAAAACCGAACCAACCTGACCTATGTACACCCTTACTTGCAAGTATGGTTCGTATGACGATACCACCACTAAATGGCCTTGGTTAATAAATGGTAAATGGATTGCTTGGAAATGGTCTTCCACAGCTTAGCTACACATCCTCATATAATGGTTTTAATTGGGCATTATATGAGGATGTGTAGCTAAGCTGTGGAAGATGGAGGTCCCGGAGGGATTGAAACTAGAAACTTATATTTGCTGGTATGAGGTTGGTCTTGGTGGATCGTGTGCATGATGTCACACCTCATATTGGGGGATGTACTAGTCATCCCAATGGGATATTTCCCTGGTCGTATGGCTATACACACTAGGGCCCTTTCAGCAGGGGGCCCTTTACAACGACAAAGCTACACAATCCAGGTAAAGGTTTTAAATGCATGCTAAACCCAGTTCCCTTTTCCGGCACTTATGTATGATGGTTGTATGCATTATGTATGGTTTTACTTGGTTCTCTGGCTGGCATTATTTTATCCTTATCCTGAGTTCATGCAAGCAATCACTCACTAAACCGTCTACTGGCAGTTGTATACCCATGTTATGCAGGAACCGACCATTCTACTCCTCCTGTCTAGCACACATATTCAGTATCACCATTTGGACTAAAGTGGTGAGCTTCCATTTTTTTGAAAGGCTCTATTTCATGTTTTGGACATCTTTGGACATTTTTATTTTATTTTGGATATTGTTTTTGGCCATGGTTGGAGGCATGTCCCAATCGGATATTGTTACTCTTTTGGATAGAGGCTTTGTGGTACTTTTGAGGGTTGGTATGGGGGGATCGGTATTGGTGTTTGCCTTAGCATTGGTATTGGTGTTGGGCCTTACACAATTGGACGATATTGTTGGGTGTTCCACCATATTACATTTTGGGATTGATTATCATATTATGTTTTGTATTCTCTTTGGTAATGGCCTGGTTTATGGCCTTTGGTTTGACTTGGTATGGTTGGATGGTTGATTTGGTACGGTTAGAATCAGTTGGATCAATCATGGTTGTGACCCTATCCCAGAGTCTTCATGAGAGCATTTACTCTATTTTGTTATATGCTTGAAATTTAAGCCCATCTAAGCCTGGATATAGGTGGTTGGGTTGGCTAACAGGGGGTGGTTTTTGGTCCTGGTTAGACTTGGGATGCCCATTACATCTAGGACCTGATTTGGGTCATGACACATACCTTTACAAGTAAGCCTATCACCCAAACTGATACAACAAAAAAAGAAAAAGACATAAATACCCTAAAGTAAGGCTTTTAGAATGAAGCCGAATCATACAAGTAATCATAACAATGCGGAAAGAACTTATCCAAAATACCAATCATGCCCAAAACTAGGTGTCAATAGTGTAAGAACTACTAATACAATGCGAGAGTCAAATACATCAGAAAAATAACCACAAAGGAATAATATTTGTCTCCGCATACTAATAAAGACATAACTACTATAGAAAGATTGAGGTGAACTTCGGATGCATGAATGTTCAACTACCTTGGAAGCTCCAACAATCTCCCGAGTCAAGCAGGTTGAGGCATACTCGAGGTAGGACTTGCACCAAAAAGGTGCAATAGGCATGAGTACGGTCTACTTGTACTCAGTAGATATCATAGGCCGACGAGCAAAGTAGAAAATAAAGAATACAAAATACACACTAAGGGCATGCCACTTGCAATCAGAAAATATCCCACAATGGTAGCCTACACCGCTTGCACTAACAGTTCTAATATATCACATATATTACAACAACACACTAAGATACAGAACACAAGTATACATTATGTCACATATAAGTAGAACAAGAGAAAATATGTAGATACAAGATCATCAAATACAAGTAAAGGAAGGTAAGATAACTACATATATGACAATTCAATATGGAAATAAAACATAATATAAACACAATAAAGTTAGTGCAATATATATGATGATGATGATAATGATGCACGAGGTCGTCGCACAACTTCTGGGATCGTCACACAATCCTTGTATATACCTACAGAGCTAAAGCTTCCCGACATAGGACCCATGGGGGGTTTGTCAACTCATATATAATTCACATATCTCATATATTCTTTTCGACACATTCCTTAAAAGGTGTTTTATACGGTGTTATAATATCTCCTCCCCGGCACATCCCTCGAGGAGGGTTTTAAAAAGGTGTTGCCAGTGTTACTCAAATATTGCTATGGTGGTACCAATGTTTCATGAATGAGTATGATACGATGATGTAATTCTCACAACCAATTACGAAGAGTATTTTCACAACCAACCACATGATATAGTTCCACAACCAACCACAACGATACATTTCCACAACTATGTAAGTCAGTATCCACTCATTATTTTCATTTTATCCATAAATTTCCACATATCTCATATACAAAAAAGTATGAATATATCACAATACACCAATGGATCCATATTAGGCATTTCAACAATACAGTACAATTATTCACATGTATTTAAGGCTATCAATATCACATAAGACTCCACACAGTCACGCACATCATAAAATATCTCAATTTTGATAATTATATCACATATAGGTCCCCACACGGGAAAAACACATATATATACATTTTAATGATTAGTTCCCACCCTTAACAACATGCATTTTGTATCATTATTTACTACCCAGCCTAGTTTGAAAGAGTTAAGCCATAACCTACCTCGAAAGCCGAAATCGGTCCACTACACTTCAAACCCACGACCTTACTTTCCATGAACGATCTTTAACTCCACTAAAACATCAAATATGATATATATGCATCAAAATAAAACCAATGACACCCATATTGGCTACTTTTGGTTCGGAGTCAAAACCGACTCTCGAAATGCATTTTTGAAAAAAAAAGGGTAAAATTAAAAATTTACTTTAAAAATGTGTTTCTCATATTTTTAGGAACCCACAAATGAAAAACCAAGTTAAATCGAGTAAAAAACGAGGTTCAAATTGAAGAAAAATCATTTTTGAGCTTTACCGGGTAAAATCTTTAAAATCCAAGTTAAAATCAAGACTCATAGTTGTTTTGAAGGTGAAATTGATGAATAACTAGTAATTATAAGATAAAAATATTATTCAAGTGAAAAGATGTGAAATTGAGGTTTAAAATCAAGCCCTAAGATTTTTGGGGTTTTAAGAAATTAATCAAGAAATTACTAAGAAAAGGGTGAATTCTTACTTTATATCCGTAATAAAACAAAGAAATATATATTAATCTAGCTTCCCATGATCTCACAAATTTCACTTTTAAGCTCTCACACTATTTTAGGGTTTAACTCCCAAGAGGCAAGATGAAAAATGAGTAAAAACAAACTCAAAATTGCTATTTATTATTGTAGACTTTTCTACACAAATATAGGTGAAAAACTGTTTTTCAAGTCAATCCGAACTTCAACGGGGTATCCGAAATTTGTTCGGAGTTCAATATATACAAACAAACTGTAGAAACAAACTAAATTCGATGTTCCGGATGTGTTGGCGAAGTTCGATTTAAAAAAAAATCATTTTTAAAAAGTTAACCCCCGAAACCTGAAATTATAATTTTCCAAACCGAGGGTCGAAATGAGATTTAAAAGCAGTAAAATAACACCAAACATGCTAACACCCTAAAATTTATATTCTGAATCTGTTGATAAAGTCGGATTTTCTATCCTAGGTCATTTCGACCAAATGTGGGTCCTACACCTATATTTTCAATTTTTCGATCAATTGGTCGAAATGAGCTCAGGTGCACTGGAACCCGAACCAAAGGTATACTTAGCCTGAAATCGATATTTCGGAGCTGCTGACGTAGTTCATTCAGCCATCCGTTGCACGGATCAAAAGATATCTCCATAAGTCTAAAATAAGGTCCTTGAAGCCATCAAAAACCATAATATCGCATAAAAGATACCAAAATGCATTGAAAATCATGCCAATCACTCTCACACCCTAGAAATACCATAATGCAACTACGGGAAGGGGTAAAATAGTCAAATCATATAAAATCACAAATTTCACATAATTCATTAAATTTTTAGATTGTTACAATATCCGATCTACCTACCTAATGTATTTTGTTTTTGCTTAATGAAAAATTTGTGTTTCTGTCTATTTTTTCTTCTCAAAAAATATGTCGATGATTGGACGTAAGAATATTTTTTGAATCTAGTGGAAATAGCAAGAGTTTGAGTTCTTTCAACAGATGGACCATTTGTTGAAATATATTGGTTATCTGTTGGGTTTGTGGCAGGAACTTATTTGTGTTGTTCCAAACATATTACTCCTCTGTTGCAATAGATTACTCCTCTATTGCAACAAATAAGTTATTTGTTGCAACAGATAACTAGTTTGTTGCAATAGATAACTCGTCTGATGCAACACATAGTTAGTCTGTTGCAACAGATAACTCGTTTGTTGCAAAAGTTGACCCATCTATTTGATTTATATTATAGGCACTATAGAACCATAAATATGAATCCAACATATGAGTCTTCCATTGCAACAGACGACAACTCTATCGCAACAAATGAGTGATCTGTTTAAACAGATAGCTCTTATGTTGGATTCATGAATGAGTTCTATCCATTATTGAAAAAATAGTAGTAACAATTTACCCAGATGACAAATTCAACTAAAAATTATAATTTTACTTACCAAAGTCACCTATGAAGTAATGCCAAAGTAGAAAGTGATGTACGAAATAAAATTTAACCTAAAAAATTGGTCAAGTAGCAGCAGCAGCGGTAAAAACAACAACAATGGTCGACAAGAGGAAGATAAAGATGCTAATGAAGTAGACGATGATGATAATGAAATAGAAGATGATGAATAAAGCAGAAGAAACAATGAACAATAAAAATCACGAAGAGACAGAAAACAACAACGGATGAAAAGAGAGAGAAACACACCTTTTTTTCCCTCCATTTTTTGTTATCTATTATTTTTACATTTGGATCAAAGTTAAAATTAAAAAAACTTGTGGGCTATTTTCAAACTTTTCCAACTTTCTTAATCCATAATGAAGTAATTGTCACCCCCACTCAATTATTAAAACTTGAGTCACCTACACCTCATTTTCAAACTCTTTTGTCACTTTTAACTAAATTGCCGCCCTAGCTTCTTAACCTCTGTTATATATACTCCTGCAATAACATGCAATGCAAGCTATCTTTCATTAGTTTTATTTAATACATTTTTTTTATGTTCTTCATTTTTTTAATTTTTTTTGTGATTTTAACATTTTTGTTTTTTGTATGCAGATAAGTAATGATTTTATTACAAGTTATTCTTCCTAATATATTCATACATGAATTCAAATAAGTAATATTTTTATTTTTATATTATTCATTTTCTTTAATAAAAATAAATTTGTTTTCTTTTAATGGGGCTCTGTGACATGGCTACGATGGTTGACTCTTTTCTCCTTAGTAAAAATGTTGTGAGGTTTTCCATTATGCATTAGCATGTCTGTCGCATAAAGATCTTTCATTTGGGTACTACGAAATTACTGATCAACTCGGTCTATTTTTGCACTACATTTCATCTATTCTTAGTAAGTTGGAGCTAAAGGTGATATGAGGGATTTTAGACCCCTCTTGAGACTCACTATACTCTAAGTCATCTCTTGAACTACTAAGTGATGGCATTTAATTGCAAATTTTAGTCAAGTTGATGCTTTCTAATGCAACTTTAATTGAGTGTGTTGATTATCAAACATTATATACATTTAACTGAAAATATCTAAGGATAGTCGTTTGAAATAGTTACTATAGGCGAGGATATACAAAAGGATCAAAAGAACGTCAAGCAGTTCCAACACATGAGGCTAATTAGTGCTAAGTTGGCTAGCTCAATGCATGTATTTTAATGGGTATTAACGCTTTAATCTTCAAACTAATTCAAGTGTTCCTTTTTGTAATGCCGAAAGTCAATAATATTCCTTCAATGTGTTTCCATCATTTATCGCAGTATAAATTACTAGTATTAGTTTTCATCAATGGGTATTAGTTTTTTTGGGCAAAACTAAACATATCAGTTTAAAACTTCAACTACTCTAGAGACGTAAGGACTTTCTGAATAGACTTATGACTAGATTTTCTATCCAATCCACAAAATCTCATAATATTTTGACTTATCAAGTTGTAGATCTTTTTGAATGTGTTCTCAAAATATTTTTTAAACGACAAAGTCAATATATATATAATAATTTCAAAGCTTATAAATTTTGATTATAGAAGCATTATATTTGATATTCAGTTTGTTTTAGAAATAACACTTAATTTTTTCTTTTCTTTTCTATCTGTTTGCTAAAACTAAACGGTATCCCATTAAACAAATCTGAGTGTCACTGTATCCATATAGACATACAAAGAGTGAACAAAAGATGTCAAAGAAGCACTAAAAACAATGAGGCAGATTAGATTGGGAAATTTTATGGTGGGTGAGGGGCACCATGTCATATTTGTGTGAGGTTAAAAAAAAGAATTAAAATAAAGAAGAGGAAGAAGAGTTTGGAGACACGGAAAAAAACTGAAACAGAGAAGAGGAGCTGGAGGAAAATAAAGTGAAAGAGAGTGCTGACACAAGGGCCCATAGAGACACTTGTCACAAATATATGGTGCTCTCCCACAACAATTGTTGGTTGTGTCCCAACCATTGTAAAATTTTCCGATTAGATTCATCTTCCTAAATCCTAAATAACTAAATGTAACTTGATACATGTGAATAACAAAGCTATTGGTATCTAATAAACTATAGTATCAATTTGAAGTTTCTCAAAACGGTTTACAGAAGATGCTATAAAAACCGATCTTGATTTAGATTTTATTTATTTTGACAGAGTTTTTGTGATCTTTTAATTCACAGAGGTATTGATTAAAAAAATTATAGGTAATGTTCATCCGATTTCTCTAAATAACTACAAAAGTATGATGTTCATGTTTAATTTAATTTCTAAAATTATTTATTATTATTTATGATTAATATTATTATTTTTTGGTTATAGATGTATCTAATGAAGCTAAAGTTCCCACGAATCTGATGTATATAAATATCTAAAAATTATAAAATAAATATTTGAGAAATCAACAAATACAAATGAAGAACAAAAATACATAAAGGATATTTACTACATTATTTGTGGAAAGAAAGATTATGAATATATGTATACGTGTACAATGTTATTATATTTTTTTTTATCTTTATAAATTTCTCTTAAGCATTGAGGATGACTCTAGAACCGTATTACATCACATTTATATATTTACACTCTTCTAAGAGGATTATAAAATATATTTGTAGGCATTTATGTATTTCAATTGATTTATTATTTTCATGATTTTATTTGCAAATTTATATTTATGTGTAATTTTTGATTATTGATTTTGCGCATCATTTATATTGTATCAAAAAGTAATATTTTTGCAGTCCTTCAATATTATATTAATTTATTTTTCATTTTTTTAAAAGTATATATAAGAGAGATTAAGAAGGTAGAATTTTTTTTTGATTTCAACTATCATTTAAACTCAAATAACATATCAATTTGTTGAAGATAAGTTCTTCATTATCATTATTTTTTCCAAATACAATTCATATTTATCTTATTATATTATATTTAAATTGAAAGAATAATATCAAATCGCATATGACATATTTTTTTATAATAAATAACACACACACATCAGCATAATTACCCAAGTGAAAACATAAGAGTAAGTGAACTGACAGTTTTAGGACAATTTAATAATATTGTAATAAAATTTTTGAATCAAAGAAATAAAAATATTTGAATTTAAAAATATTAAGCTTTTAGAGGAAAAAAAATTCATTAGCTTAAAACTAGGAACAGTTGAAGAGTCCTAGCTAAACTCTAAACTATTTCATAAACTTATCTTCTGTTGCTAATTTTAAATTTAACTTGAAAGACATTTTTTTAGAAAAAAATTGAATGTAAAAGTAAATATTTTAATGCATTCTAAATTGTAAAACGAGAACATAATTTTAGGAAAAAAAAAATACTTAGATTATAAAATAAATTATTGAATTGTTTGAAAATAAAACATGTACTTAAAACAAGAATTACTATCCTATTTTATTTTTGCATTTTTTATTTTTATCTTTAAAAAGAAAAAAAGAAGAAGAAAAAGAGATAAAGATAAGAAGAGTATATTAAATACACGTTCCATACCTCCACATACACACGATTTTACACCCAAAAAAATAACTTGATTCCTTATTTGTAGCAACTATATACAAGTCTTTATCTTCTTATTTGAATTTATTTTAAAAATTGTATTTATTTAAATTGATATAGCTAGCAATTTAAATTTTTGAAGTTTATGAATAAGAATAGCAAATTGATTTCTTCAATTTCGCTTGATCTTATTTATTTCAAATATTTCTCTCAATAACATATATAAATTATATGAAAATTATTATTGCATTTAAAAATAAACAAGGATAAGGAAGAGTAGTTATAAGAAAATATCATTGTATTTAAAAATAAATGAGGATAATGAAGAGTAATAAATTGATCTTTTCTTAACAAATTGATATAATTTTTGAATTTGGATTTCAATGAAATTTGAGAGATAATAGAGTTCGGGCCTATGTATAATGTCAAGTTTTCTTCTGTCTTTTTGTTATTTTGCATTGATTCCCGTTATGAATTTATTTATTGCATTCTTCATTTTATAATTTTTTTTCTGTATGTGTTTTACTTTTTGTTTGTTATATGCATATGAATGGTAAATATTTCACTTTATTATCGATTTACCTTATACATGTGGATGGGTATAAGAAAATGCATGTTACAATGAAAATGAGGAGCACTATGAGCCAATAATGTCTTTTATGTGAATACTAAATTCTACATGCATTTTTAAAGGTATTTATTTGATTATATTGTACAAGGATATAAGATACATTACACTATCATTATTAAATTTTTAGATTTTATTGTGATTTTGAAAGCGTGCACTGTAGGATGCTGTAAAATTTTGATGTTCTGCATAGAAAATCCAATCAAAACAAAGAGAAAAAACTCTAAAAAGAAGATGCACTATAACAAACCACTACCCCATATTTATTTGTTTATCATTTGTTTTTGTAGATCATCTTCTTTTTTTCTAGCGCGATTACTTAATTATTTTTTATTTAGTACTTAATTTGATTGCAAAAATCAGATGAAAGATATGATTTACTTGCTATTCAATAATTTGATTGTCATTCGTTACTTATATTAATTTATGTCCTTTTAATGATTTCAACATGTTTTATTTTATAGGAACAATATCAACATGTATAGTGATGACTGATGAGTAAATTTAGATTTTATTTATTTTGATAAAGTTTTCTGTGATCTTTTATTTAGTAATATAATGTTTGTAATTTAAAATGCAAATCTAAATACTGAAAAAATTATGTACCATACAAGTTTAAAAATAAATTTAATTTCAAGAATTAGAAAAATAAATATATCTATTTCATGAAATAAGAAGAGCGCTTGATAACTATATTAAGTCAAGTGATAAGTTATTAAAAATTAATATTAAAAACTTAATAAATTTAAATAATGAATAATGTAACAAAGAAAAATATAATTTTTTTTAGTTATTGTATGGTTCATCGTCTTTATTCATATATATCTGCTTATGAAATTATAGGGAGGATTGGGGTGAGGAGCCGCCGGGGGTGGATGGAAAGAATATGATAATACTGATAATTGGACTTTTATAAGATAACAATATAATAATTGAACTTCTTTAAGGTAATATAATTTAACATACACAAACAAAATATCATAATTTGAGAAAAATAATATTATTATTACTTTTATTATCTTGGTCTATATATTTGAATTAAGAGAAATATTTGAAATTAATGAAATCAATTTGGAATGGAGGATGTAGATGGGGTGAGTTGAGTAGGAGAAAAAAATATTTGTGTGTAGGTCGGGGTCGGGGTCGGGGTCGGGGTCGGGGTCGGGGTCGGGGTCGGGGTATGAGGTCTATGGTGTTAGTAGGAAAAAATCTTTAATTTTTGTAAGGAGTAATATAACAAATTGTAGTGCTTAATTTTTCAATTTAGAGTTAAATTTTAAAATTTGGAATAACAAGTTTTGAAATTAGAAACAATCAAATACTTTTAGTGAAGTCGTTGATTTTGAGTTGATAGACAAAAATAAAATTTAACATGAACGATATTATTAATCACATAACTTAATTGGTTAAAAATATGCAAAATAATAATTATTTATTATTTAATATTTATCATTTTTGAAAATCATCAACGAAACATTATAAAAAATACTAATTTCATTCTTTCATAGTAAAACGTCTAAAATAATTGTGTTTGTGATTATAATTAATGATTAATTAAAATTTTACTATTAACAATGACTTTAATATTTAGTAATCAATCTAAAATATTTTAATATGATACAATATATTTTTTTTTAAAATTCAATTTATTATTTCTAATGAATAAGTTAGTATTTTTTTAATGATTCTTTCATAAAAAGATATTCCGCGCATTGCGTAGGTACCTATACTAGTTAAATATAAAAATTAGAGTCATATTTTAGTGAATTTTTTGGTTATTTTTCTATTAATTTAAATTTTAAAAAATAATCTACTATTTTTAATATGTTTTGTAATACTTAACTCACTATTGTAGTCTATTAGTAGCTCTTTGGCCATGAAAAGCTTCAATTTTTTTCTGAAAAGTTATTTCACTTTAGTGAAAAAAGTGAAAACTTTATGTGTTTGGCCATGAGAATTCCAAATACAATTCCGGAATTGTATTTCGAAAAGTGAAAAACAAGTAATCACTTTTTTCACTCATACTTCTATCACAAAATTTAAAAAATAACTTTAATTTATATTTATGGCCAAACACAACTTTAACTCCAACTCCAACTCCGAAAAATTATAATTTTCATGGCCAAACGGGGTCTTAATATACTGTTCTATATTTTTATCTATATCTATATCTATAATCTATAATATATTAAAAGTGTGAATGGTCTTAGAAATGTTGTTTGAACTTTTTGCCCTTCATTAAAAAAATTTGCTTTAGACAAAATCGTCTTTTCACTTTTTTCTCCAATTAAATTTCTCAAAATAAAAAAATAACTATTCAAGTTAAAAAGAATTCAGTCGACACTTTTTTTAAAAAAAATTGTGTCCTATATGGTTTTTTAGTACTATTAAACCAAGGACTTAAATTTTCCTTATAATCACAAAATCTCTTCCACAAAATCATGTTCTGCTTCACAATTTAAAAACACAACAGAAAAAACCCTACCAATCCAACAAGATCAATCCAAAAGTTTATTAATTTTTGATCATTTTCTTCGATGTGATATAGTCAATTTATTTCAATTATAATTATTTTTGTTTTGTTTTGCAATATCTTCTTTGGAAAATATATCTTTTCAGTGATTTTGTTATAAATAAATTACCATATATAGTGAATGTCAACTTTACCATATATAGTCAATGTCTATTTATGGAAAAGTTAGAAACCCCAAGGTTAGTTTTCCCCTATAAATAAAGGGGTTTTCCTTCATTGTAATTCACCCATCAAGAAATCCCTCAAGAGAAATAATAATCACTCTCTCTTCTCTCTCTATTTATTCTCGTTCTTATTTTATATTTCATAACACGTTATCAGCACGAGACTCTGTCAAACACGGTGGAATTATAAATCTAAAAATAATTTCAAGATTAGTAATTCCTTATGTTATTTGTCTTTTGCAACTAATGATATAATTATTATTGGATTTGACAAACAAAGAACAATATTAATAAAATATATGATGATGAATTTAAATCTCATCTCCTTAAGAGAGTAAGCTATTGGATTAAAAGTTCCAATGCACCATGATGATAAGATGTTGGGTTCAAGTCCCATCTAGTTATAGCCTAAGACGCCTTTATATGAATAAGACGTTGAGTTTGAATCTCAATGCACCATATTAATGATATTATGATGGCTAAGAAAAAAATAATATGTATTTGATAAAAAGTCATGAAACTTGTCTATTGAATATGCTCATTTGATAAAAAGTCATGAAACTTGTCTATTGAATATGCTCTATTCCATGAAATGAATGTGATAGCAACATATGATAAATATGGAAGATACAATTTTCTCCATTCTTGAAGTGAATATGGTAGCAATATATGATATATTTTGAAAGATATGTATGCCTCGATATGTTCCTGAAGTAGCAATATCATGAAAGAAGTTATAAGCTATCAAAATTTGATAGGCTTAAGGCATAATTATATTCCATTCCTGGGGAATAAGAAGTTTATTAATGCACACGTGCACTTGATTGTGATGGTATCACAACTCATCTCCGAAAGAGGCTGAATAATTGAGAAGAGTTATTTTGAAATCTACTTCTAAAGTAGCAAATCTGAAATTTATTCATGTAATAGTAAATCTAAAATTTACTAAAGTAAAAGGTACATGTCATGAAAAACTTAGAGTTTGCTAGAATAAAAGTTCATCAAATTGACATGAACGATTGTGACATCTCAAAGATTTGCATACTGAGTATTTTAACATATATTGAAGAACTAGAAAATTCTTCATTACATTAGTGTTGCTTGTTCTCATGATAAGTTGGTTGAACCAACTAATGTTGGGATTGGATCCCTTAAAATTTGAAAATTATAAAAGGTGAATATGGGCCCGTTCACCTATCATGTGATATGTTGAAAAGATGCATCAATAAGATGATCACACGTACATTTGTTGTCAACCTGCAATTTGATATTCATAAAGTTGCTTGCTCAATAAAATTGAGTTAAAAGCATAATTTTTAGATTGTGTAATCAAGGCAATTCATCTTGATAATGCAAATTAAGTTGGTGTTAAATGCCTTCGATAAATAGTTGAATCATTGTTTATGAGAACAGAGCAATATGTGTTGGTCCGAAGTATGATATATTGCATACAATAACACTTTTGATTAATACTTCCCTCTCAATTGGTTCAAGGTCAGGAATCAATTATTCCATCTAGTAGTTTTGATGTGTGGTATTTGATAAATGAATATACCATAATGCATAAAGATGGATTCCTCAAAGAATATGGAGGATGTATGTTAGTTTTCCTAACATAAGGGGGATATTATAAGCAACTAGGAAATATATTAAAAATTATCATCAAATCTTCATTCAAAAGATAATTCAAGTCAAATGTCAAAAACATATATATTTTTAAGCTGGAAATGCTCCTATTTTGTGTCCCTGAAGGACAAGGTCTATGCATGCGTGAAGCGTGATAGACCAATCGGTTCCAAATGAAATAATACTTGAAAAGGATACGGAGCAAATAATCATAATAAGAAGGCAATATGTTCTTAAAATGCCTACGATATAACAGTTTATGAAACCTTATGAGAGGTTCAGGTACCTGAAAATAATGAAGTGATGAGATCTCAAAATGTTATGTCATACTGTGAACCAATACAAAATGATATATCATCAATGATAGGTTTGATATAATATTTGTGTAATATTGTGAATGATTACGACGATCTGAATTTTACGACTATTAAGCATGCCGACATAGAAATATTTATCAAGTGAAATAAAATGATGTATCTTGGTAAGCATAACACTTATTTGATTTTCAGTCCAGACACTAAAAGATGTCACATAGGAAATGTTGGATATTGTCACTTGACAAAAGTCTATATGAAAATCCCTAAAGGTTTCAAAAAGCCCGAAGCATATAAAGTTTCTGAGAAATTTGTTGATTATCCTTATAAGGGATAAATTGATGATTTTAATATTATTGAAATTCTTGAAGAGTTTTTAAAAGCAATAGAATATTTTCTTAAATGAGAAACATGCATAATTGAATAAGGATCTATTCCGACCTAAAACAAAGGAATGAGAAACTCCTTGGTCCTGAAGTACCATATCTTAGTGTAATTTGTGCACTAATGTATCTTGAAAATACTACAAGGCATGATATATCCTTTTTCAGTTAATTTGTTAGCAAGGTATAGTGTTGCTCCTGCTAGGAGACATCAGAATGGGATCAAACAAATAGATCTTATTTTATTCTAAAGATTGTAGTCCTGATCTTGTTGATTATGTTGATGTTGGGGATTTATTTAACCCTCATAAATCTTGGTCTTAAATATGTAATGTGTTCACATGTGGGGATACTGCAATATCTTGGAGATATACAAAACAGTCTATCGTAGCCACCTCCTAGAACCATGTTGAGATAATAACTATTCATGAAGCAAGCCAAGAATGTGTATGATTGTGGTCCATGATAAATTTCATTTGAGAAAAATGTGGTTTTAAATGTGACAAAGTACCCATAATTTTATATGAAGATAATGCAGCATGCATAGCACAACATAATGGAGGATTCACATAATGAGATAGATCGAAGAACACTTCATCAAAGATTTTCTATATACACGAGATACAAAAGAATGATGATATTAACATGCAATATATTTGTTCAAGTGACAATGTGGTTGATTTATTCACCAAGTTTCCTCCAATTGCATCTTTCAAAAAGATGGTGCACTAGATCGGGATGCAAAAGTTTAAAGATGTTCTCATTAGGGGGAGTTAGTACACGCTGGTGTTTTTTTTATGAGGTTTTGTCCCATAGGGTTTTTTTATTGTAATGTTTTTAATGAGGTAGTCTATATGTGTATTGTTAGAGATGTGTACTTTTTTCCTTTCACTAGATTTTTTTTCACTGAGTTTTTTCTAGTAAGGTTTTAACGAGGCACATTATCTGTCAATTAGACATTCAAGGGGGAGTGTTATAAATATATTACCACATATAGTGAATGTCATCTTTACCACATATAGTAAATGTCTACTTTACCATATATAGTCAATGTCTATTTATGGAAAAGTTAGAAACCCCAAGGTTAGTTTTCCCCTATATATAAAGGGGTTTTCCTTCATTGTAATTAACCCATCAAGAAATCCCTCAAGAGAAATAATAATCACTCTCTCTTCTCTCTCCATTCTTCTTGTTCTTATTTTATATTTCATAACAAATTTGATTATTTTTACTATTATTTGCTGATAATAGATTATGTACAAAGACATGAATAAGATTTGTGTACATGTTTATTGTTATTGTCACTATATTAGATTACCCCCGGGGTATTCTTGTCAATGGTAAATTCTACCATATGTCTCTTGTACTTTTATTATGTCTTCTTTAGACTATGTTTGCATTGAGCTGGAAATCTATCGAAAATAACCTATCTACCTCACCACTGAGAGTTGAGATAGTGATAAGGTCTTGGTATACTCTACCCTCTTCAAACTTCACTTTATGGGAGTACACTGGATATGCCTTTGTTGTTGGTAAATTCTACCATATATTATATTTTATACCATCGCTATTTGCTTGAGTTTCAAAAGTCATATGTGTTCTTTTTGTTCTTAGCAGAAAAAGAACTTAAACATAATCTAATAATGATATTTTCTGCTTATGGTGTCTATAGATAGGGTTATCTGGATTACATCCCTTCCAAGTGGAGGTAAGGTTCACATATTGATGTCAATATACTATGTTTTTCCCTATACCAAAGTAATATAAATTCTCAGCACAAATAATATCGTGAAGAATCTCTGACCTTTCCGTTATTAATTTTTCCATAGAAGTTTATTTTAGTTCCTGAAATATTTGTGTCATGCTATGTTTCAACTCTTACAAATTTGGTTTTAACATTATGATTATTTGTAATGCCACGAGTCTGTACCTCGGACGCTACACAGTGCTTACACTCCTGAAGGAGCAGAAGCTAACCCATGATTGATATCTGCTGTGAGCACTGATTAATCACGTAGTAATAATAATAATACTAAAATAAATACAAAAATTAGGCTGAAGTTGTAACGCCCCGAGTCTGTACCCCAGACACTACATGATGCTTATAACCCCAAAGGACCATAAGCTAACCCATGACTGGTACCTACTGTGAGCACTGAATAAAAAATACTGTAACAATGCGGAATATGGATTGAAATGACATAAGGTTTAAAATACTATAGTCAAAACTGAATAAAATACTAAAATACTGAACAACTGTCTGAAGTATTCTAGTATGAAAAACCTCTAACTCTCTAAATATAGAGTTGATGGGACAAGTCCCCAACTAACTCCGACTACTGAAATAATGAACTACTGAATGAACTGAAGTAATCTAACATCCTCGGAGTATGAGGACTCACTACAATAACTATTGCTAATAACTGGAACTGGATATGTGCGGTCAGGAACCTGAGAGTCCGAACCTATGATATGAGACATCATAGCACAAAAAACGAGTATGCGATCAATATGTGAGAATGTACTGGTATGCTAAATAAGATAAAGCTGAATGCATGGGTTTATATGCATGAACAATAACTAACTGAATGATATGCAAGAGCTGGATTAGCTATATGAAGGACCTGTAACTACTGAACATACTGTGCATCCTGTAACTGAGTATCCTGGAACTGAATCTAATAATTGATAATTGAATATACTGATAATCTGAGATTACTGATAATCCGAATTACTGATGACTGAGTGACTGTATCTAACAGTCCTAACTCTGTAGAACTGAACTGAGTTCTATTTTGAAGACTAAAACTGAAACTATTGGAGTCCTCACTTAACTGACATGCCCCTGAGTAAATTGAGTGGGGTACAACCTGTAACCCCAGTTGGAAGGGTACTAGTACCGTGCCATGGGTAAAGACACTGCTGTGGTCAAGCCTATCTGACGGGTGACCCTAAACAGAAAGTCAAGCCTTAATCTGATGGGTGACTCCTCACATCATACGCTGGCTACGTAGTTATGTAGTGTGAGACTCTTACTAATGACTCTACTTTCCTGATGGGATAAGTCATCACCTCTACACTCGCTTGATGCTAGTTTCTCTCCTAACTAAATGACACTGACTGATTAGACTGGACTGGACTGAGTTAGCTGAGTTCGGTAACTGACTGAGTTCTGTTTTTCATAATACTATGGAGTTTATTCTGTAATTACTAAGGATCTAGGTAAACAACTAGATTGTCAGGTATTGAGTACCCCCAGAACTCAATAACATTAAAAGTAAATCATGGCACAAGTTTTGGAAACATGACTATGGCTACATGTTCATGAATCACTCATTAAGACGTTTAAACAAACACTTGGGATGCATTGACTAGTACATGAATGAGGAGTACATACTATCATGGTATAATGATACTATTTCATTCACTTAGGTATTTAGACAAACACTTGGGGAGCATGCTTAGGTCACATAATAGTAAACACATATGGTGACCATAGCTACATCAATCAACTTGTACATCGTAGGGCTTATCATGAAGATCATGCAATTCAACACATATAATGACTAATTCCATGAAAACTTATAATTAAATCATGGACGAAAACCCAACAATAACATGAAACATGAATTCAATTCAATTCTAACATAGAAAACATGGAATCCAAAGTCTTATATTTTGAAAAGGGGATTCTTGGGCTCCATGGAAGGTAAGGATCCATGAATGAACATCTAACATACCTGGGAATCTAAATTCTTGAAGTTTTTGAAGACTCTTGGAGGGATTCTTGAGATTTCTCTTGAAACTTGGAGGCTGGGGTTTTCTATCTTTGAGAGAGAATGTCTTAAATTGAAGAAAAGTGAGTTAATAATGACCTAAATGCATTTTTAGGGATTAAATCCCACTTATGGGTGGATTAAATACTTGGGAAAAGACTAATTTAACCTTGGACAAAACTTTAATTTCTCATTGAAATTTCCGATTTGGGGCCCTGGCGCGACGCGACGCGATTGTCACTGGAAGCTGACAACTGGGAACTGGGTTGACGGCGCGATGCGGCATAATTGCGGACCCTTACTGGATTTGGAAAATTGGGAATTGAAGGCCCTCCATAATGCAGTGAGATTACAGAGTCACACGGGAAATTGACAATTGTCATTTGGACATATGACGCGACTCACTATTAACTGAAATGATGGTATTTTACGACTAAAACTTAAAATATCCATAACTTCTTATCCGGTTATCGGATCTGGGAAAATTTTATATCGTTGGAAAGCTGACTGAATTTCCTACAAGATAGTGGGTCTAAATCTAGGGAATTCCACCTAGAACAAAAATTCTACTTAGGGATTCTCATGTACTGAAGACTAAACTGAGCTGGGAAATTGCAGGGTATTACAATATCTCTCCCTTGGGAACATTCATCCTCGAATATGGCTAGTTAAGTTGAGAGAATACTGACAGACCGAGTTTACATACTGAACTAGAAATGCACAACTGAAGCATGATTATGTAACTAGTCTGATAGACTGAACTTACATACTGAACATGCATATATGATGCATGATTACATGGCTAAAACTGATTCATAAAATACATGACTGACATAAAAATAATATGAGATGGTAATTGATAACAAGTTTGAAATGGTACTAAATATGAGACTGAGTAGGTTTAAGAAAGACTGTGATGATGTACGAGATAACATCTAACTGAAGCACGACTGAATAACTTTGACACACTACTGAGGCCTGAGGAACACATGACAGAAAATGAACTTGACGGACCATTAAAAGTGTAACATGAGTCATGGGAACTGAGAATACTGGGAAACATGAATACGTTCATCATGAACTACATGACCTGAGTTTGGAATTTCTGAATTTATGGAACCTGATTCGTACTACAGAGTGAATTGGAACTCCTTATACTAGGAACTGTAAGCATGCATGGTCTTCTACCATGTACTATACTACCATCTCCCCCTTATCTGTAAGTCATCGTTCTAAGTCTGTGGGTCACTAAATTATTAATCCTACTACTGTTTCAGGGTTTAACCTTGGAATGGACTTCTATGTAAGAAATTACAAAAGCGAGAGAAGCTTATAGATCTAATAAGGCATAAACATATAAGTGGGAGATTTGTAACTTACTAGTAACCACATCAGAAGGACTTTCCTGATCCTGTTGGGACTGAAGTGCATAAATTTTGCTTAGACGCTGACCATGGGTGGTACTGAAAGGGGAGCCCTGCTGATTCATGCGACTGGAAAGAACTAGTGACTACTGAGACTGACCCTGATGGCGCATATACCTACCTCTCTGAGAATCTACTCAACACTCCTTGAGCCTATGGCCTGGTTTCCCACATGCATAACAAATATTATTGCCAGCCTTACACTCTTCCTAATAGTTTTTACCACACTCTCCGCAAAATAGATTAGTACGAACATTGATTATGCTATCCTAGGTCATCGGTACACTTGATGAGGACAGAGATGGGACTGAAAACTTTGGGCAAAACTGGGAACGGTTACTACCATTTGACTTAGGCTGATTGAAATTGAAACTACTTGTTCTAGCTCTTTTATTTTTTCTCTCTTTTTCTTTAGACTTCTTCTCTTTAATCTGTTGAGCATGGACCATTAGTCTAGATATGTCCATCTCCTTAATTAGCATTGCGGTTCTGCACTCATTAACCACACTCTCTTATACCCTAGACATAAACTTACTCATCCTGGACCTATTGTCCGCTACCACATGAGAAACATATCTGGCTAATTGAGTAAACTAAAGGGAATACTCTTTCACGCTTATGTTTCCCTGCCTGAGATTTATAAATTCTAACACTTTGGTCTCTCTCAACTCTAAGGGAAAGAATCTATCTAGAAAAGTAGTAGCAAACTCTTTCCACTCTACGGGCCCTGCATCTGTGCGCTTATCTATCTTTCACTATTTGAACCACGTATGAGCCACATCTTGCAACTTATAGGCGGCTAACTCAGAACCCTCACTAGAGGTCACTCCCATGATATCTATGACTTTCTAAACCTGATTGAGGAACTCCTGTGGATCATCTTCTGACTTAGATCCCGAGAATAGAGGAGGATTCATTCGGGTGAAGTCCCAAATCCTAGTAGCAGCAGTATTGGCCACTGGGTTGGTATGAACAATAGATGGCTGCTTATTTTGGACTGTTATAGCCTGAGCTAGAGTAGTGAATGTAGCTCTGAATTCTGCATAAGAGACGTGCTCATTCAGGGGATCTACCTGAGCATGCTGAGGAACTGACTGATTCCAATTCCTTCTTCCGTTTGTCCTTTTAGAAGGCATGTTCTACAAATGAAAGGAAGAGATGAGTTAGACTGAGTGTTAACTAGAGCTTATGCTAGTCACATGACATAAATACTGAAAGAAAGGAAAATTTTCCTAAGAATGTCTCGTAGCCTCTCATCCATAAGTGTGGCGCGCTTTACGCCCATGCACAAGACTCTACTTGACACGACTTTCAGATTCCTTAGGACTCTGTTGAACCTTAGGCTTTGATGCCAAGTTTGTAGCGCCCCAAGTCTGTACTCCAGACGCTACACGGTGCTTATGACCCCAAAAGACCATAAGCTAACCCATGACTGGTACCTGTTGTTTGCACTAAATAAAAAATACTATAATAACATGGAATATGGATTGAAATAACATAAGGTTCAAAATACTATAATCAAAAATAAATAAAATACTAAAATACTGAACAACTGTCTGAAGTATTCTAGTCTGAAAAGCCTCTAACTCTCTGGTGCCCAACTAACTCCGACTACTGAAATAATGAACTACTGAATGTACTGAAGTAATCTAACATCCTCAGAGTATGAGGACTCACTACTATAACTGTTGCTAATAACTAGAACTAGCTATGTGCGGTCAGGAACCTGAGCGTCTGAACCTATCATATGAGACATCATAGCGCAAGAAACGAGTATGCGATCAGTACGTGGGAATCTACTTGTATGCTAAATGAGGTAAGGTTGAATGCATGGGTTTATATGTATGAATAATAACTAACTAAATGGTATGCAAGAGCTGGATTAACATACATGGAGGATCTGTAACTACTGAACATACTGTAACTGAGTATCCTTGAACTAAATCTGATAACTAATAACTGAATATACTGATAATCTAAGATTACTGATAATCTAAATTACTGATGACTGAGTAACTGTATCGAACAGTCATGATTTTGTAGAACTGAACTGAGTTTTATTCTGAAGACTGAGACTAAAATTAAAACTGTGGGAGTCCTCACTTAACCGACATGCCCCTGAGTAAACTAAGTGGGGCCCAACCTGTAACCCCAGTTGGAAGGGTGCCAGTACCATGCCACGGGTAAAGATACTGCTCTGGTCAAGCCTATCTGACGGGTGACCCTGAACAGGAAGTTAAGCCTTAATCTGACGGTTGACTCCTCACATCCTATAGTGGCTACACAGTTCTATAGTGTGAGACTGCTACTAATGACTCTACCAGCCTAATGGGAGAAGTCGCCACCTCTACACTCAATCGGTGCTAGTTCCTACTCCAGACTGAATGACACTGACTGATTAAACTGGACTGGACTGGACTAGACTGAGTTAACTGAGTTCGGTAACTGACTGAGTTCTGCTATTCATGATACAATATAGTTTATTCTATAATTACTAAGGCTCTAGGTAAACAGCTAGATTGTCGGGTATTGAGTACTCCCAGGACTCGATAACATTAAAAGTAAATCACGGCACAAGTTTTGGAAATATGACTATGGCTACATGTTCATAAATCACTCATTAAGACGTTTAAACAAACACTTGGGATGCATTGACTAGTACATAAATGGGGATTACATGCTATCATGGTATAATGATAATATTTCATTCACTTAGGCATTTAGACAACACTTGGGGAGCATGCTTAGGTCACATAATAGTAAACACATATGGTGACCATAGCTACATCAATCAACTTGTACATTGTAGGGTTTATCATGAAGATCATGCAATTCAACACATATAATGACTAATTCCATGAAAAATTATGATTAAATCATGGACGAAAACCCAACAATAACATGAAACATGAATTCAATTCAATTCTAACATAGAAAGCATGGAATCCAAAGTCTTATATTTTAAAAAGGGGATTCTTGGGCTCCATAGAAGGGAAGGATCTATGAATGAACATCTAACATACCTGGAAATCTAAATTCTTAAAGCTTTTGAAGACTCTTGGAGGGATTCTTGAGATTTCTCTTGAAACTTGGAGGCTAGGGTTTTCTATCTTTGAGAGAGAATGTCTTAAATTAGGGAAAAGTGAGTTAATAATGACCTAAAAATATTTTTAGGTATTAAATCCCATAGATGGGTGGATTAAATACTTGGAAAAGACTAATTTAACCTTGGATGAAACTTTAATTTTTCGTCGAAATTTTTGATTTGGGGCCCTGGCTTGATGCGGCGCGATACTCACTTGAAACTGACAGCTGGGAACTGGGATGATGATGCAATGTGGTGTAATCATGAACCCTAACTGGATTTGGACAATTGGGATTTGGAGGCCCTCCGCAACACGGTAAGATTACGGAGTCATACTGGAAATTGACAATTGTCATTTGGACCTATGGTGTGACGCGCTACTGACTAAAATGACGGTGTTTTGCGACTGAAACTTAAAATATCCATAACTTATTACCTGGTTATCAGATCTAGGCAAATTTTATATTTTTGGAGAGTTGACTGAATTTCCTACAAGATGGTGTGTCTAAATCTGGGAAATTCTACCTAGAAAAAAAATTTCTACCCAGGGATTCTCGTGTACTAAAGACTAAACTGAGCTGGAAAATTGTGGGGTATTACAGAAGTTTCCATAAGGTTCACAATTGAAATCAAATACTAAATACTAATAAATAAATATTGAAAAATAAATATTTGTCTGAAATACTCTAGTCTGAAAGCCTCTAACTGTCTGAATATGGAGTTGATGGGATAAGTCCCTAACTAACTCCGTCTACTGAATGTACTGAACTACTAAAATATAATATCATCCTCAAACTATGAGGACTCACCACTAAATCTACTGCTGATAATTCGGACTGCTAAGTACAGTCAGGAGACCGTATGTCTGAACCTATGATATTAGACATCATAGCACAAAAGAAAAGTATGCGCTAGTACTTTGAATGTACTGGTATGCTAAGTGAGGTAGGCCGATATGCATGGGTTCATATGCATGGACAACAACTAGCTGAGTAACATGGACGTAACTGACTAAGAGTACATGCATGAATACATAAACTGTAACTGAGATCATGTTAACACTAGATATTGAGTTCTGCATACTGATTAACTGATATATGTGTTTACTGATACTGTAGTACTGGTAACTAAGTGACTATTTCTAATAGTCCTAATTCTATACAATGGAACTGAGTTATATACTGAGCTATGTGACTATGTCTGATAGTCCTAAATCTGTAGAACTGAACAAAGTTCTATGCTGAGACTGAAACTAAAACTATGGGAGGTAGTTATCTAACTTATATGCCCTTCTCCAAATGTATTGGAGTACAACCTGTAACCCCAGTTGGAAGGGTGTCAATATTGTACCATGGGTAAATACAAGCTGTGAGTTAACCCTCTAAGACATAAAGCACTTTCGTCAACCCTCGTTGGTAGTAAAACTCATGTGAGATGTATAAACCCTAGTCTGGTAGGAAAATATCTCAACCTACACTGGATACGTAGTTCTTTAACTCAGGGATTGCTACTAAGGTTCAAATCCTATGCTGACAGGAATGCCTCCATCCCTGGGTTCGCTCGGTGATGATTCCTACTCCTAACTGAATAAACACTAAACTAATTTCTAAACTGTACTAGTCTTGACTGAACTATTAATGATCGTACTGTCTAACTGAACTGAACTGAGTTCAGTGAGTTCTGAACTGACTACTGAACCAAGACCGGGACTGATTATTGAGTATTACTATTCTTGACACTACTGATACTGTTGTGTAACTACTATAGCTCTAGGTAAACAACTAGATTTTTGGGTATTGAGTACGCCCAGGACTGGGTAATATGAAAAGTAACATACTGTATGACTTTAGTAGCATAATAGTACTTGATTAAAATAATTCATTCATTTGGACATTTTTTGCAAACACTTGATATACATGATCTTGCGCATGAATGAAATCACATAATAACATGTCATGCTTGCACTAGTCAATTCACATAAGCATTTTGACAAACACTTGGGGAGCATGGGTATTTCACATATCAATAAATATGTAATACTATCATGGATACTACATTAAACTTGTAATTAAAGAGTTCAACATGAAGTTCACATAATTCAATCCACAGTTAACTAGTTTTCATGGAATTTGGGACAAATCATGGAATTGAAAACCCATTTAACATTATAATCAAGATTACATTCAAATCCAACATGAAATCTATGAAATCATTTAACTTGTAATTTAAAAGAGTTTCTTGAACTCCAAGGGTGGAAGGAAACCCTTGAATGAACACTTCACATACCTTGGTACTTGAATTAATGAAGGTTGATGGTGAATTTCTTGCTAGGGTTTTGTTCTTGAGTAATTTGAGAGAAATAATGAATGTTTTTCCCCTAGGAGTGATCAATTTTGTGTTTTTGGGACTGAATAGGGGTGGGAAAATGATCCAAATACCCTCATAGATGCAGAGTTTTAATGACTGAAAATGGGTCCAGTGACGCGCAGCCCGACGCACCGTATCGATGGGGTCGATGCTATGGCTGAAGCACCACATCGAGTCTATATTGTCCCACTGGAAATTGACACTGGGATATGGGAAAATATTTATCAATGCGATAGGCAATGCGGCACATCGAGATCGCATTGATCCACTGGTTTGGATTTCCAAACATGATTCAAACGATGTTTGAAAAATCTAAAACTTGTCTGAGAATACCTACTGACATACCTGATCATGAATTAACCTAACAACTAACACTTTATGGTCTTCAGTGTTGGGAAATAGGATCACCAACTTATGAGGCTAAAATAATTCTAAGTGTAAACACTTAGCTGAAATTTCTAAGTATGGGACCCCTTATCAAGCTCTAAGGGTTGAGTTAAGCTTAGAATTTTGTGGGGTCTTACAATATCTCTCCCTTGGGAATATTCATCCTTGAATGAGATTGACTAAGCTGAGAATACTAATAGAATAAACTTGCTTACTGAGCATGCATAACTGAAGCATTATTTCATGATTGAAACTACTGATACACTGAATTTTCATACTGAACATACATGACTAAAACATGAGTGAATTCTAAAGACATGACATATGACTGAGTTGTTTCGTAAGGGTATGCATGATATGAGTATGCTATGCAAGTGAACTGATATCTAACTCATATAGGAAATCTGATTATGGAACTGAGTAAATTTAAGAAAAACTATTACCTTAAGCTGAATCTGAGTTTTCAGAGAAGAAATGAGGATACTTGGTCCGCATATCCACTTCTATTTCCCAAGTATCTCTTTCAATATACTGATTCCGCCAAAGAACTTTTACTAGAGGGACTTCTTTGTCCCTCAGTCTGCGAATCTGACAATCAAGGATTTTGACTGGGATATCTTCATAAGAGAGGTTGTTCTGAACATCTATGCCCTCTATAGGGACTACGGCTACTCGGTCACTTATGCATTTCTTTAGCAAGGAGACATAAAACACTAGATGGACTGAAGCTAAATCTGAAGGCAACTCAAGCTCGTAAGCTACCTTTTTGAAATGACTGAGAATTCGGTAAGGACCGAAATACTAGGGACTGAGCTTCCCCTTCTTGCCAAATATTTTCACTCCTTTCATAGGAGATATTTTCAAATACATAAAATCCCTAATCTTAAACTCGAGATCCTTCCTTCGCACATCAGCGTATGATTTCTGCTATCTCTGAGATATCTTAAGCCTTTCCCTGATCAACTGAACTTTTTCTAAGGTATTAAATACCAAGTCAGGACCTACCACTGCGGCCTCACCTACTTCAAACCAACCAGTGGGAGATCTACATCTCCTTCCATAGAGCGCCTCAATCGGAGCCATCTGAATGCTAGAATAGTAACTGTTATTATATGCAAACTCAATCAAAGGCAAGTGGTCATCCCAACTACCCTTAAAGTCAATGGAACACACCCTTAACATATCTTCCAAAGTCTGAATGGTCCTTTCTGCATGACCATCTGTCTGAGGGTGGAAGGCTATACTGAGGTGAACTTGGGTACCTAGACCCTTTTGGAAGTCTTTCCAGAAATGAGAGGTGAATTGCGTACCTCTATCTGAGATGATGGATAACGAGACTTCGTATAATCTAGTCAACTCTCTAACATAGAACTTGGCATAATCCTCGGCTAAATAGGAAGTATGGACTGGTAAGAAATGAGCTGATTTGGTTATCCTGTCCATAATGACCCAAACTGAATTATGCTGACGACGAGAACGGGGCAAACCCCTTACAAAATCCATATTTACCTCTTTCCACTTCTAAGTGGGAATACTGAACTCCTATATAGACCCACTAGGCTTCTGATGCTCGATCTTAACCTGCTGATATGTCAAGCACTTAGCTACAAACTCTGCAATATCTCTCTTCATCCCACTCCACCAATAGACCTCCCACAAGTCATGGTACATCTTGGTGGCCCCTTGATGAATCGAGTAGCACATACTATGCGCTTCTGCAAGAATCCGCTGCCTCAAGTCATCTACACCTGGCACACATAGTCGACCCTGGCAATGCAACACACTATATCCTCTTTGGGAGAAAACCTCTACTTTCTGATCTCTGATTGTCTCTTTTAGCTTAGCTAAATTGGGATCTCTGTCCTGCTTCTTCTTCACTTCAAAAACCAAAGATAATTTTGAACTGTTCTGAATCCACATACTACCTTCTGCTGAATCGACTAAGCAGACACCTACTCAGGCAAGCTGATGGACTTTCTGAACTAACTTCTTCTTACCATCCTCCACGTGAGAAACACTACCCTAGACATCCTACTGAGGGCATCCGACACTACATTGGCCTTGCCCAAATGATACAAAACACTCATGTCATAGTCTTTCAACAACTCTAACTACCTCCTCTGATGCAGATTCAGGTTTTTCTGAGAAACACATACTGTAGGCTCTTATGATCTGTGAACACATCAACGTGCACCCTATACAAGTAGTGCCTCTAAATTTTTAAGGCAAATACTACAACTGCTAGCTTAAGATCATGAGTGGTGTAGTTATTTTCATGGGGTTTAAGCTATCTTGAGGAATAGGCTATAACCTTACCTCTCTATATCAAAACACACTCCAAACCAACTCTGGAAGAATCACAATATACCACAAACCCATCTGAACCATCTGGTAGAGTCAAAACTGGAGCTGTAGTGAGTTGATTCTTTAACTCCTGAAAACTCTTTTCACAAGAATCTGACCACTGAAATTTGACTTTCTTCTGAGTCAGTCTGGACATAGGGGATGCAATAGACGAAAATCCCTCAACAAACCGCCGATAATAGGTGTCCAAGCCCTAGAAGCTCCTGATATCTGATGAAGAGATGGGTCTGGGCCATTTTCTCACTACTTTAGTCTTTTGAGGATCAACTCTAATGCTATCACAGAAAATGATATGACCAAGAAAAGCAACTGACCTTAGCCAAAATTCACATTTACTGAATTTAGTGAACAACTGATGGGATCTGAGGGTTTGTTACACTATTCTGAGATGGTCGGCATGGTCATGCTCACTACGGGAGTAGACAAGAATGTCTTTAATAAAGACTATGACAAACGTGTCCAAGTACAACTTGAAAACATGGTTCATCAGTCCATGAAAGTTACTGGGGAATTGGTAAGCCTAAATGACATGGCTAGGAATTCGATGTGACCATACCAAGTTTGAAAGTTATCTTTGGAATGTCATATTCTCTGAATCTGAGGTGATGATAGCCTAATCTGAGGTCTATCTTAGAAAAATAGTTGGCACCCTGAAGTTGATCAAATAAGTCATCGATTCTGGGAAGTGGATACTTGTTCTTGACTGTGACTTTACTTAGCTGATGATAGTCTATACACATTCCAAGAGAACAGTCTTTCTTACGCACGAATAGGACTGGTGCACCCCACGGGGATACATTGGGTCTAATGAATCCCTTATCTAGAAGATCCTTCAACTGTTCTTTTAATTGTTTGAGTTTTGTTGGAGCCATTCTGTATGGTGGGATAGAAATAGGCTGAGTATTTGGAAGAAGGTCTATTTTGAAGTCAATTTTCCTCTCGCGAGGAACTCCATGAAGATCTTTGGGAAACACATATGGTAATTCACATGCTACTGACACTGATTCAAGATTAGGGGTCTCTGAACTAGATTCTAGAACTCGACTAAGATAATAGACACATCCCTTAGATATCATTTTCCTCGCCCTAAGGTACGAAATAAGCTGACCCCTAAGTGATAAAGTACTATCCCTCCACTCTATGACAAGTTCATTCAAAAACTAAAATAAAACAATTCTATTTCTACAGTTAACTGAAGCATAGCATGAATGAAGCCAATCCGTGCTGAGAATGATATCAAAATCTGTCATCTCTAGCTCTACTAAGTCTACTGAAGTAACTTTCTAAGATACCATAACTGAACAATTCCTGTATACCCACCGAGCTATGATAGATTTAACCACTGGGGTAGAAATTGAGAAAGGCTCTGCTAGAATTTTGGGACTGACTCCAAAGTCAACGGCTATATAAGGAGTCACAAAGGACAAAAAAGCTCCTGGATCTAGCAAAGCATAAACATGTAAATGATAAACTTGTAACGTACCAGTGACCACATCACGAGAACTTTTCTGATCTTGTTGGGACTGAAGTTCATAGAGTTTGTTTGGGCGTTACCCACTGGTAGTACTAAAAGCGACACACTACTGGTTCGGGTGGCCGAACTGAGCTGGGGGATGATTATGATGACTCTGAGAACCTACCTGAAAACACTCTTTGATCCTATGGCCTGGCTTGCCACATCCGAAACACACATCTCTGCCAGCTCGAAAGACATCCTGATGGTTTCTACCACATCTTTGGCAAAGTAGATTTGTTTGGGCACTGCTAACACTACCCTAGGTTTTAGGGCATGATTCTCTATCTCTATTGCCATCCCTGAATTTCGACACTGGAGCATTGGATGAGGACAGAAATGGAACTAAAGATTTTGGGTAGAACTGTGAACACTTAACACCCTCTGACTTAGGCTGAGTGAAGTTGAAGATACATGTTCTCGCTCTCTTATTCTCCCTCTCCTTCTCTTTATTCTTAGCCTCTTCTATTTTCTGATCATGGACCATGATCCTAGATATGTCCATCTTCTTAATCAACATTGTGGTCCTATATTTCTTGACCACACTGTTAGACACACCCGACACAAACTTACTCATCTTCGATCTGCTATCTGCTACCATGTGAGAGGCATATCTAGCTAACTAAGTAAACTTGAGAGAATACTCTTGCACTATCATATTGTCCTTCTTCAGATTAATAAACTCTAAAACTTTAGCTTCCCTCAACTCCAGTGGAAAGAACCTATCAAGGAAAACAGTGGAAAACTCCTCCCATTCTATGGGCCTCTGCGACTCTCTCTGCCTTCTACTACTTGAACCATGAGTGAGCGACATCCTATAACTGATATGTATCCAACTCAGTACTCTCACTTGCAGTCACCCCCATAATATCTGTAACCTTCTACACCTGATCAAGGAACTCCTATGGGTTCTCATCTTACTTAGACCCAATAAAAGATAGAGGGTTCATTCGGGTGTAGTCCCGAATCCTGGCTGCAGTAGTATTGGCCACTAGGTTGGCCAAAATGGTAGTTGGGCATTCATTCTAGGATGCTACTGAATTGGATAGAGTAGTAAATTCAGCCCTGAATTCTACATGGGAGACATGCGCGTCCAGAGGATCTGCCTAAACGGGCTGAGGGGCTGGCTGATTTCCTGTTCTTCTTCCATTCTTCTTGGGAGGCATGTTTTGTAATCGGAAGGAATAAAAGTATTAGACTGAGAGTGTGGGTTGAGATCATGCTCACTCGCACGACATGAATACTGAAAAAAGGGAAACTTTTCCCAAAAACATCTCATAGCCCTTTGTCCATAAGTGTGGCGCGCTACACACCCATGTACAAGACTCTACTAGATGCAGTTTTTAGACTTCCTAGAACTCTGTTAAACCTTAGGCTCTGGTACCAAGTTTGTAATTCTCCGAGTTTGTACTTCGAATGCTACACGATGCTTACGACTTCGAAGGACCGCAAGCTAACCCATGACTGATATCTGTTGTGAGCACTGAATAATTATATGGTAATAATAACAATACTGAAATAAATACAAAAATTAGGCTGAATTCTCCATAAGATTCACAACTAAAAACAAATATTGAATACTGATAAATAAATACTGAAAATACAATATCTGTCTGAAATACTCTAGTCTGAAAGCCTCTAACTGTCTAAATATAGAGTTGATGGGACAAGTCCCCAACTAAATCCGTCTACTGAATGTGCTGAACTACTAAAAGATAACATCATCCTCAAACTATGAGGACTCATTACTAAATCTGTTGCTAATAATCTCAGCTGCTAAGTGCAGTCAGGAGACCGTGCGTCTGAACCTATGATATAAGACAACATAGCGCAAAAGAAAAGTATTTGTCAGTACTTTGAATGTACTGGTATGCTAAGTAAGGTAGGCTGATATGCATGGGCTCATATGTATGGACAAAAACTAGCTGAGTAACATGGACGTAACTGAATGAGAGTACATGCATGAATACATAAACTATAACTGAGATCATGTTAACACTAGATACTGAGTTTTGAATACTGATTAACTGATATCTAAGTTTACTGATACTGTAGCACTGATAACTGAGTGACAGTTTTTGACAGTCCTGATTCTATAGAATGGAATTGAGTTCCATACTGAGTTGTGTGACTGTGTCTGACAGTTCTGAATCTCTAGAACTAAACTAAGTTCTATGCTGAGACTAAAATTGAAACTGTAAGAGGTAGTTATCTAACCGATATTCCCCTCTCCAAATGGATTGGAGTTCAACCTGTAATCCCAGTTGGAAGGGTATCAATGTCGTGCCATGGGTAAAGAAAAGTTGTGAGTTAACCCTTTCAGACAGAAAGCACTTTCATCAACCCTTGCTGGAAGGAAAACTCATGTTAGATGTATTAACCCTAGTCTGGCCAGAATATATCTCAACCTACGCTGGCTACGTAGTTCTGTAACTCAGGAATTGCTACTAAGGATCAAACCCTATACTGGTAGGAATGCCCCCATCCCTGGGTTCACTTGGTGCTGATTCCTACTGCTAACTGAATAGACGCTAAACTGATTTCTAAATTATCCTAGGTTTGACTGAACTATTACTGATCGTACTGTCTAACTGAACTGAACTGAGTTCTGAACTGACTACTGAATCGAGACTGGGACTGATTACTGAGTATTACTATTCGTGACACTACTGAGACTATTCTGTAACTAGTGTAGCTCTAGGTAAACAACTAGATTTTTGGGTATTGAGTACGCCCAGGACTCGATACTATGAAAAGTAACATACTGCATGACTTTAGTAGCATAATAGTACTTGCTTACAGTAATGCATTCATTTAGATATTTTAGTCAAACACTTTATATACATGATTTTGTGCATGAATGAAATCACATAATAACATTTGATGCTTGCACTAGTCAATTCACATAAGCATTTTGACAAACACTTGGGGAGCATGGATATTTCACATATTAATAAACATGTAATACTACCATGGATACTACATTCAACTTGTAATTCAAGAGTTCAACATGAAGTTCACATAATTCAATCCACAGTTAACTAGTTTTCATGGAATTTGTGATAAATCATGGAATTGAAAACCATTTAACACCATAATCAAAATTACATTCAAATCCAACATGAAATCTATGAAGTCATTTAACTTGTAAGTTAAAAGAGTTTCTAGAACTCCAAGGGTGGAAGGAAACCCTTGGATGAACACTTCACATACCTTGGTACTTGAATTAATGAAGGTTGATGGTGAATTTCTTGAAGCTTGAATTGAAATTAAATCTCCTAGGATTTTGTTCTTGAGTAATTTGAGAGAAATAATGAATGTTTTTACCCCAGGAGTGATTAATTTCATGTTCTTGGGGATGAATAGGGGTGAAAAATATCCCAAATACCCTCATGGATGCAGACTTTTAATGACTAAAAACAGGTCCAGTGACACACAGCCCGACATACCGCAATGATGGGGTCAATGCGATGGCGAAGAACCATGTCGAGTCCGCGTCGGCTCATTAAAAATTGATACTGGGAGCTGGAAAAAATATTTATCAATGCAATAGGCAATGCGATACATCGAGATCGCGTTGATCTACTGGTATGGACTTCCAAACGTGATTCAAACGATGTTCGAAAAATCCAAAACTTATCTGAGAATACCTACTGACATACCTGATCATGAATCAACCTAAAAACTGATACATTAAGGTCTTCAGGGTTGGGAAATAGGATCACCAACTTATAAGGCTAAAATAATTTTAAGTGTAAACACTTAGCTAAAATTTCTAAGTATGGGACCCCTTATCAAGGTCTAAGGGTTGAGTTAAGCTTAGAATTTTGTGGGGTCTTACATTATTATTCTCCAATCATCGAATTTATTGGTATTTTTTAGGCACATCTTCAGGCCACTTGATGTTGAATTTACTGGTAGTTGGTTTTTATTACAAGACCCAAGGAAATTGTATGTTTAAATTTCATGAATCGAACTTTCAATGTTTTCTTTATTCTTGGGGACTAATATGTTCCTTTCCCCCCAGATTTCTATTTGTCTTAGGTGGAGACTATTTTCTATGAATTTGACTGCTGGAGTAGGTGCAACTAGACTATTTATTACTCACCATAACAAGTTGAATTCAAAACTATTTGTGTGTGTTTTCTCCAAGTTTTATCTTAAAAAGTTGGTTGTTGGTGGATTTTATCGTGTTTATGAGATTTGAAAGCAACTCAAGAATCGATTTAACTCATTGCCACGTGAAAGTAAATACACTCTAGATATGCATGTTCGTTTCAGATAATGTCATCAAGTCACTAGTGATGATTTAGTGTTTAGATGGAGTACAACGTTTAAGAAATTTCCTTCGTATAATTAATTTGACTATATGTGAAAGATTAGTTGATATTTTTTTTTTGTGTGTTTGTATTCTATGTTACTCCTTCTCTTTTAATTTATGTGATATATTTTTCTTTTTGAGTGTCAACCGAGATAATTTTTTATCACGATATTCGTATCAAATCCTAAATCAATCAACAATTTGACATATTATTGGAATCCTAAATCTATAACAATATCACACAAGTAAGAATTCCTAGAACTCACTCTTACTACTAATTCAAGAATAAAAGATTTTGATTTTATAGTATAGGAAGTTGCTTTATTTTGTTCGTATATTTTTTTTTTCTAATAGTTTAATTTGATCGTTCTTTAATGCTATGTTTTTTGTTTACTCGGAAGGTCTTCTGGAAACAAGCTCTTTACCTTTTCGAGGTAGGGGTAAGGTCTGTGGATTAAGATTTGTATACATTCTATCATCTTCGGACCTCACTTATAGGACTACACAGAATTTGTTTTTGTTGTTGTTTTCTGTTTGCTTTGGATAAAAGTGTACATTTTTTTTAATTTAGGTACGTTATTTTCCAAAGCATTTATTGAGATATTATAATGTATTTATGATTATGTCAATGTAAAAGATGTTTCAAATTATATACCAGCGGCTCCTATATTTCTCCCTGAAAGACCTCTATTCTCCTCCTTGAAGGACCATGGTAGCAGTAGGTGAGGGAATTCTCTCCTCTCTATAGTGTTTTAATCAATCAACAAAATGTTAGATGGTGCATCAAAGTGTTAGGTGCAAGGTCAGGAGATTTAACTTCATTTAGGAGATTTAAGGAACCATAAAAACTCTGAGAAAGTGAATATTGTTACCTAGCAACATCCACCAAAAAACTTCATGACTTTTGAGTTCGGATATTTGAAAAGGAGATGCATAGATGTCCAAACGTGGAGGTGTGAGAGGTTGGTTATAAATGCTCTCAGGAGAAGTAGAGGTAGACCAAAGAAGTATTGAAGAGAGATTATTAAAAAAAATAGGATACAATTACAGTTTACTAAGGACTAGGAAATGTTGAAATATTTTTTCTTGAGACTGAGGACCTATCGACAACATCTCTACTTGAGGTAGAGATAAGGTTTGCATACATGCTAAATGTATTGTTGTTATACTACGATGCCATTCTACACTAAAATAACAAAATCATAAAGGGTAGTTTTATTGATACCTTACAGCTTGGAAGCCTAAATTTATTTGTATTAGTTTTAATTTTAAATATCTTAAGCCACAAATTATACTCGTGGAATTCATATACTAACTCTCACATAATCAATACCTTTTTGTGTGAAAAATTATGTTTGGTATAGTGAAGTGAATAAAATATTGAAGCTTTTGTTGGGTTGATTTAAATTTAATTATGAATCAGGAACTCATAATATTGTTAAAACAAAGAAAATTATTTTATACTTTTTAAGTCAAGAACTTGTGATAAGTAAAAAAGAAATATTATGTTTTCTATCGATAAAAATGGTTTCACTATATTATTTTATACTTTTTAAGTCAAGAACTTGTGATAAGTAAAAAAGAAATATTATGCTTTCTATCGATAAAAATGGTTTCACTATTTTTTTTTCTAATATTTAAGATTTAAAATTAATTAAATATATTTATGGTAAAACTTTTCCTTAAAATCAAAATTAATGATAACTAATACTTTTTTCATTAGTTTAAGAATTCTAAATCAACTAAATTTGATTTTAAGAGAATTTGAAAAATCTAGAAATAAATATAAAAGAGTTAGACTATCAAAAATTTAAGAAGCACCAAAATTTTACAAGTTTTAAGTATGTAATAAGAATGCAATTCATGATTTTGTAAAGATTTGACTTTAACAACAAAGAAAGATTTTAAATATAGAAAAAAAAGTAACGGTACCACAAATATGGTTCAAATTGATGTGTCTATCTTAGCTTATGATAGTAAGGGAAAGAGGTAATACATGTTTAACGTAAAAGTGATGATCCATCAACCATTTGAAACTTCTGGTGGTAAAGTATATGTGCTTACACTAAAATATATGTTTATATTTATATTATTATATTAAAGTTCAAAGGATCTTTGAAAAGTGATTTGAACATTTTATACTTATTAAAAATATCTGCAATAGACAAAATTATTTGATTTTAAATAAGCAAACGCTACACGTGCGAGACACGTGCAATTAAACTAGTTATATTAAAAGTATGAAGGGTCTTAGAAATATTGTTTGAACTTTTTACCCTTCATTAAAAGACTCCACTTTAGACAAAATCATCTTTTTCACCTTTTTCCTCCAATTAATTATCAATAAATTATTATTCTAATATTTAGTATTTTAAAGTAATTAAAGTTCTTTTTGATCTAGGTAACTTGGGGTTTTAGGCTATAGGTGACAAAAAAGTTTTAAAATGAGGTGTAGGTGATACAAGTCTTAATAATTGAGTGGAGGTGATAATTACTTTATTATGAATTAAGAAAGTTGGGAAAATTTCAAAATAACCCACAAGTTTTTAAATTTACACTTTGATCCAAATATTAGTTTTCCACATTATTACGTTATATATTGCACTGTACAGGTACAGATATCAGTCATGGGTTAGCTTGTGATCCTTTGGGGTCATAAGCACCGTGTAGCATTCTGGTTCAGAAAAATTGGGGCGTTACAAACTTGGTATCAGAGCCTGAGGTTAAATAGAGTCCTAGGAAGTCTGAAAGCCGCATCTAGTAGAGTCTTGTACATGAGTGTGTTGCGCGCCACATTTATGTACAAGAGGTTATGAGATGTTTAAGGAATAGTTTACTTTCTTCAGTATTCATGTCGTGCTAGTAAACATAATTTCAAGTCAATCTCTCAGTCTAATCCGCTCTTCTCTTATCTCAGAAATATGCCTCCAAAGAGAAGAAATCAGCCAGCTCCTCATCCCGAAGATCCTTTGGGCGAACATATTTCTCATGTGGAGTTCAGGACTGTATTTACCGCTCTTGCTCAGTCTGTAGATGCCCAGAATGAATGACCAACAGTCGTTCCGGCCAACCCAGTGGCCAATTCAGCAGTAGCTAGGATTCGGGACTTCACCCAAATGAACCCTCTGTCCTTCTTTGGGTCTAAGCCAGGCGAGGAACCTCAGGAATTCATTGACCAAGTCCAGAAGGTCATTGATATCATGGGAGTCACTTCTTCTCAGAGTGCCGAGTTAGACGCATACCAATTGCAGGATGTCGCTCACACTTGATACAAGCAGTGGTTAGCAGAAAGGTTAGAGGATGCAAGTCCTGTTGAGTAGGAAGAATTTGTCACGGCTTTCTTAGACAGATTCTTTCCCCAAGAGCTGAGAGAGGCCAAAGTTCTTGAGTTCATCAATCTCAGGCAGGGAAATATGACAGTTAGAGAGTATTCTCTTAGATTTACTCAGCTAGCCAGATATACCCCTCATGTGGTTGCAGACAACGGGGCTAAGATGAGCAAGTTCGTGTCAAGGGTAAATGATAGCGTGGAAAATGAGTGTAGGTCTATGATACTGAACAGTGATATGACTTTAGCCAAGATCAAGACCCACGCTCAACAGATAGAGGAGCAGAAGGTTAATACTAGGGAGAGACAGAACAAAACAGCAAGAACAGACAGTTTCAGTTTTGCTCAGCCCAAATCAGAGGGAGGAAATCATTCGCAGTTTCATCCTAAGTCAGCAGTTCCAGCCTCTTCCTCTGCTAGTGCCCTAGTGCCGAAGTTCATGGATGGCAACAGAGACAGAGCACAAGGCTCTAAATCTCAGGGTAGTGTTAGCAGTTCCCGAACAAACCCCCTTTGTCAGAGGTGTGGTAAGAACCACAAGGGCATTTGCAGAGTTGGTAGTGATGTCTGTTTTGGTTGTGGTAAGACAGGCCATAGGATTAGGGAGTGTCCTCATCCAGGCCCTCAGGGTCAGCAAAATCATTCCACGGCTTAGTCCGGTGGCCCAAACCAGCAGGGTTCCACTTCCAGTGCTACTAGTGGGCAACGCCCAAATAAACTCTATGCTCTTCAGACCCGACAGGATCAGGAAAATTCTTCTAATGTTGTTACTGGTACATTACAGATTTTCCATGTTCATGTTTATGCTTTTCTAGACCCAGGTGCATCCTTGTCTTTTGTCACTCCATACATAGTAGGCGATTTCAGAATCAGTCCCAAAATTTTAGCAGAGCCCTTTTCAGTCTCTACCCCAGTGGGTAAAACCATCATAGCTCGGCGGGTATACAGGAACTGCCCGATTATAATATTTCAGAAATCCACGTCAACAGATTTAGTCGAGTTATAGATGACAATTTGATGTCATTCTCGGCATGGATTGGCTTTATTCCTACTATGCCATAGTCGACTGCAGAAATAGGATAGTTCAGTTTCAGTTCCCGAATGAGCCCATCCTAGAGTGGAAGGGTAGCACTTCGTCTTTCAGGGGTTAGCTTATTTCCTACCTTTGGGCAAGGAAAATAATTTCTAAGGGTTGTGTGTATCATCTCGTGCATGTTAAGGATTCCAGTTCTGAATCTCCCAGTATCGAATCAGTCCCAGTGGTTAATGAATATTTAGACGTCTTTCCCGAAGATCTTCCAGGCATTCCTTCCAAAAGGGAAATAGACTTCGGCATAGACCTTCTTCCAGATACTCAGCCTATTTCTATTCTACCATACAGAATGGCACCAGCAAAACTCAAGAAACTGAAAGATTAGTTGAAAGATCTCTTAGATAAGGGATTCATCAGGCCCAGTGTATCCCCATGGGGTGCGCCAGTCTTATTCGTACACAAGAAAGACGGTTCTCTTAAAATGTGTATTGATTACCGTCAGCTCAACAAAGTCACGGTCAAGAGCAGGTATCCGCTGCCTAAGATAGATGACTTGTTTGAACAACTTCAGGGTGCCAGTTATTTCTCCAAGATAGACCTCAGATCAGGCTATCATTATCTCAGAGTTAGAGAATGTGACATTCCAAAGACAACTTTTCGTACTTGGTATGGTCACTTTGAATTTCTAGTCATGTCCTTTGGTCTTACCAATGCCCCTGCAACTTTCATGGACTTGATGAATCGGGTGTTCAAGCAGTACTTGGACACATTTGTCATAGTCTTCATAGATGATATTCTGGTCTATTTTCGCATAAAGCATGATCATTCAAACCATCTCATAATTGTTTTTCAGACTCTCAGGGATCACCAGTTGTTTGCAAAGTTCAGTAAGTGTGAATTTTGGCTAAGATCGGGAGAATTCCTTGGCCACATTATTTTCGATAATGGCATTAGAGTAGATCTTCAGAAAACTGAAGCGGTAAGAAACTGGCCTCGCCCTGTCTCTCCATTAGATATCAGGAGTTTCTTGGGTTTGGCTGGCTATTACCGATAATTTGTTGAGGGATTTTCTTCTATTGCATCTCTTATGTCCAGATTGACTCAGAAGAAGGTCAAGTTTCAGTGGTCAGAACCTTACGAGAAGAGTTTTCAGGAGTTGAAGACTCGACTCACCTCATCTCCAGTTTTAGCACTTCCTGATGGTTCCGATAGATTTGTAGTATATTATGATGCATCCAAAGTAGGTTTAGGTTGTGTCCTCATGCAGCATAGTAGAGTCATATCCTACGTCTCTAGACAGTTAAAGCTCCATGAGAAGAATTATCCTACTCATGACCTTGAGTTAACAACAGTTGTCTTTGCCTTAAAGATTTGGAGGCATTATCTATACGGTGTTCATGTAGACGTCTTCACAGATCATAAGAGCCTTCAATATGTCTTTTCCCAAAAATATCTCAATCTTTGTCAGAGAAGGTGGTTTGAGCTCTTGAAGGATTATGACATGAGCGTCCTTTATCATTCTGGCAAGGCCAATATAGTAGTCGACGCACTCAGTAGACTGTCCATGGGTAGTGTTTCCCATGTTGAGGATAGTAAGAAGAAATTAGCTTAGGAGATTCATCAGCTTACCAGACTAGGTGTTCGCTTAGTCGACTCTTCAGAGGGTGGTGTATGTGTTCAGAGTAGTTCAGAGTCATCTCTAGTTTCCGAGGTAGAAGAGAAGCAAGACAGGGATCCTAGCCTTGTCAATCTAAAAGAGTCAGTTCATAGTCAGGAAGTAGGGGTTTTCTCCCAAGGGGGAGATGGTGTTCTTCGTTGTTAGGGTCGTCTGTGTGTTCCTGATGTAGATGACTTGAGGTAGCGAATTTTTGTAGAAATGCATGGTGCGCGATACTCTATTCATCCAGGGGCCACTAATATGTACCGCAACTTGCGGGAGATCTATTGGTGGAGTGGAATGAAGAGGGACGTTGTAGAGTTTGTGGCTAAGTGCTCTACATGTTAGAAGGTTAAGATAGAGCATCAAAAACCTAGTAGTTCCATGCAGGAGTTCACTATTCCTACTTGGAAGTGGGAAGGAGTGAACATGGACTTTGTAACGGGTTTTCCTAGAACACGTCATCATCATGATTCAGTTTGGGTCATTGTAGATAGAATGACCAAGTCAGCTTATTTCCTTCCAGTTCGTACCTCTTACTCAGCCAAGGATTATGCCAAACGCTATATCAGGGAGTTGGTCAGATTATACGGTGTTCCACTATGTATCATCTCAGACAGAGGTACCCAGTTTACCTCTCACTTCTAGAAAGCATTCTAAAAGGGTCTTGGTACCCAAGTTCATCTCAACACAACATTTCATCCACAGATAAATGGTCAAGCAGAAAGGACCATTCAAACTCTAGAAGATATGCTAAGGGCGTGTGCAATTGATTTCAAGGGAAGCTGGGATGATCACTTGCCTTTGATTGAGTTTTCATACAACAACATCTATCACTCCAGTATTCAGATGGCTCCATTCGAAGCTCTCTATGGTAGGATATGTAGGTCTCCAATCATTTGGTTCGAAGTTAGTGAGACCACAGCCATAGGTCCTGACTTAGTATTCGATGCCTTAGAGAAAGTTCAGTTAATTAGATAAAGACTCCAGGCTACTCAGAGCCGATAGAAGTCTTATGCGGATATTCGTAGAAAGGATCTCGAATTTGAGGTTGATGACTATGTCTATCTCAAGATCTCTCCTATGAAGGGAGTGAAGAGATTTGGTAAGAAGGAAAAGCTCAGTCCTCGATATGTCGGTCCCTTCAGGATTCTCAGTTGCTTTGGCAAGGTAGCCTATGAGCTCGTATTGCCTTCAGATCTAGACTCAGTTCATCCAGTCTTCCATGTCGCTTTGCTCAAGAAGTGCATAGGTGACCCAACAGTTGTAGTCCTTATTCAGAATATTGACATTCAGAATAGCCTCTCTTATGAAGAGATTCCAGTCGAAATCCTTGATTATCAGACTCGTAGGCTGAGGAACAAAGAATTCCCTCTAGTCAAGGTTCTTTGGCGGAATTAGTCTATGGAGGGAGCTACTTGGGAAGCAGAAGCAGACATGCGAACCAAGTACCCTCATCTTTTCTCCTCTAATTCAGACTTAGCTCGAGGTAACCATTTTCCTTAATCTTATTTAGTTACATGTTCAAAATTCCAGTATAAAATTGGTATCAAGTATCAGTGCATAGCTTATCATGCATTCATGAGTTCAGTTTATCAGTCATGCATCAGATATGCATGTTCAGTTGGGCTATATTCAGTTTAGAATTCAATTCAGTCCTAGAATCATGTGCCAGTTGAGCATAATCAGTGTATGAGTAATTTTATCTTTTGTCCCCTCTCAAGCAGTCATCATTCGAGGATGAATGTTTCCAAGAGGGAGATATTATAATACCCCAAAAAATCCAAATCAATATTATAGCCATGTACCAAGATCATGCATAGTACATCATGGTTATTTTATAGTTTTATGAGTAGGTTAGATGTATATTAAGGCTTCAAATAACTCCCAGCTATCAGACGAATCAAAATATTCTTTACCGATTGAATTCTTGAGAAGGATATATGGTATAGTAAACTTCAAACGAGAATATATCTCATTATACTTGGAATTTTTGATATCATAACCTATCAAAAGATATATAATTGAATTATCTTTCCAACGATACCAATTTCTCCTAAATCCGATATCCGAGCAAAGAGTTATTCCTATTTTACTCCAACATGTCAGGCTGGAAACAGTGTGACGACATTCGTGGTAACTTACCATATTTGTGATTCCCTATAACGAAGGTCGTCATCCATAGGAAGAAACTAGCTCCTAAGTAACGACATTTGTGGTAGCTTACCACATTTGTGACGCCCTATCACGAAGGTCATCAGCCTTAGGCAGAAACCAGCTCCTAAGTGACGACATTCATGGTAGCTTACCACACTTGTGACGCCCTATCACGAAGGTCGTCAGCCTTAGGTAGAAACCAGCTCCTAAGTGATGACATTCGTGATAGCTTACCACATTTGTGACGCCCTATCATGAAGGTCGTTATCCTTAGGCAGAAACTTGCTCATAAGTGACGACATTCGTGGTAGCTTACCACACTTGTGACGCCCTATCACGAACGTCGTCAGCCTTAGGCAGAAACCAGCTCCTAAGTGACGATATTTGTGATATCTTATCACATTTGTGACACCCTATCACGAAGGTCATCAGCTATGATTTTTCAGCAATTGGGAATTTATTTCATAAGGGTATTTTGGTCATTTCCTTCACCTTCCACGACTTATAACCCAAAAGAGGCATAATTTTTCCCATTTTTTTCTTCAGTTAAGCATCTAAAAAACCCTCTATTACTCTCTCAACCACAATATTAGGGTTTCCATCAAACTCATCTCTCAAAAGCAAGATTCAATCCTTTTTCCAAGATAATTGAGAATTAAGTTTCCCAAATCGAAGAACTCTCCATCAAATCATCAAGGTTTCCTTTCTAAGGTATGCGTAGTGTTTATCTATGGATCCAATCCGTTCATAGAGCTCAAGAATCATGTTTTAAATATTATTTTATAAACTTTTTGTGGTGATATGAGTATGTACATGTTGACAATTGTTGTTTAAGTTTCAATGTGATGTCTAAAGGTGTTTTCATGGAATATATATGTTTTGTTAATTGAAAACTATGAACTTTAGGTGGTTTAATATGGTGCAAGTATGAAACTCACCTATGCCTTAAAGAATGCATGCAAGGTGTTTGATAAAATGCTTAGGATGCTAGAAATTCATGTTTGTATGGTTCTATGATGTCTAAATGACAAGTCCATGTTAGCTATATACTTCAGTATGAATCCCATGCTTTTCATGTGTTGCTATTGTGGTGGTATGAAACATGTAATATAATGGAGATATACAATATCTACACGAAATATATCCATGCATTACCTACAATGTTTAAGATGTTGAATAACTATATGAAATATGATATCCCCTACTTATGATATTATGAATTGTGGACTCAAATCTTGTTATCAAGTCATGTCATGTGTGTCAGTTTCCTTCTATCGAGTCCTGGGGGTATTCGTACCCGAAAAAAATAGTTGTGTGCCTAGAGCCATGTCATGTTGTCACGATAATCTCAGTCAAGCTATAATCTATAGAACTCAGTCAGTCATGTGACTCAGGAAAACCTCAGAAATCTCATGATCTTAGTTAACTCTCAGATAATAATAGTACTACTCCGTCAGTCAACGAAAGTCAGTTAATCTGTCCATGTCCAGTCAGTTAAATCATGTTTAGTCTCTTCAGATAGGAGTAGAAGTTAGCACCGAGTGAACCCAAGGATGGGAATTCACCTACCAGTTTAGGGTGTGATTCTTAGCAGTCATCCTTGATTTCCAGAACTATGTAGCCAGCGTAGGTTGAGACATCTTAGCCTGTCAGATTAGGGTTTATGAGGTGGATGAACCTGTCAGTTTAGGGTTCCCACTGTTCTCCTTTCGAATACCTGCCAGCTAAGGGTCACCTACAACTGTCCTTACCAGTGACGCGGTATTGACACCCCTCTAGTAGGGGTAGAGATTGGACCCCAACTTAGCTATATGTGTTATTGGGGCATGTCGGTTAAACAACTACCTCCCACAGTTTCAGAATCAGTCTCAGTAAAAGAACTCAGATAGGTCTTTAAATTTTAGTATATCAGGACTGTCAGATACAGTCAGACTCAGTTACAGTATAGAACTCAGTCAAATACAGTCGCCCATGTTATCAGAATTTCAATATCAGTCATGTTAGCCATCATTAAACCATGTATTAGAATACAGGACAATCTATCATGCACCCATGATTTCAGTTACTATGTATGCATGTTTGTACTCTTACGTTCATGGCAGTCAGACAATTAGCATTGTTCATGCATGTAAACCCTATTTATATTTAGCCTACCTCACTTGTATACTCAGTACATTCCCTCGTACTGACGCATTTGCGCTATGGTGTTTTCTTTTCATATTACACTATAGGTTCAGAGACACGAGCTCCAGATCAGCTGTAGTAGTAGCATTTCCAGTCGCAGAGATTCAGTGAGTCCTCTTCATTCGAGGATAATATAATTTGATTTATTCATTATTATTTTAGCCATTTATCAGTTTACGGAGTTAGTTGGAGACATGTTCCTTCAACTCTTTATTCAGACAGTACTTAGAGGCTTTGAGATTCAGTATTCAGACTTGTGTCTAGATTTGATTTAGTTTTCAGTTGTTTTGGGTATCTTTCACCCATATGGATGTTATGTTTTGACAGATTCTTTATTCAGTTGAACCTTATGGCCTACATGTTCATGTTTTCTGCATTATTACATTATATATTGCAGTGTACAGATACAGATATCAATCATGGGTTAGCTTGTGGTCCTTCGGGGTCATAAGCACCGTGTAGCATTCCGATTCAGAAAAATTGGGGCGTTACACACCTCCATTTATTAATTACATTCAAACTGGTGACTTTTTGATTACTGTGGAAAGTTATGACTTAATTAGTTCTTTTCAGTAACTATTTTTATTGAATTTTGGCAACAAATTATATATTTGTTGCATCAGATAACCCATTTATGACAACAAATATACCATTTGTTGCAACAAATATACCATTTGTTGCAACAAATCTACAATCTATTGCATCAGATAATATATCTGGTGCAACATATATCTTTTTTAATAATCATCATATCTTTATCTTTAATCCAAATTTGGTTACCTTTTTTTATATAAATTAAAAAAACAAATTCAAAAACAAAAAGGCCCAACTGTTCACCTCCATATTTTAATTACATTCAAACTGGTGACTTTTTTATTACTGTGAAAGTTATAACTTGATAAGTTCTTTTCAGTAACCATTTTTATTGAGTTTTGGCAACACATTATATATCTGTTGCATTAAATAACTCATTTATGACAATAGATATACCATTTGTTGCAACAAATCGACAATCTGTTGGATCAGATAATCTATTTGTTGCACATATAAGCTATGTTTTTAAATAATTATCATATATTTAATCCAAATTTGGTGATTTTTTATTATATAAATTAAAAACAGATTTAAAAACAAATATGTTGAAGAGTTACGATTAGTTATTAAAATTAAATAACCGTTCTTTTATGATTATAAATTGTGTTTATTATTTATTTTATGAACCATTTTTCATATGAAAAAGGTCATGACTAAAGACTTTTCACCCTCTCAATAATAATAATAATAATAACTCTTTTTTTATTAATAATCATTTGTTGCAACATATGATCCATCTGTTGCAACAGATTAACCATATGTTGCAACATATGATTCATCCTTAGGTTGATCCAATATAAAAAAGGAAAATACATACGCTAAAAGGAAAAACATAACCTATTTATTATTACTACTATTATTATTATCATTATTATTATTATAAGCATTACTATTACTACTTTCATTGCCTGAAGGACAATTTTCATCCAGCAGCGGCAGGAACCTCCTCAGCCTTGCTTTGAAGTCGGCCAAATTCCTCTGGAGTTCATCATACTCCTTCAAATTTCTCGGAAGGACGTGATATAAATCTTTTTGTATGAATCTGGATCAACCATATCTGGAATTGTAGTAGTAGAATGAACGAGTAAGGAGGGACCTATTTATAAAGGAAGGGGTTAGTCAAAAAACCACGACTGTTCATCCCTTAATTAAATAAAAATGGTGACTTTTCAAATATGTAGATTAAAAAATGAATCTAAATAAACATTGTATCTTTGTATCTTTATTGTATTTTGGAAAGAAAAGAAGATTGCTTTAAAATAAATCTAACAGATGCGTAATCTGTTGCAAAATACATTCTATGTGTTGGATAATTTACAAAATATTAAAATTGTTACAAGAGAAGCATATACCTGCTTGATATTTCTAATAGATAAGTTCTATGTCGCAACAGATTGATCATCTGTCATAACAGATGTCTATAATTGTATAAAAATTTAAATAGATGCAGTATTTGTTGCACCTTGTTAGTCATTTGTTTATTCAATTTAAGCCATAGATGGGCTAGGAAGAATAAGGTACGTGCAGATGGATGGATCCACTTTCATGTGTGGGAGTTAAGTATTACTAATAAGGTCATCGAGACAACACACAATGTTTTTGTGAATGTAGTTTTTAACCGATTAGACACTGATCATTCAAACAAGATCTTGCATTATATAGTTAAGTTTGATGGGTTCAAATTGATAAGGATGAGGGCCCCATGATGATGGTGTCGATACCCTGTTATGAATTACTGATGGTTATTGGTCATGTTTATATGTGTCAAGTTTTAAGAAGGGATCAATTGTTGGTGTCATTGCAGAGATACAATAGCAATTAGACTTAACTTTAAGTATGCATTGGACCCTGAGAAGGCCTTTAAAGCCTCGCACTGCATCAAACAAGAATAAAAAATCAATAGAAATTCCCTGGCTTAAATTTATATGAAAGGGTTGTTCGAGAAGATGATTATATGCTAGAAAGGGCCGAAGGAGAATGCCTGCAATGAAAAGGGGAGTTGATGAAAAATTATATCATCTGAGAGCTAATTAAAGAGGAGAAGAAGGGTAGAAAGGAACTTCTAGTGAATCTGGCTGATGAAACTGAATTAAAACATGAGAAATCTGAATTAAGTGCAAAAATAAAAGTGTATCCAGTAATGTAAATCCGTCTATTATTTCTCTGAAAGAAAAATAATGCAGATGGACACTTTTCTTAGGATCTGCAACTAGGTAGCATGGTTGGGATGATCACCTAGATAGAAAATAGAAGAAGACCAAAAAAGCAACCTCGCGAGCATAGAGGGTTGAAAAGATGTATAATAAGTCAAGAAAACTTGCGCCAGTAATAGATGCAGTTAAAATAAGGAATCTAAGAAAAGGATCCAATTTATAAATTTTAAATTGCATCCCATGCCTTCTTATTTGTGGTTCCGATTAGGTCCACTGCTATTGACCTGATCGAAACTACAAACAAGATTGAAAGGCAGATTGAGTATCACTACTTTCTTAATAATATGGTTTAATTGATTGTGTTATTTTTCCTTAGAATGCTTTCAACATATCTTGGAGAATATCAGATGCTTGCTGTAGTATGTGAATCCCGATAATTTTTAAGCTTACCTCAAGCTTGCCGATTTGGTATTCAAGCTTGTCGTTGCCATCTTTGAAGTTGGTATAGAGTTGCTGGTCTTTTGTGAGCTTGATCAGGAACACTTTCTTCAAAGTTATGGCATTATAAAAGTCCTTCAAAACACTTTATTCAGAAACCTTAAATGATACATGGAGGGTCGCTATGTTTGTTTTAGGTCCAAATGGTGTTGATGCACACTCAAGTAGTGGTCCAAATAGTTGAATAGCTCATTTTTATCTAGCGTTTCTCAATGCTTCTTACTCAATCAACCTTAAAGGGATTTGATAAATTAATTAGCAAGGAGTTACGTAATGTTTGATCTAAACTGACTCTACCAAGCCTATCAAACGTTACGTAACTTCAGGCTCATTACCCTATCAAAACCTTTGCCCAAGTTAGTGCAAAAATCAAACGAGCTCAATCTCTCTACCTTTCTACTGATCTCTCTTCTCCCATATATAGGAAAATATATCTACCATGCAAAAGTCTACACCGTCGCCAGAAATTTTTGCCATAGCAAAAGTCTTGAGAATGAATGACTAGTAATCTCTCAATATCACTTTTATGACTTTGTTGACGTCTCGTGCAATTACATTGAAATAGACATAGCGAGAAATTGTACTAAGTTTGGTTTGTCCATTCCGATATAATTGCAAGAGACGTCAAGAAAGTCATAAAAGTGATATTGAGAGATTACTAGTCATGCCTTCTTAAGACTTTCACTGTGGAAAGAATTTCTTGTGATGGTGTAGACTTTTGCATGGAGGATATTTTATCCTCTATATGGAAGAATAGAGATCATCAGAAAGGCTTAGAGATTGAGCTCATTTGATTTGTGCACTAACTCAGGCAAAGGTTTTGGATAAGGTAATGAACCTGGAGTTACGTAATGTTTGATAGGTTTGGTAGAGTCAGTCTAGATCAAAAGTTATGTAACTCCTTGCTAATTAATTTATCAAATACCTTGAAGGTTAGTTGAGCAAGAAAAATTGAGCAACGCTATATAGAAGTGAGCTATTCAACTATTAGGACCTCTGCTTCAGTTTGCATCAACATATTTTGACCTGAAACAAATATAGCGACCCTCCATGTATCATTTAAGGCTTCTGAATAAAGTGTTCTGAAGGCCTTCTACAATGCCACAACTTCGAAGAAAGTGTTTCTGATTGAGCTCACAAAAGACCAAAAACTCTATACCAACTTCAAACGGCAACAACAAGCTCAAACTGGAGGCAAGCTTGAAAATTATCGGGATTCACATACTACAACAAGTATCTAATATTTTCTAAGATATGTTAAAAGCATGCTAAGGCTAGAAAACACAATCAATTATATCCATATTGCTAAGGAAGTAGTGACACTCAATTTTCCTTCCAATCTTGTTTGTGGTTCCGATCAGGTCAACAACAGTGGACCTAATCAAAAACACAAATAAAAAGGCATGGGATGCAATTTAAAATTCAAAAATTACAGCCTTCTCTTAGATTCCTTATTTTAACTGCAGTTGCGTAATACCCCATATTTTTGGGTTAGTCTTTGAACCATCGTTCTTACGTGTATAAGTTACAATCCGAGTGATTATCATGTAAATATAAGTTTCATGATCCTTATACTAGTGTGTGAAATTCTCATGAGGTTAAAATTTTCATAGAAATCATTTAGAGCCAAGTTGAGCTATGATCCTTTGATCCGTCCAAAGTATGATATTCGATTCTACAAGGGTCAACTTTAAACGTGTAAAACTTTTTATATACGTAGAACTTTTCATCTAAAGACCCATTAAATTATATATAATTGAATTATCTTTCCAAAAATACCAATTTTTTCAAAATCTGATACTCGAGCAAAAAGTTATGCAGGTTTTTGTGTGAGGCGGTAAGGGGTCGCGATGCGAGGGGATACTTGACCCAACTAGGGGTCACGATGCGAGGGCTATTCCCCTACAGTTTTAGCTTCTTAAGGGTCAAGGGGTACTTTGGTCCTTTCCCCTCAACCCCAAACGTCCAATGGATGATTGATAACACCCCAAAGGGTATTATTTGCCCATTTTTCATCATAAAAACTCACATAAACCCTCCCTTTTTTTCACCATGAACAAAGTTCAACTTTTCTCTCAAGAACTCAAGGATTTACGTTTTGAATTCAATATTTCTTCAAGAATCCAGGGGTTAAAGTTTCCTAGTTCAATAAACCTTTAAGAAAAAAATCAAGAATGAAGTTTCTTTCACAAGTTCATCATTCAAGATTCAAAGATTCAAGCTTTCTTCATAATTCAAGAAAAATTGAGGTATGTAGGAGTTCATCCATGGGTCCTCTTTCACCCATGGAGCCCAAAATTCAAATTTCAAGTTTAAAGTCATGATCTTTACATGTTCCCATGAATTTTGTTTATAAGTTTTCATGAATCTCAAGCTTACATGATGTTTCCATGAAATTGTGGGTGATATTAAACCTCACATGTTTAAATGGTATTGTTTACTATATTTATACCCTAAATGGTGATTTTAGAGGTGGAATCATGCTATTGCTACTGTTTAAGTATACCCATGCTTAGCCTAAACCATGAATTACAAGTGTTTGATGAAATGCCTACAAGAATAATTTTGAACAAAGGCTTACATATCATGTCCTTAGAATTTTAGTTCGATTCCATAGTGGATCCTATATTCAAGATAATTAGAAATATTTCCATGTTTTATGTTCATGTTTTCCACATGTTTGATCCTTACATGTTGTGATGAAATGCCCATGTCCTATTCAAGTGAATTTCATGTAATTTCCCCAATTCACGATTTTGGTTATGAAACCATGCTATGCTCCCATGTTTAAGATATTCCCATGTCCAAGTATTAATCTCCATATGCTTGATAGAATGCTCATGTGAATTGAATAGGGTAATCATGACATGTTACCATGTGTTCTCATCCATGTACCAGTCCATAACCTCTAAGTGTTTGACAAAATGTCTAAATGAAAGCATTGTTAACAATTGACTATTGTTATGCTATTATGATCATGCCCTGCTTTACTTTTATGCTATCGAGTCCTGAGGGTATTTAATACTCGATAATTTAGTTGCTTACCTAGAGCCAGTGTCAGTTACAGAATAGTCTCAATCATGTCACGACTAGTAGTATTCTCAGTCAGTTACAGAACTCAATAGAACTCAGCCAGTTACAGAACTCAGAAAAACTCTGTAAACTCAGTATCAGTCCAGTCCAGTTTAGTATTTAGTTCAGTCCTCAGTAGTATTCAGAATTCAGTTCAGTCCTCAGTAGTATTCAGTATTCAGTTCAGTTCTCAATAGTATTCAGTATCAGTTCCTTTCTTAGTAGTATTCAGTATTCAGTTTAGTCCTCAGTAGTATTCAGTATTCAGTTTAGTCCTTAGTAGTATTCAGTATTCATTTTAGACCTCAGTAGTATTCAGTATTCAGTTCAGACCTCTGTAGTATTCAGTCAGTTAACAAAATTCATTAATATTTATGTTAGTCAACGAAACTCAGTGAACTTAGTTCAGCTCAGTTAAATAGTATGATCAGTAATAGTTCAGTCAAGCATAGTGTGAACTAGGAAATCGGTTCAGTGTCTACTCAGTTGGGAGTAAGATTTAGCACCGAGTGAACCCAAGGATGGGGACTCACCTGCTAGTAGAGGGTGTGATCCTTAGAATCAATCCTTGTATTCCAGAACTATGTAGCCAACATAGGTTGAGACATCAAACCTACCAGATAAGGGTTGATGAGGTGTTTTAACCTGTCAGTTGAGGGTTCCATCATTCTCATTAGAGTACCTGCCAGATAAGGGTATCTCTTCATGTGTCTTTACCTGTGGCATGGTACTGACACCCTTCTAACTGGGTTATAGGTTGGACCCCAATCAGTTTAGAGAGGGGCATATTGGTTAGATGATTACTTCCCATATTTTTAGTTTCAGACTCAATACGAAACTCAATTCAGTTCTATAAAAATAGGACTGCTAGATACAGTCTCTTATTTATCAGTAATACAACATCAGTAAACTCAGATATTAGTTAATTAGTTATCAGAACTCAGTATACAATCTCAGTTACAGTCTCAGTATACAATCTCAGATACAGTCTCAATTACAGTCTTAGTTATAGTCTCAGTCCCAGTCCCAGTCCGATAATTAGATCAGTAACTCAGTTCAGTTTTAAGTTTGCTTGACCATTACATATAGTTATCAGTTATTTAGTTATCAGTATTGCAGTACCTCAGTTTACAGACTATTTTAGAATCATGTTATGCGCTTAGTCTTGTATTCTTAGATAATACAGTCTTCATGAATTCATGCTAGTTACCTCATGTTACTCAGTCAGTCCCTTTCTCATATGTATAATACTTTACAGTTTCAGTCCAGTTATTCAGACTAAGTACAGTCCAGTTCTACATATTGTACTTCTATCATTAAAGTAAAGTTTTACAGAAACTAAGTATAGAGATTCACCATCTTATCAGAGAATGTTTGTCACTCATTCTTTAAGATATTTTAGTTTTCAGTTTATTCCAGCCTATTGGTGAGTCTACTTACACTTAGTATGCATGTTTTACGATTACGTATGAAATCAGTTTTACTTATTGCATTTACCCCTGTATACTCAATACATTCCAAAAGTACTGATCCACATATACATTTGTGTGGCTATATTTCTCATAATATATGTACCAGTTATAGCCCGCACATCACGATCAGATAGTTGTAGATTCCAGCTAGCAGGTGATGAGTTCTCCTACTTTAGGAACTCCAAACAGTTTTAGTTTATGTATAGTTTATTTATTTTCCATGTGGATTGATTAGTGGTAGTTGGAGGCATGTCCTAACTATCTATAGTTAGTATAGTAGAGGCTTCATAGATGTCAGTCAGAGTCAGTTATGTAAATTTCAATTTCATCCTTCAAATTTATCAGATTGTAAAACTTTATCAGTATTGTATCTATTTTAGATATTTAGTATGATTATGTTTCCACACAATAGAATGGATATTTATTATGTTATAATTCAGTTGTTTAACAGTATGCCAACTCATGGGTTAGCTTGGGATCACTTGTGGTTCCAAGCATCGTGTGACATCTTGGGACAGATTTTTGAGGCGTTTCAAGCTATTATTGGTGCAAATTTTCTTGAATTACTGTACATCACTTCAACCCTCGATACTCATGAAGCTGCTTTCTTGGTCTTCTGCTATTTTTTATCTAAGTGATCATCCCGACCACGCTACTTAGTCGCAGCTTCCTAGCAAAGTATCCAACTGCACTATTTTTTTTAGAGAAACAACAGACGGATTTACATTACTCGATACACTTTCAGATTTACACTTGATTCAGATTTATCATGTTCTAATTCAGTTTCATCGGCCAGATTTGCTAGAAGTTCCTTTCTACCCTATTTCTCCCCCTCAATTAGCTCTCAGATGATATAGTTTTTCATCAACTCCCTTTTTCCTGGTGGGTATTCTCCTACCACACCTTCTGGCATATAATCATCACCCTGAGCAACCCAACCATCTAAATTTAGGCTAGGGCAATAACTATATTGGCTTTTCGTTCTTTTTAGATGCAATTCTAGGTTTCGAAGGACTTCTCAAAGTCCAATGCACTCTAAAAGTTAGTCCAATCGCTATTGAATCTCTTTACAATGACACTAAAACTAGATTACTTCACAATGCCTGACATATAAACATGAGCAACAACCAACATTAAATCTTAACAGGGTATCAGAACCATATTCATGGTCTCTCGTCCTTATTAGTTCGAACCTATCAAACTTTACTGTAAAATTGCAGATATCTTGTTTGAATGATCAATGACTAAATGGTAAAAACAACATTCACAAAATCAGTGTACTCTATATGTATTTTCACAATAACATTATCAGTAATACATACCTCCCACATATAAAGTGGTTCTATCTACAAGCAGTTTATTCCTCTGAACCCATCTTTATTGTAGCCTCTTATGTTGGTCGGGCAAAAGTTGATCAACTTTCAGTTCCATAAGCTACAAAGAAGAGGGAAAAAATAATGTCAAACAAGAGAAAAACAGAAAGAACATTATCCGTCTGTTACAACAGATGTGGAGTCTATTGGAATACATCAAACCAGCCTTGCTAGTGTTTGATTTGTTCCAACAGTTGTTCTGTCTGTTGCAACATCAACAACAACATAAACTACAAAGAAACAACAAATAAAAAATATCAACAACATCATTTGTTCCAACACCATCAACAACAAAGAAGCAACATCCTTTATTCCAACACCAACAACAACATCACACAATAAGTTCCATCAACACCAACCACACCAACAACATCAATAACAAAAAAACAAACAAAATACATACAAAAAATGATACTTCTAACAAGGTTTTTAAACTTTTTCCAACATATGACTTTTTTAGCCTATTGTAATAAAAATTCTCGGTTCGTTTATTCAACACTTAAAAATTCCTTTAAATTTTATAAATAAATATGATATGGATAAATGGTAATTAAATAAAAAAAATAGATGTAAATAACTTGCAAAGAAGAAGATGTGAATGAAAGAGCAATAGTGAACCATACCTTACTGACAATGTCAAAAAGGGATCAAAACAACAATTTCAGTCGAGGAAAGATATGGATCGATTTAGATCCGAAAGGATCTTTATGAGAAAAAAGAGAGAAAAGAGAGAAAAAAGGTTGTGATAACCCTAAAGAGGAGAGAAATAAAACAAAAAAGATGAGAGATGAATAAAATAAATTTAGGGTTGAAGGAGACATGGGCAAATATTCATTAATTAATATTCATTAAAAACTTTGAGGGGCACGAGGAAGACGAGTGACATTGAAAAGACAAGACAAGACTACTCAATGAGATTTTTGAGTTATTCAAGAAATATTTTTTATCGCCTTTAGTAGTACTATTTTATCTATCTTTTCTTCCTTTGTACAGAAGTTTGCTTTAAAAATAAAAGAAAAAAATATTTCCCAAATAGATGTGTCATCTATTGCAACAAATATCAATATCTGTTTGAAAAATCCAATAGCCCAGTCATCTGTAACAACAGATGCAAATATTCATTTGATAATTAAATCAAATATGTCATCTGTTACATTAGATATCAATATCTGTTTGAAAATTTCAAATAGCTCAGTCGTCTGTTACAACAAATGTAAATGTCTATTTGATAATTAAATCAAATATGTCATCTGTTGCAACATATATGAATATTTATTTGAAAATTTCCAACAACTCAGTCATTTGTTGCACCAGATTCTATTGAAATTGATTTACGTATAACTAGGGATGAATGAGTTCATAGGTCCATCTACAACTTCAATTGAGTCTTTGCAATTGCATTGTGTTGGTATTGCATTCATCCCGACCCTAGTCGTCGATCGATCACTATGAGTTGAAAAGATTCTCATTAATTTAATGTTAAGCTACTACCTAAATTGATTTAGGTAGAACTAAGGATGAATGAGTTCATAGGGTCAACTACAACTTCAATTGATTCTTTGCAATTACATGGTGTTGGCATTGCGTTCATCCCGACCCGATTTGTCGATCAATCACTCTGAGTTGGCATGATTCTCATTAACTTAATGTTTTAAAAACTATATCTTTTAAAATTTTAAAAATTAATTATGATCAATTCGGACAAAATCAACAATTTTAAAACTTGTTATTATTTTCTAAAATTATAAATCAACCCATAAAAATCATCCATTTGCGGAAAAAACTTTTCCTCATTTCAAATCTCAAGTTCTCGCTTATATCCATCTCTTTCTCTATCTTCGCAGGTAACAAAGTTTGAGAAAAGTTCTACATTTGTTATTTATTCTAAAAAATAGGGATTTGTAGTTAATGATGAAAAAGAAGATTTTTACTTGTATCATCTTCGAGAATAGGTTAACAATTTTGAGTTTTGATGCTAAAAATGTAGGAATCACCCGAGAAAACCCTAGTTTTTATTGTAGTGTTTTATTGCCTATCGTGGTATTGTTGGATGGTGTTTGTGGTATTGTTGGTGGCTATTATTGGTGGTGTCGGTATTTGTGGTTTTGGTGGTAGTGTCGGTGCTCTTGGTGTTGGTATTAGTGGTATTGGTGGTAGTGTTGGCGATCTTGGTATTATTGTTGGTATTGGTGGCATTGGTGGTGGTCTTGGTGCTCCATCTGTTGCAACAAGTGAAAGATCTATTGGGAGATATTAAATAGGTCTTCAAACAGATTTTCCATCTGTTCCAACTGATGGGTTATCCATTGGAGTCTTTTTTTTGTAATGTGGCGTATAATAATTTATTGAAATTTATTTTACCCTTTTTTTAAAATTATGCAGACATCAAATATTTTTTATTTTTTGTTTTTTCTATTGTTTGTAGTTAAAAGATGTCCCCCAAAAGAAAAGAATCTGAAACTGAAAGTGGATCAACTTCTGACCACTGAACAAAAAAGGCTATAGTACAGATAGATTTGGAGGAACTTCCTGAACAATCTTAGTCAGGGCAAAATAAAATTGAGGAAAGTGAAAACTCCTTCTCACCAATGGGGCATGAATTATTATCAAATACCCACATTGATCCTATCAAAATCATTAGTATCGACAGGTTTCAAGTTTTGATGCCGATGGATCACCCTAAAGAAGTAACTGGTGATCTTGTACTTAAATGTTAGTTGGAGAAACGTTTTGATGAATTTAGGAGTATTATGAAGAATGAAAACATAGACAGACTTTTTAAGTGGAGCTATTTTGCATACTTTCTTAAGCTGCCTGAGGACCGCACTCTCAGTTTCCAAATAAGCATAGTATATGGTCTTCTCAAGTGCAGGATCAAGTATACGGGGGATGATAAAGATTCGAAGGAGGGAAAAAAAATATGGATGAAATATGGATCAACTACTGTAGCATGCCAGTTTATTTTGGATTGAAAGAGTTTGCCATAGTGACAGGCTTGAGATGCGATCATCCAGAAAAACCTCTCATCAAGGAAACACCCTCCAACAAATGCAAGGGAAAAAATATGGGTTATTGCGCATTGTTGGATGACGTAGCTACAAAGTAGGGGATTTGATGGCAGATCTCGAGGATCAAAACATACCAAAGCACTTCAGGGAGAAATTGTGCTTAGTTTGGTTTGTCCATTCCGTTTTATTGGCAAGAAACGTCAAGAAAGTAATAGAATATGATTTTTTGACACTTGCTGATGATTTTGAGAAATTCAACAATTATCCCTAGGGATATGACATCTACTACTTGACTTTCCAATATTTACTGATAAAGCTATCCACAGAGACAATCACATTATACGGCTTTCCTTAGGCTTTAATGGTAAAATTCATCACTATTTTTACTTATCCATTAATTTATATTGAATATAGTTATTATGACTTTTTTTTGCTTGCTTCGTGTTTACATTTTTTAAGCTTGGGCATTTGAAGCCATTCCTCTCCTCTGAAAGCAGGTAATGGATTACCCAGATGAGGTTTCTCATCCAAGGATCCTTAGGTGGTTGGCTGCAAAGAACAACCCAAAAATTAAGAAGGCTGATCTTTTTAACCCTTCGGATGATGCAATACGTCTTCTTTCAACTAAAATAATTTGCCTCAAACAAAGATATTGAAATAGATGGTTAATCTGTTGCGACAGATGGGCCATCTATTGTAATAAATTACTCATCAACTGCAACTGGTGCAACAGATGGGTAATCTGTTGCGATAGACAATCCATATTTTGCAACAAATTAACTATCTGTAGCTCTGGTTCCCTGAACCCGACTCAACAGATTACCCATCTACTTTAAATTATGCAATAGATGTGTAATCTGATGTAATATATTGGCAATATGTTGCGACGTACAGATCAGTTATTATAGCAGATAGATCATCTGTTGCATAAGTTGGCTGTGTTAACATTTAACCCAACTGACTACAAATTATTATTATGTGATATGATTTAAATGCCTTCTGTCTTTTTTATAGGTTATGCATCCTTGGATCATGCCTACTAAGCAGTAGTTGGGGATGACTTCTTTTATTATTGTAGGTCTTGTTGATACAACAGTAGACCCAACGGTGGAGTTAATAAAGAAGGAATTAGCTGGAGCAATAGACAGAAGAAGAGCAGTTAGGAAAGGTCAGCCTAATGTTGAAGCTCTTCATGACCAGCCTACTGCAATAGATCCACGAGCTTCTTATGGGGGTGTTGCTGATGGAGTTGCTAATGATGGTGGCATCCATCCTGATACTCTTGCTGCTTCCAGTCATGATTATGAGCATGTTGGTGCTCTAAAAAATAAATACATTTGGAAACACCCCTTTCACAGGTCTCTCTCACCCCTCTTCACCCTCATGTTCTCATTGGAAATGCAAAGTATGCAAGGGCAGAGAAGATAAAATCTTTGAAAAACTAGAGGCTATTGCTGAAGCTGTCGATGAGTTGAAATCTAAGAGGTGTGTCATACCATCTAACAAGGTAAGGGAGCCATACACTCCTACAACGGCGGTTAGGAGGAAGAAAAAAAAATATCCAAGTACTCGTCAATCGAAAATCCAAAAAGGTTGCAACACCTCCTTCTCCAAGAGTTGTTGAAGTTCAAGAGCCACTGAAGAAGGTGGACATATACGCGGTACTTGGCTATGAGGAGAAGAAGGAACTGCAAGAAATCATGACTTACAAGATGAAGGTTCCATAAGAATACACCATGCATTTATTTGGCGCCAAAGACTTCTCGAGTATGATAAATATGCGTGAGTGGTACTTGGAAAATGTAAGTTTACTTTTACTAACCTAGCCTTCCTAGCTACTCCATGAAGAAGAACATAAGCAACAGATGTGTAATCTATTGCAACAACTGGGTATTCTATTGCAATATAATACACATCTGTTGTATAAGTTGCGTTAGCTAGGAAATCTGTGAAATGATTCAGGGAACCCTCTACAACAGAATCTTTCCACTATGTTTTTCTTCTTTACAATTACTAACCTATTTAAAAAATTTCTTCTTATACCACATTATGTTGATGAAATTCTTTGCCTCATGAGGGGCAGACATTTAGTATACGCGGATTCTTATGATGCTGCCGATAGGATAATGGAGCTCAACTTCTACAATAATTTCAAGAGTAGGTACGATACTCTCCATAGTCAAACTAGTCCCGCTGGCTAGAGAATTGATCAGTTAGTTTCTACGTTCGAATGGGAAGAAGACATGATTGACTATGTTAGAGAGAAGAGGCCATATCCACATGAAAAGAGATGGACCAAGGCAAATAGAATCCTTCCAGTCATGAACGTGAAAGTCAAAAAATTTCTCATTGTTGAGATACTACTCGGCGAGGGAAAAATTAAGGTTTATGACTGCAACTTACCTGTCTTCAAGGAGACCAAGTTTCTAACCACGTGCAACCACTCTTGAAGTTGTTCCCCAAGTTGTTGACGTAGAGTAAGCTGATGGATCATTTGCCGGCGGAAGTCTTGATGAAGGAATAATGGGATTTTGAAGGTCAAAACAAGGGCATGCAGCTTCAAAAAGATAAAACTGGTATCGTGTGTGGGTCGTACTTGCTTGCATACATCGAGTGTTTGCTGATTGACACAAAAATGGCCGGTATGTACGATGCCATTATGGAAAAGATGTAAGAGTTCTGGGCTTATGGGGTACTAACTAGATGGTTGGAGTTCGTGTATAAAGAAGAATATGTACAAAGATAGAGACGAAAATGAATATTTTTTTTTATTTCAAGCCACTTCACTTTACATTTTAGTGGCAATTTTTTTTATGTCTGGCGAAATTTGAATTCTTATAATGCAATAGATTGTCTATCTATTGTAACAGATATCATACCTGTTGTAGCAGATTGATTATCTGTTGTAATAGGTTGGTCATCTATTACATTATGCAGATGTTTCTGTCTTCAGTCACAACAAATATATAATCTGTTGTAACATATAATCTAGCTGTTGCAACTGATGGGTAATCTATTGAAATAAATTAAAAAGTAGGAAGACCTGTTATACAATTTCTAGCAGATGACCTACATATTGCAACATATGTCTAAATCTGTTTGATAAGATATGTCATCTGTTGCAGCAGATGTATTATCTGTTGCGATATTTGAATCTAGTTTAAAATTTCAATTAACAAGTTCAAAAATAAGAATTAAATTATATTCACAGACAACATAAGATAAATTGAAGCCTTCGGAAATTACATGAAATCACTCAACAAATAAGTGAAATGTAAAAAAATTATTATGGGTACAAATGATCTACTCTACAAATAAATCAACAAGTTAATCGAAGAGGATAGGTTATTACATTGATAGACTCAAGATATAAATATCTTCTCAATACTGATAATTTGTTCTTCATCCGGTGCTATGAAATTCGGTTTTGGTTGTCGTGGATCTTTATGTCGCTTGCGCACGGTTTCTGAGCTTCCGCTTTTTTGTATTTCCATAAAAGAGAAGAATATCTTTGGAGGAGTTATCCGGAATCAAGTTCATCATTTGTACTTGTAATCCATCGCTCAAATACTCGGTGTAAGTGGCAATAAAAAGACCACAATCCCTGAATTTTAAAAAAATAGATAATCCATATCTTACAGTTCATGTAAGCATTGTAAAATTTATGCAATGAAACTAAATCATGATACTTATACTTATAGGCTACCAATGATTTGTTGATTAATTCCTTCAACATGCTGTACACCAAATGGATTACCTATTTTATCCTGGTATACTTCAATCGTCGATCAATCAGTACGAACCTTTTGGTTCAAAAAGCCACTTATATAAAGGTAAGTAGGCAATATTTTGGCCAGCTTTTGTATCTCAGACGACGGCCCGAACGTCTCCTTTGCGACATCGAGTTATAAACTCGGATGGGCCTCTCTTTTAGAACGACGACAGCCAACATCCAATGAAATTCATCACCACAATTGATTGGGATGTACACTTCGTCGATCAAATGTCAAGGTAAGCCGGCTGGAATGCTAAAACCTTTGATGATGTTGATTAAGAATTCCTCATTTCGGGAAACTTCTGGCTATTGTTGACAATACCTATCGTAGGCATTATTGATGTAAACTTTGAATAAATAATTGTTTATCGTGTATTTTTAATGTTCTTGTGTTTGCAACCTGATCTTCTTTCGGAGGTAGTAAAAAATGACATCGATGTGCTGCACATATTATCAAACATTTCATATTAAGTGATGAAAAAATTAATACACAGATGCAATTAAATAGAGTATTAATTAATAGTAATATGTATGACATTTAAACCTCATCATTCCAGCAAGTTTGGGGTTGTAACATCAAATAGAACCAATTCTTCATTCTAGGATGTGCAACAACAAAGTCGAACATATCAAAACCAAGACTCGATTCGTTCACTTTTTAATGTTTGTTCTTTTATTTCTACGTGATGATTTATATGTGTTAATGTCATATTTTTACAACAAGAATTGTATCAACCAACATCTTTAAAATTGATTTATGTATCTGCCGGCATGATGCTTTAACAACCCATCGGCAATCCATTTTGAATAGTCGTTGATCAACTTTGTTAGTTTTTTTGGAGCCTCGTCCGAGATTTTGAACCCTTCAAATGGGTAGTTCTTCCATTCTCTCGAACTGACAGGCTCCACTTTTTCTTTTTCTTTAAAAGAAGTTGATTAACTATCAACTGTGATATTATGCTCTTCAGCAGTAGCTTCTACTATGATATCCACATAGAAAGCCAAAATTTTCAATGTTAATTACAGATATACAACAGATTATCTATCTATTATAACATATGAGTCTTACATTATAACAGATGAATCACCTGTTGGGACAAATTCGAACAGGTAAAACAGAGCGGTATGATAATTTTGAACAGATGACCCATCTGTTGCAACATAAGGCACATCTATTGGTACAAATTAAAACAGTACAAAAACCTATTTGATTTGCTAAAACAGACGGACATATGTTGCAACAGATAACGTATATGATGCAACAGGTTAGACAACAGTTGCAACAGATGTATATATTTATTTGATAATTTTTAGCAGATCCATCATCTGTTAAAACAGATATGTGCCAGTTTATTTGTTGGAACAGATGATATACATTTACCTTCTTCAACTCTTGCTACTCTCCTGTAGCCTTTGTACATTGAACAACGGTGAAAGACAAAGACAGAGGCGTTGCAATTTTTCTTTTTTCGATGCTTGATGATGCCCTGAAAATATCTTTCCTTCTCCTTTTAGCCACCTTGATCTCTAGTGGAGTGTATGGATATGAAATCCTCTTTGATGGAATGACACCCCTCTTAGATGTCATTTTCTTTACAGAAGCAGTTAGTGCATTAATAACATTAATCACTCCATTATGTTTCGCCTTGCAGTCTTGACATTTGCATGTAGAACATTCGCTAGAAGTGGAAAAATCTATATAACCAGTATGATCATAATCATAATGGCTTGTTGTTTCAAAAACCGTAAGATGAGCATCATTAGCCCCAACAGCAACAACACTACCACTACCACTACCACTACCATCATCAACAACAACAAGCTCACCCTCCAAAATTATTTTTCTTGTGATGGTTGTTGCTCTAAACAATTCCATTTTTATTCTATCAACGACCTTAGGGTCTGATAAAGTTTGCACAGACTGTAAAGTAAGAAAAAATAACATCTTCAACTCTTGATTGGTCGGAACAAGCCACGGATGGATAATCTAAAATAAATCAGTACATATATTATAATGATGATGAAATCATTTAAAATAATCATTAATTAAAATAAAAACTTGATTAGAATTAGACTTACGGCTTCCTTCGAGGAATTGAAAAGATCAAGAAATTTTGTATTTTTATCAGTTTTGGCCGACAACCATCTCACGATTCTTGGACAAGAAACTTCTTCCTGGTAGTTCACTTGTCTCAAATAAGGAATGGATTCAAATGCCCAAGCCTATAACATAACGCCAATAAGTCAAAAGTATTATTGAATAAAAAAAATGAATCATATCATAATAAAAGAAATATTTACCATGAAAGCCCATGAAAAGTCATACAAGTTAACTGTCTTTGGCGTTAACAGAGTCAACAAACATTTGACAGGCTTTCTGAAGCTTTCATAACCCCAAGGATAGCTGTTAAATGCCTCAAGATTCTCGGAGAGATTTATTAAATCGAGGCTTATGTTGTTGTTAATGTCTCCCACCCAAAGAATATTATGTACAAATCAAACCAAGAATAATGATTGCTTGTGCTTCTTTAAAAGTCTTTTACCTTTCAACGTTTCTATCAAATTTTTATTTTTAAAGCTTGGACCAACAATGGACACTAGGTCATCATGATCACTCGACTTGTCTTTGCCTTTTTTGTATGTGCAGGGTGCTTTTTTTGGAGTTAGAGTAGGTATAACTTGAGAAGGAGGAGGAGGATAACATCTTAGTCCAGTAACTATGGCAAACTCCTTCCAACCAAAACAAACAGGTATGGCACAGTAATTTATCCATACCTCATCTATCTTATCTTTATTTTCATACATAATCCTACACTTGAGAAGAGCATATACCACTTTCATTTGAAAACGAGCATTGTTGTCCTCTGGTAAATCAAGATATTGTCCAAAGTAGCTTTTCCTGAAATAAGAATCCAATTTTTGTTCTCGAAGTATTTTTCTGAAGGCGTCGAAAGATTTTCCAATGGATGACTGAACCACGAAATACTTGTTAAATCTGTGGCACCATCGCACTGCATTTTCACAGGATAACGATCAATGTTGAAGGTTTTGAATAACTCTTCAGTGGAAGGGCTATTAGCATTTAGATCATCTATTTTGAAATATTCCTCCTCCCTGTGTTCATTAGCTTCTGCTCCTGATTGAGATAACGCTTGTAAAGCAAGCTCATAGAGTAGTGGATGTAGCCTAGCTGCTTCAATAATTTCTTTACTTAAACTTGATACAATTTTTTTTCTTTTGGGAGCCATATTATCTTAAATTAACATGAACATAAAATAGATTATAATTGATTAATGCATTATTAAAAAGGATAACAGTAAATCTAACATGCAAATAGTAAAATAACAGTTTCAACAGACCACACATCTATTGCACTAGGTATGTTAGCTATTACAACATGTAACTGACCTGTTGCAACGGATGAGTAAATAGTTGGAAACAATAAAAGCAGATCACTCATCTATTGCACCAGGAAGGTTATCTATTGCAACATATAACCAACCTGTTACAACGTATGAGTAATCCGTTGGAAATAATAAAAATAAATCACTCATCTGTTGCACCATGAATGTTATCCATAGCAATATATAACAAACCTATTGCAGTGAATGAGTAATTTGTTGGAAATAATTATAACTGATCACTCATTTGTGGAACCAAGTGGTTATATACTGTAATAGATATCCTACTTGGTGCAATAGATAGGTGATCTATTTTTATTGTTTCCAATGAATCACTCATCTGTTGCACCAGGTAGGATATCTGTTGCAGCATATAAGCAACCTGTTGCAGCAGATGAGTAATTTGTTGGAAATAATAAAAATAGATAACTCATCTATTGCACCAGGTAGGCTATCTGTTGTAGCATATAACCAACCTGTTGCAGTGGATGAGTTATCTGTTGGAGATAATAAAAATAGATCACTCATCTGTTGCACCAGGTAGGATATCTATTACAACATAGAAGCAACTTGTTGCAGCGGATGAGTAATCCGTTGTAAACATTAAAATAGGCCACACATCTGTTGAAACAGATCACTCATCTGTTGCTAAATGAGTTATCAGTTGGATCAATATTATTTATATTTTTTTCAAACAGAAGAGTCGTCTGTCGCAATAGATGAATGATCTGTTGTGTTCATCTGTTGCATCAAATATTTCATCTGTTAGACCAAGTGGTGAATCTGTTGCATCAGATTATTAATCTGTTGCACTAGATGGTTAATTTGTTACATCAGATGGCTAATCTGTTGCATCAGATGGTTAATCTTTTGCATCACCATTTTTATGAAGAAAAATAACAAATCAACCCAGCAACATCAACACACGCATACTAAGAACATCAACGGTGACAAAAATCACCAACAAATTGAATTAACAGTTCGACAACAAGAACTACAATAACAATAAAAAACTATATTTCACAGCAGAAAAAGTAGAGAAGAAATGCCAGAAATTAGGATTTTATTCAGTCCACATTTTAAATTTAAGCAAGAAATATTGAAATTGTTAACCAATCTAGAAGAGAAGTTGGCTCAAGTCATAATGTTTTACCTGTGAAAGAAAAAATGGGACGAAGAACTTGAAGTTGTTGTCACCGGAAAAGTTGGCTCAAGTTCCTCTATTTCTTCATGTCGATTGACGGTAGAAAGTCGAAAAGGAACTCGCCCAGCTATTTCTCTTCGGAGCTTGAAGGAAGAAATTTTGCAGAACTATTGGTTGGGAGAGAGTTGAGAGGCTGTCGAGAGAGAGAGGAGAGAGACGGTTGATTTGGAGGAGAGGGGTGTGGGTTGATTTGTATTTTTGAAAAGATTAGAAAGTTTAAAAAATATTAATCAAGTTCATAATTAACTTAATCAAGTTTCCTAATTATGTTTGACCCTTTAAGTTGGTCAATATCACCAATCCTTCATTCAAAACTTAAAAGACACATTTCCTTTAATTTTCTCAGGTAACTTAATATTTGGCAAGAAAAATATGTATGCGAAAAAATTAGGAAAATTAATATTTAAGGAGTCCTAGATACATGGTAAGCAGAGTTCAAATCGATTTTTTTCACAAAAGCTACGTGGAGTAACAAACGAAACATGCTTTTTTTTTTCCTAATCAAACAAGGAAAGAAAATAAAGTTTCTCTTAGTATTTAATTTTTTTAATAATAGTTAAAGTTAAGAAATTATAAATTATATGAAAAGAGTGTTATTATTTTCCTTAGTTGAAATTAAATAAAGTTCTACTTAGGTTCAACCATTACATATATATAAATATCAATTTGATGTATGAGTAGTACATAAATAAAGCGGCACAACCAAGGAATCTCTCTTCTGCTTCCTTTCATCTTTTTTTTTTTCTTCCTACCTTTTGTATTTTACATGTTGTGAATTAGTTATATATCTCTGGTCCCTGCAGTCTAATGTCTTAATTTATTTTTATTTTCAATAAATTGCAAATATCATGTAGTTCTTTATCTCTTTGAATTTTAAATTTTCATTCTACTTTTATTATTGTAATTAATGATGATACAGATTAGTAAATTTTTTCATGGATCTTCAGTGTGTTGCAGATGACCTTGAGTACTATTTTCCTTGAAGAACAGTAGATAATTTTTAAATTTATCTCAATAGCTCACACAAGTTGCATGAAAAGCTTGAACATATTTAAAGTTGCATGATAATTTCTAAACCCATCTTTTTGGTTAGCAGCCACATTTATTCTCTATTTTTTATTACAAGTTAGAAAATTAATCACCTTCTTTCATAGGAATTAATTGTTAACACGTTGAAGCTTGGTGCTAAGAACATTTAAGGTTGCCGACGAATGAAGTGGACCATGGTAGTATGTGCCGAAAACACTAAATTTTTCATCTCTTTTCATTTTTTCTTTGTTTAAACAAAACTGTCTGAGTAAGCTTCATATGTATCAAGATAAATTCAAGTGCGAAGTCAATTGTATAAATATTAAATAATAATAATAATACTGAATTTTCAAATCGTTGAATGAATATGTAAAGTTTGTAAGTTTTTTTTGTAAGGGACATTTCTCTAAACTAATATTCCTAAGTTTATGGGATATAATTAACCTTTTTTTAATTAGGTTTGGAATTCTTTGAGTTTTTCTTTGTTTTAGAGTTTTACTGTCGAGCTGTCTTCTTTGTTTAGGTATTGTTGAGGTTAAAATTAGGGTACTTTTATATCAATACCCTACACAAGGAGTTGACAAAGAAGTACACAACCTGATTGAGTTGAGGTTTCTGGTTCAGAGGGCCATGGAAAAGTTGTGGTTGAAATAATTGTTAGCTTTATGTCTGTTGAGAATGTGGTTGTTCCCATAACCTGACTTTTTAGGCTGCCGAGTGTTGTGATGCTTGATTGCACAGTTGCTTTTAGACATGATCTTGAGAGGTGGATAGGATCTCAATTAGACATAGATACTTTTGAATTGATGTTGACAGTGCATATGATCTTGGTTAATTTTTTTTAGTAGAAGGATAGTGATGAAGATCTGGAAGATGTCACGCGCACACCAAATATGATCAGACTATGCAATGGACTTTTGTAAGACTAATATCACTCTATTGTCTTGGTTATTTTTCTTAGCGGGAGGATGATGATGCAGATGTGCATGGAAGATGTCGCGCACTCCAAGCTCAATCAAACTATGCAATGACTTTTGGTGAGACACCACAATTACTTTGTTTCCTTGGTTAATCTTAGCAGGAGGATAGTGATGTAGATGTGCATGAAGCACTCTAAGCACGACTAGACCATGCAATGACTTTTGGTGAGACTCCACTATTATTCTATTGAGTTCTTCATTGGCTGTGGGAATTGAAATTGTAATTTTTATATGACCTTGAATAATCTTTCCCGCTTGAACTATCTTTGCAACTTACTTGGCTAATGTATACTATAAATAAGGAAATCTGAAAATGGCAATACGTAATTACAGAGAGCTATTGTTTGTGATGTTGAATTCTGTGAGGCTTATAACAACCTGGTACTTAGTTTACAAAATTCTTATCCTATATATTAACATTTTTTCCTCCAATTAATTAATTCTGTATGCTCTAGAAAATGCTGCTCATAAGGTCATGTTCTAAGAGATGCTGGTAAACTACAGGAAGCAGTTCATTGCTATCATGTAAGGTCGTGTTTCTTTATAGGCAGTGGCAGAGCCAGAATATTTATCAAGGGGATTTACAAGTGAACATATGAACTAATTGAAGGAGGTTCGATATCTTCTATATATACATAAAAAATAATTTTAACCATGTATATATAGTATAATTTTTCGTCGAAGGGGTTTCAGATGAACCCCCTATCCCAAGTGTAGCTCTGCCCCTGTTTATAGGTCGGTCGTATGCTTAAATTCTTAGTAATTGTTAATTCTTCTATCCCAATTTATGTGAGATTTTTTATTTTTTGAGAGTTAATATAAATAATTATTGAAGCTAACTGGACTAGATCAACTCAATATTTTAAAATTAAAATTCAGATATTGAAAAATTATATGATAAGTACTATAAGTTTCAATTCTTCACATGTCAATGTCGTGAATAAACACATTTTAAAATGTCAAATTTCACGTAGTTTGTATCTCGATAAGCAAAAAGTGTCACATAAATTGAAACAGATAAAATACTTTCTAATGAATGCATGGAGCAGTACCTTAATGATGTTTTCTCAACCTTTCAGATGAATGCATGGTGCAATGCCTCCTGCTTCAACCTGAGAATCCACAAGTATTGTCTAATCTGGGAAACATTTATCTGGAGTAGTAAAATTTGGTCAATCAGAACGATTCTATTCTTAACTATATATTTCAATCTTGAAATACATCTCTATTTGTAGACTTGAATTTTTCTCTATAGTAATCTGGTAATGATCGAAAACTTATATCACCAATTCACTATTGCTATATTTTCTTCATCATCATTTGAGACTGAAATTGCATTTAATTTTTGAAGAAAATTCTGAAATTGAATAAGCCAATTCTCAAAATAGGAATTAATATTACTGGATTCTAAAGAGAGGATTTGGGATGTAGAAGTTGGTGCCATGCCTGAACTTTCGAGAGTTGCCTTTGGACAATGAAGGAAAATGTATTATGATTATATACTTTATTATAGTAATAGTTTAGTACTTGCGTGGCTTATTGATCGGTCAAGTTTTTTTTTTGTTTTAATTCTTAAGATTTTTGTTGTCTAGAAGTTCAAGTTTCGTTGTTGTTTTTAAAGAAAAACCGGGCAGGAAAAGGATAAATGAGAAAGGAGATCAAAAAAATTAATTTGGTGCATTAAAGCTTGTGTTATGTGTGAAATTTAGAGAAGGATTGAACCATAAAAGTTTATTATTCGCAGTCTTACCTTGCATTTCTTGAGAATTTTTACTAATAGTACTCAATTTTGTAGAATTTTGTAATAGTTTTTTTATACTGATTGCTAAAGAAAAAAAGAATCACATTTTTCACATTCTTCATTGATCGAGTGATTCTATTGTTTGATGCTACAATAGATAGTAGCTCCCATTCGACAATAAATTTGAAATTGAAATAAAAATACTAAAGGCGAGTTCTAAAGAATGGTGGTTAGATTGATTATATTGCATGGTTCCGACATGATAATAAGGACATGACCTATAGGAGATTATGGGGGACTTATATCAGGGTAGAAGGTAGGTTAGATAGTTAAACTAGTGTCATCTCACTTATTCTTATTAGTATTACCCTTGTTTTTACTTTTGAGTTCAGTTATTATCTGTTATTTTTTGTACTTCAATCATTGTTTATCTGTAGTATTTGTAATAAACACTTTTTCAAGAAACATTAGAAAAATGTTCTCACTACTGCAGTCTATTACCTTGCATAAGTCAACTTAGAATTTAGATAAGGATCCTTAGGGGTTATTTGGTTGGGAAACAAATTATTTTGGAATTAATTATTTCTAGATTAGCTATCCCGAGATTAGTTTTTCTACTCTCAAGGTGGGATAAAAATAACACTACAGTTTTGGAATAACTATTCTCGCGAGAAAAGTTATTTCGTGCATTTTATCCCAACCAAACATGGAATAAGCTTATTCTAAAATTATTCCTAAGATTAATTAGTCCTTATCCCTGAGTACTTAATATATAGGCCTTAGAAATGGATATTCAATCTTTATTTTTTGGTTGACAGAAGCATATTCCCTATCATTTAAGTCCTCATTCTCGAGTTAAACTTATATTCGGAGCATCCAAACTTTGCATCCAAATCAGTCCAAAAAGTATGAAGTCCGATCAAATTGGAGAGAAACATAAAATATTAATCGCACAAATATATGCATGTTGTTAAGGTAATAGCTTGAAGTATTTATGCTAAATTTAATTTTTTAACGTGACATTTATCTGTTACATTAACAAGATTTACTCAATATATAAGTCATCAATATTTTAGAAATATTTTTATTGTTATTTATGATAGATTAAATTCAATTTACAATCAATAACATACTTGATCCGATCTAAAACTTAATTAGTAAGTCCCAAACTGAAAGAGTCGATTATAACCCTAAATTTATAGGCTCGTCATTTAAAAAAAAATTATGTCTATCTTCATTCAATTTTTTAATAAAAAGATTTCAATTGAAAGAGAAACACAAGAAGTTATCAAAATGGCGAATTCATTGAAAATTGTTGTTCTTATATAATCATTAAAATTTAACTGAAATAATAAATTAAAAAAGACAGAAAGAATGATGATAATGTATGTAATAAGAAAATTGAATCAAAATCAGAATAAATAAACAAAGAAGATGTAGAAGTTGTGTTTCTTCTAAATTTTGATTTAAAATATATTACCTAAATATTTTTTTTATATTTATAAGGTAAGATTCTAATTTATTTAGAGGTGTTTAATATGTTACTAGTTTAATGACGTGCGATGCACGTGTATCTGATCATGTCTATAAATAAAATTATACATAAAAAATAAAATTATTTAAAATAGCACTTAACGTTAAAATTATTTTTATATTTATTTAAATGATATAGTTGGACTCTATATTCATTAGATTAGTTAACTTCAAACGCTAAATGATTTTTTCGACACTTTTGAATTTTGACACCCGACTTTTTAGTTTTATGACCATATCTAATAGCAGTAGACTTTATTATCAGATAAATTGATTAATATTTATAAAAATTGACATCAAAACGTACAAAAGCTTTTTATGATATATAAGTATAATTCTGGAAAAAGAAAATTATCCAGAATATATTAGATGTACAAATTGTCATATAACTTTAATAACATAAATAGAACTATATGAAGAAGAAGAACGTTTAAAGAAACGTTATTAGTTATAAAGAGTACTGGACTATTAATGAAGGATTTATTGACCAATTGTTAAGAGTTTTTAAAAGGATGTGATTTTTGTTAACCTAAGTAGGATTATATGTGTTTTTAGGAGTTATTATTTTACATTTTATGTAAATATATTATGAGGGTTTATATATAATTATGTAATTATTTAAAGTCAACAAATTTTGTCATTGATATCAAATGTACGAAAACACATTTTAAACTATTACATAAGATTATAATAATATAACACAATTACTTGTGATAAATTTGAATATCGATAAGAATTTTAATAAAGTAGAAGATAACAATCTGAAAGTTATAATGATAAAAATAAAAAAGACTAAAAAACAAAAATTAAAAGACTAATATATTGCATAATTTGGTGTGATCTGCACGACCATGCTCTAGAAATTGGCAAAAACAACTCTTGATAACTCATGGTCTCCCTCTTAGTAAATAACTTCTATAGATTTGTCGTGAAAGCTTGAAAATCTATCATATATATATTTTTTATTTTCTTATCATATATGTTAGGACTTTTTTCTAACCATATATTTCAGAATTCATTTTTTTACTCAAGAAGCAAAAGAAAAATTACCACTATTAATTCGCCATATATTTTAGGATGAAAAATTATAAACATTCCCGCAACTAAAACCAATAGAACAGTCCATCGTCGAAAAAACGCAACACACTCAAACATGTGACTTAAACAGAAAGAAAGTTGCAAGGTGTGTCATTGATTATATTTTCATCAGTAAAACAGAAAATTTAATAAAAAGAGATTATCATGAGGCAGACTGCTTAAACATCCTAAATCTTAAGAGTTCGAGAAATACAAAGCACTTATCTTTTTACCATGATGCAGGTTTTATTATTAAAGAAGACACATTCAAAAAATAACATTATCATGATGAATGCAACTATGCTTTCCATCATATTAAAACTTACTTATACCATGCTAGAAATTGTTACCTTACTATATTAATGTTGCTATCAAGGAATGGAGATCATACAAATTAAACATGAGCCACGTAACACCCTAAAACTTAGAAACAACATTTAGAATTAAAAGTCAGGTCTAAGATTTGTTCGTACATTGTATATGTGTTAAGAAATTAATTAGCTATAAATTAATATTTAATTGTGGCTCATTCATTGAATTGTAGTATTAATTGTAGATCTTTATAAAAAACTCATAAACTTTAATATTTGAATTTGTCGGTGATTTCTTCTTTATTCGTTTCTTTGGAGTTTACTACATTCTTCGATGAATAGTTCCTTTCCCTTTTTAACATTATAACACTCGGGATTTCATTTTGTGTAATCACAATGTTCGTGCACCAACCCAACTTATCACCATAAATGCACGTAAGCCAAGTAAGACATTTTGTAAACTAAATGATGTATTTGTCACATCTAAGCATGCCTCGAATAACTTTAATCGAAAAAGAATCGTAACAAAAATAAATGATAGATGCTAGATCTGTATAGCAAAGGTACAATGACCAGCTTTATGGCCTATGCTTCCTAGTTCCTCCATTGTGTTTCCTTAAGAAGAAGTCCTTCCATAATGTGTCTAGCTATATTAATCAAAATATAATTGGGAAGAGGATGTGGGAGACCTAAACTGTAGATAGCGTATTCTCCCGCTCATAAGCTGAAGAAATCTGTAACTATATTTGTTTTTGTTTAACTGTTACTCTTTTTATACATTATTTTTGTTCTTTCAAAATATAGGACAAACGTTCCGATCGAATATTTATCTACCATCGCAATAATCAAGATAACATAACTTTTACAAAAGTTCCTTCAAGTCCGAATCTAGGGGTGTCTAACGGGCCGGGCCGGGCCAACCCGGAACCGGCCCTCCTATTTTACCCAGGGTTCGGGCTGGTTCCGGGCCGGGTTTGGCGTTAACCGGGCCGGGCCGGGCCAAACAGTAAAAAAATTAAAACCCACCCGGACCCGGCCCACTAAACCCAATCCGGTCAAACCCATCAAGACCCGGTCAAATCCGGTCAAACCCGGTTAAAAACCGGTCAAACCCGTTTAAAAAATAAATAAAAAATCCAATATACACTATATACACTCCAATATACAATATATATTTTTAAAAAAATATATAAAGTATAAACAATTACACATATATACGTACCATTCAATATATAATTACATATGACTATACGTACTACTTTAAATAAAACATTTGCTATAATAGTATAATATATATATATATATATACACTACAATATATATATATACTAATTTATAAAACATATACACATGTATACGTTAAATATATACTACTTTAGAAGATATATACACATATATATGCACCATTCAATATATATGTACTACTTTAAATAAAATATATACTACAATATAGTGATATACATATATATATATACAATAATATGTATATATATATAGTTACATACTAATTTATAAAACATATACACTTGTATACTTTAAAGATATACGTCTATAGAAGATATATACACATATATACGCACCATTCAATATATATGTACTACTTTAAAAAAAGTATATACTACAATATATATACTAATTTATAAAACATAAAGTAATGTATACGTTAAATATACACGTCTATAGAAGATCTATTCACATATATACACTCTATTCTATGTATATGTAATACTTTAAATGAGATATATGCAATATATATACATTACAATATATATTTGTATAGTTATATACTAATTTATAAAATATATACACATGTATACGTTAAATATACACGTCTATAGAAGATCCATTCACATATATACACTCTATTCTATGTATATGTAATACTTTAAATGAAATATACTATAATGTATATACATTACAATATATATTTGTATAGTTATATACTAATTTATAAAACATATACACATGTATACATTAAATATACACTTCTATAGAAGATATATACACGTGTATACGCACCATTAAATGTATATATACTACTACTTATAAAATATACTACATTATATATACATTACAATATGTATAGATATACTTATATACTAATTTATAAAACATATACACATGTATACGTTAAATATACACTTCTATAGAAGATATATGCACAAATATTCAAAATTTATTCAAAAATAAATAAAAAACAACGACTAAGGACTGAATGAATTTGGGGAATTTTATTGATTGCAAAATGATCCAAAATTTATAATTTACATGAATGAAAAATCTATAAATTATGCATCATTTTTTCCAACTCATTCATGTTAATATTAATGGGAACTTGCATAGGATAATCAAAGTCAACGGGGGCAAAACCATGCATTGGACTTGATTCTGCTGAGTTCTCCCGTGAAGTCATAATTTCTTCTAGTTTCAGCTCGTCGCTCGTCTCTGGTTCCATTCCTTGGTTTCTTCTTTCCGCTCTAATCCAATCTCTGAGGCAAACTAGAACATTCATTGCATTGCTTCCCAATGAGTGTCGGTTGTCTCCAAGCTGCTGTCGTCCCTGACTGAAGGCGCTCTCTGATGCAACGGTTGACATTGGAACATTCAAGATATCTCTAGCTAATCTTGAAAGCACAGGATATTGTGATTCATTATTCCTCCACCAATCCAGCGTGTTGATCCGTCGTCTGCGATCCTCTGGTGCCGTCCGAAGATAATATTTCAGCTCTTCCCGATAAGTTGATGTGTAAGTTCTCTCATCAACACTGTTCCAACAATTTAAATCATAAAACGAATCAGAAAAACCACTATGTGCCGGCCTTTTAGAAGATGATGGCTCCTCGGGAGGATGAGGAGCGACAGTTGGAGTGATATTTGTAGGTACGGCTGAATCAAATAAATCAGCATAGTGATTATATAATTTTTCTATATAATCTTTTGCATCAGCCGTAGCCGTCCACAAATCAGGTTGTACTTGTTTAGAATCATGGTTAGTATTTATTTCTAAGTTAGTATAAATAAGAGTACTAAAGTGACACATATTATTATATTTCATGCACGGATTTAGCATAGCACCAACCAAGTAAATAGGGGGAATCGGGAAAAAATATTTTTTAAATTTTGTAAACATGGCGCCAACAGCTTCTTTATAACCTTCTTTATTTTTATATTGTTGGAGCAAACCAAAATATCGGCTATATATGCCAAAATATTACAAACAGTAGGATAGTAAGCACCGGAAAATTCAACCGTAGCTACATAAAATTTTTCTAAAAACATAACAAGATCATTAATTACAACCCAATCAGAATTATGTAGCATGCAATCAGCAGAATCAGCAAATGAACCGCAATGTTGGTTAAAAGCTAGTGTAATAGGAATTCTATATTTATAACAAGTTTTTAAAAATTCATACGTAGAATTCCATCTAGTATCAATTTCCTCAGGCATCAAAATCGGTGTAAGTCCATTTTCTTGACATTTAACTTTAAATTCTCTAATTCTCGATCTACGATTATTTCCTTGAATAAAACCAACGGCAAGACGAATTTTTTCAATATAAAGCTCAAAAAACTCAAAACCATCTTTTACAATTAAATTATATATATGACATGCACACTTAATATGAAAAAATTCAGGCAAGGACGGAGATAGCGTAGATTTTATTTTTGTTATAGCAGTCTTGTTGTTAGAAGCATTATCAAAAGCAATACATAAAAATTTATTTTCTATACCATAGTATCCGGCAATTTTAACAATAGAATCAGCAATAAATTGTCCAGTATGTTTACGATCTTCATCATATAAAAAAGCAAGAATACGTTTTTGCATCACGAAATTACTATCCATCCAATGACAAGTAACGGTTAAATAATTATTTTTATTTACAGCACGACCAAGATCAGAAGTTAGGGACAATCTACATTGAATATTTTTTAACAATGTTGATAAATAAAAACAATATTGTGAATGGAGTCTAAAAATATCAGTCCGACAAGTAGTTCTAGGAATACCATTAAACATAGGATTATAAATTGCTTGTATATAACGAATAAAAGCATCAGAAGAAGGAAAACTAAAAGGCAAACAACCCACAACTACCATTTTAGCTATTTCTTCCCTGTCCCTCAATTTATTATACTTTTTCGCTACTTGACCGGTTGTTGGGTCCATTCTAGTTTGCGTTGACCCACCAACATCCCCACCACCTTTTGCAATATTTAACTCTCTTTTGTGATCTTCATCTATATGTCTCATTAACGTACCCGTACCCCCTTGCTTGCCTCCACTTCTATGCTTATATATTTGTTGACAAATATTGCACTGCACCTCAATATCTGATATACGTTCAAAAAATTGCCATGCAATACTAGTTCTTTTACGAGGTTTTGGGGCACTGGGAGGACGGGAAGGGAGATTAACTGATTCAGATCTAACGTTAGCATCTCCTACTGCGGGTGTTTCAGCAATATTTTCATTATCTTCGTCTAAATTAACTGCATCTACTTCATTTTCTTCTTCTATACCATAATTTTCCTGAGCTTCTACATAATCCATATCGTGAGCACCTACACCTATTTCTTCCTCAAAAGGTGTACCAAGCGGTACCGGAGACGAAGGCACACGGGTATACCTATTACTTGAACTACCTCTACCGCTAGTAATTCGCTTTTTACTACCACTACCGCTTCCGGGACAAAAAAATTTAACACCTTTAGCAGCGAGGTTTTTTAATTTATCCATAATATAAATTAAATTAAACTAAAAATATTCAAAATACACAAATATAATAAAATTAAATATTAAACAATTAATACAATAAATAAAAATTAAACGTAAGAGATGGAACGACAATACCAAATTTTGGAAGTATCCGAAGATTGCGACTTTAGAAACTTCCGCTTATACTTTGTAAACGAAAATTAAAAAATTAAAGTGAACACTTTAAGAAATTAAATATATTGAATATTAGAGAATTGAGAATTGAGATTTGAGAGAGAATGAAATTTGAGAGAGTGAAAAATTGTGTGAAAAATGATTTGAAGTTGTAGGGTATTTATAGATTTTTTTTGGGGATTAAAAAATATTTTTTAAAGTTTATTTTTTTTTAATTAAATGGGCCCAAACTAGCCGTTTGGACCCAAAAACGACTATATAGCCGTTGGGCCAACGGCTAGTTGGCCCAAAATCAATTTTTTTTTATATTCCGGGTCGGGCCGGTTAACCGGCGGGCCTGGCCGGGCTTGGTCCGGGCCGGGTTAACCGGGCCCATTTTAACATAAAAACCAGCCCGGGACCCGAAACCCTTAAGCCCTAAGGCTTACCGGGCCGGGTCAAACCGGGCCGGGTTAGCTAATAGGGTCGGGCCGGGCCAGGTCGGGCCGGGTCAGCCCGGCCCATTTGACACCCTTAAGTCCGACCGAACATTCATCGATATTACAATAACACAATACTATAATGGAGATGTAAAAACAATATGATTAAATCTAACCTATATAAAATTTCTCAAAGCCTGATGGAATATTCATATGTATACAAAAGATTCTCGAAGTCCAACCGAATCTGCATCAAAACCTAATATATTCTTGATTTTAAATTTTACAAACCTAACAAAAAATATTCAAATGAACTTTATCAAAGCTATGATGGATCTATTTAAGTTACCTAAGTTATCCGCACCCTCCTACAATTGGTATCAAAGTTATGTTGTTTAAAGTTACGGAAGTAGTATGTATTTGGATTTATTTGATTGATTTATTAATTATGATAAAATTAGATTTAGATATCCACCAAAATATTTTAAATATTGCTTAAATGAATAATGAACAAAAATTACAAAAATATAAAGAATTAAAACAAATAATATCTGAAAAACGTAAAGAATTAAAAATAAGGATAGAAAGACTACAGTATAACATAGTTGTTGGAGTTAGTAAAAACTCAATAAATTCACAAAAAGAAGAAATATCAAATTTAGAATCAACAATAGATAGTCTAGAATATATATATCAACATAACCTATATACATTTAAATAAAATGAACAAAGAAGAATTTATAATAGATGAAAAAACATATGAAAATCACGAAGGATTAAAAATAAAAATAGTATTCTCTAATTTAGGAAGAAGATATAAGAAAATAGGTGAACATTTATATTTAATGTTAGAAAAAAAAGAATTAAAATTAGAAGATAAGTTGGCAGTCATGGTAAGAATAGAAAGAGAAAACGAAGAGATAGACAGAAAAAAAAGAAATAGATAAAATAAAACAACAAACCACAGAAGAAATACAAAAAATAGAAGAAACTAAAAATAGTAGGATTGCTGAATTAGAAAAAGAACTACAAATACTAAAAGACCTGTATGAAAAAAGACAGAAAGAAAAAGAAGAAAAAGATAAAGAGCAAAAATTATTAATTGAGATAAATCAATTTAAAGAAAAATTAGAAATAAAAAATAAAGAATTAGAAAAAAGTGAATTAGAAATAAATACAATAGATGCTGAAGAAACAGATAATTATGACTCGAAAGATAGTGAAACATACACAGAAATTCTAGAAAACATAGGAAAACTAGAAATTAATGAAAAACAAGAAGTAATTAATAAAGAAAATCTAGAACTAATAAATACAGAAGTAAATACTCTAGATAAAGATATAATACCTAGTACATCAGAAATAAGAAAACCAACCTATAATTACAAAAATAAGTTTAAAAGATATAATCCAAAGGATGAATATAATAAATGGACACTAAAACAAATAATTAATTACAACTTTTTAGATAAAGACTATGTAATATACACAAATAAAATAATACAACTATGGGTAGGATATATGTCAAAACAATTATTAGATAATAAAATAGATACAACAAACACACTAGAATATATAGAAAAGACATTAATAGGAACAGTAAAATTATGATTTTTAAACCTAGCCGAAGCAAGTAAAAAAGTATTAAGATCTGATAATAAAACAGAAGGAACATCAACAACTACTAAAGTATCACCAACAAAAATATTAAAAAAATATGAAATAGCTATAAAAGATAAATTTAGCAGTGTAACAACAGAAGAAGAAGAAGAAGAACAAAATAAAGAAAAAGATACGAATAAGAATTTAATGTTAAAACTAGCAATATGTAATATGTGCTAATAGATGAGTATACGTGTGCGTTTAAAGAATATTATTATAAAGGAACATATAATACAGAAGAAAGTAAAGAAATAAGAAGATTATATTTTAGTAAATTACCCGAACCATTTAGTTCAAAAATAATAAAGAGTTGGGATGAAACAAAAATAGTAGATACCCTAGGAGCAAGAATAAATTTTTTACAACAATTGTATAGAAATCTATGTGAAAAATATAGAGAAGAAATAAAATTAAAAAAAACATTAATAAGAAATTTAGCATGTTGCAAAGATAAAATAACACCTAAATTTGGATGTGAAGAAAGATATTATAAGAAAAGAAAAAGATATAAGAAATACAAGAAATCAAAATATAAGTATAAGAAACCAAGAAAAAGATATTATGTAAAAAATTATAAACATAAAAGACCATATAGGAAAAAGAAATCTATAAAAGAATGTACTTATTATAATTGTGGAAAACTAGGACATTTAGCTAGAGATTGTAAATTACCAAAAAACTCAAAAAAGAAACAAATATCAGAAATAAAAATAGAAAATATAGAATATATGAAGATAGATTATATAGATTACGAATTAGAAAGTGAAGATAGTATATATGAAATTTCGGAGAATGAAATAGATAGTGAATTAGATGAATTAAATGATCGAAGAAGATATAAAAATAAACCAAATAACTGAAGAAGATATAAAAATAATAACAAAGGAAGAATATTTAAATGAAGAAGGAACACATCAAAAAATAATATTTGATAATAATATATTTGACGAAATAAAAGGAAAAGAGTTAGACTTAAGTGTAGAGAAAATATTTAAAATACCAACAATAAAAAATATATTTAGTAGAAAAAAGGAAGAATACTACGTAGTAAGTCAAAAAGAACATGTAGTAGACTGTAGATATGCAAAAGGAAGAGCTAGTATACCACTAGTAACAAAGAGAATGATTAATAAAGAAATAAACGATATAAAAAGTAAAGACCCGATAAAATATGTACACCTTGGAGGAACAGAGATATTAATAAAAGCATGTTTTAGAGAAGGAATAGATACACCATTAAAATTATATTTAGCAGATGATAGAATTATAAAACCTATAGAAAAAAGTATAATAACTGCCATAAAAGGAAACTTAATACACCAAAAATTTAAATTTATAATAAGTACGAATTATTCAGTAGCAATAACAGATAAAAATATAGATAAATCATTAGTATTATATTGGAAAATATCAGGAATAGAACTAACCCCAACAAGTAAAATATTTACAGCAAGATGTAAAAATCTATATGTATTAACAACAAAACATAAAATAACAAGAAAAAATAAAATTAATAAAATACAAATAGAAAGTCCTTTTGAATAATTTGTAAAAATAATTGATAATAATGATTATAGTTACAAAGATATAGACATAGAAAAAGATTTAGAAATAATAAATGACAGAATAAGTACAACAAAAAGAATAGCTCATGAAAAAACAGAATCATCAAGCTCATAAAAAAAACAAGTTATGAAACAACTTCAACAGTTAATTTAAATCAATATTACATAACAGGAACAATAAATGAAAAATAATATTTAATACTCTTAAACACAGGACAAGAAGAAAATTATATATAGCAAAATATCTAGTAAAAAGTGAAGAAATAAAATCTAATAGTAATATATGCCCAGATCTACCAAGGAGTCTAACAAATATTAAAGATACGACAGAAAAAATAATAATAATAGGAGTAAGAAAAAAAAAAGAATTTGAAATAAAGGAAGAAACACAAAAAGCAGATATAATATTAGGAATAAAATGGTTTAACAAGTAAAACCATACAATATAGAACATACACAATTATCTATAACATATAATAAAGAGAAATTATTCATAAAAAGAACTTTGACATGACATGAAAATATATCTACTTGTAAAAATAATAGTAGAAAGATATTATAATAGGTATTATACACCTATGATAGATACATGAGCAGAAGTAAACTTATGTAGATACAACTGTTTACCAGAAAGTAAATGGGATAAATTAAAAACACCAATAGTAGTGAAAGGATTTAATAATGAAGGAAGTTTAATTACATATAAAGCTAAAAATGTAAAAATACAGATATGGGATAAAATAATAACAATAGAAGAAATCTATAATTATGAACTAACATCAAAATATGCTTTTAGGAATGCCATTTTTAGATAAATTATACCCACATATAATAACTAAAACAGATTGGTGGTTTACAACACCATGTAAACAAAAAGTAAGAGCAAAAAGAGTTATTAATAAAATAAGAAAGAAAACTGATTGGATAAAAGGAAGCGAAAAACTCACACAAAAGTTAGAAAATACAAAAAATATAGAAGACACAGTAGAACTAGTTGTATTTTCGATAAATAAAAAAGAAATAACTATATTTTCAATAAATAAGGTAGAAATAATAAAGAAAAGATTAAAACAATTATACAGTGAAGATCCATTAAAAGGATGGAAAAAACATAAAACTACTATAAAAATTGAATTAATAGATAAAAATAACATAATAACTCAAAAACCATTAACATATAATTTTGACGATTTAAAAGAATTTAAAATGTTTATAGATGAATTATTAGAAAAATAATATATACAAAAAAGTAATAGTAAACACAATAGTCCAGCATTTATAGTAAATAAACATAGTGAACAAAAAAGAGGAAAAAGTAGAATGATTATTGACTATAGAAATTTAAATGCAAAAACTATGACATACAATTATCCAATACCAAATAAGATATTAAAAATAAGATAAATACAAGGATATAGCTACTTTAGTAAATTTGACTGTAAATCAGGATTTTACCATTTAAAGTTAGATGAAGAATCTAAGAATTAACCGCATTTACGGTACCACAAGGATTTTATGAATGGAATGTATTACCATTTGGATATAAAAATGCACCAGCTAGATACCAACACTTTATGGATAGTTACTTTAAACAATTACCTAATTGTATAGTATACATAGATGATATACTACTATATACAAAAACTAAAGAGGAACATTTAAAATTATTAGAACAATTTACAGATATAATAGAAAAATTGAGAATAAGTTTAAGTGAAAAGAAAACCGAAATTATGAAAAAACAGATAGAATTTTTAGGAATACAAATAGATAAAAGTGGAGTAAAAATGCAACAACATATAGTACAAAAAATAATAAATTCAAAAGAAGAAATTACAATCATTTTTAGGATTAGTAAACCAAGTAAGAGAATATATACCAAAATTAGCAGAAAACCTAAAGCCTTTACAGAAAAATTAAAAAAAGATGTAGAATATAATTACAACGAAGAAGATAAAAAACAAGTTCAGAAAATAAAAATACTTTGTAAAGAATTACCAAAATTACAATTCCCAGATGAAAATAAAAAATTTATATACATAGTAGAAGCAAACGCAAATGAATATAGTTATGGAGGAGTACTTAAATATAGATATGAAGAAGAAAAATTAGAACACCATTGTAGATACTACTCAGGTACATTTAATGAAACAAAAATAAAATGAAAAATAAATAGAAAAGAATTATGTTCATTATATAAATGTTTATTAGCATTTGAACCATATATTGTATATAACAAATTTATTGTGAGAACAAATAATACCCAGGTTCGATGGTGGTTAACAAGAAAAATACAAAACTTAGTTACGACGAAGGAAATTCGGAGATTAGTATTGAATATATTAAATTTTACATTTACGATTGAAGTAATCAAGACTGACTAGAATGTTATTGCAGATTACATATCAAGATAAAGCTACTCAAACTGATTTACCAATGGAAGAAGCTGATGTCAAAGATACCCAAACAGACTTAATATTACAAGTGTTTGAACAAATGAAATTATTACAAGAACGAGTTATCACATTAACTACTGAAGTTACAAATGTAAAAGTGCAGGTTGAGCACTATAAAAAATAAGAAAAAGCTATTAGCAAAGATACTGTGCAGGAAGAGAACATTAAAAAACTAGACCTAGAAGGTGACGATGAGAAACACCTAAAAACTTAAATTACTAACGAAATTACAATTACAACTGCAGGCGCAGGAGATGTATCCAAAGGAAAGAATATAGTCACTCAAAATAAACCTGAACCACCAAAGAAAAAGAATTATAACCTCAACCAGATATTCTCAAAATCATATACACCAAATATACAAAAATCAGAGTCATCTATACCTCCCCAGATACACACATATTCCGAATCACTCAATCAACAAAAGCAGACTTATAACCATATCACTCGTACATATATTGATAATATTTATAGTTTACAAAAATTGTTAAAAACAGAACATATCCAGAGTAAAGATTTAGCAAAACAACACCAAGGATATATTACACAAAAATGTCAGAACTATAACAAACTTATTGCTTTGCCTGGAACCAGTGCAAACTTAATTACTTCATGTTACTATTATGGATTATTATCTACAGTTTACACAACTACTGGAGAAAAGTTAACAGGAATTCCAGATATTTACGAAGGATTTATGGATTATAAGAGGATTACAAAGGAACAGTTATTCTATGTCCGTTTCTACTCAGCACCAGCAGAAATATTGTTTGATGAAATAAAACAGACAATTACTGTTGTCAAGATAGGAATGACACGAGATTATATAATCCCTGAAGAAATATGCGAACAAGACGAAATAACCAAAAATTAGATAACGGACTTCGACCGAAACAAGAGAGTTATTGGACTTAGCAGTATATTAACTGAGTTAGCAAATAATTATATAAATCAAAACCCAGTTTGGATTTACTATAACAGAAATCAATTATTGATTTACTCTACTTGTAAAAATATTAGAGAAAACGACAGAGAAGAGATAAGAAAATGGGTCATAACGATCCTAAAACCAGAAGAGTTACCAGTCACAAGATCTATTACGAAAGGAGTTATTTCAGAAGAAGCTATGGATCAATTCTGTAAACAGGTTGGCCAAAGATATGATGACCACGTATACAACAAATGTAGTGGCAGACACAACTTTATTCCAGATGTGATGCTATAATAGCAAGAAGATGAAAAAGCAGCAGATACGACAAGAAGAAGATAAAAAGAAGACAGTAACAGAGCAATAACAGAAAAAGACAAAGCATTAAAGATAGGAAAATGACATATGAAGAAAAAGTTAAACTTCCTACGTAAATTATTGTAAAGTTTTAATAGCCTTTTTGACCTTTCTTTTCATTTATTAGGCTTTTTGATTTTTTTGGCCAAAAAACTATTATTAGTTTTTATTTTTTAGTTAGCTTTAAGTCTTTCTTTTCAGAATGTAAAGACTTCTTTGTAAATTGGACAGAATAGGTGTAAAGTAGGAACAATATAGAAATATTATACGCGTTTTCATTTTTTAGGTTATAAATAGAGAGTGCACGTGCTCAGATAAGGGCAAGTCTTCATGAGTTGAAGCAAAACCCTCTCTTGTACACACAACTTTTGAATTATTTAATAAAAACAGGTATATTTCCAAGGAAAAGATATGAATCATCAAACAACTATGAAAAATCTAGAATTATCAGATTTACCAGAACAGGTATTTATATTTGTGATTATGAATAGCTAAATTCATAAATTCCTGACAATCATGATATGATAAAATAAGTTCATGTTAGTTACTTTATAGTAGAATTATTCGAAAAATAGCATGTTAAGAAGTTTATTAGCAAAGTGGAAAAGGAGAAAAATCCCTAAGAACTATGCCATCCTAAAGGTGAAACCGGTGAGGCAAGAAAGCCGTGATAGGGGAGTAGCCAGAGTAGAGGCGCTGTTTAAGAAAAAAATATCCAGATTACCATGCTAATAGTGACCGAAGAACATGTTATTTAAGAATAATCTAGTATATAGTAATCTAAAATGATCATATTTTGTTATATGTATGATTGAAGGGAATATTTTGAAAAAGCATCATATGAAAAATGAATACTTATTTATCTGACGAAATGGTAGATAAATTTAAAATACTTGTTTTGTATGTACTTAAGGATAAAGAAATTATAGATATAAGAAAAATGATATTGGCAAAAATATTTGATAAATATTTTATGACTAGAATAAATTACATACCACACCTACCTACCTACTCTTACAAATACTTACATACCAAACCTACACATAACCTATGATAAATTACGTATATTTAGAATATTGGAAAATTGATATGAAAAATATACAATTAATAGAAAAACTAATGAAAACAAATCTAGAAAAATATATGAGAACTAAAGATATAAAATATATAGAATTCCTTAATGAGAATATACAAGAATTATTAAGATTAAAACAGACAACTAATAAATACTATGATAAAGCAATTAATTACTAGAATCCAATTCCAAGTTATTCAAGTTATTCGTAGAAACCTAAGCATAATATGAATAATATGACAAGTTATATATCTGATGAAACTAAGATACTTGTTTTATATATCATAAAAGACTTAGAATTAGAAGACATAAAGAAAATAATATGGGAAAAAATATTTGATTTTGAAGATGAGTTACTAAGTACTAAGTGGATAGAAGATGAATTAGAAAATATAGATTTCTATGGTAGAATTAATTCAGATAGTTATTGTTCAGATGGATAATATACAGATTAAAAATGTTAGAATATATTAACAGAGTTAGAGAAAAATAAAGTTGGCTATACGAAAAAATTAATTATAGAAACTAGCTTAGAAAAGGAAGAGGACAATTAAAAGAAAGATTAATTTGGATAAATAAAACCATAAAACAACTAGAATTAAAAGACAGTTTAGAATATGATTTAGACATAGAATTATTCATAGACGAAAAAGACAGGATAATTAACGAAATAGATAACCTAGAATTTAATATCAGATATAGTACAATTAGAATAAATTATTACAAAGAAAATTGCAGTATCACAACTACTTTAGGATAAAATGATAGACTATGAGTATTTAAAATATTGGAGACAAGATCTGGAAGAAATAAGATTAACAGAAATACTTATGAAAGAGAATTTAATTGAATATTTTAGAACAAAAGATATAGAATATTTAGAATACCTCCAAAATAATATACAAGAATTACAAAGACTAAGAGAAAAAACTAAAGAATATTACAGTAAAGCATTTAATCAAATACCATCCAATCACCCCCCAAGATATGAACATTAATAAAATTAAAATAAATAAACTAAAAATAAAAATGTTTAGAGAAGTTAAGAAACATCCACGCACAAATAAAAATAGATCCATTAGAGCTATAATAGATCTATTTAAGTTACCCAAGTTAACATTCTAGGAACTAATTTTAAGCTAGAAAAAACACGGGTTGTTACATCAACTCAAACGAAGATCCATTTCAGAAAATAGTAGACTCGGCCCTCAATTACTCACGAAGTACAAGCCATCTTTCAACACTTGTGAAGCCAAGTGTGAGGTAAAAATTGAGAGTGAGAGTGTGGTGAGTCATTTTTGAGCTAACAAGTTTGCTTGTTTTGTTATTCGTTGTTGTCTTTTCCTTTAGGTACCATGGATGCCATCAATTTCGATGCCACGTTTGACCGCATCACCGATAATATTGAAGAAATGAAATGACATGTGGAAAGGCTACGCCAATTATTACCTAAATTTATCCCACAAAATCCAACTTCCCTTGTCCAAACACCTTGTGACGAGAGCTTCCCGAAGGAAGAGGTGGGCTACCAAGACCCATACCAAGGTAAAGAGGAGATTGAAACATCTTTGGTACTTGATAGTGAACTTATAGAGAGCGAAGCACTTGTTAGTTCCAAATCTGTCTGTGAGATAGATCATGCTTTCTTTAGGTTTAATGTTTTATTTGAAGATGATATAAACACTCTTAAATGAACCTAGTGGTGAAAATGATGGTATAGCTTGCCTTGAAGGCTATAGCCGATATGCTAACCCACTATGGTGTGACAATATTCTTTCTAAATATAAAAATCTCTTCTCGGAAGATGAGAGTACTCTTATGGGAAAAGAATGTGTAGTCTCGGAAATGGTACTCTTGGTAGTACTCTTGGTGTGCATGATGATCAATTTATTCTTAAATGTAGTTCACTACTTGATCATGTAAATAGAGTGCTTAAAAATTCTCAAGTTAGTGATGGTGTCTATAGAATTGATCTTAATAATGTGCGTGACTCTTTGAACATCTTGTGTGGTAAGAACATTGCAATTAGTTTTGTTCATAGAGATCATATGTATGAAAATGTTTTTGTGTGTGAATGTGGGAGTGACATTCTAGGGGAAGGAAGGGCTAGACTAGACTTAGGCCCTTGGCTAATTTTTCCATTTGATCCCGGTACCATCTTAGGGTGGGAAAGGATGACTCTCGACCTATTTTTCTTTTGTCTTGATGCTTGTCCGAGCCACTTCCTTTGTAGCAATTGTACTAATCTTTTCATGATTAAAACAAAGGACTCGTGGCTATACTTTAAAGTTTTCCTGCCTCACCATGGCATGTTGATATGTTATTTTTGCTAACCCTAACCCCTCATGTTATGAGGATGTGTACTTATTTGTCTTCTCTTGATTTGCAAGGTACGGATTTGAGGTCAAATCCTTTTCAAAAAGGGGAAGATGATACGAGTACGCCCACGAGGATGGACGAGAACGAGTGCATATTGAATCCTTCCAAGGAAGTGCACAAGTGAAGTGTAAAAGAGGGCCTAAATGCACTAAAAACAACCACTAAGTTATACTTGATGGGCACCTCACCCTAGAGGGGTATTTTGGTCATTTTATATTCTATTTTGTAATAAACAATATATAAAACCTCTTAGGGTTTTTAGTCTTAGTCTTGATTGAATATTAAAAGTTGTAACATTGAAACACCCTTTCTTGAGAGAATGGCCTCTTAGCCGAAACATAGTAACTAGGGAAATCAACTTGAGTGCGGAATCACTCGTGTTGGATTCAAGCTTGGAAACGTTGGATGTTGGGAGATCAAGGTTTCTCTTATTTCAACATAAGAGATAGGTGAATCATTGTGTGTGGTGTTAAGGGTCCAAGAGTGAAATAGGCTCTTAGGTTCTTAAGATTACATCTTTGTGTAGTCTATCTATCTATCCCTTTGTTTCTTGTAGTCGTGTGTTTGTTGTTCTTAATAATATTGTTATTGTTCTTCGTGTTATTCATTCTCGTATTATTAATCTAGTTTGTTGTCCGCTGAAAATAGGTGTTAATCACCTCATTACATTGTGTTCTTGTTGTAGTTATTGAATCCGAGTGTGGTATCCAAAACGGTCCTTGGATCTCTTGAACTTGTGGACCGATTTGGAGTGTGTTTTCGTGCTTCCTTGTTTGTCTCGTATCACTTACAGCTCATGGTGAGCCACTCGCACTCAGATCCAACCTGAGAAACCATGTCTAAGATTAAGTTAAGGAACCAAACGATCTGTATCCACCGATACGACTCGTACCCCTAAGTCGTACCCATTCCAGTAATCAAAATTCATCTCACCAACCAACACTGATCAGTATACGATAGGACCATACCATTCGTACCCCATCATACGACTCGTACCCATGAGTCATATTGGATCCAGAGATCAAAATTCCAGAAAATTTTCTAAGGATCGAAACCCAGGGTATTTTATAAAGACAAATCAAAAAAATATTGGAGGGGGGTGATTAGGCATGACTTGAAGCAGTTACAGCTACGAAGGACATGACCTTTGATAAGAAGGTATAAAGGACAAAAATTATGATAAATAGTTAGTAGGTAGGAGCGCGTCCTTACTAATAGGGAGGATTGCTTTGTGTGTAGTTATGCATGTGGTCATAGTGTTATGATGTGTCTTGTAGTTTCTTGTTCGGGGTGTTTTTGTATTGTTGGTGATATTCGGTTAGATATAGTATTAATTTATACGTATCTTGTTTCTTATATCATTCTATTGTGTGTTTTATGTTTTCTGTTTATTATACTAATGTTTGTCTTGAGCCAGAGGTCTATCAGAAACAGTCTCTCTACTTCATTTAAGATACTGGTATGGACTGCGTACATGTTATCCTTCCAAATTCTACTTTGTGGGAATATATTGGGTATGTTGTTGTCGTTATTCTTGTAGTTTGTTTCAAGAAAATGCCTCTCTTTTTGTGAACTATTGAATTATAATTTTTAACATGTCATGTTTAACATCACAAAAATAAAATATATTTTGACAAGTTCTACATGTCATTAATTTACCACTATAAGATTTTTTTTTAAACTCTGTATCAAGTCAAAATCAATCATACAAAATTAAAACAGAGAAATACTCAATTTCATATTAAAAAATCTTTCATATATTAAAAGTTACTTTAAAAGTAAAAAAAGTTATATACCACCATAATAAATAAAATGTACTATCAATATATATTACATAAATTTATTTAATATGTATTATTTGTACTCGATTTTCATAAGTTATTTTCAACTATTAATAAATTATCTTAGAATTTGTATTTAACATTTTAGATTGTTTCATTATGAAAATTAACAGATGAGATATCCATATAAATAAAAATAAATCTCTCATCTCCTTAAAAAAATAAGGAGATAAGCATCCATGTCACAATCTGAATCAGGTTGTATTGGAGACCTCCCATTGAGCCTATTCCAATACAACTAAGAACACCTAGCAACGGATGAGTACCAATATAAATCAAGATGTGAAAGATGAACTCAGAAGTCTATGTAAAATCAATATTCAAACCAACCATCATACCCATGTCAACAGTATCCACATAGCCTCTAACAAAATTGAATACAAATAAAGTGTTGGGATATGCCCTGATAATAGCCAAAACTAGACTAAAGAAAGTCTATGACATAAGGAAAATAAATCATGAAATCGGGTCTTCCGAAGTATGCAAGTTCACCACTTCAGTATGACTCACGAGCTGTCCCACGAACACCCAGTCACTGCATAGAAAAAGTATAAGTATAACCAGTTCCTACATCGCGTAGAGATACAACGTTTGTAGATGGTTAGCGGTTAGAGCACTAGCATGTAACTCTGGGATAAGGGAGCAAATAATGCTATGGATGATAATTCAAAACCAGACAAATCTCATGCATACTATTAAATGCAAAGACACACACATATATATTACATGCCGGAAAAGGGAACAGGACTTAGCATAAACTTTTAAAAATTTAACCTGGACTGTATAGTTTAACCATCAATAATAGTACCTACGGGCTATATGGGCCCTAGATATCACCTCCTAGTTGGGCCCCAGTGCATGTAGCCGCACGAATCAGTGAAAGATTATATATATATACGTACGGGGAACTCGAACCCTCCAACATATACTAAGGTGACTTAAGCACCCGATCATGACATGTGATATGAGGGAATTTAACCTTCCAATCATAATAATGACAATAGTAAGGTGAACTCAACCACCTTGTCTTCGGCAAGGGGGACTCGAATTCTCAATCCACAGCGACCCTCGCACCGGCTAGTGAGATTTTTAGTGTCAGTCCCTCCGGGATCTCCACCTTCCACAGTTAGCTACATAACCCTCTTTTACGCCCAATTAAAATATTTAACACATATTTCCATTATCAAACTAATTACACACCAAGGTATTTCATTGGTATCGTCATACCAACACCACTTCCAAGTTATGATTATTATGCCATGTTATCAATTCAACCAACTTGGTATTCGAATCCATAGGTCACAAAGGTATTCAATAACCAATCGTTGGGACTCGAACCCATAAGGTTTCAATTCCACCATTATACATGGCCACCAAGGTCGTTGAAGGAAAACATGCATACTTAATTATTCTTTTTATGTCAATGCAGTATTACAAGTGGGTAAATCAAACTATGTAACTAAAGCTTTTTCATTGACATTTGACAAACACGTTGAGGGTATAAAATTTTTAAAATCATAATCAAGGCAAAATCATCAAATTGAGGGTTAACCATGACCCCTCAACTTAATCACCATTCCCATGTATCCCACAATATTTAAAATCATTAATAAAGCAAGAATATTTCATAAATAATCATGAAAAATTAATTAAATGATCAATCATGTCAAAAGCCGTCAACTATTTTAAAACTCACATAAAAACCCTGGAATAATAATCAATTTATGCCAATAAGAAAATATAAGTTCAAGGGAAAGAGATACATGCTTTAATTATCAAGAAACTTGAAGAAGACAACATGCTTAAGACCCTAGATGACTACCTCCTTGAACCCTAGTCTTGACTTGAAAGCGAAATTTGAGAGAGAGGATTTTTTAGAGTGAAATAATTGATGTTATGTCGTGAAAACTGATGAAAATAGTGCTTAGGGATCGTTTATAAGTGAAAGGACTTCAATACCCCTCCTCCCAAGTCAAAAAAACCAAAAATTGATGAATTTAAAGCATCGGCGCATCGCAGAGGCTAATTTCCGCGCCGCTATCGCGGACCCTTACTGCCTCCTCACGAAAATGCTCATAACTTTTTCTTTGGGTATCGAATTAAGACGAAATCAAATGCATTGGAAAGATGACACATTGATATATTATGTGGTGGGTCTTGAGCCCCAAAGTTCTACATCTTTTAAAAGTTATACACGTTCAAAGTTGACCCTTGTAGAATCGCATTTCAAAATTTGGTCGATAACGAAAGTTCTTAACTCCACTTCACTCTAAGTGTTTATTATGGACATTCTTTTCTTCAAAGACACTTTTTAGACTAGAATAATGATCATGACACTTATATTTATATATAAATAATTGGGTTCAAATTTATACATGTAGAAATAATGGTTTGAATTCTAGGCCGAAAATGCGGGGTGTTACAATCCAGTAACCCCTCGAACTATGGTCAAAGTTGCTACGACACACTCCAACTTCACATGGGTCCTATTAACCCTCTGAATTCAATTTTAGTGTATTTTTTCACTCTTTTGTAATAATATGACACCTTTATTACATAAAAATAAGGCTCACGTCAAAGGTGTAACGTTAGCTAAAAGGTTCCACATTAGCTAAAAAGAATGATAAAAATACACTAAAATTGAGTTATGGAAGATAATAGGACCCTTGTGAAGTTGGAGTGTGCTGTAGCCAAATTTGGTCATAGTTCAGGAGTACTAGATGCTTTACTCAAAAATAAATTATTTAATTTAGTTTAATCATACAATACTTTCAGAGTATATATTTTTTGTTGGAAAAAGTGTACATATGAATAATTATGTCATTAATTTAAAACTATGCATATTTTATTGCAAAAAGTTTAGGATATGTATAACTTATGTGGAATAATAGTCAAATATTTATTATTTTAGCAATCAATGTAACTCATATGGAATAATATCCAAATATTTATTATTTTAGCATCAATTAATGTCATTTTAAACAAGTTATCTAAAATATAATTTTAATTATCTTATTGAATTACTAATTGATATCATGTCCTTTGATTATTTATTTTGAGGTTGTATATAATCTCATATTTTATGCAAATCTCTCTTTAAAAGCTCTATTAATTTACTGTACTAAATTGTTCTCTTGATTGCATATAAAATATAAAGAAAGGGCATGATTTTTTTTCTCATCTTTTATCAATTTATAAAAATAATGTAGTTTGTTTTAACTTTCTTCAAAAAGATAATTATTTTTACTGATTAAACACTTGTAAGATAAATTTGTGTGTATTCAATAGTAGTTTAGAGATACATTGACACGCTTTTAGCGTCCTCTAATTTTATATAATTTGATAACATAAAATGCACGTACATCTATTCGTTTGTAGAATTTTCAAATACAATATAAAAAGAATACTATTTAAGTTAATTGTTTAAGTTGATATATATATATATATATATATATATATATTACCATGATGTTGAAATGAATATTAAAACACATACATGTTCGTTTGCTATTAGGTGTTAGAGAAAATAATATACGTATTAACTTTGGCATTATTTAATTTTTTATTTGGCAACATTTCAATTTTTGTATAGCTATTGAAAGTAGATCATTGCAAACAAATCTACGAGATACTATTTTTATTTTAAGGGTGAAAATCATTTCCCCCTTAATTTTACTTTAAACATCAAACTTCTCCCTCAATTTTAAATAATAAGTATTCTCTCCTCTTTTTCCTACTTATCTTTTTTAAATACCTATTTTACCCTTACACTATTAATCTTTTTTTTTTTTTTTTGTTTTCCATTCGGTGTCTGGTACCAGCATTGGAGTCCGACTAATTCGGATTCGCACCGGGTACGGCCCCATTCGGGGGGTAGAGCTCCCAACAGAGTTTTCTCCATGCCCAGGGTCGAACCCTCGACCTCTGGTTAAGGGTGGAGCAGCCCCATCCGTTGCACCACAATCCATGTTGGTAATCTTTATTTTTCTTTACCTCTTTAAAATTATTATATTTTTTATTTTTAATATATATAGTAATTTTTTGTAAATAAAAAAAAAATTATTTTCTAGACAAAAAAAGTGAGAAACATATATTAAGTATATAAGTTAGTGACGTTCTAAATGAAATAAATGACCATGATATGGAAATTTATTCATTAATAATAATTAAAATTGTAATATCTATTTATACTAGTGAAAATAACAAATAAAAATAATTTTATAAACATATTTCAATGCATGTAATATAATAACATATAACAAAAATGGAGATATATTATATACTAAATTAATTCAAAATTTTACTTATATTATAAATATATACTCCCTCCGTTCACTTTTACTTGTCACTATTTTGCTTTTTGAGGTCAACCTGCATGAACTTTAACCAACATTTTAAGATATATAATTCAATATTTAAATTTAAAATTTAAATGATCAGAAAATATATGAAAAATGTTATAAGTTGCAATCCTTCTTCATATTAATAAAATAAAAAAATACATCTTAAAAATTTTGACAAAATTTATACAGGTTGGCCTGAAAAAATGAAAAGTGACAAGTAAAAAAGAACAGAGGGAGTATAGCGAAACTCATGTGCAACTTATTAATATATACAATTTCAACTTATTAATATAAAATATTTATCAAAATTTATACAGGTTGATCTGAAAAAACGAAAAGTAACAAGTAAAAAAGAACAGAGGGAGTATATTGAAACTCATGTGCATATATATGAAATTGTATATATTAATATGAAGAAGGATTGCAACTTATAGCATTTTTCATATATTTTCTGATCATCTAAATTGTAATTTTAAATATTGAATTATATATCTTAAAATGTTGGTCAAAGTTCATACAGGTTGACCTCAAAAAGAAAAATAATGACAAGTAAAAGTGAACAAAAGGAGTATATATTTATAATATAAGTAAAATTTTGAATTAATTTAGTATATAATATATCTCCATTTTTGTTATATGTTATTATATTACATGCATTAAAATATGTTTATAAAATTATTTTTATTTGTTATTTTCACTAGTATAAATATATATTACAATTTTAATTATTATTAATGAATAAATTTCCATATCATGGTCATTTATTTCATTTAAAACGTCACTAACTTATATACTTAATATATGTTTCTCACTTTTTTTTGTCTAGAAAATATTTTTTTTTATTTACAAAAAATTACTATATATATTAAGAATAAAAAATATAATAATTTTAAAGAGGTAAAGAAAAATAAAGATTAATAGGTTTAAAAGAGATAAGTAGGAAAAAGGGAGGAGATTGCTTATTGTTTAAAGTTGAGGGGGGAGTTTGATTTTTAAAGTAAAGTTAAGGAGGAAAAATGATTTTCACCCTTATTTTAATGCACCTTATTCATTGTTATTCATATTCATTTAAGGATTGTTTGACAAGATGTATTAGTCATAGTATATATTATATACTCTTTTATTTGTTAGAATTTTGAACCTATATATAGCTAATACATATATTAATAATTATATACCATATTATATATCACTAGCTTAACACCACGTGTGTTGCACGTGTATATCAAGTCATTTAGAATATAACGTCTGAAAATAATATATACTTTTAAAATAAAAGTGTAAGTAAATAATTATATATGAAAGATAAAATATAAGACATACTCTTTGAACGAATAATATAAATTTTAGAAGTACAGTAAAAATTGACAATAAAATTTTTAGTATATATGCATCTTTATTCAACACAGCATTATCGATTCTTTATTTTTTGAGTCAAAATGGTATGTTAAACCTAATCAGTAGATACTTTTATCCATAAAAATAGTTATATCAATACAAAACAAAACTAGGCAATAGTCAGTATTATATTCTATATGCATTCCCCTTCAACCACGATAGGTATCAAGCACATGGTGCTGCACCATTTAAATTCAAACTTTTAGTCAGATTTGATTCATTTAGCCTAGTTATTGCAACACCTCTATCCATGAAATACTTAAATAATGCAAAAACATATACTAAACACAATCAGTTGCTCACAAATTTGAATTTTGTTACTTTAAAATAAGGACTAGCTTCAATCTTACGATTTTTACACAAATTTTTTCTTGCACCCGTACTTTAGCAACTCTCTCTTATTCCTCGCTCCTTTATTGCTTGCTTACTTTCTTGATTACTACTCAAATGATCACACTTTTATTTATAAGTAGGGATGGAAGGATCTAGTACTGAAACCCAATTACTACTCTATACTCTAGAATGTTGGGGCTTTGAGCTAAAAGTGACAAAAGAGTTTGAAAATGAGGTGTAAGTAACTCAAGTCTTAATAATTGAGTGGAAGTGACAATTACTTTATTATAGATTAAAAAAGTTGGGAAAGTTTGAGAATAGCCCACAAGTTTTTAAATTTATACTTTAACCCACATATTAACCTAATATAACAGGAAATGGAGGAAAAAACACATTTCTCTCTCTTCTCATCCATTGTTGCTTTCTCTTTCTCTTAGCGATTTTTATTGTTCATTGTTGCTGCTGCTTTATTCATCATCTTCTGCTTTATTATCATCATGTTCTTCTTAATTATCATCATCTTCTACTTCATTATCATCTTCATCTTCTTCTTGTTGACCATTGTTGTTGTTGTTACCACTACTGCTACTATCTGACCAATTTCTTAGGTCAAATTTTGTTTCGTACATCACTTTTCACTTTGACATTACTTCATAGGAGACTTTGGTAAATCAAATTATGATTTTTAGTTGAATTTGTCATTTGAGTAATTGCTACTGTACTTTTTTTTCAATAATAGATAACACGCGAACATGAATGCAACATAAGAGCCATTTATTTAAACAGAACACTAATTTGTTGCGACAGATGAACCATCTGTTGCAATGGAAGTCTAATATGTTGGATCCATATTTATGGTTCTATAGTGTCGTAACATGAATTGAACAGATGGGTCATTTGTTACAACATATGACCTATCTGTTGCAACATACTAGATTTTTGTTGCAATAGACTAGTTATCTATTGCAACGGGGTAAATATCAATCGCAACAGATTGGTAACCTGTTTCAACAGAATCTGAACTCGATTCCAACAGATGCATCATTTGTTGCAACAGAGTAAATATCTGTCACAATAAATTAGTAACCTGTTGCAGCAGAACTTGAACTCGATTTTAATAGATGCGTCATTTGTTGCAACGGAGTAAATATCTATTGCAATAGGTTAGTTATCTGTTACAACATATCACTCATCTGTTGGAATCAACTTCAAAGGTTCCTTAGTACTGTAACATATATCCCAACAAACGCTTCATGTGTTGCAATAAATGTATAATCTGTTGCAACATATGATTCACCTGTTACAACAAATGACTCGTCTGTTGAAATCAGCTTCAGGAGCATAACATGAATTCCAACAGGTAAGTAATCTGTTGTACCTGATCACTTACCTGTTGCAATATATTTTTCACATGTTGCAACAAATTACACATCTTGTGGGGTTCATGTTACAGAACTATGAAATCACTACTAATTTTATTATGATATCATTATTATTTTTTTTAACAAATGACTATATTTAGGTACCACTAATGGAGAGATCAATAACAATAGGGGTGGATTGTCATGGTCAATGGATCGAGAAGAGCAATCGATATGTGTGGCACTAGAAGGAGCTTGAAATGCTATAGACGATAGCTATGACAGTCCAAAGTGATGTTTCATATGATGATTTTGTGAACTTAATCATCAGCTATTGTGGATTGAATTGTCAATCGGAAGAACTCGTCATCAGCTAAATGCACAACGAAAAGCAGAGGGTACTACCTTTCAAGATAACCGATCAGGTTCGGTTGTGTGGTTATCTTAGTGATTTATCCAGGATGGTGTTAGAGCTGTACTTAGTTGAAAAGAGGAGAGAGAATGAGAACCAGAATGTAGAAGAAGAAGAAGAACAAGACATCTTTGATAATAGGTTGGATGATCTGGACATGAATATTCCAAATAATGATCAAACACCTATGCCCGTTGCTGCGAGCAATACGGTAGAAAATTCTTCTCAATTGACACAGTTTGGCAATCGTCAAGATGAAGAGACCAACTTTTACATTGGAATGTCATTCAAGGACAAGAGAGAACTATCTACTACTTTGTTTATTTCTTGCTTGAAAAAAGATTTCAGAATAATGAAGGTGAATAATTCGAGCAAAGTCTTTTGCTATAGATGTGCTAATCCGAACTGCAATTGGTGGTTGAGAGCGGTGAAGTACTTAAGTTCTGATAGATTCATCATTCATAAACATAAAAAGTATCACACATATGGTTCGGAGCATATTTCGGACCAAAATCCTTATGCTACTGCCAAGGTACTTGGTGAATATTTCAAGAATAGATTCCCTAATGGCAAAGGCCCTTCTACAAGGGATACGTCCAATCAACTTCTTATGGAATTAAGTGTCATGGTAAGCTATTAAAAGATACATACGGCCATAGGGATTGCCAAGGACTTGGTTAGGAGGACACACGAGCACGGGTATGCAGTCCTCGATGCCTATTGTTATATGCTTAAGTCCAAAAATACCGAAAGCAAGACATCATTGCATGTTGATGAAAATGGAAGGTTCAAGTACTTTTTTGTATCCTATGGTTCTTGGATTCAAGGTTTTTGACATTTAAGAAATACATAGCCATTGACGGGACCTTCTTGAGGAGCAGATATAATGGAGTTCTGCTAGCGACAGTGGCTCAGGATGCGGAGAATCACATATTTCCTGTTGATTTTTGTGTAGTGGACAAGGAATGTGATGCCTCTTACGGATATTTTTTTGAGCAACTGCAAAGATGATTCGAAGATACCGAAGAGTTGTGTTTTGTTTTGGATAGGCATCCAAGTATTCCAAAGATGGGTTTAATTTTCTTCACTTCAGCTCACTTTGGTTGTTGCATCAGGCATCTTGGAGAGAACATTCGGACCAACTTTCACAATGAAAGGGTCGTGACCCTTTTTTACAGAGCAGCTAAAGCATATAGTAGAGAGAAGTTTTTAGACCATTTCAATCAAATAACGGATATGTATCCCAAGACAGCAGAACATCACATACGTATCAATTTTGAGAGATGAAGCCGGGCATACTGTCCGACAAATAGGTACATTCTTATGAATTTAATGTCTTGTTTGAGGTATAAGATAAGTATGATGTCGTACTAAGTGATTCTTTTGTATAGGTACAATATTATGACGTCAAACATAACTGAATCAGTGAATTTATTATTTGGCGATGAAAGAGAATTTTCCATCGTGGCTCTATTTGATATAATAAATTAGAAGTATGACAAATTTTTCCATGAAAGGCATATGGAGTTCGACAACATAGGAAGCCAATTTGTTCTAGAAGCGGAAAAAATAATATCAACGAACATCAGTCTGGGGAATAGGTTATTTTCATATCCAATAGCAGATTACAAATTCAGTATCAACGGTCATGGTGATGTTGCCACGGACAATCTTCAAACAAGATCTTGTACGTGTAGAGTTTTTGACTTGAACAAAATACCCTGTCCATATGCTATGTCAGCGCTTCGAGCTCAATACGGTGCAAAATATAGAAGTAAAACTTATGAGTACTCCTCTCCATATTATTCGGTGGAAAAATATAAATGGCATATAGTGGGCATATTACACCGGTGCCTCCTGAAGAATCTTGAGTTATTCCTGCAGACCATTTGGGGATATTAAAACCTCCTCCATATATTGACCCAAACACTATCAAACTGGGAAGAAGTCTATATAAGAGGAGGCGTGAAATCGGAGAATCATTTCCATCAAGAAGAAACAAGTGCTCCCTATGTAAGAAGGCTGGCCACAAAAGAACTATACGCCCAGATCGTAATCCACCATGATCATTGTAATTGCAAAAATTTTGTTGTTATTTGTTATGGGCCATTATATATTTAACTCATTATTGTGAGTGTAAATGTTATCATTTATTATATAAAATATCTTTTTGAATAACTTGTGCATCAATAAAAAGACGCAAAAATAGGAACTAAATACATCAAAATATAAAATTATTTTTAATAGACTACCCATCTGTTGCAATAGATGGACATTAGCTGGAAGAATGGAATATTTTCCTCCAACAGATGACAAATCTATTGCAACAGATGGATAATCTGCTGACCAAAACCCAACCGACGACCAATCTATTTCAACAAATGGTCCATCTGTTGAAAGAACTCTAAACTTTTGCTATTACTACCGGATTCAAAATTGCTCCTTACCTCCAACCGTTGACATATTTGTTGAGAAGAAGAAATAGATAGAATGAAAATTAAATAAGAATTTAAAATCCAAAGTCGACCAAAAATAATTTTTTCATTAAATAAAAATAAAATACATTAGGTATAGATCCGATATAGAAAAAGTTAAATACATACGCTAAAACAAAAAAATATTCTAATTATTATTATCATCATCATCATCATCATTATTTTTGCCAGTCGAACAATCATCAGCCGTCAACAGCAGGGCCCTCATCAGCCTCTGCATCTCTCTGAACATCCTTGCTCTCACGGTGACCAACTCCCTCTACAGTTTATTAACCTGCCTCTGAAGTTCCCATATGGTGTCGCGCAGAATAGCAATGTCCCAAACAATATCAACCATATCTAGAACACACATGAAATGACAAAAAAAGTAAACACAAAAGTAAAGAAAAGAGTTTGAATGTAATACAACGCATACTACCAATTGGTAGTCTTACACACACCAAAAACACTCACCTCAACGAGAAAGGAATATGCTCTTTGAAGAGATGTGGTTGAAGATGTAATATGAAAAGATAAAATGAAAGAAATAATAAATAAAGTGGAGTAGAATAAAGATTAAGGAGGGACCTATTTATAGAGGATTGAATCTGAATGTGTTAGGTAAAAAGGCACGACTGTTCAGCTCCATTGTATTAATTACATTCAAACTGCTGACTTTTTGTTTTCTGTGAAAAGTCGTGACTTTTTCTTTTACATTAAAACTTCTCACCTTTTCAAAATGGTTTCTCTCTTAATAATAACCATTATTATTGAGCTATTACAATAGATAGTCCATCTGTCGCAACAAATAACCCATCTGTCGTAATAGATAGTCTGTATATTGCAAAAGATGAGACATTTATTGCAACATATCGATTATCTGTTGCGAAAAATAGACCATCTATTGAAGGAGATGTTTTGATTTCTTCTAATAGTTGATTCATTAGTTGCAACAGATGGGGAATTTTATTCATCAGCTGTTTTGAATGTGTTAGACAAAAAAGTCATGATTGTTCACCTCTTTTTTAATAGTCATCACATATCTTAATTAATCTAAATTGGTGACTGTTTTATTATATATAAAAAAATGGAGTTAAAAACAAAAAAGGTAAAAAAGTCACGAGTTGTAACACTTGTTTTTTCTTACGAGCATATAGTCCTATGACATTAAAGATGGTTATCCTCGGAGTCTCCGTAGTCTTGTACACTACTTAACCATGAGAAGTGAAGAATAAAAACTGTCCGACATTGATGGGGTAGGAAGAATAAGGTGCGTGCAAATGAATGGATCCACTTTCCTGTGTGGGAGTTATGTATTATTGATCAAGTTGTCGTGACACACACACATAAAGTACAATGATTTTATGAATGCAATTTTTAATCGATTAGACATTGATCCTTCAAACAAGATCGTGCATTTTATAGTTTAGTTTGATAGGTGCGAACTGATAAGGCCGAAGGGTTCCAAGAAGGTGGTGTCGATACCCTGTTACAATTTAATGATGGTTTTGCTCATGTTTATATGTCAAGGTATGAGAAGGGATCAATATTTAATGGCATTGTAGATATTCAAATAGTGATTGAACCAATTTTATTGGTGCAATGGACTTTTGAAAGGCCTCCAAAGCCTCGTACAACAACAAATAAAAATGGAAAACCAATAGAAATTCCCCTAGTCCAAATTTATATGGATGTGTTGCTCGAGGAGACTATTATATGGAAAAAAAATGCTTAGGAGAATACCTGCACGAGAAAGGGGAGGTAGAGAAGACCATATATCATCTCAGACCTTGTTTAAGTGGAAACACAGGAAAGCAAGAAACTTTTAGTGAATCTACCTAAAAAACTGACTTGGGAGATGGAAAAACTGAATGAGTTTCAAATGTGGAAGTGTATCCAAATATTAAAATCTGTCAGTCATTCTTGAAAAAATAAAAATGCTCAAGAGGACTGGAGATGGAAATTTTTCTAGGGACTACGACTAGAGAGTGTGGCCTTAATGAAGACCCACAAAGTCCAGGACCAGAACTCAATGAAAGCAACTTGGCAAGCACAGAGGATTGGTAAGATTTTCAGTCAATAATGAAACCTAAACCAACAACTCTAGAAGTAAAAATAAGGGAAGACAAGGCGTCAATTTCTAAAGTCTAACTTGTATCTCATGCCTTCTGTTTGTGGTTCTGATCAGGTCAATGGCAGTAGAAACAAAAAGGTCTGAAGTTGGGCAAAAATCTCAAGCCTTGTTGTTTCCACTGCCTTTGACCAGACCAGAACCATAAACAGGAGGCATGGGATGCAAGTTTAACTTGAGAAATTGCCACCTTGCCTTGATCCCTTATTTTTACTTTAGGAGTTATTAGTTCAGGTTTCATTCCTGACCGATAATCTTACCACCATCGGTGCTCGCAAAGCTAAAACCTTAGAGTTCTAGTCCTGCATTTGTGGATCTTTATTCAGGCCTCGCTAGCTAGTTGAGTCCCCTAATAAAGTGCACAACTCCAATCAACTTTAGTAATTTTCTTTTTAAAATGGAGTGATTAGGATTTTCATTTTTGGATACACTTTCACATTTGTAGCTCATTCAATTTTTTCATTTTTTATGTCAATTTCATTAGCCAGATTCGCTACACGTTCCTTCCTACCTTGTGTTTCTTCCTTAATAAGGTTTGAGTTAATATATGGTCTTATCCACCTCCCCTTTCCTGCATGGGTATTCTCCCAATCACCTTCTACTGTATAATAGTCTCCTCGAGCAATCAATCCATATAAATTTGGACCAGGGGAATTTTTATTGGTTTTCCATTCTTTTTTGTAGCAGTGCGAGGCTTCAGAGGCCTTTCAAAAGTCCATTGAACCCTTAAAATCAGTCCAATCACTATTTAAATATTTACACTTCCACGAAAAACTTGAACCCTTCTCCAAACTTAACACAAAATCATAAAATCTTCATTAAACTGTAACAGGGTATCGACACATCCTACTAGATCCCACAGCTTTACCAGTTTGAATCAAACAATCTTAACTGTAAAATGCCATATCTTATTTGAATGATTAACACCTAATAGGTAAAGAACCAACATTCATAAAATTAGTGTATTACATACCTCCCACATATGAAGTGGTTCCATCTGCAAGCAACTTATTCCGTCGAACCCATCTTTACTCTAACCTTTAATGCTGGTAGGGCAAAAGTTGATCCACTTTCACTTCCTTTTATCTGCAAACAAGAGAAAAATATTTGATGTCAAATAAGAGAAGAACAAAAAGAACATTACAAAAGGGTAACACAAAATTGAATGAATATAACACATTACAACAGGTGTTGCAATAGATGACCCATCTGGTGTATCAGATTCCCCATCTGTTCAATAGATGAGTCATCTATTTCAATAGGCGATGCATCTGTTGTAAAAAAATGCCTAACATATTACAAAAGATGGGTCATCTATTGGAATAAATCAAACCATCCTTTCTACTGATTTGATTTCTTCTAATAGTTGCTCTGTTTGTTCCAATAATTGATTCATCAGTTGTAACATTTGAGGAAACTGTTGCAACACCACCACCAACATCAACAACAACATCAATAATAAAGAAATAACACCATATGTTTCAACACCATCAACAACACAAACACTACATGTTCCACCAACACCACTACTAACACCCTCAACAATAGCACCACCAACAAAGTAACAAACAAAAAATATAAAAATATGATACTTACAACAAGGTGTTTTAAGTTCTCCCAACAAATAATTTTTTTAATAAAACAATAGTTCGTTTAGTCAAGACTTAAAAATCACATTTTCTTTAATTTTCTCAATAAATATGATACTAGTAATGGGTAAATCAATGAAAACAATAGATGTAAATATCTAATTTAGATAATATACTAAGAAGAAGACAAGAAGGAAAGAGCAATAGTGAACCATACCTACAATGTCAAAAAAGCAAAGGGATCAGAACACTCATTTCAGACGAGAAAAAATATTGATCGATTGAGATCCGAAAGGATCCTCATACGATAAAAAAGAGAAAAGCGAGGAAAAAAGAAGACAGTTGTGATTATCCTAAAGAAGAGAGAAAGAGAATTCTAAAAGAAAGAAGAGAGATGAGTTAAGTTAATTTATGGTTGAAGGAGAAAAGAGAGAATTCTAGAGATGGGTTTTAAATATTCATTAATAACTTTGAGGGGCATGAGAATACGGTGACATGAGATGACATTGAAAATACAAGATAAGACTACTCAAGGAGGAGATTTCTGAATTATTCAAGTAATAGTTTTTACCGCCTTAGTTATCATTTTTATCTCTAACCGGAAATTGCTTTAAAATAAAAACAAAGATCTTAAAACATGTAAGTCATCTGTTGCAACAAATGACAATTTTTTTTTGAAAATTTCCAATGGCTCAGTCATCTATCGCAACAGATGGCAACTTCTATTTGATAATTTATAACAGATAGGTAATCTGTTGCAATAGATTCATTAATCTATTTGATAAATTCCAATAGATAATTCATCTGTTACAACATGTTGAACATTTATTTTTATACAATTTCAATTGAGTTCATATGTTCAACTACAACTTTAATTGATTTAGCTATAACTAGGGATGAGTTGATAGAATCTACTATATTACAAGATATTAGTATTGCGTTCCTCCCAACCCGAGTCTTCAAACGATCACTCTGAGTTGAAACCATTCATATTAACTTATTATTAAGCTAATACCTAAATTGATATAGCTACAATTGGGATGAGTTAACAAGGTCAACTACAACTTCAATTGAGTCTTTGCAAATGCATGATGTTGGTATTGCGTTCCTTTTCCTGAGTCGTCGAACGATCACTCTGAGTTTAAATAATTCCTATTAAATTATTATTAAGATAATACCTAAATTGATTTATCTACAACTAGGGATAAGTTGACAGGGACAACTACAACTTCAATTAGGTCTTTGCAATTGCATGATGTTGGTATTCTGTTCTTCCCGACCTGAGTCATCGAACGATCACTTTGAGTTGAAACAATTCTTATTAACTTATTATTAAGATAATACCTAAATTGATTTAGCTACAACTAGGGATTAGTTGACAGGGACAACTACAACTTCAATTGAGTCTTTGCGATAACATGATATTAGTATTGCGTTCCTCCTGACCTGAGTCGTCAAATGATCACTCTAAGTTGAAATGATTCTTATTAACTTATTATTAAGATAATATCTAAATTGATTTATCTACAACTAGGTATGAGTTGACAAGGACAACCACAACTTCAACTGAGTCTTTGCAATTGCATGATGTTGGTATTACGTTCCTCCCGGACTGAGTCATCAACCGATTATTTTAAGTTAAAAAAATTCTTATTAACTTATTATTAAGATAATACCTAAATTTATTTATCTACAACTAAGTATGAGTTGACAGGGTCAACTACAACTTCAATTGTATCTTTGTAATTGCATGATGTTGGTATTGCGTTCCTCCGTCGTTGAACGATCACTTTGAGTTGAAATTATTCCTATTAACTTATTATTAAGCTAATACCTAAATTGATTTAGCTACAAATAGGGATGAGTTGACAGGAAAAACTACAACTTCAATTGAGTCTTTGCAATTATATGATGTTATGTTGGTATTACGTTTCTCCCGACCTGAGTGGTCGAACAGTCACTCTGAGTTGAAACAATTATTATTAACTCATTATTAAGCTAATACCTAAATTAATGTAACTATAACTAGGGATGAGTTGACAGGGACAACTACACCTTTAATTGAGTCTTTGCAATTGAATGATGTTGGCATTGTCTTCCTCCCGACCTGAGTCATCGAGCGATCACTCTGAGTTAAAACAATTCCTATTAACTTATTAGTAATCTAATGCCTAAATTGATTTAGATACAACTAGGGATGATTTAAAAGGTTCAACTACATCTTCAGTTGAGTCTTTGCAATTGCATGATATTGGTATTGCGTTCCTCCCGACCTGAGTCATCGAATGATCACTCTGAGTTGAAATGATTTCTATTAACTTATTATTAAGATAATACCTAAATTGATTTAGCTACAACTAGGTATGAGTTGACAGGGTCAACTACAACTTCAATTGAGTCTTTACAATTACATGATTTTGGTATTGCGTTCCTCCCGATTTGAGTTGTCGAATGATCACTCTAAGTTGAAATGATTTTTATTATCAATTCGGACCAAATTAACATTTTCAAAACTTTTTATTCTTTTCCAAAATACAAATCAATCCATATAAATCATCCATTTCACCATTTCAAATCTTGAGTTCTCACTCTTTTCTTTCTCTCTCAATAATACAGAAAACAACTACTCAATATATTGCTTAACCCTTCACAATAGATCGATTTTCTTCCTATTTTGATCACATAGTTGTTATTTTTGACTTCATTCTTACGTGTATCCATTATTTTCTCCTTTTTGGCAGGTAACAGGGTTTGAGAAGAGTTCTACATTTTTTTTCTAAAAATTAGGACTTTTTAGTTAATGATAAAAAAAAAGATGTTTAGTTGTATTATCTTCGAGAATGGATTACCAATTTTGACTTGTCATGATAAAATCATAAGAAGAACCCGAGAAAATCCTAATTTTTATCGCAGTGTTCCGTTGCATGTCGTGGTATTATTAGATGGGGTTTGTGGTGTTATTGGTGGCTGTTGGTAGTGGTGTTGGTATAAGTGACATTGAAGTTGGTGTTGGTTGTGGTGGCATTGGTGGTGTTGGTGGCTATTGGTGTTGGTGTTGATGGTCGTCATGGAGGCACTGGTGGTATTTGTGGTGGCTGTTGGTGGTGGTGTCAGTATTGGTAGTGTTTGTGGTGGTTGTTGGTGGTGTTTGTAATATATTTTTAAAAGTTATGCATACATCAATTGCAATATATTTTTTGTTTTTCTGTTGTTTTTAGGTAAAACATGTCTCCCAAAAGAAAAAAAAACGAATGCGGATCAACTTCTGACCACCTAACAAAAAGGCTAGAGTACAAAGGGATTCGTAGGGTCTTCCTGAACAATCTTAGTCAGAAAAAAGTAAAGCTGGGGAAAGATATAAAAATGACATTGCGGGAGGTGGACAAGGTTCTGTAGATGGTAATGAGGAAAATAAAAGTGAGGAGAAAAAAGAAGAAGAAGAAGATAAACAAGAAGGGGAGGGAGAAGAAAATAAGAAAGATGATGATGATTAACATGCTGATAGTGCATCACCAATGGGGCATGAATTAATATTGAAATCTCAGCTTGAGGCTGTCAAAACTATTAGTATTGATAGGTTTCAAGTTACGATGCCGATAGTTTACCCTGCAAAACTAACTGGTGATTTTGTACTTAATTTTCAGTTGGGGAAAGTTTTTGATGACTTTAGGAAAACAATGAAGAATGACAACATAGATGCACTTTTTAAGAAGACCTGCTTTGGACACTTTCTTGCGCTGCCTGAGGACCACACTGCCCTTTTCCAAATGATCATGGTATACGTTCTTCTCAAGCACAGGATCAAGTACGTAGGGGATGATAAATATTCAAAGAAGGGGGGGAAAAAGATGGATGAAATCTGGATCAACTACTGTGGCATGCCAATTTTTTTGGCTTGAAAGAGTTTTCCATAGTGATAGGCTTGAGATACGATCGTCTAGAAGAGCCTCTAATCAAGGAAACACCCCACCAAATGTCCAAGAAAAGCAGGACAGCCAAACCACCACCATCAAATAGAGGGAAGGCATTGTCTTAGCGACCTCCCACCAAAACCAACAAATGCAAGGAAAAAATAAATGGGTTGTTGGACATTGTTGGACGTGCGTACAAATTCAATAAGTTGACAAAAAATATCAAGGATAAAACCATATCAAAGAAGTACACGGAGAAATTGTGCTTAGTTTGATGTGCCCTTTCCGTTATATTGGCAAGAGACATCAACAAAGTCATAGAAGATGATTTATTGAAGCTTGCTGAGGATTTTGAGAAATTCAACAATTATCCCTGGGGATATGAAAACTACAACTTGACTGTCAAATATTCACTTTCAAAGTTATCCTCAAAGACGATCACATTATACGGCTTTTCTTAGGCTTTCATGGTAAATTTAATCATTGTTTGCTTACTCATTCATTAATTTATATTGAATAATTATTATGACTTTTTTTTCTTGCTTACCATTTATATTTTTAGGCCTGGAAATTTGAAACCATTCCTCCCTCCGAAAGTAGGTCAAGGATTACCCGGATGAGGTTTCTCATCCAAGGATCCTTAGGTGGTTGGCTGCAAAGAGCAACACAAGAATTAAGGAGGCTGATCTTTTTAACCCTCCGGATGATGCTGTACATTTTCTTTCAAGTAAAATAATTTGACTCAAAGAAAGATATTGAAATAGATGTGCCATCTGTTGCGAAAGATGGGTTATCTATTGTAATAGATTACCCGTATACTGCAACTGGTGTAATAGATGGGTAATCTATTACAATAGATGATTCATATTTCACATCAAATTACCCATCTATTTCTTTGGTTCTCTGAACCCGACTCAACAGATTACCTATCCACTGTAAATTATGTAATAAATGGGTAATCTGATGCAATATATTTTAATATATTGTGACAGACAGATCAACCATTGTGACAAAAAGATCATCTGTTGCATAAGTTGTCTATGTTAACATGTAATCCAACTGACTGCAAATTATTATATGATTTAAATATATCTATTTTTTATAGGTTGTGTATCCATGGATCGTGCCTACTGAGAAGGAGTTAGGGATGACTTCTTTAATTACTTTAGGTCTTGTTGATACAATAGTAGACCCAACAGTGGAGTTAATAAAGAAGGAATTGGCTGGAGAAATAGACATAAAAAGAGCAGTTAGGCAAGGTCAACCTAATGTTGAGGTGCTTCATGACTAACCTACTATAACAGATCCGGGTGCTTTTTTTGGGGGTGTTGCTGGTGGAGTTGTTGATGTTGGTGGTAGGCATGCTGATGTTGATGCTACTGCTATTTGTGATGCTAGCATATTGATGCTCAAGGAAAAATAAATATTTTTGAAAACATCCCTTTAACAGGTCCCTCTTACCCTTCCACCGGTCCCTTCCACCCTTATAGTGGTCCCTCTCACCCCTCACCACCCTCTTGTTCTCATTCCAAATGCAAAGAGTACAAGGATAGACAGGATAAACTCTTTGAAAAATTAGAGGCTATCGCTAAAGCTATCGAGGAATTGAAATCCAAGAGGGGTGTCATGCCCTCCAAGAAGGTGAGGGAGCCATACATTCCCACAGTGGCAGTTAGGAGGAATAAAAGAGAAATTAATCAAGTACTCTCCAATCAAAAATTAAAAAAAATTGCTACTCCTCCCTCTCCAAAAATTGTTGAAGGGCAGGAGCCATTAAAGAAAGTGGACATATTCGCGGAACTTGGCGCCAAAGAGAAGAGGGATCTGCGACTGGCCAAGAATGCCAAGAAGGATTACCCCTTGTATACCTTTTTTCCCCAAGACGTCAAATGTTTGATAGATATGCATATGCCGTACATGGACAAGGTAAGTTTACCTTTCCAAACCTAGCCTTATAATCTACTCCATGAAGAAAAAGCTACGCAATAGTTGTGTTATCTATTGCAACAATTGTGTATTCTGGTGCAATTGGTGATGGTTCTGGTGTAATATATTACCCATCTATTTCATAAGTTGCCTTAGATGGGTAATCTGTGAATAAATTCAGAGAACCCTCTGCAATAGATGGACCATCCGTTACATCTTTCCACTATTTTTTCCTTTTTTACAATTACTAACCTATTTAAAAATTGATTTCTTATATCATAGTATGTTGAAGAAATTCTCTGCCTCATGAGGGGAAGGCAATTAGCGTACCCAAAAGCTTATGATGTTGCCGATAGGATAATGGACCTCAACTTCTGCAAGAATTTCATGGATAGGTACGATGAGCTCACTAAGCAAGAGTCAACTCCAGTGGCTTGGGATTTTATTTGTTAGTTTCTGGGTTCCAATGGGATGAACAAATAATTAAATATGTTAGAGGGGAGAGGCCACATCCACACGGCAAGAGTTGGACCAAGGCAAAGAGAATTCTTGCATTCATGAACATGAACGTGAACATCAAACTTTTTTGGCTCTTGAGATACTACTCAAGGAGGGAAATATGAAGGTTTAAGACTGCAACTTACCTTCCATCGAAGAGGCCAATTTTTTTACCCACATTCAACCACTATTGGATTTGTTCCCCAACTTGTTGAGGCAGAGTAAACTGATGGATGATTTACCAGCGAAAGTGTTGAAGAAGCAAACATGGGATTTTGAAGGTCGAAATAAGGACATGGATCTTTCAAAAAATAAAACCGCTGCCGCTTGTGGGTCGTACACGCTTGCATACATTGAATATTTGCTGACCGGCATAAAAATAGCCGAGCCAACGACCTTTATATGCGATAATGTTGTGGCAAACATGCAAGAGGTATGGTCTTATAGGGTACTAATTGGACGCTTGGAGCCTGTGTATAAATAATAAGAAGATGTAGAACACAAATACCATAATAATTTTTTATTTCATGTCAATTCACTTTACATGTAGTGGTAATTTTTTTTGTCTGATAAAAGTTGAATTTTTAATAATGCAGCAGATTGTCTGTCTATTTAACAGATATTCTATCTGTTATGACAGATAGTTTATCTGTTGCAATAGGTTGGTCATCTGTTGCATTATGCCGATGTTTTCTATCTAAGTCTATCTGTTGCAACAATGGAAAGACCTGTTTGATAATTTCCAACATATGACCTATATGTTGCAACATATGTCTAAATCTGTTTGATATTTTCCAACGATTACGCTTGAATATCCATGTACCCAACAACACCAAACCCGTAGCAAATACACCACCATGAAAATTTCAGCAATTAAGCTTAAATATCTGTGCTCAATAACACCAAACAAGTAGCAATAACACCAATAATGTAGTATCTTCTTGCTCGATTTTGTTTCTCTTCAAAAGCCTTGACTTTCTTTAACAAATCCCAGATTACCCGATTTGCTTGTGAATGATGTCGTTCTTTATACCAATCAAAGTAATCACATCTACCTAATTTCTATAAAAACAAGACCACAATTCTAAAATAATTACAAGTCAATACTTAATCAACTAATTAACTAAAAAATATTACCTTTGAAATCTTACAAGTAAAAAACCTACGACCTGGATTTTGTTGACTCCAAGAAGTCTTTAATAGAGCTTCATGACCACACTTATAATATCAAAAATCTTTATTACAAAAAACTGTGGAAGATGAGCTCGACATTGTCAAGATCAGTTGGAAAAAATAAAAAAAAAGATAAAGAAAAATCAAATACAAATAATTTGAAGAATTTGGATAGAGAAAAAAAGATGATGAAGAAGAAGATTTGGAAATTTAGGGTTAAATTTAGGAACAAGATAAATATATAAGACATGGGGGGAAAATAACCGTTGTAGGCCAAATCAGATGCCAAGTCAGAAAAAAGGGGGGTTCAACGTGCCTTGGCTGCGTGAATTACACGCGAGCTACCAACAGGGCAAAAAGTGTCAAACTGACACATTTGATGCCTATTTTAGGTGTTTAAAATAAACACTGTCTACTTGAGGTGCGAAAGCAAAAAATCGCTGCAACTTTAGGTGCCTGTCGATGAGTTTCGCCTTTTTTATTTCAAGTCTCTTCACTTTACATGTAGTGACAATTTTTTATGTCTAATAAAAATTGAATTTTTTATAATGCAACAGATTGTCTATCTGTTGTAACAAATAGTCTACCCGTTCTGACATATAGTTTATCTGTTGCAATAAGTTGGCCATCTGTTACATTATGTTGATGTATCTAAGTCTATCTGATGCAACAGTGGGAAGACCTGTTTGAAAATTTCCAATAGATTACCTACATGTTTCAACATATGTCAAATCTGTTTGATATTTTCTAACAGATATGTCGTCTGTTGCAATAGATACCTTATCTGTTGTAATATTTGAATCTAGTATTCTATTTCAATTAATAAGTTCAAATCTAAGGATAAAATAAAATTCATAGACAACATAAAATAAATCAAATCCTACAGAAATTATATGAAATAAATCAACAAATAAATAAAATGTAAAAAAATTATTATGGGTACAGATCTCAACAATTTAAGTTTTGATGCCAACAATTTCTAAGAGGGGTGAGGTTATTACTTTGACAAACTCAAGCTGTAAAGATCTACTCAATATGGACAAGTTGTTCTTTATCCGGTGCTATAGAATATGGCTTTGGTTGTCGTAGATCTTTAATATTACCTGCGTATGGTTTTTGCGCTTTTTCTTCTTCGTATTTTCATAAAAAGATTATCATATTATCAATGTTGTTTCGTAATAACTTCTACTGTGACATCCATCTGGAAATCCAGAATTGTCAATGCTAATCACAGAGATATAAAAAAAATGAAAAAAGGATAACTCATCTGTTTTAGCAAACAGATTATCTTTTTGTTGCAACATATGGATCATCCGTTGGGACAAATTAAAATATAAGGAAGACCTATATTATAATTTTCAATGGATAAGCCATCTGTTGCAATATATGACTTATCTATTTGAAAAAACTGAAACAGTAGGAAGTCTTGATTTAATTTGGCCCAACAGATGACCCATCTGTTGCAGCATATAGGTCATCTATTGGTACAAATAAAAATGGTACGTAAAACTATTTGATTTTCTAAAACATACGTGACATATGTTGCAATAGATATGCATCTGATGCAACATGTTAGTCAACTATTGCAACAGATATATATATATCTGTTTGATAATTTTCAGCAGATGTGTCATTTGTTGAAACAGATATGTGTCTGTTTGTTAGTCGAAACAGATGTTATATATTCACCTTCTTCAGCCTATTCTGCTCTCCTGTGGGCCTTGTACATTGCTTAATAGTGCAACACAAAGACAAAGGAGTTCAAATTTCCTATTTTTGGATGCTTGATAATGCCTTGGAAATTACATTCCTTCTCCTCTTAGCCTTAATATCTAATGGAGTGGATGAATATGAATTCCTCTTTGATGAAATGACACCCTTCTTAGATGTCAATTCCTTTACAAAAGCAGTTAAATCATTAATCACTACATCATGTTTCGTCTTGCAGTCTTGACGTTTGCATGCAAAACATTCGCGAGGAGGGGTAAAATCTACATAACCAATATGATCATACTAATAATGGTTTATTTTAAAAACTGTAAGAGGAGCATCATTATCCCCAACAACATCATCACTACCACCACCACCAGCTCCACTACCACTACCATCATCAACAACAACAAGCCCACCCTCTAAAATTATTTTTTCTTCTGATGGTTGTTGCTCCAAATAATTCCATTTTTATTCTATCAATGACCTTAGGGTCCAATAAAGTTTGCACAAACCATAAAGTAAGAAAATATTTCCTCTTTAACTCTCTATTGGTCGGAACAAGCGACCGATGCACAATCTAACATAAATCAGTACATATATTAGAATGATGATTAGATCATTAAAAAAAATCATTAATTGAAATAAAAACTTAATTATAATTAGACTTACTGCATCCTTCAAGGGGTTTAAGAGATCAATACATTTTGCTTTTTTATCAATTTTGGTCGACAACCATCTCAGAATTCTTGGATAGAAAATTTCTTCCTGGTAGTTCACTTGTTGTCTCAAATAAGGAATGGTTTCAAACACCCAAGCCTATAAAATAACGCCAACAAATCAAAAGAATTATTGTATAAAAAATAAATCATATCATAATAAAGGAAATATTTACCATGAAAGCCCATGGAAAGCCATATAAGTTGACTGTCTTTGGCGTTAACAGAGTCAACAAATAATTGACAGTCATTTTGAAGATTTCATAACCCCAAGGATAGTTTTTAAATGACTTAAGATCCTCGGGGAGCTTTATTAAACCAAGCGATATGTTGTTGTTAATGTTTCTCACCCAAAGAATATTATGTACACACCAAACCAAGAACAATGATTGTTTGTGCTTGTTTGAAAGTCTTTTACCTTTCAATGCTTTTATCAAATTTTTATTTTTGAATCTTGGACCAACAAGAGACATCAATTCTTCATGATCACTCGACTTGCATTTGTCTTTTTTGGGTGTGCGGGGTGCTTTTTTTGAGTTAGAATATGTATAACTTGAGAAAGAGAAGTAGGATAACATTTAGTCCAGTAACTATGACAAACTCCTTCCAACCAAAACAAATAGGCATACCACAGTAATTTATCCACATCTCATCTATCTTATCTTTATTTTAATACATAAACCTACGCTTGAGAAGATCATATACTATTTTTATTTGAAAACGAGCATTGTTGTCCTCCAGTAAATCAAGATATTGCCCAAAGTAGTTATCCCTGAAATAAGCATCTAATTTTTATTCTCGAAGTATTTTTCTAAAGGCGTCAAAAGATTTTTTCATGGCTGACTTAACCAAGAAATCACCCGTTAAATTTGTGGCACCATCGCGCTGCATTCTCACAAGATAGCTATCAATGCAGAAGATTTTGACCAACTCTTCGGTGGAAGGGATATTAGCATTTGGATTATCTCTTTTGTAATATTTCTCCTCCCCATGTTCCTCATCTTCTGCTCCTGATTGAGATTAGGCTTGTAAAGCAAGCTCATCGAGTGGTGGATGTAGCCTAGCTGCTTCACTTGTTCCTTTACTTGGACTTGATTTGATCTTTTTTTCTTTTGAAAGACATATTATCTAAAATTAATAAGAACATAAAATTGATTATAATTGAATAATGCATCATTAAAAAAAGGATAACAGTAAATCTAATATGTACAATAGTAAAATAATAGTTCCAACAGATCATACATCTGTTGTAACATAAGAGTGATCTGTTGCAACATATAACTAACTTGTTGCAATGGATAAGTAATATGTTGAAACAAATGAATGGTTTGTGCAACAGATCACACATCTATTGCAACATATGAGTGATCTGTTGCAATATATAACTAACTTGTTGCAATGGATAAGTAATCTATTGCAATAATAAAAACAAATCACTCATCTATTAAAACAGATGACTGGTCTGTGCAATAGACCACACATTTGTTGCAACATATGAGTGATCTGTTGGAACAGTTATCAACGGTCAATATTGTTTAGATTTCTTCCAATAGAAGGGTCGTCTATCGCGATAGATAAATGATTAGTTTGAAAAATCAAGTCTTGAACATGTCTTGTTAGAATAGTTAATAGGATTTTATCCAATAGAAGGTTTATCTGTTGCACATCAAATGATTGATCTGTTGCATTAGATTTTTAATTCAATGGTTCCTCCATTGCATCAAATGGGAAATCTATTATTCAGATGGTTAATCTGTTGCATCAGATGGTTAATCTATTGCATCAGATGGTAAATCCAATACTTAATCTGTTGCATCATATGTTTAATATGTTGCATCAGATGGTTAATCTGTTGCATTAGATGGTTAATTTGTTGCAAAAAAATAGTAGCATGATTCAATGGAACAACATCAATATCACCATTTTTAACAAGAACAAGAACAAAATAACCCAAAAGCGAGCGTAACACCAAAAATACCAACATGGTTGTTTTGTTTGTACAAACACAAACAACAAAAATCAAACTTCAAAAAATGCAACAAACAACAAAAAATCATATTGCACTTCGAAAAGAGAAGAGAAGAAATATCAGAAATTAGGATTTTATTCGGATCACATTTCAAATTAAAGCAAAAATATTCAAATTGTTCACCAATACTAAAAGAGAAGTTGTCTCAAGTTCCTCGTTTTCTTCAAAATTAAAAAGGCCATAATTTTTTACCTGTGAAAGAAGAAAAGGGACGATGAAGAACTCGAAGCTGTTGTGGCTGACTATCACGTCGATTGGAGGTTGAGAGTCGAAAAGAAACTCGAAGCCCAACTAATTGTTGCCGGAGGTTGAAGTCACCGGGGATTGAAAGGAGAAATTTGCAAAACTATTGGTTGAGAGAAACTGTCGAGAAAGAGGAGAGAGACGGTTGATTTGGAGAGGAGAGGGGTGTGAGTTGTTTTATAATTTTGAAAAGATTAGAAAATTTTGAAAATATTAATCAAGTCCACAGTTAACATAATCAAGTTTTCTAATTATGTTTGACCCTTAAAGTTGGTCAATGTCACCAAACCTTCATTCAATATTTAAATGACACCTTTCCTTCAATTTTCTCTAGAATGTTCCTCAACTACTTAATTTTATAGCTACCCTTTCAAAAATATTTCTAGAAATGTGTTATTTTTCAATCATACGGTAAGACCATTCTTCCCAAAATAATTAAGCTACAAAGAGAATTATTAAAATGCCAGCTAACAGCAAATTTGAAAGCAACAAAATATAAAATTTTAGTCAATTTTAAAGTATCAAATATTAAGACTTCTTACCCTTTACAAATAAGTAAAAATCTAGTTTTTGCCTGTGTATTGCACGTGTCAGTATGGATACTAAGCTATTTCTTAAGAAAATGCTTAAAAGTATTTTAGTCGATTTTTGTTTGCATCTATATGAATTGTATAATAGTATGTATGTTCATGTGTGAGGAATGGTTATGTAAATGAAAAAAACTATTACTCTGCGTTGTAACGTGGTTGTATTTTGTTTTAAGAAGTTGCAAATATTTGCGTGAAATAAAGACTTCAATCTCCACTTGTGTTTATTATGGCCGTATTCACATTATTGGCCATCACCATGTGGTAATAGCATTTTTGGTCCATCATTTAATGAAGTTTAATTTCATTCTTATTGTATCCGACAAAGCATAATAAAATTTCAATAAATTAAACTTCACAGTTTGATTTTTTTGTTTGTAAATATTCATAAATATGTCATAGTTAGTAATTGTCTCATCATTTAATCATATGTAGTATGTTAAGTTTGTATTTCTCCACATTTGATTGTAATATTATTCTATTAATAGTTAAATATAATATATATTTTTTTTACCTAAAGTGATTAAAAAAAAATTCACACTTCAATTAATTGAGTTGCATATGTCGGAATCATTTTTCACAAAGGCAATAAACAAAATGATATTTAACCCTATTAAATTCCTAAGTTCAATGAAACATGTTTGTTTAAGGTGGTTACGGATCTTATTCAAAAGTTAAAGGTAATATAATATATATTTATCAAACAATTATAAATATTAAGAGTTAATATAGTGGAATTGTCTCTTTCAAAAAGATATGTCATTCGTTCCGTTTTAATAGTTGGTAAGATTTCAATTGATAATTTTTTTTTATAAAAAGAATTAAATTTTATAACCAAAAGTAATATGTACGAATCCTCTTAGAACACTGTAATGGTATAAAAACCCATACAGTAACATCTCAAATCGACAAATGCATCTTATCCTGCTAAGTGTTGTTTGAGACATTGAGTTTCTAAATATAGAAATTAAGCTCTGCTAATCTGGTAGCTCGCTTCTTGTTACTGGATTCCTTATAGAACACTTCCTAGATAATCCTCCTAGTGATAACTTTTGCAGTGGTTTGGTTTGCCTGAAAATTTCTACGATTACGCTTTATTCATATCTGATATACCATTGCAGTCATACTAATCCTGAAGACGGTGGTTTGTGACCCTTCCCCACACGCACATTAACAATGGACCTATCCAACTCTTCTTGTCTGTTTATGCCTTGCCATTATAATATCGATCTTATCCCATGTGTGTCTGAAATAATCACATCCGATGAATAGATGACCTGCGGTCCATAATCAAAATTCACAAAAAATCAAATCAAAAGTTATATGCCGAGAGATTTATAGAAAAAGTTGGGAGTTGTTTCAACTGTAAGCAAAAATAATAACCATCTTCTTCTGATGATTAGATCTATGACTATGTTTCAATTCTTCTTGAATTATGGTACCATGATTGTAGTTCTAAAGATCTTATGTGCGATGTTTTCAAAGTTGCAGTTTTGAGTTGAAATATTATTTGCATGTAGATTTATCCAATACGTCTTTACACTAATAGATTATTGAAGAAAATTTAGTAGTCTACCAATTAACATAACTATCCATACACTATAATCAAATTATGAGTTTTTTCAATCAGAAATATATACACCAACAACATATCTAGTGAAACTCCGTAAGTGAGGTTTGGTAGGGTAAAGTGTATGTAGACCTTAGCTCTACTTCATGGAGGTAGAGACCAGGTTGTTTCTGGAGAACCCTCGACTTGAGTAAAACAAATCAAGTTAAGTTGATATGAAAACAAAAAAAGACAATGAAGAAACATAACTATTAAAAGAATAGTAATAACCATATAATAATTCAATAACCTAAACACAATAAACAAAAGATGATGATAGAAAGCAAAAGTAAAATATTCAAGAATAAGGCTAATAATATCATAGGCACCACCAAGCCTAAACTCCTTGAAAAGCAAGACAATAGTCCATACCTATTAACATTCTACCCGAATACCGCGATCTATATCTAACCTTCTATTGCAACAATAAAGAAAATTAATATAGAGAGATTTCGAATATGAGAAAGGCGAAAAAGCTCATGAATATAGTTGTCTTATGTAAGAGAGTCAAATCTAATATAAAATGTTAGTACAACTTTAAAAAGATTAGCTTTTACATGTTTTGTATTCCATCTTGTTAAATATAATTCATGAATATGCAAAGAATCTAATGCACTCAACAAGAATAATTTGTTGAAGAGATATATCTAGTGGTTGAGTATTCAACTGAGGGGATTAGCAAAAATAAAACTATAGCAAGTAGTTGCTACTTTCGCTAAAATATTTGAACATTCTTCTCCACCGAAAACAAGTCTGGCAGCAAATTCAAATCATAGAAGCAAACTAATTATAGGTAAAATTTTAATTGATTATGAAGTGTTAAATATTATATTTTAGGAGTCAAGGGTAAAAAGTCCGAATCACTTTTCTAAGGGTCTTCATTAATACAGTGTAGACATAGATATGTTGTATAAAGAATATATAGCAAATCATTGTATTATCAATATATGGACTATTAATACATGGATAAGGATGGATAAAATAGAACTATTCTTAATAAACCAAATCAAACAGTTGCTATAAAATAGTATAAGCATAAGTAATGAGTATGACTAATCTCAACACTATTAGTAGACCACTTCATTACTATTCTTTACACTCACGACCCCTTAAAACAACAAGTCAATCGTTGATCAGAAATAATATCAGCATAACTAATCCAATAATATTATCACACTTTATTAGTTGTGGTAATCTGCCATCTGAAATCGAACAAGTGCCTTCTCTATTTTCCATCTGAAAATTCAGCTTCCAAGTCATCCATATCTCTGTTGATGTCGCCATCAATTGCTTTTGGTATGTGCTCACATATTTCTGCATTTTTTCTAATGCATCCGATCAATAGTAATGAAATTTGGTGAGTATTTGACAGTTTTCTATTCATTTAGTTAGTTTCACATGATTATATTTAATTTGTACATTGACGCACTGAACATTTTGGATAATATGACCAAATTAATTGATGTTTTTTGTTATTTTTTCTCTTTTGACAATGAATTTTGCAACTGCTTACAGTAGTAGACTCTATACTTGTTGGTGTATTTTACTGTTAAAATAAAAATATTAAAGCGTATGGCAATTAGTAGGCATAAAGTGAAAAAAGTGGTGTCATTATTCTTGTAACTCACCACATTATTTTTTAGTGTTAGTGGGTATAATTTGTGGTAAAAGATGGTCATTAGTTCTTGTAACTCATAAGACCATTAGTTTCTTGTAACTCCATGGCCATTAGTTGCATATAATATATGTAACATTAAGACTATTTATCTACCTACATTACTACTCCTCATTCATTCTATTCATTATATGGAAGAATTGTTAACATATAAATAAAGGTGTTTCTTCCTTTATTGTGTGACAAGAAAAAGATAATAAGAGTAAATATTGTAGTGAAAGCGAGAGTTGAGGCAAAAAAAATATGCTAAGACTCCAACTATATTCACTATACAAAAGAGAGTAACTATATAAGTGAAAGAGAGAGTTGAGACAAAGAAAATATTCTAAGTCTACAACTATATTCATTATACAAAAGAGAGTTTTAATATGTTATAAGAAGGTGTTTTTGTAGTGAAGCTTTGGACTCTTCAACTAATCTGGAGTTGCTTGAGTTATACATTGTTGATTGACTGTTGTATCCTGAAGGAGACAAGTCAAGAGATATACTGTTGAATCGGTGTAGATTATGTAGAAGTAAACTTGAATCTCTTTAAAGAGAGCGAGATATCCGCGCCTCAGCCAAGAAGAAGATTATTTTGTTTTTTCTTCATTTTTGTTGATTTTTTCATTTCAACTGTAATTTATTGTAATTATGATATATTACACCAAAAATACATAAATATTATGATTGGCTTACGAATAAAATATCTAAGCTTTTCTCAAGTAACAGAACTCTTTATCAACCTTTGTTTCTTAATATCTTAATATCTCATTTGATTATTCATTTATGTGTTCTTAATTTACGTTTTGTCCTGTTATTATTTTGGTTAATAAAATATCATGAAGTATAAACTTTTTCTAGTACTGATATTTTTTTTGTCTGTATTCTATTATTGAGTAAATATTCTAACTTTGATATGAATGAATCGTGCTAGCTTTTATTTAAAGTCATTTTCTTGCATAGGTTTATGCACATATCCATGTGATTATAATGCATCATCAGAGGATTCACTGTGAGATTCCATCTATAATTTATAAGTATCAATTTGTGGTACATGCTACATATGTATCTTTTAGAAATTTATATCAGTGTGTATCAAATTTGTTGGATTTTTAAGAGGTGTGAATGAAAAATAAATAGGTATTTTTTTTCGAAAAGACACCAAGAGAAAGGATGAGATTTGAATAGGCACATTTTCAGATTGAATGGTTATGACCTTTTCAATGGGTTATGACTTTTCCGAAGAGTTACACCTTTTTCGAAGAGTTGCACCTTTATGAAGGAGTGCACCTTTCTGAACCATTGTTTCTCTTCATGAAGCAACACCTTGATGGCTATAGATGCCTGAATATTTTCTCAGTTAAAGATAATTTTTTTTGAGTCGAAAAAACAATCTTCTTCTTCTTCCTCCTCTTCCTCTTCTTCCTCTTCTTCCTCTTCTTCTTCTTCTTCTTCTTCTTCCTCTTCTTCTTCTTCTTCCTCTTCTTCTTCTTCTTCCTCTTCTTCTTCTTCTTCTTCTTCTTCTTCTTCTTCTTCTTCTTCTTCTTCTTCTTCTTCTTCTTCTTCTTCTTCTTCTTCTTCTTCTTCTTCTTCTTCTTCTTCTTCTAAAAACTCTCGCGTGATCATCAAATCGTTGAGTGTATTCAAAGTTTCTGAAAATTTGAGGTACCGCTATTTTTAGAAAGAGAATAATTTTATCCTGGGAGGAAAGATTACATAACCTCGGGTACTTGAGGGGAACCAATTCCTTAAGGACACACCGTGCATTCAGTGGACTTGATTCTACAATTTTCTGCTTCATCTTCTTTCTTAAAGTTGACAAACACTTTATTTGATAGTTCATTTGATTATTCATTTGGACTTGTGTTTGAACTTGTTGTAACTTCATTTTTGTTCTTGAAAGTTGTTCTTGAACATAGTATTGAAGTTTGGGTTGAAACATACAAATTTTTGTACCCAAAACAACAATCTTAAGGAATTTACCAAAAAAAAATATTTCTTTTGTACTTGTTTGGTGAATTTTTTTTTCACCATTTATAGATAAAGTACTTTCATAATCTATATTGTTTGGTTTCTGGAGATTAAAACTTCTTGCTATATAATCTGTTTGAACTTAATAGTGATTTGAAGATATGAAAACTTCATCACGAGTTAAAGTTCATTCGATTGACAATTAGAAGAACATAAAAACTCCATCGTTAAACTAGAAACAATTTGATGTTTAAAGTTCTCAAAACTTTATAATTAGTATTCCAATATACTACGTTGATTGTCTTTTTGTGACAGAAAAATGACTACTGAAAGTCATGTAAATGATGGATTGGTGAGTGTAGTAGCAACAACTGTTGCTACGACAATCCGCACAAGTATTGCGCCTGCAATGGCACCTGCGGAGAAACTTAGAAAGCTTTTGGGTGTAGACTTCAAATGCTGGTTGCAAGAGCTGTTATTCTATTTGAAAACTTTATGTCTTCAAAGGTTCATCTCTAAAAATGCTTTAGAATTTCCCGAAGATACACCGAACAAGGAGCGGTTTTTTGTATTTGAGGCATAGAACCACTCGGTCTTCTTATGTAAAAATTATATTCTAAGTGTCCTCCAAGAAGACCTGAACAATATGTACAATAGTATGAAGACCTCGAAAGAGTTGTGGAATGTTTTGGAATAAAAGTATATAACTGAGGATACAGGAACTAAAAAGTTCTTTGTGGTAAAGTTCCTTGACTATAAGGTGATTGACAATAAAACTGTCGTCTCTCAAGTACAAAAATTGCAAGTAATCATACATGATCTCCTTGCTGAAGGTATGAATATTAAATACCTTAGTTGAACATGTTATGTGTATTCTTAATACTCATATGACCTTTGATGTAGGTTTGATTGATGTAACACCCTGGGTTTTTGGTCCTTGAAAATTTCTGAAAGTTTCTCCTTACTGTCTGACTACGACTCACCTGATAAATCGTTGGACCAAATCGTAACCAAATCAGTAAGTATGTGGATAAATTTTTCTTTAAGTACGAGTGGCTTACTATAAGTTGTAAGGACTCGTTACGAGCCGTTGGGTGCAAATCGTAGGGTGTCTAGTGTATACCCCAAATGGTTCTAGGTTGACTGTAGCTAAACCCTATAAGTCGTAGGGTCCCATTATGAGTCATATCAGTTGAGTCATAGGGTCAACAAATTATGAGTGCCTTGGAGACTATCTTGGCTACAACTTGTGGCGACAAGTCGTTATGAGTCATATAGTGACTCGTAGTCACTGATGACTAAATTTTAGTTTTTAATTGAGGGCACTTTGGACAATTTCCTTCTCACCCAATTAAAACCCGACGTTCATAAATCACTTAAGAGGGGTTATTTCCTATTTATAACGTAATCAAATACTTTCAAAGCTCTCTCAAGTCTCTCAAGAAGACATAATTAGGGTTTCCAAGAAATAGATCATGTAAGGGCTCAAGGGTTGAATTCTTTCTATAAAACTAGGTATTTCAGGCATGTTACTCTTCCCTAATTATAAATTTGCTAAAAGCATAAGTTTTAAAGTGTTGTTCATATAATATTGAGGCTGGTTTTGAAAACATGGGTTGAGGGTCTTGAATAACTGTTTTTATGTGATGTTTTATGTTTTTCCCTGTATATGTTATGTTTATATGGAGGTTTTAAAATTAATTTGATGCATGATAATGGTGAATAACTAGGGATTGTGATTTCCCAAACTTGTGACTTTTGAAGTGGTTATGACCCCAACTCCTATTGTGGAATTAGTTTTGAATATGAAAAGTAGGCACATTGAACTTCTTTTGAGCTATTACATAATGTAAAGATTAATGAAGCACCATGACTTTGAATTGAACCTTATGGGGTTGTATAATTCCCCAAACTAATGTATAATTGAACCAAAGGGGCTTGTGATTTCCCCTAAGTGATGGTAATTGATTTGGCATGTGGTTATTACCTTACAAGTATAATTGGCATGATAATACCAACAATGTATGCCTAAATGTATATCATGGTTCAATAAATGATAATATATGTGCTAATTATTTTAATTGGGCTTTAATGAGGGTTGTGTAGCTGAGTCATAAAAGGAGAGTCTCTAAAGGACAAATACTAGAAACCGTAGTTGCTGACGCGGGGGTCTAAATGTCCGAGTGGTTTGAGTCTCCCTTAGTGTTATCATATGATTGGGAGGTTCAAGCCCCCCACATTGTATTACATAATTTGGTGCTTCTGTCACTTAGATATGTCGGGAGGTTTGAGTCCCTATAGTGCATATGTATACCCTCTGGATCGTGCGGCCACATGCACTGGGGCACTACCAGTTGGGCGAGAGATGGACCCATATATCCCGTGGGTTCCTTTGTATGTTATAACAGTTGAGCTACACAATCTAGGCTAAGGTTTTAAAGTGCATGTTAAACCTTGTCCTCTATCCCAGCATGTGATATATAGATATACGTATGTATAGGGATACAATTATGTTCATTGGATTTTGACTGGTTTTGAATTGATATTCATGGCATTATTTTATCCTCTATACCTGAGTCACATATCAGCGCTCCATCCGCTAACCATCTCCACACGTTGTATCCCCACGCTATGCAGGTACCAGAGCTACCTCTACTTTTCCTACATAGAGTTTGGTGGATCAACTCAGTTCGTCAGTTCATTTTGGTCAAGTCGTAAGCTTACGTTCTCCATAAGACTTTGACATTTCACCAGTTATTAGGATAGATTAGAATTGAGACTTTCATTATCATTAATATTATCATTGTCATATGTTAGAGTGGGGGACATGTCCCGACCAAGACTAGTTTGTTAGAAGGCTTTATTGGATTACTGTGGACTTGGGTAATATTAGTTGGTTGTTTGTCTCGTTACCTATCATCATTTATAGACGTGTTTTGAATTTCCTTAAGCTTGTTGCATTCTATTTTGTTATATATTTGAAATTCATTCGATGTTCGGACATTGTGTTTGGTTTGGTTAGGTGTAAGGGGTGATCTCTGGTCCATATGGGACTGACATACCTGTCACAGCCAGGCCCTGGTTCGGGTTGTGACGAAGATGGTTTCAGAGCCTAGGTTTGGTGTCATTGGGTGTCTAACAAAGCTGTGTCAAGTAGAGTCTCATTTATAGGTATGTAGCGCACCACACTTATAAGGGAGAGGTTATGAGGTATTTAGGAATATTTCCCTTTCTTGTTATTCTATTTCGAGCTATATAGTCTAAGGTCTTGAATCTCCTCTAACCCCTATATGTTTGTTTTTTAGATCATGCCTCCCAGAAGATCTGATACTCGTGGAAACTCTTTTGTCTCGTCTGAGGACTATATGGATGGTGCTTGTCCTACTCCAAGAGTTCAGACTCGTTCTAGGGTTGCTTCTACTGAATGCCCTGATGGAGCTCCACCGGCCCCCCTATCCTTCCTCAAGAACCTTAGGCTGGTGAGTCTAATGTCGAGTTTCTCTAGTCTATTCACTTTCTTACCCAATTGGTAGCCTCCTAGATTGAGCATGCTAGTTCTGTTTCCTTATCCTCAGAGGCCACTAGAGTCAGCCAATTTATGAGGTTGAGTCCTATTACTTTTATTGGTTCTAAAGTTGAGGAAGATCCTCAAAATTTCATTGGTGATATGGACAAGATTTTTTGTGTGATGCATTGTACTGATGTGAAGGGTCTAGAGTTCACTTCTTATCACTTGAAGGATGTTGCATATAAATAGTATGAAGAGCAAGAGCAACTTAGAGGCGATGATGTTGAGTTTACTTTGTGGGATGACTTCTCCAATGTTTTTCTAGATTGCTTCTTTTCTCAGGAGTTAAGAGAGGTGAAGTCTAAGGAGTTCATAAATCTGCAGCAAGGTAGGATTACAGTGAAGGAGTATACCTTAAAGTTTTATCAGTTGTCATGTTATGCTCCAGAATTAGTGTCTAGCATGAGGGCTAGAATGAGGAAGTTTGCCTCTCGGTTGTCCCGTGAATTGATATTAGAGAGCAAGGCTGCCTTGTTGAACAAAGATATGAACACCTCTAGACTTATGGTGTATATGCAACAAGTAGAAGAAGAAAAGAGAAAGCAAGTGGAGATAATGAAAGGGCAGAATAAGAAATTTCTCTACTCATATCAGGGTAGAGGTCAACAATAGAGTGGTAGAGACGGTGAAAAATGGTCTAAGAAGAAGTGGGGAAATTCTGGTTCCTACTCTACGTCTAGTGCTCCTTATCCAAAGCCGTTGGGTGATCGTCATTCTTAGTATAATAATGGGTTTAGAGAACTATAATCCCAGCCTCAGGCTAGTGGGGCTTAGTCAGCTCCTCATATCCTCCTTGTAGATTCTATGGTCAGGTGCACCATGGTGTTTATGAAGAGAGGAGAAACAAGTGCTTTAAATGTGGTCATATTGGTCATATGTAGAGGGATTATCCATCTAAGGTTGCTTTTGAGGAAAATAATATTCCTTTTGCTACTTCATCAGCTCCTGCACCAATAGGTTCTACTTCTACTTTTGGCTCCAGCACTAGTCAAAATCGGTTGTACGTTCTTGCCACTTGCCAAGATTTTAAAGAGGCCCCCGATATTGTTACTGGTATTCTCAAACTCTTCTCTCATGATGTATATTTCCTACTTAATCCCAGGTATACTCTTTCTTATGTGACCCCTTATGTGGCTATACCTTTTGGTTTTGATCTTGAATATATTCGGACCCCTTTTTGGTGTCTGTCCCACTGGATGACTCCATTATGGCTAGAAGGGTTTATAGTGGTTTTGTAATGTCGGTCTATGGTGGAGAGACCTTGGTAGATATGATTGAGTTGGACATGTTAGATTTTGATATGATTTTGGGGATGGATTGGTTGCATTCGTGCTATGCATTTCTTGATTATCAGACCCAAAGGGTTAGTTTCCATTTCCCTAATGAGCTGGTGATCGAGTGGGAAGGTAGTTCACTATTACCCAAGGAAAAGTTCATTACGTATGCTAAAGCCCAAAAATTTATTTTTAAAGGGTGCCTTTATCACTTAGTGCATGTTAAGGATTCTAGATCCGAAGGTCCTTTCTTTGCAGACTATCCTATTTCTATCCCTCCTTACAGAGTGGCTCTAGCTGAGTTGAAAGAACTTAAGGAGAAGTTGAAAGATCTTCTTGACAAGGGTTTTATCTTCCCTAGTGTGTCTCCGTAGGGTGCTCCTATTCTTTTTGTGAGTAAGAAGGATGGGTACCTTAAGATGTGTACTGATTACCGCCAATTGAATAAGGTGACCATGAAGAATAAGTATCTGTTTCCGAGAATTGATGATCTCTTTGATCAGCTCCAGGGTGCTAAGTTCTATTCTAAGATTGATCTTCAGTCTAGGTTCCATCAGTTGAAGATTAGGGACATGGAAAATCCCTAATACCACTTTTCGAACCCGATATGGTCATTTTGAGTTTTTGGTGATGTCTTTTGGTGGACTAATGCCCTAACAACATTTATGGATCTTATGAATCGGGTTTTCCGTTAGTTCTTGGATTTGTTTGTGATCGTGTTTATTGATGATATTTTGGTGTTTTCCAAAAGTGAGGTAGATCATGCCAACCACCTCCGTTTAGTGTTGTACACCCTTAAAGAGCAGCAGTTGCATGCTAAATTCTTTAAGTGCGAGTTCTGGTTGAATATTGTGACTTATCACGGTCACGTTGTTTCTAGTGAAGAGATCATGGTGGATCCATAAAAGGTTGTGGTGGTTATGAAGTGGCCTAGACCCACGACTTTAACTGACATTCAGATCTTCTTAGGTTTAGTCGGTTATTATAAAAGGTTTGTAGGGAGTTTATCTTCTATTACTTCCCCATTGACTAGGTTGACTCAAAAGAAGGGTGAAATTCTTATGGTCTGATGCTTGTGAGGGTAGTTTCGAGAAGTTGAAGGATAAGTTGACTTCAGCTTCGGTCTTGACTCTACCTGAGGGTACTAATGGTTTTGTTATCCATTGTGATGCGTTTCAAGTGGGACTGGGTTATGTGTTGATGCAGCATGGAAAGGTGGTTGCTTATGCTTCTAGACAACTAAAACTTCATGAGAAGAATTATCCGACTCATGATTAGGAATTATTGGTTGTGGTGTTTGCATTAAAGATATGGAGACATTATTTGTATGGGGTCCATGTTGATATTTATCCGGATCATAAGAGCCTGCAATACGTGTTCACTCAAAAGAAGCTAAATATCAGGCAAAAAAGGTGGCTTGAGTTGCTCAAGGACTATGCTATGAGTCTTCATTATCATCTAGGTAAAGCAAACGTGGTTGCTGATGCTCTTAGCAGGTTGTCCATGGGAAGCCTATCTCATGTGGACGAAGAGAAGTGGGATTTGGTGAAGGATATTCACCATTTGGCTAATCGTGAAGTATGTCTCTTGTATTTCGCGGATGGTGGTGAGATTGTTCAAGAGGTAGCGAAGTCATCTCTTAGTGCTGAGGAGGAAGAGAAACAAATGTGGGATCCTATTTTGATGCAAATAAAAGATAATGTGGGTAGGCAGAAGGTGATGATTTTTTAGATTGGTGGTATAGTATCTTGAGATACCAAGACAGATTATATGTCCCCGATGTTGAGAGTTACGAGAAAGAATTTTGGACAAAGCTCTTGAGTCGCATTATACTACGAGGGACCGAGTATAGCTGCTTATCCACCCCATGTTAAAGACTAACTTTGAGTTAAAGGTGCAAGTGAAAGCTATGGGACCCTATAATTTACACCGCCCTGATAATACTACCCCGTCTATCACTATAATCAAGGAGCTATAGCTGCATAACACAATGATTGGGTATTTATCAATCATTACGCTCCAACCTATATTTACTACACCCACTGTATGGATTTCCTCACCAAAACTAACACCCTTAATCACTATCACAATGGTTTTCACCACACCCCCCCTTCACAATTATTTCATATGACAAAATTCATCTCATTCTTCCATCTACACTTATAACCTTAGCTCTAGTATTCACCACAGGATTTCACAACAAAGGACATCTACTCTCTCATCCAACACACCACTATGCTTCCATGGGTACACCATTCTAAGACAAGAAGGGTCACTGAGGAACTAGAGTATAAACATGAAGAAGGAGGAGGGGTTACTTCCTAATTACAACTCCTATATTTTGCACTACCCAAGGCAAGGCATGCGAGACGAGACACAGTACAATAGGCACGAGGTACTCTAAAGCAATCACCTAGGTTAAAAATGAAGGATTACTCCAGAATAAACACACCATAGTATGAGTTCTTAAGACTGGGCACCAGAAGAAACAAGACCACATACATCATAGGTAGAGTAACGTAAAGCCGAGATTCATATTCAGGGAATAAAGCGAGGATTATCGCTTGAAACTACTGTTTCTTTGAACCAGGTATGATGTGAGACATGAATATATGGGTCATGAGTATCACAACATAGATCTTGAACACTTGGTAGCTCGGATTTCTAAGGACCATTAATGCCTTTGATTCAAGGGCTCAAGTATGGACATACGCGACACATAGAATACAAACCTTAGTCATAAGAACAATTAGAATTTATGCAACACTAGTTGAGTTCCCTCTTAACCGAAATAGGTGGGAATCTCTATAATAGGAGTAAATTCACCCCGACTTTCCCTTGAAGTCCACCACTAGAACAAAATTTAAGATTAGTCATTCTATCTCCATCTTACTACACTTACAAGCACAACACTCCGCACTAAGGGGTATAACTAAGAACATGTACTAGGGACACTTGGCTTTTTTATACTTAAAAGCTCATCTATCCAGATTCTACCTGGGTTCAGCAAGCCTCACAAACCCTATGCCCTAACCTATTCAATAACTTAGCCCCAATCCATCAGTTCAACCTGGACCTCCGGCCTTTATATCACAACTTTCCCTAGGGTAAGTTGCCAACCTCATTCCTTCCATATACCTTACCAATCCTACCTATCTACCTCAAAAAATATCACATTGCTATCCTTAAGCTAACATACTCCCTTTACAAAAATCAACATCTAAGGTTCAAACTTAGTGTCTATCAACCAACATGCATTACCTACTGAGTACCCCGAGTAAAATATATGTATAGTCCACCCCACGAGGAGGTCACCCCAAATTCCTTATCCACCGCCAGTGACCTATACATACTTAGAGGAAACCATCCCCTTTATGTATAAAAGAATGAAAGCTCCCCACGGGAACATACTAGAAGAAATGAAACCTTGTCTAAAAAATCCTTTAGCTACTTCTTAAGCTCCTTCAACCCAGATGGGGCTATTCTATATGAGGGGATAGAAATAGGACAAGTGTCCAAAATGAGATCAATCCCAAACTCAATCTCCTAAATGGGAGAGACACTAGGAAGGTCATCAGGGAAGACCTCAGGATATTCATTTACCACCGGGACAGAATACAAAGAAAAACCCTCCAAGTTAGAATCTCTAACCCGGACTAGGTGATAGAGATACCCCTTGGTGATTAATCTCGAGCTCTATGATATGATATGAACCTTCCCTTAGGAACTAGGGAACGCCCCCTCCCACTTAATAATTGACTTATTTGGGAATTTAAAGACAACTTTGTGTGTCCAACAGTCTAGAGATGCATAGCACGAGTGCAACCAATCCATCCCTGATATGACATCAAAATCTACCATATCTAATTCAAACAGATCCACCACGATTTATTTTCTACCAACAGATACCATACTCCCCCTATAGACTTGTCTAGCAATCACAGAATCAACTACTAGGGTAGACACAGAGATAGGATAAAAAATACACTCAGGATAAAAATCAAAATACACAGCCATAAATGGGGTCACATAAGAGAGAGTGGCCTGCAGATAAAGTAAATAGTACACATCATAGGAAAAGAGTTTCAACGTACCAGTAATGACATAAAGTGATTTCTTAAACTCCTATCGAGTAGTGAGATCATAAGGACGGTCCCAGTCAGTGCTTAAGCCAGAAGCAACACCCTTTGGTGCAAGAGCTAGGAAGGTGGCAACCGGGATCCTATTTTCCCCAATGACAATCCTTATGGGACACTCCCATTGCATGTGACCCAACTGACCATAAATAAAACACCAATTCCTCCTCTTACAATAATAACCATTGTGCAACAGACTACAAAACCAGCAGAGAGGATAGGGTAAGGCTGACCGAGCTCCACCAGCCTAAAAAAGATAATCACCAGAAAACTAAGGATAAGTGACACTGACAACCATTTGGGAACTCCCTGCATTACCTTGCTCAAACTACTGTCCACCACCTCTACCACTATTTCTATGACCCCTCCCCCAGTCTGGGCATTAGGATATGTTGTTGCACCTATTTCTCGGCCTTGAGTTATATTTTCTCTGAATAAGAGGTTCGGACTATCATGATAAAGATGCCACTATTTGGGTCAACAATTGAATAGAACATCAATGCTCAGCATTGGTAACATATTCTTGGGGTGACTGAGCATGAACGTCACCTTTCAGAGTAGGTTTAGTAGGGACTGGTGAAACTCCACAGGAAAAATTAAAAGCAGTGACCCCTGACCGAGTCTGTAATCCTATGAGTTAGATGAGATTCATCCGCATCATCCTCGAGTGGGACAGGTGGGCTCAATAAGTTTCAGATCATCGGAAGGGCATAATCTAAAAAGCGAACAAAAGAAAATTTAAGGGAGAGTTCAAGACCCTAGACTCTGTAGCTTGAAAATTGAATAAAAAGAAAGTGAAACAAGCCTAGATTCCTCATAGCCTCTCCATTATAAGTGTGGTGCGCTACATACCCATAAAAAAGACTCTACTCAACACGGCTTTATGGACACCCCATGACACCAAAACCTAGGTTATATACCAATCCGACATGACTCAAACCAGGGCCTCATCATGTCAGGCATATCAAGTCTGACCGATATCGGAGACCTCCCCCTATACCTAATCCGACCAACCAATATACAACCCGTGTTGAATGAATTCTAAATAAATAACAAGATAGACTATTAAAATTTCAATGACTTTACAATTAGTCTAGAATCGTGACCAACCCAACCAAGTCATACCGTCTAAATAAAACAGAACCATAATAAACCCAAGTCCACAGTTGTCCATACAAAGCCTCTAAATAATGTACGAGAATATCTAGTTATGACATGTCCCTGACCATAGCAAAAAATAATTGTTAAGAGAATAACAAAAGAATAAAATAAACCATAACATGAAATGAGCCTTCCAAAGTGACAGCGCCTAAGCGCACACGCAACTGTACGTGGTCTTATAAAGTAGTAAAGTGGCCTATGGAAAGACAAGTATCAATCCCACAGAGACTTGATTTAGCAACGATTTAATTCTAGTTCACAATTTAGATTAATTTAGTGCAAGAGTAACCAAAAAGAAAGTTTGGAAATTGGAAATTAAAAAGAAACTAAATAATGAGTAAAAATAAAGTACTTGGAACAATCAATGGGAGAAAGCCTAGGGTTAAAGAACTTCTAACAATCATACTATGTTATTGAATTTCATTCATTAACTTGCTTATCTTGATTGTTGACTCATAGGGTTAATTGTATGATCATGGTTTCCCAACCTCTAATCTTTTACCTAATATGTACATTACAACTACATCGTTGAGCGGGGATGTAATAATCCAATTAAGTGAATTAAAGTTATCCTCCTACATTTGAATCAAGTAAGACATCTAAGTACATCCCTATCCTAGACACTAAGTTTAATTCTTTATTTTATAAAAGAACAAAAACCCAAAGTTTGTTTATTCTCATGTTCTATCTCCCTATTCCCTCTCCCGAGATCAAAAGGTCGACAATATATGTATTCTAAGGGTCGTGAATCCTTAAAATAATTAAAACAAGAATAAACAAACAATCAAAACTGATAAGCAAAATTAATCGAAATTAATCCAAAATAATAGTCCTCATGATCTTGACTTTAACATCGGAAAGAGGATTTTTAGCTGATAATATTCATAATCACGATCTAAATAATTGAATACATGATATAATAAATTAAAAGCAAGATAAAAATAAATACCTAATAAAAGTACGTGTAGCTGCCACAATAATTCCAAGCAGTCCACCGAATTCCCCTGTACGTGTCCAAGTATTAACCTTCTCCTTTTAATATTGTCCAAAAGCTCGTTACGTGTCCAAGATTTCCCAGGACTCAAGGTTTTGTCCACATCATCCCCTAATTGTCCAAATGTAACCAAAATTAAATAATCCAAGTCCAATTGTGTCCAGGTGTCCAGCAATTCTATAAAATTTAATTCTCAAAAAATGTGTCCAGTTAATTATTTCCCACCAATATATAATATAATATACTAATCCTAGTAGGATTAGAAGGATTGCACGGTTCCTAATAAAAAAGGATTCCCACAATTTGTGCAAATATTCCACTCTTTGTCGGCAACATTTAATTCTGTTTTGCATTGAATCATCGACGCAACGCGTCGAGTCCGCGTCGGTGTACTGAAATTAGCATTGAAAAATTCTTCTAAGTGTAAATTTTGTGACTATCGACGTGACGCGTGGACTTCGCGTCAACTCACTGGAATTTGCTTCCAAAATTTTGGTTAAGTGTTGAACGTCCCTCCTCTTTTTCATGCCTTTTGTAGTGTATTTTCAATAAATTTCGAGCCTTTTTATTAACAATATATCACCATATTCAGCCCACAAAGCCTCCTACAATATCACACACCATAAATTAAAGATCAAAATAATACAATAACCTTAACGATACTTCAAAACAAAAGCTAAGATAAGGCGAATTTGCAGCGATCTTTACTTTTTATTCCAACTCTTGACTTAATAAAATTGATCTTTGCACATTACAAATAAGTTATTCCATTAATAATTACACATTTAAACCATTTGGAACAAATTAAACACATTAGAATCCACCGAAACCAACTAGACACACACCTAGCTCAAGCTAGTAAAACTAGTTTTCCAGGTTGAACTCTAAATGACTCAATTAAGTACAAACTTGTTTGAAAAATACTTTGAACATTGTAATCACCTATCACCTTTATTTTTGCCCCATCTCTTTTAAGCATTTTCACAAACACATAGTGGGTGTATTTTTTATTCCTTCAAGATTCAATTTTTTTTCTTTTCCTACAACCATGGAAATATTTCTAACGCCATTTATATCACTCTCGACCACCACACATCAATTATCAACACCAATAACTATTATCTTGGGGCATCAATCTCACCTTTTTCTTCTTCAATTTCTCAAACTCCTTACTAAATTTTTTTTTTTATTAAAGCACTTAGGAGCTTTTTGGATCAAATTATGGTCTATCAAAGAAGGGATTAGGCTACTTATGAGGCTACCAAAGAAAAGGCTAAAGGCTCAATGGGGTTAACTAGGATTTTGCACAAGGGTAGGTAAAAAGAAGGTATAAAACAAGGCTATCAAAGAAATGCCTAAATCATCTCCTAAACTCACATTCTTTATTTCTCTTCACACACACACCGAGCAAGTTCTAAACATCACATGCAACAAGGAATATACAAAAATCTCACCCACACATGGCATATGATCAATTCAATAGGATCATCATAGACTCCTAATCAAATAATAGCATAAATTCAAAATTAAGCCAACAAGAACAAGATTCATAAACATGAGCCTCAGAATCTCAAAATTAGCAATTCTCATCAATCAACATGCTTTTATAAACAAATCCACTTGCATCATGTAATAAAAAATAGCACCAACAAGAATTTCTTACACAAAATTTTTTAAATTGAGCCAAAATTTGGGGTTTCCTCACCCCACACTTAAAAATCTACTTTGTCCCTAAAGTGAACTTTTAAAGCAAGAGATAGAAATACTCCCTGAGGCCTCTAGGCCTAGCTAGTAATATCTTTACACATTAAGAAGGTCCATAGGACCCCACACTCAGTCTTTGCCATGCTTCTTAGCTCAAGTTTATGGTACTCCGACTTCCCATTAACCTGTGACTCAACCAAAAACAAAAACTACGTGAAATAAAAACTAAAAAAAAATAAAAAGAAAACATACCTAATTAACTTGGATTGCCTCCCAAGAAACGCCTGATTTAGTGTCGCGGCACGACCCATATCAACTTAACCATATTTCTTCACCCTTTTACTCCCCTTTGGGAGCCATTCTTTCGTTCATTTTTGACCTCTTGAATTTGCACTTTCAAGGTTCAAATCTTTCTCAACTTCAACCTTCATCATGTTGAGAAATAGTGGATTCAACTGGGGCCACTCAATCATGTAATTTGAAGAGATCTTTGGTGGATTAACCACCCCACACTTTTTTCCTTCAATAACATTGATCATATATAAATCTTTAAATTGAGACGTTATATTGGGTGCTTTGCAAGCATTAAATACCATCTCTTTATCTTCTACCTTCATTTTGAGCGTGCCTTCTCTAATATCAATAAAAGTCCCTCCAGTTGCTAAGAATGGATGCCCCAAGATGATTGGTACCTGTTCGTCTGCCATAAAATCAAGAACAAAAAAGTTAGCAGGTATAATGAATTTACCAACCTTTATGAGGACATCCTCTATTATTCCTTCAGATATGATATGGAACCATCTGTAAGCTGCATAACCACGGTGGTCGATTTAGGCTCTCCCAAGCCTAATATGTTAAACAATGATAGGGGCATCATATTAATACTCTCCCTTAAGTCACTCAGTGCATGGACCGCTTTACTCCTAATTTAAATAAGGAGTGCAGACTTTCCCAGATCTTTCAATTTCTTGGGGATTTTCTGTGTCATTACCGCACTACACTCTTCATTAAGTGCTATTGCTCCCACATCTTAAAATTTCACCTTTTTCTCTACTACATACCTCAAGTACTTTGCATACTTGGGCATACTCTGCAAAACATCTAAAAGAGGTAAATTAATATGAAGCTCTCTGAATGTGTCAAAGAATTTTTTAAACAGTGCATCCTCCTTCACTTTTATGTGCTTCTGAGGAAAGGGTAGTGGCAGTGTCTTTTTCATTTCTGATTCAGCAACTTTTTCTTTAAAGTACTCAGACTTCGTTGAATTTTCAGCAACTCTGTCATTTACCTGTTGGGTCATCATATCAGCATCTACTTTTTTTATTGCCTTGGGATGTTCTTCTTGAAGATCCTTACCACTTCTTAAGGTGATTGTCATAACCTGCTTTGGATTTTCTGTATCTGCTGGCAACCCACCTTGTGGTCTAGCATTTATTGCCTATGATAATTGCCCCACTTATAACTCTAAACTTCTTGTGGCCGCTTACTAATTTTGTAATTCTGCCATTTGACTTTTCAGATCCACAAATAATTATGCTTGACCAGCTAAGAGTTGTTTTATCATCTCTTTCATGTTGTTCGTTGACTAATTTAATTGGGCCTGTGATTGTGGGGCATTTCATGACTAATTTGGTGGCTGAGTTTTCCACTTTATCTTGTAGGCATTACCATAATTTGGCCTTTGAGCATTACCTACATACATCACAGATTTCAAATTTAAAGTGTACAAGGCCGCTATATGACCACTATTTCCGCACATCTCGTACCAACCTACAACTTATTGAATGGCATTGATTGTGGCTATAGGTTGTGCTGCTCCCAACTTCATGCTACTTAATTGAGTGTTGATTAAATTCTGTAATATAGAAACCTATGCTGATAAGGCTGTAAATTGGTCCACCTCCAATACTTCTGCAATTCTTTTCGTGGCACTTCTAGAATCTAAATATCACTCTAGATTTCCTTGTGCTATAAGGTTTAGTAATGTGTACAACTTATCATAAGTCAATTTCAGTGCTTGACCACCTGCGACTGAATCTAGCCAAATCTTTGTATTGTGATTAAGAGCTTCTACAAAAGTATGAGAAAGTACCTCATTAGACTGTTGGTAGTGTGGACACTCCCGAAGAATAGCCTTGAATCATTCCCAAGCATGATAAAGGTTTTCATCGGGCTTCTATTTGAAGCTCACTATTTCACTGTGAAGTCTCGCAGTCATGCCTAATGGAAAGAATCTGATGAGGAACTTTCTGGATAAGTCATCCCATGAAGTAATTAAATTGGCTGGCTTCACATTCAACCACCTTTTAGCTTTCCCCAAGAGTGAATGGGGAAAAAGTGTCATCCTCACATAATCTGGAGTCACCCCAGTCGGAGTCAATGTATCAGTAAGCTCAATGAAGGTCTGCAAGTGGACTTGTGGATCCTCGTGTGAAAGCCCTGCAAATTTTTCACTGCTGATAAGAAGCTGCACCATATTGTATTTCAACTCAAAATTTCCCTCAGTTACCGATCTTTGAATTGGGGAAGTAAAATTCATTGAAAGTGGGACTACCACTTTCCTTACTGTCCTTCGGGCTGCTTAGTCTTCAACCATTAGAGTAGTAGTCTCTTTGTCTTCTTAGATTTGAGGAATTTTGGGGAGAAAGATTGCTTTTCTCCTGCATTAGTGAAAGTCTTGCTCAAGTTCGGAGCTTGATTTTACCAAATCTCAATCCCTTGCCATCTTATCAACCTAAAAACCTATTTCCTACAATAACAAAACCAAGACCAAGCATAAAAACACCAAAAAAATCTAAAAATAAAACAAAAATAAACAATTGCCAAATAAGAAGTCCCCGACAACGGCACTAAAAAATTAACAGCGCCCAACCGCACACGCAAGTGTACGTGGTCTTATCAAGTAGTAAAGTGGCCTAATGAAAGCCAAGTATCGATCCCACAGAGACTTGATTTAACAACGATTTAATTCTAGTTCACAATTTAGATTAATTTAATTAGTGCAAGAATAACCAAAAAGAAAGTTTGAAAATTGAAAATTAAAAAAAAAGTAAATAATGCATAAAAATAAAGTACTTGGAACAATCAATGGAAGAAATCCTGGGTTAAAGCACTTCAAACAATCATACTATGTTATTGAATTTCATTTGTTAACTTGCTTATCTTAGTTGTTGTCTCGTAGGGTTAATTGCATGATCATGATCTCCCAACCTCTAATATTTTACCTAATATGGACATTATAACTACATCGTTGAGCGGGGATGTAATAATCCAATTAAGTGAATTAAAGCTATCCTCCTACATTTGAATCAAGTAAGGCATCTATGTACATCCCTGTCCTAGATGTTAAGTTTAATTCTTTATTTTATAAAAGAATAAAAATCCAAACTTTGTTTATTTTCATGTTCTATCTCCTTATTCTCTATCCCGAGATCAAAAGGTCAACAATATATGTATTCAAAGGGTTGCGAATTCTTAAAATAATTAAAACAAGAATAAACAAGCAATCAAATATGATAAGCAAAATTAATCGAAATTAATTCAAAATAATAGTACTCATGTTCTTGGCTTTAACCCCCAAAAGAGGATTTTTAGCTGATAATATTCATAATCATGATCTAAATAATTGAATACATGATATGATAAATCAAAAGCAAGATAAAAATAAAAACCTAATAAAAGTACGTGTAGCAGCCACAATAATTCCAAGAAGTCCACCGAATTCCCCTGTACGTTTACAAGTATTAATATTCTCCTTTTAATATTGTCCAAAAGCTCCTTACGTGTCCAAGACAGCCCAGGACTCCAGGTTTTGTCCACATCATCCCCTAATTATCCAAATGTAACCAAAATTAAATAATCCAAGTCCAATTGTGTCCAACAATTCTCCAAAATTTAATTCTCAAAAAACGTGTCCTGTTAATTATTTCCCACCAATAAATACTATAATATACTAATCCTAGTTGGATTAGAAGGTTTGCACATTTTCCAATAAAAATATTTCCACAATTTGTGCAAAATATTCCACTCTTTGTTGGCAGTATTTAATGTTGTTTTGCATTGAATCATCGACGCGATGCGTCGAGTTTGCGTCGGTGTACCGGAATTAGCATTAAAAAAAATTTCTAAGTGTAAAATGTGTGACCATCGACGCGACATATCAACTACGCGTCGACTCACTAGAATTTTCTTCCAAAATTTTGGTTAAGTATTGAACGTCCCTCCTTTTTCCCATGCCTTTTGTAGTGTATTTTCAATGAATTTTGAGCCTTTTTATCAATAATATATCACCGTATTCAGATCACAAATCATCCTACAATATCACACTCAACAAATTATATATCAATACAACACAATAACCTTAACGATACATCAAAACAAAAGCTAAGATAAGACAAATTTGCAATGATTTTCACTTTTTATTCCAACTCTTGACTTAATCAAATTGAACTTTGCACATTACAAATAAGTTGTTCTACTCATAATTACACATTTAAAACATGTATAACAAATTAAACACATTAGAATCCACCGAAACCAACTAGACACACACCAAGCTCAAGCTAGTAAAACTTGTTTTTCGGGTTTAACTCTAAATGACTCAATTAAGTACAAACTTGTTTGAAAAATACTTTGAACATTGTAATCACAAACTTGGACACTTAAATGCTTATTTATATCATGTTAACACATAAAGAACACAAATTACTCTCAAAATAAGATGAAATAAGCTAGAATAATGATACAAAAGTGTATAAAATCACCTCAGATCACAAAGAATAGAAGCTCACCCACTTTAGTCTGACTAAGATGTAATGGAATCTCCAAGTCATTTAGCAGGAGGTGTGATAGTATGGCCTATTCATGCATTGCATGGGGATACATCGCCCGAAGACGGGTTAGCGAGTGAGTGCTAGCATGTACTCAGAAGTAAGGATAAAATAATGCCATTATTTAAAATCAAAGTAAATAACCATGTGCAATCACATACACACACACACATATATATATATATATTATACTGGGAAAGGGAACTGGGTTTAGCATGCATTTAAAACGTTAACCTGGGTTGTGTAGCTTTGCCATCATAATCCACCCACGAGCTATATGGGTCTAGTATGAAACACCCTAGGTTTCTGGCCGCTTAAAAATTTCCTATATTTTTGGACTTTGGACTGTATACGACTAGGGTAAACAACTCATACACTAGGATATAAGTGGTATGAGTTAGTCATATGCTGACCAGTGTTGGTTGATGGGTTGGATTTGGTTTCTGAAATAGGTACGACTTAGGTGGTACGAGTCATATTGGTGGATACAGGTTGTTTGGTTTTATTTAATCTTATGCTTGGTAACAAAAGTTGGATCTGAGTACGAGTGGCTCACGAGGAGCTATAAGTCAGGGTACGAGTCATACCATGGACTCGTATGGTGGGAAGTATTCAATCCTCTTGGGATTCTATTCTGCCAGTGGTACGTATCATAGGTACTAGTCGTATATTTGGATATGACATGGTTTGGGATGAGTTGTACCTTGGACAGTTTTAGGTCCAAGGGATATGGCCTTGGGTACGAGTGTTGGGTACCACTCGTATTTGAGGGTACGACTGGTATGGATAGTCGTACCCACCTGACAGGATTTTTGGATGTTTAAGTGAGGGAAATCTGGACATTTCTCCACTTAACCTAATAAGGCCCCATGACTTATATTCCTATTGGGAGGTTATTTGCCCTATTATTTGATTCATTATCTCTTAAACACTCAACAATTCTCTCTAAGGCTTTTGGGTAAGAGAAGGATGGGGTTTTATCTTAAGAATTAATTTGGGGCTTGTGTTGGTGATTTCTCTCCACCATCTTTTTGTTTTAAGGTATGTTCTCTTCCCTTATTGTTAGTTCCAACTAAAGGCATGGTTTTATATAATGTTTTTATGGTTTGATTATTATATGGTTTTGTATTTTCAGATATAATTTAGGGGGTTTTGTTATAAATGTTTGGTTATGGTTTTTTCATGTTTTAATTATGCTTTTATATGCTTTAATGGTGGTTTTGGATAATTGGTTGCATAAGGATGGTTATTGGGTAATTGGATTTGGTTTTAGAAATACTATGCCCCCAATATGTTTGATAAAATGTATATGAGAATGGTTTCACTATATTATTGGATTTTAATGGAACTTATGCATGGTTTAAACTTTGTAATGGAATCCTGAATGGTTATATGTTTTGGAATGGTCAAAATGGAATGGTTTTGGTTTAACAATTATTCTTGTGGGGTACAATGGAATCCCCCAAGTAATCATAATAATGGAAAATTTGTGTGGTATATGGGACTCTCCCAAGTTAATTGGTAATGTGATCTATAGGTACAAGGACTCCCTTGATCTTAAAAAGGTTTGTATAAGGACAATACTTGCAAGTTATAGTCAGTATGGCGATACCAATATGTATAGCCTCGGTTAATAATAATGGTTTGGTTGGTTGGAAATGGTTTTTATTGGGGAAAAATGGCAGGGTATGATAGCTAACCATGAAGGTGGGAGTTCAATGAACGAACACTGAAACTTCATATTTGTCGATATGAGGGGTAGGTCATGGCGACCTTATATGATACTATGAGGTACATGGGAACCCTTTAAGTACATTGTACATATGTATCATGGATGGTAAGGGTACTTGGGAATCCCCTACTCTAATGGTATCTCCGATTCATGTAGTTACACGCATCAGGGATTGTTCAAGGGGTTACACTAGACCCATATAGCTTGTGAGTGGTTAAGGATGGTTAAACTTCGCATACCCACGTAAATGGTTTTCAATGTATGCTAAACTCGATTCCCTTTCCTGACATGGTTTTATATATGTATGGTTTATATGCATATGATTGGTTTACTTAGTTTTACTGCTAAGTATTATTTTATCCTTATCTTGAGTTTATGCTAGCATTCACCCGCTAACCTATTTTTGGGCGATAGTATCCCCACATGATACAGGAACCGACCATTCTACTCATCCTTCTTAGCTATCAGATATTCAGGATCAACTATTGGATTGAAGAGGTGAGCTTCTATCTTTCCTCAAGGCTCCATTTCATGGATGTTATTTCATACTTTTGTTCATTTATGGATATTGGTTTTGGCTATGGTTGGGGGCATGTCCCAACTGGATTTTGGTAGTTTTTTGGTTAGAGACTTTTATAAAACTACTATGGGTTTGTATGTGCGGGTCGGTATGGGTGTCAGCCTTAGTATTGACATTGGTATTGGGGATGATATCGTAGGACTAAATTTCTCATTTATGGATATTGATTTTGGCTATGGTTATGGTTGTGGTTAGGTTTGGGTATTGGTTGGGTTCGAATGGTTGGACTCGATTGGGTTGGTATCGGTAATAGACCTATCCTAGAGTCTGTAATTTGGATAGTTACACTATTTTGTTATATGTTCAAAATTCAGCTAACTCAGGATAGGCAACTGGAGTTTGGGTTGGGTAATGAGGGTGGTCTCGGGTCCCAATCGAACTTAGGATGCCTATTGTGACATGGCCCCGAGTTGGGTCATGTCAAGTTTGTATCAAAGCTTTAGGTTCATGGTCAATTGGGAGTCCATAAAACTGTGTCTAGTAGAGTCTCTTGTAAGGGTGTGTAGCGTGTCACACTCATAAGAGAGAGGCTACAGGACATTTGGGAATGTTTCAGTTTCTTCGTATTTTATTTGTGAGGTTGGAGTCCAAGTCCTAAAATTTCCTTTAATCCTTGTTTGTTTGCATTTTAGATCATGCCTCGTCGATCTGGAGCACAAGGAGATCCTTCTGTCCTATCTATGGATTATGTGTATGTATGCCCTATACCTGGAGTTCACACTCGATCTTAGGGTCCTATCCCTGATTGTTCTGGAGTTCCTCCAGTTGCTACTAGTCCCTCTCAATGTGAGGTAACTAATGCAGAATTTTGTCAGTCGATTCATACTATTACTCAGTTGGTTGCTACTCAGGTTGAATGGGGTGCATTAGGTGTTCTATCTGCAGAGGCCAGAAGGGTTGGCCAGTTCATGAAGATGAATCCTCCTACTTTTACTGGTGTGAAGGTAGGGGAGGATCCTCAGGATTTTTAGATGAAATGGAGAAGATCTTTAGAGTGATATAGGCCACTAATATGGAAAGGGTGAATTTTGTAGCTTATCAGCTCAAAGACATTGCGTACCAATAGAATGAGGAGTGGGATAAGGATAGAGGTGATGTTAAAGAGTTATCCTTATGGGAGGCCTTTTTTAATGCTTTTCTGTATAGCTTATTTCCTCAGTAGCTAAGGGAAGCGAAGATGGAAGAGCTTGTGAATCTTAAGCAGGAAAAAATGTATGTCAAGGAATATCCCTTAAAATTTCATCAATTGTCAAGGTATGCTCTAAATTTTATGGATGATATGAGGGCGAGGATGAGAAAGTTCACTTCTGGGCTATCTCGGGATTTGATCCTTGAAAGTAAGACTGCTTTGCTGATTTAGGATATGGATATTTCAAGGTTGGTTGTCCATATGTAGTAGGTGGAGGATGAAAAAAGAAAATAGGTAGAGTTTGAAGAAAGGCAGAGTAAGAGAAGCAGGTTCTCTGAGTAGGGAGGTGCTCAGCAGCAGAGTGGTTGAGATGGCGGCAAATGACCGAAGAAGAAGTGGGGGAGTTCTGATTCCTTCTCTACTGCTAGCGCTCTTTACCTAAGGCATTCGGGTGATAGAAGTCAGCAAGGTGGTGATAATTTTTGGGCATAAGGTGCCCATTCTCAGGAAAGTAGGGCACAGTCAGCTTCTTTGTGTCCTCTTTGACGATTCTATGGCCGTCTTCATCGAGGATTTTATGATGAAGGGTGGGAAAAATATTTTAAATATGGTCAGCTACTCCATATACTCAAAAACTATTCAGTTGGTAATGGTGATTTAGGAGCAATCAAGGCTCCGATTGCTTCATCTTCTGCTCCGATACCTAGTGGTACTGCTTCTGCATCTGCTCCTATTTCTGGTACCAAAATTGGTCGTAATAGGTTGTATGCTCTTATGTCTCAGTAGGAATCTGAGGCATCACCTAATGTCATGACTGGTATGTTGCAACTCTTCTGTCGTGACGTGTATTATCTGCTTGATCCGGGGTCCACTCTTTCTTATGTGACCCCATATATGGCTGTATATTTTGGTTTTGATACTGAGGTTATTTCAAGTATTTTTTCTATTTTTACCATGGTAGGTGACTCAATTATTGCTAAGAGAGTCTATATGGGGTGTGCGGTATCTGTTGGTAGTAAACAGACCTTGGTAGATCTGTTTGAGCTGGATATGGTGGATTTTGATGTAATTTTGGGGATAGATTGGTTACTCTTGTTATGTATCCTTAGATTGTTAGACCTGTAAGGTTGTCTTTAGGTTCCCTGGTGAACCAGTAATAGAGTGGGAGGGTGTCTCCCTAGATCCTAGGGGGAGGCTTATTTCTTATCTTAAATCTCGGAGATTAATCTCCAAAAGTTTTCTTTATCACTAGGTTTGGGTTAAAGATTCTAACTTGGAGGGTCCTTTTTTTCACTTGATTTCGATGTTAAATGAGTTTCCTGAGGTTTTTTCAGATGATCTTTCTGGTGTTCCTCCGAATAGGAAAATCGAGTTTGGTATTGATTTGGTTCCAGGCACTCATCCAATATCAATTCCTCCTTATAGAATGGCTCTGGTTGAGTTGAGGGAACTCAAGGAGCAACTTAAGGATCTTCTGGATAAGGGGTTTATTCGTCCTAGTGTATCCTCGTGGGGTTCTCTAATGTTGTTCGTGCGCAAGAAGGACGGTTCCCTTCGGATGTGTATTGACTATCGACAGTTGAATAAGGTAAAGGTCAAGAAGAAGTATCCTCTTCCAAGGATAGATGACTTGTTTGATAAGTTTCAATGTGACAAGTTTTTTTCTAAGATAGACCTTCGGTCTGGGTATCATCAGCTTAAGAATAGGGAAGAGGATATCACTAAGACAACTTTTCATACTCGAGATAGGCAATTTGAGTTCTTTGTTATGTCATTTGCCTTGACTAATTCCCCAACGACATTTATGGATTTGATAAACAGGGTTTTCAGAAAGTTCTTGGATATTTTTATCATTATGTTCATTGATGACATCTTGGTGTATTCTAAAAGTGAGGTGGATTATGCAAATCACCTCCGGGTTGTGTTGCATACCTTGAAAGAACAACAGTTGTATGCCAAGTTTTCCAAGTGTGAGTTTTGGTTGAACACTATAACTGTCTTGGGTCATATTATCTATAGTGAAGGGATCAGGGTGGATCCTCAAAAGGTGGTTGTGGTTAAAAGGTGGCCTAGACCCCCGACTCCAACTAACATTCAGAGCTTCTTGGGTTTGGTTGGGTATTATAGGAGGTTTGTGGAAATCTTTTCTTTGATAGCTTCTCCTTTGACTAAGTTAACTCAACAGAAGGTAAAGTTTTCTTGGTCGGAAGCGTGTGAAGGGAGTTTTGAGAAGCTTAAGGATAAACTAACTTCGGCTCCAATTTTGACATTGTCTAAAGGTAATGAGGGGTTTGTGGTTTATTATAATGCATCTAGGGTGGGACTTAGTTGTGTTTTGATACAGCATAGGACGGTGATTGCCTATGTTTCCAGGCAGTTGAAGGTGCATGAGAGAAATTATCCTACTCGTGATTTAGAGTTGTTGGCAGTGGTTTTTTCTTTGAAAATCTGGCAGCGTTATTTGTATGGAGTGCATGTAGACATCTTTTCTAATCATAAGAGTCTACAGTATGTGTTCACTAGGAAGGAGCTAAATCTCAAGCAAATAATATGGTTGGAGCTTCTCAAGGACTATGATATGAGTCTTCACTATTATCCAGGTAAGGCTAATGTTATTGTTGATACTCTTAGCAGGTTATCCATGGGGAGTTTAGCTCATGTGGATAAGGAGAAATGGGAATTGGTGAAGGATATCCACTGCTTGGCTAATCTTGGAGTTCATCTCTTGGACTCTGAGGATGGTGGTATAGCGGTATAGGAAGTGGTTCGGCCATCTCTTGGTGTTGAGATTAAGGAGAAACAAGTGCTAGATCCCATCTTGATGAAAATCAAGAATGATGTTATAATACCCCAAAAATCAAAACCTATGTTAGAGCTATGTATCTAGCTTATGTAAAGTACCTTATAGTTCTTTGGTAGTTTTATGAACGAGTTTGATGTGTATTAAGGCCTCAAATAACTCCCAGCTATTAGATGAATCAAAATATCCGTTACCAAATGAGTTTTCGGGAAGAATGTTGCTCTAGTCAACTTCAAACGAACATATCTTTTACTCTACTCAAAATTTTCCAGTTCAAGACCCACTAAATTGTAGGAAAATTAAATTAGCTTTCTAACTATACCAATTTTGCCTAAATTCGATACTCAGGTGAGAAGTTATGATGTTTTTTGTGAAAAGCAGTAGCCCAACGCGATAAGGCCGCATCACGGTGATGGACAAATTAACATTCATCTTTTTCTAGTGGAACACCGTGATAATGCAGCATCATTCCAAGGGTCAAATTCACATTCAATGGGGTACCCCGATGGCGCCGCATCGCGCCAAGGTTCCAGTTTGGAATTGTCATTTTTTCTAGTGGCTCAACACGATTTCACTGCATCACACCGCTGGGTAAATTCAGGATGGTCCCTTTTCCAGTGGCCCGACGTGATTCCACCGCATCACGTCGGGTGTCAAAATCGGGATTTCCAGTTTCGTAATTTAATTTCCAGGGACCGGTTCATCTTTTCCCAAGGCCCTAAACTCGTCCAAAACATGAAATTAAAATCCTAAAGGGGAATTATATGCCTCATTACTCATAATTTCTCTCCAAGAAATTAATCTTCTCTCAAAGAACAAACCTTAAACTTCAAGACACAAGATCAAATCTCAATAAAAATACCAAGAACCCTCACGAATTCATCAACCCAGGTATATTAAGTTTTCATCCATGGGTCCCTTACACCCATGAGTCCAAGTATTCAATTTTAGACTCAAAGTTGTGATCTTTACAAGTTATTGTGATTTTAACCATGAATCTCCACGAATCTTAATTCTACACCATGTTTATATGAAATTGTTGTTGTTATCAAATCCCACGTGTTTTAACGATGTTATTCGTTGATTTAATTCATAATTAGTGATGTCGATGTTAAAATCATGCTATTACTAAAAGCTTTAAACTATTCCTATGCTTAACTTGAACTATGAACCTCAAGTGTTTAATGAAATGCCTATAAGAATGAGTTTTGAATAAATGCTTTCATGTTATGTTCCCAAGTTTTAGTACTAATTTGTTATTATTGCTATCGAGTCCTGGGGGTTGTGAATACCCAAAAACTTAGTTGTTTACTTAGTATCAGTATCTTCAAAATTGCTTTAGAATATGTTATAAGCATTATTAGTTCAGTCAGTCATCATAATCAGTTAGACTTAGAACAGTTCAGTACCCGAGTCAGTTCAGTTGAGAGTAGGATTTAGCAACGAGCGAGTTCAGGGATTGCGGCTTCCCCGTCAGATAGGTAGAGTCGTTAGTAGCAGTCCCTGTACTCCAGAACTACATAGCAGGTTGGATATGAGAAGTCACCCATCAGTTTAGGCTTGACTACCTCGAAGGGGTCACCTATAAGTTTAGGCTTGACACCTTTAGTCCTTCGGGACAGCATATTAGTGGATCCACACAGCCAGTGTTAGTACCTATGGCACAGTACTGACACCCTTCTAACTAGGGTCATAGGTTGGACCCCATATTTGCTCATTTGGGCATGTCGATTAGATGATAGCTCTCACTGTCTCGGTCCAGTAATCAGTTTAGTAATTCAGTTTTAGTTTGCTTGACCATAGCATACCAATATCAAATATTTAGTTATCAGAATTCAGTATTTCAGTTTACAGATTATATTCAGCATATGTTTTATGCTTGGTCGTGCATTCTCAGTATTTACAGATTTTATGCATACTATTCATTACTTCATGATATTTATTAAGACAGTTATTACTCATACATACGAAACCATGCATATCATCCTACTTCATTTAGCATACCAGTACATTCAAATCACTAATTGCATACTCTTTTCTTGCGCTATGATCTATCATATCATAGGTTCGGAGACTCAGTTCTTGGATCGCGCATAAACCTTCTAGATTATCAACCATAGTAGTGGTGAGTCCTTATAATTTGAGGATAGACTATATTTATTTTCATGCTTTCAGTTCGCTAGTTAGTTGGAGTTAGTTGGGGCCTTTTCCATCAACTCTTATTCAGTCAGTTTTAGAGGATTTCGGACACTTCAGATAGTCTTTCAGTTTATCTTTATTTTATCAGTTTCATATAGTTATTTGCAAGATAGTTGTATTCAAGATTTATGATACAGAAATATTCTATTATTTAAAACCTTATGGTATTTTTAGATATTCCACCTATGTTATTTTGTTATTATTATTGAGTGCTCACAATAGGTACCAGCTCATGGGTTAGCTTGTGGTCCCTCAGGACTATAAGCATCGTGTGGCACCCAGGGTGTACTCTCGGGGTGTTACAAACTTGGTATCAGAGCCTAATGTTTTAAAGTGTCCTAGGAAGTCTGAAAGCCACGTAAAGTAGAGTCATGTGCATGGGTGTGAAGCACGGCACACTTATGGACAAGAGGCTATGAGGTATTTTAGGAAAAGTTTCCTTCTTTCTGTGTTCATGTCGTGTTACTGAGCATGAGAAGAAATCTATTCTCCCTTCCATTTATAGAACATGCCTCCCAAGAAGACAAACAGAAGAAGAAATGTGAACCCGCCAACACCTTCGTCCGTTTAGGAAGATTCCCTGAATTAGCACGTTTCTCATGTAGAGTTCAGAGTTGCATTCACTACTCTAGATCACTCTGTAGTGGCTCAGAATATTCATCCAGCCGCTATTCCAGCCAACCTAGTGGCCAATGCTACTGCAACTAGGATTTGGGTTTTTACTCGAATGAACCCTCCTCTATTTTCGAGATCCAAATCTGAAGAGGATCCACAGGAATTCTTAGACGTGGTCCATAAGATAAAAAATATTTTGGGGGTGAATTCTAGTGAGAGTGATGAATTAGATAATTACCAGTTGCAGGATGTTGTACATACCTGGTTTAAGTAGTGAAAAGGGGATAGAGGCACAGACGCAAGGCCTTTAGAGTGGGAGGAGTTTTATACAACCTTCTTAGATAGATTCTTCTCGTTGGAGCTGAGGGAAGCCAAAGTGTTAGAGTTTATCAACTTGAGGCAGAGCAACATTAGTGTGAAGGAGTATTTCCTTAAGTTTACTTAGTTAGTTAGGTATGCTCCTCATATGGTGGTTGATAGAAGGTCTAGGATGAGCAAGTTCATGTCTAGTGTATCTGACAGTATGGTCAAGGAGTGTAGGACTGCAATGCTGATTAAAGTGATGGACTTGTCTAGGTTGATGGTCCATGCTCAGTAAATTGAGGAGAAGGAGAATAAAAAGATTAAGAGAGAATAAGAGGGCTAGAGTAGGTAGCTTTAATTTCACTCAGCCAAAGTTAGAGGGTGGTAATCATCCTCAATTCCATCAGAAATCTTCAGTCGTAGCTCCATCTTTAGCTAGTACCCTAATACCCAAATTCAGAAATGATAATCGGGATAGGGCGCCAGGATCTAAGACCCAAGGCAATGTTAACAGTGGTCGTATAAGTCCTCTTTTCCAGAAATATGGTAGAAACCATCAGGGTGAGTGTAGAGCTGGCAGTGATGTATGCTTTGGGTATGGCAAGCCAGGCCATCGGATTCGACAATGTCGGGTAGTTTCTCAGAAAGGTAGGGATTTTTGGCAATAGGGCTAGTCCCATAAGTTATTAGTTCCAGTCGGCTGCCCGACTCAGTAGGGTGCCGCTTCCAGTGCTGCCAATGGTCAGTATCCAAACTGATTGTATGCCCTTCAATCCCGACAGGATCAGAAAAATTCTCCTGATGTGGTCACTGGTACGTTGCAAGTATTTTATTTACATGTTTATGCTTTATTAGACCTTAGATCTTCTCTTTCATTTATAACTCCTGACATAGCTGTCACCTTTGGAGTCAGTCCCGAAATCTTAGCAGAGCCTGTTTCAATATCTAACCTAGTAGGTGTTTCTATTATAGCCTGGTAGGTATACAAGATCTGTCCTCTTACAATATCTTAGAAAGTCACTTTAGTTGATCTTGTAGAGTTAGAGATAATGGATTTTGACGTCATTCTCGGCATGGATTGGCTCCACTCATGCTATCGTTCAGTTGATTCCAGAAACAGAGTAGTTCATTTTTAGTTCCCAAATGAACTAGTCCTTGAATGGGGGGGGGGGGCAGTACTACAACGCTTAGGGGTCAACTTATTTCGTACCTTAGGGTGATAAAAATAATATCCAAGGGGTATATTTATTATTTTTTCCGAGTCAGAGACTAATTCTGAGACTCAAAATCTTGAGTCAGTTTTAGTAGTGAGGGAATTTATAGATGTGTTCCCCGAAAATCTTCCTAGAGTTCCTCCCGAAAAGGAAATTATCTTCTGAATAGACCTTCTTCTAGATACTCAACCTATCTCTATTCCATCATACAGAATGACTCCAGTCAAACTCAAAGAGTTGAAAGAATAGTTGAAAGATCTCATAGATAAGGGATTCATCAGTCCTAGCATTTCCCCGTGGGGCGCACCAATTTTGTTCGTGCGTAAGAAACACGGTTCTCTTAGAATGTGTATTGACTATCATCAGTTGAACAAAGTCACAATCAAAAACAAATACCAACTTCCCAGAACTGAAGACTTATTTGACCAACTTCAGGATGCCAGTTATTTTTCTAAGATAGACCTCAGATCTAGCTATTATCAGCTGCGAGTCAGAGAATATGACATTTCAAAAACAGCTTTCAAAACTCGGTATGGTCACTTTGAGTTTCTAGTTATGTCCTTTGGTCTCATGAATTCTCCAGCAACCTTTATGGACTTGATGAATCAAGTGATCAAGAAGTACTTGGACATGTTTGTCATAGTATTCATTAATGACATTTTTGTCTACTCCCATAATGAAAATGATCATGCAGACTACCTTAGAATAGTGTTGCAGACTCTTAAAGCCCATCATCTTTTTGCTAAATTTAGTAAGTGCGAATTTTGTCTAAGATCAATAGCTTTTCTTGGCCATATTATTTCTGTTGATGGCATTAGAGTTGATCCTCAAAGATCGAAGCAATTAAAATTAGCCCAAACCTATTTCTCCATCAGATATCAGCAGTTTCTTGGGTTTTGCTGGCTATTACCAGCGGTTTCTTAAAGGATTCTCATCTATTGCATCCCCCATATCCAGATTGACATACAAGAAAGTTAAGTTTCAGTGGTCAGATTCCTATGAGAAGAGTTTTCAGGAGTTGAAGACTCAACTCACCACAAGCCCAGTTTTGAAATTGCTAGATGGTTTAGATGGGTTTGTTGTGTACTGTGATGCTTCCAGAGTTGATTTGGGGTGTGTTTTGATACAAAAGGGTAAGGTTGTGGCCTATGCCTCTAGAGAACTTAAGCCCCATGAGAAGAATTACCCTACCCATGATCTTAAGTTAGCAAATATTGTGTTTGCCTTAAAGATTTGGAGGCATTATTTGTATGGGATGCATGTTGATGTGTTCATAGATCACAAAAGTTAGCAGTATGTGTTTTCACAAAAGGATTTGAATCTGCATCAGAGGAGATGGTTAGAATTTTAGAAAGATTATGATATGAGTGTTTTGTATCACCCGAGCAAGGCCAATGTAGTGGCAGATGCCCTGAGTATATAGTCTATGGGTAGTATTGCGCATGTTAAGGATGAAAATAAGAAATTAGTTCAGGAAGTTCATAAGCTTTCCACATTAGGTGTTCATTTGGTTAATTCAGCTGAGGGTAGCATTTGGATTCAGAACAGTTCATAATCTTCTTTGGTTGTTGAAGTGAAATAAAAGTAGGATAGAGATCCTAGTCCGGTAAAGCTGAAGGAGTCAGTCAGAGATCAGAAAGTGGAGGTTTTCTCCCAAGGGGGAGATGGTATGTTGCGTTGCCAGGGTAGACTGTATGTGCTGTGTATTAATGAGTTGAGATAGCAAATTCTGGCAGAAGCGCATGGTGTGCATTAGTCACTTCATCCTGGGGCCATGAAGATATACCACAATCTGTGGGAAATCTATTGGTGGAATGGGATGAAAAGGGATATCGCAGAGTTTATAGCTAAGTGGTCCACTTGTCGGTAGTTTAAGATTGAACATCAGAAGCCCAGTGGATTTATACAGGAGTTCAATATTCCCATTTTTTAGTGGGAGGAAGTGAACATGGACTTTGTGAGAAGTTTTCCCCATACTCGTCAGCAGCATGATTCGATTTGGGTCATTGTGGATAGGATGACCAAATCAGCTCATTTCTTACCAGTCCATACTTCTTATTCAGCCGAGGACTATGCCAAGTTCTATATTAGAGAGTTGGTTAGGTTGCATGGTGTTCCACTATCTATCATCTCAGGTAGAGATACTCGGTTTATCTCTCATTTTTGGAAAGCTTTTCAGAAGGGTCTTGGTACCCAAATTCACCTCAGTACAACCTTTCACCCTCAGACAGATGGCCAGGAAGAAAGGACCATTCATACCCTTGAGGACATGTTGAAAGTGTGTGTTGTTGACTTTAAGGGCAGTTAGGATGACCACTTTCCTTTGATCGAATTTGTGTATAATAATCGCTATCATTCCAGTACTCAGATGGATCTGTTTGAGGATCTATATGGAAGGAGATGTAGATCCCCGATTGGTTGGTTTGAGATAGGTGAAACCACTTTGATAGGGTGTGATTTAGTGTTCGATGCTTTAGAGAAAGTTCAGCTAATCGTGAGAGGCTTAAGGTAGCCCAAAGCCAACAAAAGTCTTATGCAGATATGAGGAGAAAGGATCTAGAGTTTGAGATTAGAGATTTTGTTTATCTAAAAATCTCTCCCATGAAGGGGGTAAAAAGGTTTGGTAAGATGGGGAAGCTTAGTCCCCGATGTGTCCTTACAAAATTTTGTGCCGTTTTGGAAATGTGGCTTATGAGCAATAGTTACCTGCAGATTTAGCATCAGTGCACCCAATATTCCATATCTCTTTCTTGAAGAAGTGTATTGGTGATCCAGCTGTAGTTGTTCCTTTAGAAAGCGTAGATGTTCAGAACATCCTTTCTTACAAAGAAATTCCATTCGAGATCCTTGGTCGAAAAATTTGTAGACTAAGGAGCAAAGAAGTTCCCCTAGTCAAAGTTCTTTGGTAGAATCAGTCCGTTGAGGGAGCCACTTGGGAAGCATAAGAATATATGCGGACCAAGTACCCTCATCTTTTCTCCGAAAACTCAGACTCAGTTTAAGGTAACAATCTTCTTCGAATTTCTCTTTTCTATGCTCAGTTTCAGCTGCATATCATTCACATGTCAGTTATGTATTCACAGAACCAGTTCAGTCATATGACATATTTAGAATTAGTCATGTAATCACATTTTTATCACTTATATTCAGCATGTAATCTCAGTTGCTCAGTGTTTTCATCTTAACTAGTATCATTCGAGGACGAATGATCCCAAGGGAGAGATATTGTAATACCCCAAAAATCCAAACATATGTTAGAGCCATGTATCTAGCTTATGCAAAGGAACTTATAGTTCTTTGGTAGTTTTATGAGTGAGTTTAATGTGTATTAAGGCCTCAAATAACTCCCAGCTATTAGATAAATCAAAATATTCGTTACCGATTAGTTTTCAGGAAGAATGTTTCTCTAGTCAACTTCAAATGATCATATCTTTTACTATACTCAAATTTTTCCAGCTCAGGACTCACCAAATTTTAGGAAATTGAATTATCTTTCCAACAATACCCATTTCACCTAAATTTAATACTCGGGTGAGAAGTTATGGCACTTTTAGTGAAAAATAGTAGCCCAACGCGATAAGGCCGCGTCGCAGTGATGGACAAATTCACGTTAGTCCTTTTCAAGTGGAATTCCACAATAATGCCACATCGCACCAAGGGTGAAATTCATGTCCAATGGGGTACCGCAATAACATCGCGTCACGCCAAGATTCCTGTTCGAAATTATCCTTTTCCAATGGCTCAACGCAATTTCACCGCATCACATCGTTGGGTAAATTCGGGATGGTCCCTTTTCCAGTGGCCCAACATAATTGCACCGCATCGCATTGGGTGTCAAAATTGGGATTTCCAGTTTCGCGATTTAATTTCCAGGGATCGTTTGGTCTTTTCCCAAGGCCCTAAACTTGTCCAAAACACGAAATTAAAACCCTAAAGGGGCATTATGTGCCCCATTACTCATAATTTCTCTCTAAGAAATTAATCTTCTCTCAAACAACAAGCCTTAACATTCAAGATTCAAGACCAAATCTCAAGAAAAACCCCAAGAACTCTCACGAATTCATCAACCCAGGTATGTTAAGTATTCATCCATGGGTCCCTTTAACCCATGGAGTTCAAGTATTCAATTTTAAACTCAAAGTTGTGATCTTTACAAGTTATTGTGATTTTAACCATGAATCCCCACGAATCTTAATTCTACACCATGTTTACATGAAATTTTTGTTGTTATCAAACCCCACATGTTTTAATGATGTTATTTGTTGATTTAATTAATAATTAGTGATGTCGATGTTGAAATCATGTTATTACTACAAGCTTTAAACTATTCCCTTGCTTAGATTGAACTATGAACCTCAAGTGTTTGATGAAATGCCAACAAGAATGGGTTTTGAATAAATGCTTTCATGTTATGTTTCCCAAGTTTTAGTACTATTTTTATATTATTGCTATCGAGTCCTGGGGGTTGTGAATACCCAAAAACTTAGCTGTTTACTTACTCTTAGTATCTTCAGAATAGCTTCAGAATATGTTATGAGCATTATCAGTTCAGTCAGTCATCATAATTAGTTAAACATAGAACATTTCAGTATCCCGAGTCGGTTCAGTTGGGAGTAGGATTTAGCATTGAGCGAGTGCAGGGAATGTGGCTTCCCCGTCAGATAGGCAGAGTCATTAGTAGCATTCCCTGTACTCTAGAACTACATAGTCATCATAGGATATGAGGAGTCACTCATTAGTTTAGGCTTGACTACCTCGATGGGGTCACCCGTCAGTTTAGGCTTAACACCCTTAGTCCTTTGGGACAGCATATTAGTGGATCCACATAGCCAGTGTTATTACCCGTGGCATAGTACTGGCACCCTTCAAACTGGGGTCATAGGTTGGACCCCAAATTTGCTCATTGTGGTATGTCAGTTAGATGATAGCTCCCACAGTCTCAGTCCAGTAATCAGTTCAGTAATGTAGTTTTAGTTTTCTTGACCATAGTATACTAATATCAGATATTAAGTTATCAGAATTTAGTATTTCAATTTACAGATTATATTCAACACATATTTTATGCTTGGTCGTGCATTCTTAGTATTTACAGATTTTATGCATACTATTCATTACTTCATGATATTTATTAAGACATTTATTATTCATACACACAAAATCATACATATCAGCCTACATCATTTAGCATACCAGTACATTCAAAGTATTGATCGCATACTCTTTTCTTGCTCTATCATGTATCGTATCATAGGTTCGGACGCTCAGTTCCCGGATCACGCATAGACCTTCTATATTATCAGTTTTAGTAGTGGTGAGTTGCAATGCCCCGAATCTGGTACCCAGAATGCTACACGGTCCTCATAACCCCGAAGGACCACAAGCTAACCCATGACTAATATTTGTACCTAAACACTGCATAATGTACTGTATAAATACGAAAATAAAGTCTGAATGACCATAAGGTTTAAAACTTTAACATAACTAATAGAAAAGAACATATGGATGGGGTATGAGGTACCCAAAATAGTTGGAATAAACTGTCTGAACATATTGTAGTCTGAAAAGCCTCTAACTAACTATATTGTCTGAATATGGAGTTGATGGGACATATGCCCAACTAACTCCAACTACTGAAATTAATTAATCAATGAGATAATAAAGTAATGGTCATGTCCTTGAAGGATGAGGACTCACTGCTAACTCTGACTGCGGAGACTGGAATGCTACTGATGCTCTGGGGCTCGTGCTTCTGAACCTATGGTATAAAAAAGAAAAACGCAAATGTGTCAGTATCTTTGAATATACTGGTATGCATATGAGGTAGGATGAATGCAAAGAGTTCACATGCATGAACTATACTAACTGACTGGATAACATGAACGTGAGAATACATGCATGAATACATAATAACTGTAACTGAGTTCAAGATAACATGATTACTAAGTCTGAGTACTGATAACATGAGATATTGATATCTATATAACTAAAATAAATGATACCGAGAGAGTGTATCTGAAAGTCTAGGTTCTAATAGAACTAGCTGAGTTCCATACTATTCTGAGTTGACTTTATTTGACAGTTCTGAATCTTGTAGAACAATCTGAGTTCTATTATTAAGACTGAATGATTGTATCTGACAGTCCTAATTCTGTACTAAAACTGTGGGAAGTAGTTATCTAACCAACATGCCCCAAATAAAGCAATATAGCTGAGGTGGGGTCTAATCTATAACCCTAATTGGAAGGGTGTCAATACCGCGCCACTGGTAAGGACAAGCTGTGGGTGACCCTCATCTGACAGTGTCCCCAAATGAGAATGGGAGGACCGTCATCTAACAGTGTTTATCCACTGCATCAACCCTCATCTGACATCAACCTATGATGGCTACATAGTTCTGGAACACAAGGATGACTTCTAAGAATCACACCCTCATCTGACAGTGTGTGTTCATATCCTTGGGTTCACTCGGTGCTAATTCCTACTCCCATCTGAATAGATACTGAACATGGATTACTGGACTGAATTAACTAAGTTCTGTTGACTAACGAAATACTACTGAGATTACTAAATTTCTAAGATTTCTGAGATTACTGAGTTTTCCTGAGTCACTTGACTGACTGAATTTCTATAAACATGGCTCGACTGAGAGTATCTTGAAAACATGACATTGGCTCTAGGCACACAACTAATTGTCAGGTATAAGTACCCCCAGGACTCGATTGCATGAAACTGACAAAGCATGACTTTCTTGAATACATGACCAACATCGACAATCCATAATATAATAAGATGGGGATTTCATTAAGTACAAGTGCTAAAGCACCACAATGGCTACACATATATCCATAATTCATTGACTAAGACATTTAATCAAACACTTAACATGCATGGACTTGTACATGAATGGGGATTTTATATTATCATGCTAGAATAGCACTTTTCCTTCACATAGGCATTTAATCAAACACATGGGAAGCATGATTTGGTTATACAATCATTAACACATATAATAATCATGGATACATCTATCAACGTGTAAATTTAAGGGTTTATCATGATTATTATGCAAATCATCACATCCTAGGGTCAATCATTGGAATATATTATTTCAAACATGAATCAAACCTCACAACATCATGAACATGAATTTCAATTCAATTTAAATCTTGAACATTCATAAATACACAAATCTTGGATTTTCAAAAGAGATCATTGAGATTCATGGATGAAAGGAACCTATGAATCAACACATAACATAACTGGGTTGTGAGTTTCTTGAAGTTCCTGGACTTTAATAACTTGTAATCTCTTACTTTCTTGATTAATGATTTGGATCCTGTTCTTGGAGATTATCTTTGAGAGAACCCTTACTTGATATTGTAGATGGATAATGAACTTATGAGCCTTGGTATGATATAATTATGGGTTAAAACGGGTGGGAAAGACCCAAATACCATTTAAAAATGACTTTAAAATAACTAAACGAACTATGTGATGGTGGGTACTACGGTCTGTCGTTGGGTCTACGGTCCGTCGGTCCTGATCGTCGCACCTGGACAGAATAGGGGTTCATTATCTTGGCTTCTACGGCTTGGACGATGGTCCGTTGCTAGCTCGATAGTCCGTCGGCCTGAGCTGTCATCCTTAGGGAGAATATGGTCTCACTGCCTCCGTTATGACGTCTTGGGTGACGGTCCATCGCTAGCTCGATGATCCATCGGCTCTCATCATCGCACCTAGGCTGTTTTGACTGCTTTCTGTATTTTGGCAATAACTTTCTACCCCGATACCGGATTTGGAAGAAATTGGTATTGTTGGAAAGATAATTCAATTTTCCACATGACAAAAAGTAAAAATCTTTAAAATCCCATGTATAAAAAAGTGGATTCATCTTTCAAATAAGTTTCTAACATACTTGAGATAATTTCAAGCTAATTAGAAGTACGGGGTATTATAATATCTCCCCCTTGAGAACATTCATCCTCGAATAAGACTGAGTAAGAGGGGAGAATATAAACTGACATACATACTGAAAATGAATAGCTGGAACATGATCTCATGACTGACATGACTGATAACTGAATATATTTCATACTGAACATGCATATCTAATACATGAGTAACTAATTTATGACTGCATAACTGAATTACTGATAAGATGAGTTTATCATCAAACTACACATGCATATCTGATGCATGAATACATAACTGAACTGACACATGAATGCATGATTGACTATGAAATGGTACTTAGTACCAAGTTTATAATGGAATTCTGAACATGAACTGTATACCAAGCTTTTCACTAAAATCTGAACATGAAACTAAAAAAGTTTAAGGAGAACTGTTACCTTGAGCTAGATCTGAGTTGGCGGAGAAGAGGTGGGGATACTTGGTATGCATGTCTACTTCTTCTTCCCAAGTAGCTCTCTCGATGGACTGATTTCATCAAAGAAATTTAACTAGAGGGACTTCTTTGTTCCTCAGTCTACGAGTCTGGTAGTCAAGAATTTCGACTGAAATCTTTTCATAAGAGAGGTTGTTCTGAACATCTATGCTCGGAATAGGGACTACAACTTCTGGGCCACCTATGCACTTCTTGAGCAAAAATACATGGAAGACTGGATAAACTGAGGCTAGATCTGAAGGCAATTCGAGCTCATAAGCTACCTTGTCGAAGCGACTGAGAATTTTGAAGGGACCGATATATCGGGGGCTGATATTTCCCTTCTTGTCGAATCTCTTCACTCCCTTCATGGGAGAGATATTTAGATAGACATAATCACCAATATCGAACTTGAGATCCTTTTTGTGCACATCTGTATAAGACTTATGTCAGCTCTAATTAGCCTGGAGTCTCTCTCTGATCAACTGGACTTTCTCTAAGGCATCAAATACTAAGTTAGGCCCTATGACTGAGGCCTCACTAACTTTGAACCAACCATTGGAGATCTATGTCTTCTACCATAGAGATCTTCAAATAGAGATATCCGAATACTGGAATGATAGTTGTTGCTGTATGCAAACTCAATCAAAGGCAAGTGGTAATCCCAACTACCCTCTAAATCAATTGCACATGCCCTTACCATATATTCTAAAGTCTAAATAGTCTTTTCTGCTTGACCATCTGTCTAAGGATGGTAGGTTGTACTGAGATGAACTTGGGTACCAAGACCCTTTTGGAATGCTTTCCTAAAATGAGAGGTGAACTGGGTACCTCTGTCTAAGATAATAGATAACACAACACCATGAAATTTGACCAACTCTCTGATGTAGAGTTTGGCACAATCCTCAGCTAAATAAGAGGTATGGACTGGAAGCAAATGAGCTAATTTGGTCAACCTATCTATAATGACCCAAAATAGATCATCTTGGTGACAAGTACTAGGCAAAACCGTCATGAAGTCCATGTTCACTTCTTCCTACTTCCAAGTAGGAATACTGAACTCTTTCATAGACCCACTAGGCTTCTGATACTCTATCTTAACCTGCTGACATGTAGATCACTTAGCCATTAACTCTGCAATATCTCTCTTTATCCCACTCTACCATTAGATTTCCCCCGCAAGTCGCAGTACATCTTTGTGGCCCCTGGATGAATAGAGTAGCGCACACCATGCACTTCTACAAGAATTCACTACCTTAAGTCATCTACACCTAGAACACACAGATGGACAATGCAATATACCATGTCCCCCTTGGGAGAAAACCTCTACTTTCTGATCCTTGACTGACTCTTTTAACTTGAAAAGGCTGGGATCTCTATCTTACTTTTCTTTCACCTTGGAAGCTAGAGATAATTCTAAAGTACTCTGAACCCATATGCCACCCTACTCTAAATTAACTAAGTGAACGCCTAGTATGGAAAGCTGATGGATTTCCTAAGCTAAATTCTTCTTATTGTCCTCAACATGAGCAACACTACCCATAGACAGTCTACTGAGAGCGTTGGACACCATATTGGCCTTGCCCAGATGATAAAGGATACTTATGCCATAATCTTTTAAGAGCTCTAACTACCTTATCTGACGACGATTGAGATTTTTTTGAGAAAAGACATACTGAAGGCTCTTATGATCTGTGAACACATCTACATGAACACCGTATAGATAATGCCTCCAAATTTTTAAGTCAAATACTACGGCTGGTAACTCAAGATCATAAGTTGGATAATTCTTATCATAGGGTTTAAGTTGACTGGAGGCGAAGGCTATGACCTTACCATACTGCATGAGGACACAACCCAAACCTACTCTAGATGCATCACAACACACTACGAACCCATCTGGACCATTTAGAAGATCTAAGACTGGAGCTGAGGTGAGTCGAGTCTTTAAATCCTATAAACTCTTCTTGTAAGGATCTGACCACTGAAACTTGACTTTATTCTAAGTCAATCTGGACATAGGGGACGCAATAGAAGAAAATCCCTCAACAAACCATCTATAATAGCTATCCAAACCCAAGAAACTCCTGATATCTGATGGAGAGGCAGGTTTGAGCTAGTTTATTACTACTTTGGTCTTTTGAGGATCAACCCTAATGCCATCACCGAAAATGATATGACCAACGAATACTACTGACCTTAGCCAAAATTTGCACTTACTAAATTTGGTGAACAACTGATGAACTCTAAGAGTCTGAAGTATGATTTTGAGATGGTCTGCATGATCACAGTCACTGTAGGAATAAACCAGAATATCATCTATGAAGACTATGATGAACATGTCCAAGTACTGCTTGAACACCTGATTCATCAAGTCCATGAAAGCTGTCGGTGCATTGGTAAGACCAAAGGAGTACAAAAGGCTATTTTTAAAATGTCACATTCTCGGACTCTACGCTAATGATAGCCTGATCTGAGGTCTATCTTAGAGAAATAGCTGGCACCCTGAAGCTAGTCAAGCAAATCATCAATTCTGGGAAGTGGATACTTGTTCTTGACTGTGACTTTATTGAGATGACATTAATCAATGCACATTCTAAGATAACCATATTTCTTGAGCACGAACAAGACTAGTGTGCCCCATGGGGACACGCTGGGTCTGATGAATCCCTTATCTAGGAGATCCTTCAACTACTCTTTCAATTCTCTTAGTTCTGTTGGTGCCATTTTGTATGGTGGAATAGATATAGGCTGAGTATCTGGAAGAAGATCAATGCCGAAGTCTATTTCCCTTTCAGGAGAAATTCTTGAAAGATCTTTGGGAAAGACATCTGAATATTCATTTACGACTGGGACTGATTTGAGACTGGGAGTTTAAGAACTAGTGTCCTTAACTCAAACAAGATGGTAGAAACATCCTTTAGATATTATTTTCCTTACCTGAAGGTAGAAAACAAGCTGACCTCTAAATGCTGAAGTACTACCTTTCCATTCTAGGATAGGTTCATTCAAAAACTAAAACTGGACTATTCTATTTCTGCAGTCGACTGTGGCATAGTAGGAATAAAGCCAATCCATACCGAGAATGACATCAAAATAATTCATCTCTAATTCGACTAAGTCTGTTGAAGTGACTTTTTGAAATATCATAACCGGGCAGTCCCTGTATACCCACCAGGCTATAATGGTTTTACCCACTGGGGTAGAGACTGAGAAGGGCTCTACTAGAATTTTGGCACTGACTCCGAAATCAACTGCTATATAAGGAGTAACAAAAGACAAAGAATCTCCTGGATCTAGCAAAGTCTAAACATACACATGAAAGATCTGTAACATACCAGTAACCATATTAGGAGAATTTTCTTGATCTTGCCAGGACTGGAGAGCATTAAGTTGATTTGGGTGTTGCCCACTAGTAGTGTTGGAGGTGGCACCCTGCTGATTTAGGCGATCGGACTGAGCTGAGGAACGATTCTATTGACCCTGATAACCTGACTGGGGAAAATCTCTTCCTCTGTGGCCTAGCTTTCCACATCTGAAATAGACATCCCTACCAGCTCTGCAAGCACCCTTATGGTTCTTAACACAAGTCTAACAAAGGGGATTAGTTTGGGCATTACTGACACTGCCCTGAGATTTAGAGCTTGGTGCTCTATCTCTATAACTATCCCTGAACTTAGGAACTAAAGCACTGGCTGAAAAAGGAGATGGAACTACTGAATTAGGAAGAAACTGAGAACGATTTCCTCCTTCTAATTTGGGCTGAGCAAAGTTGAAACTACCTATCCTTGCTATCTTATTCTGTTTCTCCCTTATCTTAATCTTTTGTTCTTCTATCTATTGAGCATGGGTCATAATCCTGGCTATGTTTATGTCACTATTCAACATCATAGACCTACACTCGTTGACCATACTATCATTTACCCCAGAGATAAACTTACTCATCTTGGCCCTGCTGTCTATGACCACATGAGGAGCATATCTGGCTAATTGAGTAAACTTAAGAGAATACTATTTCACTGTCATGTTGCCCTGCTTGAGGTTGATGAATTCCAACACTTTAGCTTCTCTCATCTCTAAGGAAAACAATCTATCTAAGAATACGGTGATAAACCCCTCCCACTTAATAGGCCCTACATCATCTGGCCTTTCTGACTTCCACTGTTTAAACTAAGTGTGTGCAACATCCTGCAACTGATATGCAGTTAGCTCTGCACTCTCACTAAAAGTAACCCCCATGATATATGTAACCTTCTGAACTTGATCAAGAAATTCTTGAGGGTCCTCATTTGACTTAGACTCTAAAAGGGATGAAGGATTTATTTGAGTGAAGTCCCGAATCCTGGTTGCAGCTAAATTAGCCACTGGGTTGGCTGTAATGACAGTTGGTCATTCATTTTGAGTAGCAACTAACTGAGAAAGAGTAGTGAATGGCCCTAAACTCTACATGAGAAATATGTTCGCCCAAAGGATCTTTGGGCTGAGGGGCTGGATAATTCCCATTTTTTATTTTGGGAGGCATGTTCTGTAGAAGAAAGGGAGAAACAGATTAAACTGAGAGATTAACTTAAGATTATGCTCACTGGTACGACATGAATACTGAAAGAACGGAAACTATTCTTAAAACAACTTATAGCCTCCTACACATAAATGTGGCACACAATACTCCCATGTACAAGACTCTACTATATGCGGCTTTAAGACTTCCTAGGACACTATTGAACCTTAGTCTCTGATACTAAGTTTATAATACCCCGAATCTGGTACCCAAAATGCTACACAAGGCTCATAACCCCGAAGGACAACAAGTTAACCTATGACTGATATTTGTACCTGAACACTGCATAATATAATGTATAAATGCAAAAATAAAGGCTGAAAGGCCATAAGGTTAAAACTATTACATAACTAATAGAACATAACATATGGATGGGGTATGAGATACCCAAAACAACTGAAATAAACTGTCTGAACATACAGTAGTCTGAAAAGCCTCTAACTGACTGTTCTGTCTGAATAAAGAGTTGATGGGATATGTCCCCAACTAACTCCAACTACTAAAATAAATTAATTAATGAGATAATAAAGTAATAGTCATGTCCTCAAAGAATGAGGACTCACTTCTAACTCTGACTACGAAGACTGGAATGCTACCGATGCTCTGGGGCTCGTGCTTTTGAACCTAGGGTATAAAACACCATAGCGCAAATGTGTCAGTACATTTGAATGTACTAGTATGCATGTGAGGTAGGCTGAATGCAAAGGGTTCACATGCATGAACTATAGTAACTAACTGAATAACATGAATGTGAGAATATATGCAAGAATACATAATAACTATAACTGAGTTTGTGATTACATGATTACTGAGTCAAAGTACTGATAACATGAGATATTGATATCTGTATAACTAAAATAACTAATACTGAGCGACTGTATATGATAGTCTAGGTTTTGATGGAACTTGCTGAGTTTCGTACTATTCTGAGTTGACTGTATCTGACAGTCCTGAATCCTGTAGAAATATCTGAGTTCTATTTCTGAAACTAAATAACTGTATTTGAAAGTCCTGATTCTGTGCTAAAACTATGAGAAGTAGTCATCTAATCGACATGCCCTAAATAAGGCAATATAGCTGAGGTGGGGTATAATCTGTAACCCCAATTGGAAGGGTGTCAATACCGCACCACCGATAAGGACAAGCTGTGGGTGACCTTTATCTGACAGTGTCCCTAAAAGAGAATGGTGGGACCCTTATCTGATGGTTTTTATCCACCTCATCAACCCTCATCTAATAGTGTTGATATCTCAACCTATGTTGGCTACATAGTTCTGGAATGCAAGGATGACTTCTAATAATCACACCCTCTTTTGACAGTGTGTGTTCCCGTCCTTGGATTTACTTGGTGTTAATTCCTACTCCCATCTGAATACACACTGAACATGGATTACTGAACTGAACTGGACTGAATTAACTAAGTTCTGTTGACTAACGAAATACTACTGAGATTACTAAATTTCTGAGATTACTGAGTTTATTGGGTTTTACTGAGTCACATGACTGACTGTATTTCTATGAACATGGATCGACTGAGAGTGTCTTGAAAACATGACACTAGCTCTAGGCACACAGCTAATTATCGGGTACAAGTACCCCTAAGACTCGATAGCATGAAACTGACAAAGTATGACTTTCTTGAATACATGACCAACATCGACAATCCATAATATAATAAGATAGGGATTTCATGAAGTACAAGTACTAAAGCACCACAATGGCTACACATATATCCATAATTCATTGACTAAGACATTTCATCAAACACTTAACATGCATGAACTTGTACATGAATGATGATTTCATATTATCATACTAGAATGAGACTTTTACTTCACATAGGCATTTAATCAAACACATGGGAAGCATTCTTTGGTTATACAATCATTAACACATCTAATAATCATGGATACATCCATCAACATGTAAATTTAAGGGTTTATCATGATTATTATGCAAATTATCACATCCTAGGGTCAATCATTGGAATATGTAATGTCAAACATGAATCAAACCCCACAACATCATGAACATGAATTTCAATTCAATTTAAAGCATGAACATTCATAAATACACAAATCTTGGATTTTGAAAAGAGATTCTTGAGCTTCATGGATGAAAGGGGCCCATGAATCCACATATGACATACCTGGGTTGTGAGTTTCTTGAAGTTCCTGGACTTGAAGAACTATGAATCTCTTATTTTCTTGAAGAATGATTTGGATATTGTTCTTGGGGATTATCTTTGAGAGAAAACCCTAATTTGATGTTATAGATGGATAATGAACTTATGAGCCTTGGTCTGATATAATTAGGGGTTAAAACTGGTGGAAAAGACCCAAATACCCTTTTAAAAATGACTTTAAAATAACTGAACGAACTATGCGATGGTGGGTGCGACAGTCTGTTGCTGGGTCATTGGTCCGTCGGTCTTGACCATCGCACTTGGGAAGAATAGAGGTTCACTGTCTCGGCTATGACGGCTTGGGCGACGGTCCGTTGCTAGCTCGATGTTTCATCAGCCTGAGACGTTTCCCTTAGGAAGAATGTAGTCTTACTGCCTCCGCTGCGATGGCTTGGGTGATGGTCCATTGCTAGCTGGATTGTCCATCGACTCTCACCGTCGCACCTGGGCAATTTTGACTGTTTTCGGTATTTCGGCCATAACTTTCTACCCCGATACCGTATTTGGATGAAATTAGTATCATCTTTCAAAGTAACTTTCTAACATACTTGAGATGATTTCAAGTTAAATAGAAGTACGGGGTATTACACGAGTCCTCATAATTCGAGGACAAACAATATTTATTTTCATGCTTTCAGTTTAGTAGTTAGTTGGAGTTAGTTGGTGAATATCCCATCAACTCTTATTTAGTTAGTTTTAGAGGCTTTCAGACACTTTAGATAGTAAGTCAGTTTATCTTTATTTTATCAATTTTAGAAAATTGGTTTTAAGATAGTTACTTTCCAGATTTATGATTCAAAAATGTTTTAGTATTTAAAACTTTATGGCATCTTCAGATATTCTTCCTATGTTATTTTGTTATTATTATTCAGTGCTCACAGCAGGTACCATCTCATGGGTTAGCTTATGGTCCCTCGGGACTGTAAGCACTATATGGCACCTAGGGTGTACTCTCGGGGTATTACAGATGTAGGTGGGAAAAATGTAATGGTATTTGGGATCAGTGGTGATGGTACTTTACTGTACCTGGAGGTTGCGTGCTTCTAACGTTGATGGGTTGTGATAAAGGATTTTGGCAGCGGCGTATAAATTTTTCTATGTTGTTCATCCTGGTTCGGGCAAGATGTATCATGATGTCAAAGAGATATATTGGTGGAATGGTATGAAAAGGGGCATGGCTGATTTTGTAGCCAAGTGTAAGGTGTGTCAACAGGTTAAAGTTGAGCATATAAAGCCTAGAGGGTTGTATCAAGAAATTGATTCACCCAAATGGAAATAGGAGATTATCAATATGGATTTTGTTATCAGTCTTCCTCTATTGCGAAACCAACTTGATTCAATTTGGGTCATCATGGATAGGATGATGAAGTCTACTCACTTTTGGATAGTGAGGACTACCTTTTTGGCAGAGGATAATGCAAAGTTATTTCTTTAAGAGGTTGTGAAGCTATATGGAGTACCTATTTTGATTATCTTTGATCCATGTACACAGTTTTCATCTCATTTTTGGCAGTCTTTTCAGAAGGAATTGGGTACTAAAGTGAGTTAGAGTACTGTTTTTCATCCTCAGATGGATAGGCAAGAAAAATGGACTATTTAGACATTGGAGGATATGCTTCGAGCATGTGTGGTTGACTATAGTGGCAATTGGGTTGAGCATCTACCTTTGGTAGAGTTTTCTTACAATAATAACTATCATTCTTGTATTTAGATTGCCCCTTTCGAGGCATTATATGGTAGGATGTGTAGGTATCTTATTGGTTGGTTTGAGCTTGGTTAGGCAGACATATTTGGTCTAGATTTGGTTTATCAGGATATGGAAAAGGTAAAGGTGATTTGAGATAGGCTTAAGGCTTCCCAAAGTTTCCAAAAGTCCTATGTGGATGTAAGGTGTAGAGACTTAGAGTTTCAGGTTGAGGATAAGATATTCCTTAAGGTATCTCCCATTAAGGGAGTAATACTGTTTGGTAAGAAAGGAAAGATCAGTCCATAATTTATTAGTCCCTATGCAATTTTGCAGAGGGTTGGTAGTGTTGCTTATGAATTAAAGTTTCCTTCTAGTTTGAGCTTCATTCATCTGGTATTTCATATCTCCATGTTGAGAAAGTATCTTGGTGATCCTTCTTCGGTTGTTCATTTAGAAGGGTTGGGTATCTTAGATTCTTCTTCTTATGAAGAGGTCGTAGTTGAGATACTGGATCGGTAGGTTCATCGATTGCGGACCAAAGATATGGCCTCGGTTAAGGTTCCATGGTGGAACCATAAAGTAGAAGAGGCTAAATAGGAAGCGGAGGAGGACATGAAGTCCAAGTATCCACTTCTATTTTTTGCTCCTGGGATTTGTTCAGAAGGTATGTGTTCTTGAACACATCTTTATTTTCTGGATTTGTTAAAGGAAAGATTAAAATCCTTGCATCTAGCCCTTAGAAAATTTCCTAAACACTTTAGTTTTCTGGCCCTTAAAAAATTTCTTAGATTTTTGGTATCTGGACGGGATACAACTAGGGGAAACAACTTGTACACTGGGATATAAGTGGTATGAGTTATTCATATGCTAACCAGTGGCGGTGGGTTAAATTTGGTTTCTAAAATAGGTACGACTTAGGTGGTATGAGTCGTATTAGTGGATACGGATTGTTTGGTTACTTAATTTAATCTTAGGCTTGGTAACTTAAGTTTTATCTGAGTACGAGTAGCTCACCAGGAGTTGTAAGCCAGGGTACGAGTTGTACCATGGACTCGTATGATGGGCAGTGTTCAATCCTCTTTGGATTCTATTCTTCTAGGGGTATGAATCATGGGTACTAGTCGTATACTGGGATAAAACATGGTTTGGGGTGAGTCGTACCTTGGATAGTGTTGGGTCTAAGAGAGATGGCCTTTGGTATGAGTGGTGGGTACCACACGTATTAGAGGGTATGACTTATATGGGTAGTCGTACCCACCTAACGGGATTTTTGGGAGTTTAAGTGAGGGAAATCTAGACATTTCCCCACTTAACCTAATAAGGCCCCACGACTTATATTCCTTTTGGGAGGTTATTTGCCATATTATTCTTCATTAACACTTATATACTTCTCTTAAACACTATAATTCTATCTAAGGCTTTTGGATAAAGGAAGGCTAGGGTTTCATCTTAAGGATTATCCATGTTAAAAAATTTTGGAATATCTATGTTAAGTTCTAGAATCTAAGTTTGCATCTTGGATGATTGAGCTAATGGAACAAAGATTTAAAATTCTAAATAGTGTAAACTTAGTTGATGATGATACTCCTAAAGATTCTAAGTTAGTAAGTGTTTAAGTATTTATATGATGACCATTGGGGCTATAGAAAGTTAAGAGTTGTATCTCAAAAGGAAGTATTAGCAATGGTTTTTACACTTTCAGAAATAGATTATTATTTATGTGTATTGTTATATCTTGGACTCTAGAGTAAAGTGACTGTTGTTCAGTTAGAGTTTATTAAGTGGTTCACAGACTTAGAATGATGGCTTAAAGCTAAGGGAGAGATGATAGAACAAGAAACCAAGTCAGGCTCTCACTTTTTAGTAGTGATGCTAGTATGTTGTAGAACAACAGTAAGGGAGGATGATACCCGACTAATTCTTATCTCAGTGTAAATTTTTGTACTTCAGTCATCATGATGTCTACTCATGCCTTACATGTCATCTCCATGATCATAGTTCATGTTCATGCACATCATAGAGAATCATATACACTTCTAGTTCCTAGTATAAGGATTTCTAGTTCACTAAGCAGTACAAATCATATTCCATGAATTAATGAACTCCAAACACAGGTCATACAGCTCATGACTCATGTACTCATGCTTTACAGTATGCTCAGTTCCCATAACTCATGATGCACTCTTAATGATAATCAAAATTTAGATTATGTCATATATGTCCTCAGTTTAGATCTCTATAATAAATTCATGACTTTAATACTTTATTCCTCAGACCTTAGTTAAGTGTCAAAGTTATCCTTTCATGATTCCGGACCTTATGTTCTAACCTTTTAAGTGACCTTTCCTTATGAAATGATAGTGGTGGTGAAAGATTGATTATATGGGAGAGAGTAAATGTTTATTTTGAAGGAAAAATTATTGTACATTTGTTTTATCTAAGACTATAAGTGTGAAGTAAGATTAAGGCCAAGCTTTTGATATATTTCATGGTTAGCTGAAATTCTATGTGCATCTTCTTGAGGATAGTGAAAAAAGGTTGTTATTGATAGAGGTTTAGAGAATATAAGAAAGGTGCTTCTATGGGTTGTATGCCTAGAAATTCATATGTGGTTATAATGATGGGCTTGAACGTCATGTTGGTGTATAAGTGGATGGGTGCATTGTGCGCTAGTGAATTCTTAGTAAGAGACTGAATTTTGTTGTTAAAGTTGTAAGAAGAATTATTCTTGAGATGAGAAGTTGTGAAAATGCATGGGGTGATAAATTCATGGTTTTTACTAGTAATATGGTGTTATGTGTTATACCTTGTAATTTCGAGTAGGCTTGAACAAGTCGAGAGAATTTAGTTCAGACTAGGCTTTAGTAAATGGAGTTATCAGTGCCTTATGAGAATTATAAGTTGAATCAAATGAGCATGGTATTTAAGAGGAAAATTATTGTTGAGAGAGTATTTATGGAGTGAGGCTAAGCTCGAATAGGGCAGTTGCATTGACTTAGGCCTAGTAATTCTATCCTAGCTTATGTTTCATAGGCCTATGTTCCATGCTACAGAGTTATAGCCATATAAAGACTCCTTACTCAGATATCATATTCAGATCATGCCAAAGATTCTTCACTTCCTAATATTATTAGAACTTCTTCCAAAGAGTGTTGAAGTAATAATCCAGTTGAGTATAAACTTTCAGTATAATTCAGTCCATATAGCCAGGAAGTTAGTTAAGCAATTAGACAAATAAGCTTCTGTAGTTTCCCTTCTTTCCATCTAGTCTTACTATCCAAAGTTTCTTTAGTATGTATATTCCATAAGGTAATTCATTCATGCCCATCCAACTTGAGAATTCAGTTTAGGTCATGCATCATGTCTGCAATTCAGCTATTTAGTCATGATTCAGTTCATAACTGTTCATTGCATGATCTTAGTTTTCTAAGTATTCTAGCTCATACATTGTAATACCCCTTGTACGACTTTAGTATCGTTATCTCATGATTTGTGATTTCATAATGTACTTGGCGATGCCATGAAGCCCTTTTTTATCCCTATAAGTGTTTTGTTGAGAAAAAATTCCTTATGAGAAGTTACGTACTTTATTCCATCCTTTGTAACTCTTGGAATTTTATTTCATTAGTTATCACTCCACTATTCTATATGTATGATTGTATCATGAACATTTCAAGTGAGTTCAAAACTCTCATCATGAATCAGCTCCTTACAGTCAATAGAGTCAAGTCAACTCAGAAAGCAGATTCATGATGAATGTTCTAATGTTTTAGCTCAGCTATATCCTTCATTACCAGACATTTCATGTGTACATTATTCCATACTTCTAAGACTTCAACAAGTTCCTATCCATCATTTGATGATGAATAATTCACTGAGGGAGTAATGTAACACCCCACATTTTTGGGCTAGACTTTGAACCGTTGTTCCTATGTGTATAAACTCAAATCCAATGATTTATATTTAGATATATGTGTCATTATCTTTATCCTAGTGTGTGAAATGCTTATGAGGTGAAAAATGTTCATAGGAATCAGTTAGAGCAACATTGAGCTAAGAGCCTTTGATTCGGCCAAATTTTGGTATCCGATTCTAAAAAGGTCAACTTTGGACATGTATAACATTTTGTATGTGTTGTTTTTTTAATATCAAGAACCACAAAATTATAGATAATTGAATTAGCTTCTCAACGATACCAATTTTGCCTTAATTCGATACCCGAGAGAAAAGTTATGACCATTTTTGTGAGAAACAGTAAGCCTCCACGATAAGACCACGGTGCATTGGTCTCTCCCTCAAAATAAGGTGTGCAGCGCGTTGGTCTCTCCCCCAAAATAAGGGACATGATACAGAGGTTATTCCCGCACTATTTCAGCTTCCTAAGGGCCTAGGGTTAATTTGGTCCTTTCCCCTCAACCTCAATCATCCAAAACTCAATTTATAACACCAAAAAGGGAATTATTTGACCATAATCCTCATAACAACTCATGTAAAAACCCTTCCCTTTCCTAAGAACAATAATCCAAGATTCTTCTCTCAAGAATTCAAGGATTTAAACTTCAATTTTAATATTTCTTCAAGAATCCATTCAATTAAGGTATGTGAGGTATTCATCAATGGGTTCCTTTCATCCATTGAGCCCCAAAACCTTTTCTTTGATTAAAGTATGAGTTTTTGTTTCATTGTGGTATTTCACATGTTCAAGATGAATTCAATCTATGCTTTTCCATAGTAAATTGAACTCAATCTATGTCCTCATATGATTCCATGTAAATTAGGTCATGTAATGCTTCAAATTTTGAGTCCTTAAGTATATTCTTATTAAATATATGTATTTATGAATATAAAACATATAAGCATGTTATTTTCCAATGATTTACGCCTTCCCATGTTCAAATTCATGTACTTCAGTGGTTATTGAAATTTACTACCTTTGGGTCTCTGAATTATGATTTACTATTACTGTTTAAATGTTATTTTCATATTTTTTAAATCATTCAGTGTTGGTGGGCTATGAATACCCGATACTTAGGTGTCTTTACATGATTTTTATTTTCAAGTAATGAGTCAGTTAGACCATGGTTGTAATATCATATTCAGAATGTCATGTTTATGCTGAGCACTTACAAGTATAGTACCATGTCATGTTAAGCACTAATAATACTAAAGTCTTTTAGTTGGGAGTAACACTTAGCACCGAAAAAACGTAGCAATAGAGACTGCCTCTTCAGTAGAGGCACGAGTCATTAGTAGTAGTCCCTAAGTTCCATAACTATGGTGCCACCATAGTTATGAGGGGTCCCCCATCAATAGAGGCATTGCACCCTCGTCTTTTAGGACATCAACCTTGTGGATCCACATCATCATTCATGTTTTGGTACCCCTTGCAAGATACCAACACCCTTCCAACTGAGGCTATAGGTTAGACCTCGATAGCTCAAATTGGGGCATGTCGGTTATAGCTAGCTCCCACAGTCTCAATACAGTATTCAGAGTAGGTCAATTCAGGTTTACGTGACCAAGTAATCAGATTTCAGTAATTATTCAGTTAGTTTTTACAAATTATTCATGTTATTTAGATAATGTCAGTACATGCTATATTTGTTCTAGAATTCTCAGTTTTACATGTTCATGTTTTTCATGTCTAGTATCCATACATGATCCACAGATTAGTTTTACATCATCTTTAGTTTTACATGAGGTTTACATACAATATTCATGCTTTATTGCTTCCCAGATTTAGTTCTACTTATTCTAAAAAATTAAAGATTTAAGAAACTATGTGTAGTGATTCACCAGCTTATCAGATTATGCTTGTCACTCATGTTTTAAGATGCTTCAATTTTCAGTTTATGCCAGTCTCTTGGTGAGTCTACTTGCACTTAGCTTGCATGTTTTAAGATTACATATCTATACAGTTTTACTTTTTGCATTCACCCCAACTTACTCAATACATTCTAAAGTACTGATCCATATATATGTCTATATGCTACATTGTCTCATAATATAGGTAACAATTATAGCCACACATCATAATCAGACAATTTGCAGCTTCCAGCCAGCAGTTGATGAGTTCTCTTATTTTGGAAACTCCAATAAATTGTAGTTCATGTACTTTATTTTTATTATTCATAAGTATTGATTATTGGTATCTGGAGACATATCCCAGCTATCTATATTCAGTATTGTAGAGGCTTCATAGATAGTTAGTCAGAGTAACTTATGCAATTCTAGTTTCTTTCTTCAATTTTATCATGATGTAAACTTCATCGGTATTATACTTATTTAGATTTCTTTATGATCATATTTCCTCTTAATAAATTTAGTTTTTATACAATTTAAATCAGTTGCTCAAGTATCATGTCAATTCATAGGTTAGCTTAGGATCACTTGTGGTTTTAAGCACCGAGTTACGACTAGTGGGTAGTATCGGGTTGTGAAAAACTTGGTATCAGGAGCACAAAGTTCAAGTGTCCTAGGGTGTGTATGAAGCTGTGTCTAGTATAGTCTTGCGGAATGGTACGGAGACGTCTGTACTTTTCTTCAAGAGGGTACAGGGCATTTAAGAAATATTTCCCTTCTTTCATGTCGCAGATCATGCTGTAGAAATATTCTCTAAGAAAATTATATAGATTCTCCTCATGTCAATTCTGTCTTAGTTTTTAGCCAACAAAAATAGTGAAGCTTGAATTCCTACAGATAAAGCTTTCTCAGACAGTCCTCACAGATAGTTATGGGATTGCATGTTGGCTAAAAAGTTTCCCATCAATGCATTTTATGTTCCAAAGTATGAAATGTTTCATTCATGTTCATGAAAATCATGCACTAAGCCAAAGTCAAATATACTTTTTGATCCCTTCTCAGAATTCTATGATAGTATATGACCTAGAGTTAGAAGCATGAACCTAGAAGTTTAACAACAGTAAAGTGGGGATAGTGTTATGTAGATTTAGAAGATTATGTATCCATGGGGCTAGTTGTATCAAAGGTGAACTAGTAGTCTTGAAACAGTGCATACAAGGATTTAAGTATGTTAATTCAAAATTATATGTTGTTGACATAGGGTATGCTAGTATAATGGTAATTATCATGGTTTAGAGTAAGAATATAAGTTTATAAATGTGATATTAGTAGGCTATGAAGGAAAAAAAAGAAGATTATGTTTTTAGTGGGGCAAGTATGTTATAGAGAAGGGTGTAAATATGTGATGGTGATTACTGAAGTTAAAGAAAGATAAGGATAGTATATATTAAGGGAGTGTTCAAGAATGAAGTTTGTATAGTTTGTTAAAAAAAATTGGGAATATCCATGTTAAGTGCTAGAATCTAAGTTTGAATCTTGGATGATTGAGCTAATAGAAAGAAGAGTTGAAATTCTAAATGGTGCGAACTCAGTGTATGGTGATACTCCTGAAGATTCTAAGTTAGTAAGTGTTTAAGTATTTATATGATAACTATTGGGCTATAGAAAGTTAAGATTTGTATCTCAGAAGGAAGTATTAGAAATGGGTACACTTTTGGGTGAAGTTTATTATTTATATGTATTGTTATATATTGGACTCAAGAGTAAAGTGGTTGCATTTTAGTTAGAGTTTATTAAGTGGTTCACAGACTTAGAATGATGTCTTAAAGCTAAGAGGGAGATGATAGAACAAGGAACCAACTCAAGCTCTCAGATTATAGTAGTGATGCCAGAATGTTGTAGAACATTAGTAAGGGAGGATGATGATACCAGGCCCATTTTTATCTCAGTATGAATTTTTTTCCTTCATTCATCATGAATTCTACTTATGCCTTACACGTCATCTCGATGATCATAGTTTATGTTCATGCATATCATAGAGAATCATATACTCTTCTAGTTCCTAGTATAAGGAGTTCTAGTCCACTAAGAAGTACACATCATATTCCATGAATTAATGAACTCCAAACTCAGGTCATGCAACTCGTGACTCGTGTACTCATGCTTTACAGTATTCTCAATTCCCATAACTCATGGTGCGCTCTTGATAATCAGCGTAATTCAGATTATGTCATGTATGTCCTCAATTTAGATCTCTGTAATAAATTCATGATGTTGATACTTTATTCCTCATACCTCATTTGATTGTCAAAGTTAACCTTTCATGCTTCAGGACCTCATGTTCTAACCTTTTAAGTGACCTCTCCTTATGAAATAATAGTAGTGATGAAAGATTATTTAGATGGGAGAGAGTAAATGTTTCTTATGGAGGAAATATTATTGTATGCTTGTTTTATCTAAGACTATAAGTGTTAAGTAAGATTGAGGCCAAACTTTAGATATATGTCATGGTTAGTTGAAATTCAATATGCATCTTCTTGGGGATAGTGAAAGAAGGTTATTATTGATAGAGGTTTAGAGAATATGATAAAGATTCTTTTATGGGTTGTATGCCTAGAATTTCATATGTGGTTATAATGATAGGCTTAAACGTCATGTTGGTGTATAAGTAGATGGGTGCATTGTGCGCTAGTGAATTCCTGGTAAGAGGTTGAATTTTGTTGTTGAAGTAGTAAGAATAATTATTCTTGAGATAAGAATTTATGAAAATGCATGGGGTTTCAAATTCATGGTTTATACTAGTAATATGGTGTTATGTGTTATACCTTATATTTTTTAGTAGGCTTAAACATGGTGAGAGAATTTAGTTCAGATCAAGCTTTAGTATATGGAGTTATCAGTGCCATGTGAGAATTATAAGTTGCATCAAATGATCATGATTTTTAAGGAGAAAAGTATAGTTGAGAGAGTATTTAAGGAGCGGGTCTAAGCTCAAATTGGGCAGTTTCATTGCCAAAGGCCTAGAAATTCTATCCTAGCTTATATTTCATAGGCCTATGTTCCATGTTACAGAGTTATAGCCATATTACGATTCCTTACTCAGATGTCATATTTAGATCATACCCAAGATGCTTCACTCCCTAATGTTATTAGAACTTCTTGCAAAAAGTGATGAAGAAATACTCCAATTGAGTATAAACTTTTAGTATAATTTAGTCTGTATAGACAACAAGTCAGTTTAGCAATTAGAGATATAAGCTTCTGTAGTTTTCCTTCTTTCCATCTAGTCTTATTATCCAAAGTTTCATGAGTATGGCTATTCCATGAGGTAATTAATTCACGCCCATCCAACTTGAGAATTCAATTCAGTTCATGTATCATGTCTGCGATTTAACTATTTAGTCATGATTCGGTTCATAAGTGTCCATTGCATGATCTCAATTTTCCAAGTATTCCAACTTAAACATTGTAATACCCCTTGTACGACCTTAGTATCGTTATCTCATGATTCGTGATTTCATAATGTACTTGGCGATGCCATGAAGCCTTTTTCTTTTGACCCCTATATGTGTTTTGATGAGGAACAATTCCTAATGAGAAGTTACGTAATTTATTCAATCCTTAGTAAATCTTGGAATTTTATTGCATCAGTTATCACTCCACTATTCTATATGTATGATTTAACTATGAACATTTCAAGTGAGTTCAAAACTCTCAGCATGAATCAACTCCTTACAGTCAATAGAGTCAAATCAGCTAAGAAAGCAGTTTTATGATGAAACTTCTAATGTTTTAGCTCTGCTATATCCTTTATTACCAGACATGTCACGTGTACATTAGTCCATACTTCTAATACTTCAACAAGTTCCTATCCATCATTCAATGATGAATGATTCCAAGAGGGAGATAATGTAACGCCTCGCATTTTTGGGCTAGACTTTGAACCGTCATTTCTACATGTATAAACTCAAATCAAATGATTTATATTTGTATATACGTTTCATGATATTTACCCTAGTGTATGAAGTTCTTATGAGGTGAAAAATGTTCATAGGAATCAGTTAGAGCAAAGTTGAGCTAAAAGCTTTTGATTCGGCCAAAGATTGGTATTTGATTCTACAAAGGTCTACTTTGAATGTCTATAACTTTTCATATATGTTGAAATTTTAAGTTCAAGACCCCTAAAATAATGGATAATTGAATTATCTTTCCAACGATACCAATTTTGCCTTAATCCGATACCCGAGAGAAAAGTTATTACCATTTTCGTGAGAAATAGTAAGCCTCCATGATAAGCCCATGGCGCGTTATTCTCTCCCTCAAAATAAGGTGTGCGTCACGTTGGTCTCTCCCTTGAAATAAGGGACATGATGTGGAGGTTATTCCCACACTATTTCAGCTTTCTAAGGGCCAAGGGATAATTTGGTCCTTTACCCTCAACCCTAATCGTCCAAAACACGATTTATAACATCAAAAGGGCATTATTTTCCCATCATCCTCAAAAAAACTCACGTAAAACAAACCTTTTCAAATAAAAAAATTCAAGTTTATTCTCTCAAGAATTCAAGGATTCAAGCTTTAATTTCAAGATTTCTTCAAGAATCTGTTCAATTAAGGCATGTGAGGTATTTATCAGTGGGTTCCTTTCTCCCATTGAGCCAAAAAATCTTCTCTTTGATTAAAGTATGATTTTCTCTTCCATTGCGGAATTTCACATGTTCAAGATGAATTCAATCCATGCTTTTCCTTAGTAAATTGAACTCAATCCATGTCCTCATATGATTCCATGTAAATTAGGTCATGTAGTGCTTCAAATTTTGAGTCTTTATGTATATTTTAATTGAATCCATGTATTTATGAATTTAAAACATGTAAGCTTGTTGTTTTCCCATGATTTACACCTTCCCATGTTCAAATACATGTACTTCAGTGGTTATTAAAATTTACTACCTTTGGGTCTCTGAATTATGATTTACTATTACCGTTTAAATGTTGTTTTTGTATTTTTGAAATTATTCAGTGCCGGCGGGTTATGAACATCTGATACCTAGGTATCTTTACATGATTTCTATTTTCAATTAATGAGTCAGTCAAACCATGATTTTAATATCATATTCAGAATGTCGTGTTCATGCTAAGCACTTACAAGTGCAGTACCATGTCATGGTAAACAACTAATAATACCAAAGTCTTTCAACTGGGATTAACACTTAGCGTCGCGTGAACATAGGGATGGCAACTGCCCCGTCAGTAGAGGCATGAGTCATTAGTAGTATTCCCTAATTTCCAAACCTATGGCACTACCGTGGATTATGAGGGGTCCCCCGTTAGTAGAGTCATGACACCCTTGTCTTTCGATACATCAGCCTTGTGGATCCACATCATCATTCATGTGTTAGTACCCTTGGCAAGCTACTAACACCCTTCCAACTGGGGTTATAGGTTGAACCTTAATAGCTTAGGTTTGGGAATGTCTTTTAGCTAGCTCCCACAATCATAGCACAGTATTCAAAGTAGGTCAGTTCAGGTTTGCGTGACTAAGTAATCAAATTTTAGTAATTATTTAGTCAGTTTTTACAGATTATTCGTGTTATTCAAATCATGTCAGTACATGATATACTTGGTCTTGCATTTTCAGTTTTACATATTCATGTTTTTCATGTTCAGTATCGATACATGATCCTTAGATCAGTTTTAAAGCATGTAACCAAAACTTCATTATCAAAACCACTTGGGGATTCCCATGTACCCCAAGGGGTTTTCATAGATTACTCACTTTGGGGATTCCATTGTACCCCATAAGGTTTTCAAAACCATCTTTGACCAAAGCCATGGCCACCAAGACCTTTCCAAAAATTATTTAAAAACCATTTAAACCATTTTAGGTCTCATTACCATATTATGCAATGCAAGGTTTTCAATGATAGTCAAGCTACGTAACAAAACCATTCTCATAGGCATTTTAACAAATATGTTGAGGACATATAGTTTTCAAAACCCAAACCAAGTATCAACTGACCATTCCCATGCAACCAAATGTTCAAACCACAATTATAACCTGAAAATCATAAGAAAAACATGGGAAAACATTATCCAACCAAGAACAACCAAAACCGCCTACATATATTTCAAAACCCAAACATTACCATAATAATACCATGAAAACCATTCATCAAAACATGCTTTTAGTTGAACTAAAAATGAGAGATGAGTAACACGCCCGGGTTACAAAGATTCATAGGGAGATTTTGATCCTTAAGCCTCTAGATGACGACCTTAAAGAAACCTTAGCCCAATTTTCTTGAGAGGTTGTTAGAGAGAGTTTAAAGAGTGTTTATAATCTTCTCAAGTGAGTAATGAGAGGCCAAAAGGTGTCATAGGACATAGGGTCTTAAGGGTTAAGGGTGGGAAATGTCTAGAATACCCTTAGTTTAAAATCTATAAAATAAAATAACGCAGATGGGTACAGTTTAGACCCCTCAACTGTATCCAATCATATAAGTAGTACCCCTAACTCGTACCCTAGGTAGAAAAATGGACTATAATTCTGTCCAACACACGACTTCATGGCCTAACTCGTACCAACAGCATACAATTGGTACCCTATAGTCGTACCCTAGGCAGTAAATGATCAAGAATGCACACTGTTTAATATATGATTGGAATTACTCTCTCGTATCATCTCTATACAACTCGTATGGAGTATTGTAAGACCCCACATAATCCTAATCATTTGAGTCCTTTAAAGCATGCAAAAATAGGTCCCAGACATAGAAAATTTTAGCTAAGTGTTAGGACTTAGTCATTTCTAAATCCCTCAAACTTTGAGAAATTTATTTATGACCTTCCTGACCTTGGAAAGTTAGTTTTAAAGTTGACTCATGATAGGGAAGTAAATAGTACATCTCGGGTGAGTTTCATAATTTTTGGACAAGCGTAAGGGCGTGTTTGAAACTCCAAAATAGTGGGTCAGGATGATTAGCCCGTGGCGCCCTGCCTAGCCCGGTATTAAGGGAAGCCCGCGGCACCCTAGCCAGTCCGATCCAGGTAAATTCTGCAATTTTGTTACACATTTTTAAGGGAAAATGGGTCATTTTATCTACACCCAATAGCTCCATAACAGGGGATTAAAGCACCAAATAGCATAATTGCTTATTCTTTTCACAAAATTCTCTCAAGAACAAGACCTAGCTTTATCAAGTTCAAGAATCAAATATCAAGAACACACCCCAATCTCCACAAAATAACAATCAAGGTATGTTTGGTGTTCATCTATGGGTTCCTTTCACCCATAGAGCCCAAGAATCTCTTTTAAAAATACATGATTGAGTTTTCATGAATTTCATTCTTCTATATTAATTGTATTCATATTCATGATAGTGATTGGGTTTCAATTCATGATTAATTATAAGTTTCCATGAAATTAAAATAGTTTATGTGATGAATTATATGAATTGCATGCTAACCCTTGAATTTGAAATTGAGTATTGTATTCATAATGTTCATGTGTTGGCCATTATCATGTGAAGTAATCCATGCTCCCCAAGTGTTTGCTAAAATGCCTATGTGAAGTAAATGGTGGAATTATGACATGTCATTATATGGTCCCAATCATGTAAAAGCATATGCCCTGCAAGTTCTTGATAAATATCTCTATGAATGAATTGTAGACAAGTGTACATTGTTATGTTTCTCAAGATCATGCTATGCTTTACTCTTCATGCTATCGAGTCCTGGGGTATCTAATACCCAAAAATCTTAGTTGTTGACCTAGAGATAAAGTAGTTACAGAATAGTCTCAATAATATCACGATTAATAGTACTCAGTCAGTATAGAACTCAGTGAACTCAGTATAGTTCAGTCTGTTAACACGATCAGTAACAGTTCAGTCAAGCCTAGTAAATTTTAGAAATCAGTTCAGTGTCTAATTAGCTGGGAGTAGGATTCAGCACCGAGTGAACCCAAGGATGGGGACTCACCTTCTAGTAGAGGGTGTAATTCTTAAAAGTAGTCCTTGCATTCCAAAACTACGTAGTCAGCGTAGGTTGAGACATTAACCTGGAAGTTGAGGGTTGATGAGGTGTCTTACCTACCAGTTGAGGGTACCACCATTCTCATTTAGAGCACCTGCCAGATGAGGGTGACTCAACAATTTATCTTTACCCATGGCACGGTACTGACACCCTTCCAACTAGGGTTACAGGTTGGACCCCAATCAGTTCAGAGATGGGCATATCGATTAGATGATTACCTCCTACAGTTTCAATTTCAGGATGATTGGGGTCCAACCTGTAACCCAATCAGTTCAGTTCTATAGAATCATGACTGTCAGACACAGTCACCCAGCTGAGTATAGAACTCAGTTCAGTTCTATAGGATCAGGACTGTCAGACACAGTCACCCAATATTAGAAATTCAGTTATTAGTAACCTCAGATATCAATTACTCATTTATCAAAACTTAGTACTCAGCTTCAGTGTAATCTCAGAAATAGTATACTTGTATGCGGATAGAATTGCATACTCAGTAGCTACAACATGTTCAGATAGTCATGTACTCATACTCAGTTATATTCTTATCACTCAGTTAGTTATTGTTCATGCATATGAACCCATGCATACAGGCTTACCTCACTTAGTATACCAGTACATTCAAAGTACTGATGCATACTCTTTTTTTTGCTCTATGATGTCTCATATCATAGGTTCAAACGCACAGGCTCCTGACCATACTTAGTAGTTCAGACTATCAGCAGTAAATACAGTGGTGAGTCCTCATAGTTTGAGGATGAAGTTCATTTATTTCATAAGTCCAGTATGTTCAGTAGTCGGAGTTAGTTGGGGGTCGTCCCTTCAACTCTATATTCATATAGTTAAAGGCTTTCAGACTAGATTTGCTTAGACATTATTCTGTTTTATTTTTAGTACTCATATTAGTATTATGAGAACCTTATGTCATTTCAATTATACTTTCGCATTATTTTAGTATTATTATTCAGTGCTCACAGAAGGTACCAGTCATGGGTTAGCTTGTGGTCCTTTGGAGTCGTAAGCACTGTGTGGCATCCGAGGTGCAGACTCAGGGCATTAGAAACTTGGTATCAGAGCCTAAGGTTTAACAGAGTCCTAGGAAGTCTTAAAGCTGCGTCTAGTAGATTCTTGTGCATGGGTGTGTAGCGCGCCACACTTATGGACAAGAAGCTATGAGGTGTTTCAGGAAAAGTTTCCCTTCTTTCAGTGTTCATATCGTGTGAGTGAGCAAGATATCGAGTTAATCTCTATGTCTAATCCAATGTTTCCTTCTGTTTATAGAATATGCCTCCCAAAAGAACTTACAGAAGGGGAACTGAAAATCAGCCAGCACCTCAGCCCGTTCAAGAAGATCTCCTAGGTGAGCATGTTTCACACGTAGAGTTCAGAGCAACTTTCACCACTTTAGCTCATTCTGTGGAAGCCCAGAATGAATGCCCAGATGCCGCTCAAGCTAACCCAGTGTCCAATACTGCTGTATCTTAAATTTAGGACTTCACCTGAATAAATCCTCAATTATTTACAGGGTCTAAATCTGAAAATGACCCACATGAATTCCTTGATCAGGTGTAGAAACTCACAAATATCATAGGGGTGACTTTTCGTGAGAGTGCGGAGTTAGCTACATATCAGTTGTAGGATGTTGCTCATACATGGTTTAAATAGTGAAAGGTAAAGAGGGCCACTGATGCAGGGACCATGGAATGGGAGGAGTTTTCTACTGCTTTCCTTGATAGGTTCTTCCCACTAGATTTGAGGGAAGCGATGGTGTTAGAGTTTATTAATCTGAAATAGGGAAATATGACAGTGAAAAAGTATTCTCTCAAGTTTACTCAGTTATCCAGATATGCCCCTCATGTGCTATCAGATAGCATATCTACGATTAGTAAGTTTGTGTCAAGTGTGTCTAACAGTATGGTCAAGGAGTGTAGGACTGCAATGTTGATTATAGAAATGGACATGTCAAGGATTATGGTTCATGCCCAGCAGATAGAAGAGGCCAAGAATAGGGAGAAGGAGAGGTAGAATAAGAAAGCTAGAATAGGTAGCTTTAACTTCACTTAGCCTAAGTCGGAGGGGGGTAATCATTTGTAGTTCCAACCAAAATCTTTAGTTCCAGCTCCGTCCTTAGCTAGTGCTCCAATTCTATAATTCATAGAGGGTAATAGAGATAGAGCATCAGGCTCTAAACCCCAGGGCAGTGTTAACAGTGCTCGAACAAATCTTCTTTGACAAAAATATACTAGAAACCATCAGGGTGTCTACAGAGATAGCAGCAATGTGTGTTTTAGATCTAGAAAGCCAAACCATAGAACCATAGATTATCCTTAGTCAAGTTCTCAGGGTCAGTATAATCATCCTTCAGCTCAGTTCGGTCGCCCAAATCAGTAGGGTGCCATATCCAGTGCCACCAGTAGGCAGTGCCCAAACAAAATCTATGCACTTCAGTCCCGATAGGATTAGAAAAGTTCTCCTGATGTGGTCATTGGTATGATACATGTTTATCATTTATATGTTTATACTTTGCTAGATCCAGGAGCTTCTTTGTCCTTTATAACTTCTTATATAGTTGTTGACTTTGAAGTCAGTTCCAAAATCCTAGCAGAAACCTTCTCAGTCTCTACCCTAGTGGATAAATCTATCATAGCCCAGCGGGTATGCAAGAACTGTACAGTTATGGTATCTCAGAAAGCTACTTCAGCAGACTTAGTAAAATTAGAGATGACAGATTTTGATGTCATTCTCAGCATGGATTAGCTTTATTTATGCTATGCTTCAGTTTATTACAGAAATAGAGTTTTCTATTTTCAGTTTCCGAATGAACCTGTCCTTGAGTGGAGGGGTAGTATTTCAGCACTTAGGGGCCAGTTTGTTTCATACCTTAGAGCGAGGAAAATAATATCCAAGGGATATGTATATCATCTCATTTGTATCAAGGACTCTAGTTCAGAGACTCCTAGCCTTGAGTCAGTTTCAGTAGTAAATGAATTCTAAGATGTGTTCCCTGATGATCTTTTTGGAGTCCCTCCCAAAAGGGAAATTGACTTTGGAATAGACCTTCTTCCATAGAATCGGCCTATCTCTATCCCGCCATACAGAATGGACCTAGTAGAACTCAAAGAATTAAAAGAGTGGTTGAATGATCTCCTAGATAAGGGATTCATCAAATGCAGTATTTCCCCATAGGGTGCACCAGTCCTATTCGTGTGTAAGAAAGACGGTTCTCTAAGAATATATATAGACTACCATCAGTTGAAAAAAGTCCCAGTCAAGAACAAATATCCACTTCCCAGAATTGATGACTTGTTTGACAAACTTCAGGGTGCCAGTTACTTTTCTATGATAGACCTCAGATTAGGCTATCATCAACTCAGAGTCAGAGAATGTGACATTTCAAAAATAGCTTTCTGAACTTGGTATGGTTTCTTTGAATTCCTAGTTATGTCCTTGGGTCTTACCAATGCCCTAGAAGCTTTCATGGACTTAATAAATTGTGTGTTCAAGCAGTACTTGGTCATGTTCATCATAGTTTTCATTGATGAGATTCTTGTCTACTTCTGCAGTGAAAGTGATCATCCAGACCATCTTAGAATAGTGTTACAGACTCTAAGAGCCCATTAGTTGTTCGCCAAATTCAGTAAATGTAAATTTTGGCTAAGATCAGTTGCTTTTCTTGGCCATATAGTTTCCGATGGTGGAATTAGAGTGGATCCTTAAGAGACCGAAGTGGTGAGAAATTGTACTAGACCCATCTCTCCATCAGATATCAGGAGTTTCCTAAGTTTTGTTGGCTATTACTGATGGTTTATGGAAGGTTTTTCAGCTATTGCATCCCCTATGTCCAGATTAACTCAGAAAAAAGTCAAGTTCTAGTGGTCTGATTCTTGTGAGAAGAGATTTTAGGAGTTAAAGACTCGACTTACTACAGCCCCAGTTTTGACTTTACCAGATGGTTCAGATGGATTCATTGTTTATTACGATGCTTCCAGAGTTGGTTTGGGGTGTGTTTTGATGCAGCGAGGTAAGGTCATAGCCTATGCCTCTAGACAGCTTAATCCACATGAGAAAAATTACCCCACCCATGATTTAGATTTAGCAGCTATAGTATTTGCCTTAAAGATTTGGAGGCATTACTTTTATAAAGTACATGTTGATGTGTTCACAGACTATAAAAACTTGCAATATGTATTTTATCAAAAATACTTGAACCTGCACCAGAAAAGGTGGTCAGAGTTGTTGAAAGACTATGACATAAGTGTTCTATATCATCCAGGCAAGTCCAATGTAGTGGTTGATGCTCTCAGTAGATTGTCCATGGGTAGTATGGCTCACGTTGAGGATTGTAAGAAGAAGTAAGTTCAGGAAGTTCATCAACTTACACTACTAGGTATCCGCTTAGTCCATTCAGCAGAGGGTAGCATGTGGGTGCAGAATAGTTCAGAATTATCTATGGTTTCTAAGGTAAAAGAAAAGCAGTACAAAGATCCCAGTTTAGTTAAGCTGAAAGAGTCAGTCAGAGATCAGAAGGTAGAGGTTTTCTCCCAAGGAAGATATGGTATGTTGCATTATGAGGGTAGACTTTATTTGCCATATGTGGATGGTGTGAGGCAGAGTATTCTTGAAGAGGTGCATGGAGCGCGCTACTCGATTTACCCAGGGGCCACCAAGATATACCACAACTTGTGGGAAATCTATTAGTAGAATGGTATGAAGAGAGATATTGCAGATTTTATAGCTAAGTGCTCTACATGTTAGTAGGTTAAGATAGAGCATCATAAGCCTAGTGGACCTATGTAGGATTTCATCATTCCCACATAGAAGTGGGAGGAGGTGAACATAGATTTTGTGATGGGCTTGCCCCGTACTCGCCGCCAGCATAATTCGATTTGGGTCATTTTGGATAGGATGACCAAATCAACTCATTTCTTACCAGTTCATACCTCTTATTCAGCCGAGGACTATGCCAAACTATATATCAGAGAGTTGGTCAAGTTACATGAAGTACCAGTATCCATCATCTCAGATAGAGGTACCCAGTTTACCTCTTATTTCTAGAAAGCATTCTAAAAGGGTCTTGGTACCCAAGTTCACCTTAATACAGCCTTTCACCCTCAGACATATGGTCAAGTATAAAGGACTATTCAGACTTTAGAAGATATGCTAAGAGTGTGTGCCATTGACTTTAAGGGTAGTTGGGATGACCACTTTCTCTTGATTGAGTTTGCATATAATAACAGGTATCATTCCAGAATTCAGATGGTTCCATTTGAGGTACTTTATAAGAGGAGATGTAGATCTCTCATTGGTTGGTTTGAAGTGGGTGAGGCCGCAGTGGTAGGGCCTGACTTGGTATTTGATACGTTAGAAAAAATTTAGTTGATTAGACAAAGGTTAAGACAGCTCAGAGCCGACAAAAATTGCATATAGATGTTCAGAACAGTCTCTTTATGAGGCCCAGTCAAAATCCTTGATCATCAAATTCACAGACGAAGAAACAAAGATGTTCCTTTGGTCAAAGTTCTTTGGCGGAATCAGTCAGTTAAGGGAGCTACTTGGGAAGAAGAAGCAAATATGCGGACCAAGTATCCTCACCTCTTCTCCACAAACTCAGACTTAGCTCAAGGTAACAATTTTCCTTGAATTTACTCAGTTCCACTCTCAGGTTTCCTTTATAACTCTGTATCAGTTTAGTTGCATAACATCCTCATATCATGCAAAACTTCATGAAATATCTCAGTCATGTGTTATGTCTTCAGAATTCAGTCATGCTTCAGCTATGCATGTTTAGTATAAAAACTCAGTACACCAGTAGCTTCAGTCATGTAATCATGCTTCAGTTGTACATGTTCAGTTTATAAATTTAGTCTATCAGTATTCTCACCTTAGTCACTCTTGGTTGAGGATGAATGTTCCTAAGGGGGAGATATTGTAAGACCCCATAGAATCCTAATCTTTTTAGTCCTTTAAAGTATGCCAAAATAGGTCCCAGACTTAGAAAATTTCAGCCAAGTGTTAGGACTTAGTCATTTCTAAAGACCTCAAACTTAGAGGAATTTTTTACGACCTTCTCGACCTTATAAAATTAGTTTTTAAGTTGATTCATGATCGGGGAAGTCAATAGTACATCTTAATAGTAAACTTTGAGGGCGTGTTTGAAACTCTAAAATATGTCTTAGGGCGATTAGCCCGTGGGGCCCGGTCCAGTCTGGTGCTGGGAGAAGCCCGTGATGCAGCCCGCGGCGCCCTACCCAGAGCGGCGCTCCAGAGACCACAGTGCCCTGGCCAGTCCGGTCTAGGTAAATTCTGTAGTTTTGTTCTGTATTTTTAAAGGCAAATGGGTCATTTTACCTTCACCCAATATCTCTGTGTCTAATTAGTATAGTCAGTGTCTAATTAGTTGGGAGCAAGATTCAGCACTGAGTAAACCCAAGGATGGGGACTGACCTGCCAGTAGAGGGTGTAATCCTTACAAGCAGTCCTTGCATTCCAAAACAACGTAGCCAACGTAGGTTGATACATCAATCTTCAAGTTGAGGGTTGATGAGATATCTTACCTGCCAGTCGAGGGTACACCATTCTTCTTCAGAGCACCTACCAGTAAAAGGTGACTCAACAACTTTTCTTTACTTATGGCACGGTATAGACACCCTTCCAACTGGGGTTACAGGTTGGACCCCAATCAGTTTATAGAGGGGCATGTCGATTAGATGATTACCTCCCACAATTTCAGTTTTAGGCTCAGTACACAACTCAATTCAGTTCTATAGAATCAAGACTGTCAAACACAGTCACCCAGCTCAGTACGGAACTCAGTTCAGTTCTACAAGATCAGGACTGTCAGACACAGTTACCCAATTATCAAAAATTCAGTTATCAATAACCTTAGATATCAGTTACTCAGTTATCAAAACTTAGTACTCAGCTTTAGTGTAATCTCAAAAATAGTATACTTGTATGCGGTTAGCATTGCATACTCAGTAGCTACAGCATGTTTTGTTAGTCATGTACTCCTACTCAGTTATATTCTTATCACTCAGTCAGTTATTGTTCATGCATATGAACCCATGCATACAACCTTACCTCACATAGCATACCAGTACATTCAAAGTACTGATGCATACTTTTTTCTTTGTTCTATGATGTCTCATATCATAGGTTCATACACACGGACTCCTAATCGTACTTAGCAGTTTAGACTATCAGTAGCAGATACAGTGGTGAGTCCTTATAGTTTGAGGATGAAGTTCATTTATTTCATTAGTCCAGTATGTTCAGTAGCCGGAGTTAGTTAGGGGCCTGTCCTATCACTCTATATTCAGACAGTTAGAGGCTTTCAGACTAGATTTGCTTAGAAAGTATTCAATTTTGTTTTCAGTATTTCTACCAGTATTTCAGTACTTGTCTCAATATTATTGAGAATCTTATGGCATATTAGTTATACTGCTGCATTATTTTAGTATTATTATTCAGTGCTCACAGCAGGTACCAGTCATGGGTTAGCTTGTGATCCTTTGGGGTCGTAAGCACCGTGTCGCATTCGAGGTGCAGACTCGAGGCATTACAAATATTGTCGTATCTTGGAAAAAAATGTCCTATAACACAATATTTATCATACGACTTGGGCTCCTAAGTTGTTAGCACAATATATGACTAGTATTCTTGAATCGTATGGTTCCCAGAGAGTTCAAAACTTAGGGTGTTTCATGAAGTCCAAGTACCCATTCTTGTTCCCCATTCTGGATAATCGTGTTTGAGATATGTGTATTTCTTAATATCTTTATTTTTTATCTTTGTTAAAGGTAAGTGAGGTTGTGTGTGAAGTTAAACCATGCTAATAAATGCCTTGTCCTATCATTCGAGGATGAATAATCCTAAGAGGGGAGTATCTAACACCACGGGTTTTTGGTCCTTGAAAATTTTTGAAATTTTATCCTCATTGTCCTGACTACGAATCTGCTGATGAGTTGTAGGGTGTATTGATGAGTCATTGGACCAAATTAGTACGTATGTGGCTAAATTCTACTCTGAGTACGAGTGGATCATAATGATTTGTAAGGACTCATTATGAGTCGTTGGCTGCAAATCGTAGGGTTTTCATTGTATACCCCAAATGGTTGTTGGGTTGACTACGATTGGACCCTACGAGTCATAGGGTCCTATTACTAGTCATACTAGTTGAGTCATAGGGTCAACAGATTATGAGTAACTTGGAGAATGTCTTGGCTACGACTTGTGTTGACGAGTCGTTATGAGTCTATACGAGTCGTATAGTGACCCGTAGTCACTGACGACTAAATTTTAGTTTTTAAATTAAGGGAACTTTTGACAATTTTCTTCTCACCCAATTAAAACCCCACATTCATAAAGCATTTAAGAGGGGTTATTTCCCATTCATAATGCAATCAAACAATTTTAAATCTCTCTCAAGTCTCTCAAGCAGCCATACTTAGGGTTTCCAAGAAGTAGGTCATCCAAGGGCTCAAGGTTTGAATTCTTTTCGTGAAACTTAGTATTTTAGGCATATTACTCTTCCCTAATTATTAATTTGCCTAAAGCATAATTTTGAAAGTGTTATTCATATGGTATTGAGGCTGGTTTTGAAAACATGGGTTAAGGATTTTGAATAACTATTATTTATGTGATGTTTCATGTTTTTCCCTGCATGGATTATACTTATATGGTGGTTTCAGAATCAATTTGATGCATAGGAATGGTGAATGAACTAGGGATTGTGATTTCCCAAACTTGTGACTTTTGAAGTGGTTATGTCAACAACCCCTATTGTGGAATTGGTTTTGAATATGAAAAGCATGCACATTGAACTTCTTTTGAACTGTTGCATAAAGTAAATGTTAATGTACAATTGAACCAACGGTAATGTACAATTGACCAAAGGGGGTTGTGATTTCCCTCAAGTGATGGTAATTGGTTTGGCATGTTGATGTTACTTTGCAAGTGTAGTTGGTATGGCAATACCAATAATGTATGCCAAAATGTATATCATGTTTTAATAAATAATAATGTATGTGCTAGTTGTTTTAGTTGGGCTTTAATGAGGATTGTGTAGCTGAGTCATGAAAGTGGAGATCCTGAAGGACCAATACTAGAAACCATAATTGTCGATGCTGAGGTCTAAATAATAGGGTGGTTTGGGTCCCCCTTATTATTATCATATGATTGGGAGGTTTGAGTCCCTCACATTGTATTACATGATTTGGTGCTTGTGTCACCTTGATATGCTGGGAGGTTCGAGTCCCCTATAATTCATATGTATACCCTCTGGTTTATTTGGCCATACACACTGGGGCCCTACCAGCTAAGGAAGAGTTGGGCCCATATAGCCCGTGGGTTCCTTCGTATGTTATGATAGTTGGGCTACATAATCCAGGCTAAGGTGTTAAAGTGCATGTTAAATCATGTCCTCTATCCCAACATATGATATATATATACGTATGTATAGACATATGGTTATGTACATTGTATTTTGACTGGTTTTGAATTGATATTCATGGCATTATTTTGTCCCCTATCCTTGAGTTACATGCTAGTGCTCCAACCGCTAACCGTCTTCAAATGTTGTATCACCATGCAATGTAGGTACTGGATATACCTCTACTTTTCCAGCACATAGTTAAGTGGGTCGGCTTGGTTCTTCGGATCATTTTGGTGAAGTGGTGAGCTTTCATTCTCTGGAAGACTTAGACATCTCATCAGTTATTATCATAGATTAGAATTGAGAGTTTCATTATCATTAACATTATCATTGTTATTGTCATCTGTCAGAGTCGAGGGCTTGTCCCGACCAAGACTGGTTTTTGGTTCTTTTGTTAGAAGGCTTGGTTGGATTACTGTGGACTTAGGTAATGTTGGTCGATTGTTTGGCCAGTTACCGGTCATCAGTTATAGGTGTGTTTTGAATTTTCTTAAGCTTGTCGCATGTTATTTTGTTATATGTTTGGAATCCATCCGACGTTGGGGATGTTTTGTTTGGTTTGGTTTGGTTAGGTGTAGTGGGTGATCTCCGATCTACGTGGAACTTGAGATACCCGTCATGGACAAGCCTTGATTTGGGTCATGATAATTGTGAATGGGGCTTTCCAAGTAGCGGCTATAATAGAAAAATTGCCACCTTTGTGGAAGGATTTTAGAAACTACTTGAAACATAAAAAGAAGGAGATACCAGTCGAAGACATCATTGTGAGGTTACATATTGAGGAAGATAACAAAGTTACTGAGAAGAGGTCGAAAGAGAATTCTACAATTAGTGGATCTAACATTATGGAGGATGGCCCTAACAACTCAAAGAAATGGAAGAAAGCTTCTAGATAACAAAACAATTTTCCAAAGAAAAAATTCAAAGAAAAGTACTTTAATTGTGGAAAGGTTGGTCACAAGACCGTAGATTGTCGAGCCCCTAAGAAAGGACTTAAGAAAGATCAAACCAACATAACTGAATCCAAAAATAAAATGGATGATCTATGTGCCATGCTTTAATAATGCAACTTGGTGGGTAATCCTAGAGATTGGTGGATAGATTGCGGTGCTACCCTCCATGTATGCTCCAACAAATAGTTGTTCATTTCATACGCTCTGGCTCAAGATAAGGAGAATATTTATATGACAAACTCCATAAAAAAAAAGGTTAAATATACGGGAAAAATCTACTTGAAAATGGCCTCAGGAAAAGTGTTGACTCTCAACAATGTCCTTTATGTACCAGTGATAATGCTCAACTTACACGTCAAATTAAGCACAAGGCAGTCTTTGTCAATATATTTACCCAACTTTGAGTCGGGGTCAAATCCACAAGGAACAATGTGAGTGGTGATAGAGTAAGTTCAAAATAAAAGGTACTTGCTAAATTCAACCATGGCATATAAATGTTTGGGGGCTTTAGAATGTTTTCAAAAGTATAGAAATTCTTGGGATTCTAAAATACTAACTCGAGGCTAAGAATAATTAGAGTGTAATCAATTAGGAATGGATCTTGGGGTTATGCTATTCTAGATGTGAATTTATTCATGGGTAATTAAGAATTTATCCAAATTTAACTCAGAATCGTGGGTAGGCTAGATTTAAGGTATTAGTGTTAGTCTTTCAACAAACCACTAAATTTTGATCATGGATTCTTTCGAACACCTCATGAGCATGACATAATCATCAATCCAATACCTCAACTTAAAATACTTATTTCTAGGATGATGCCTATCAAGCTAGCTAAATCACATAACATCCTTATTTCTAAGATAATGCTACGGACATAACTAGTATCAAATAGTTTTTCACTATTACTCATCACCCACATCGCTCTTTCAAGGATGATGTGGGATCCAAGTTAATTTGGGATTTTCACCCATAAATGTCATTCAATTTGGGGTTTTCACCCACAAATCTCATTTCAACTATGGAGTAATAGCAAAAACCAAAACAAATAGCTAATTAGGTAGATACATAAACAACACCCATGCATACATCACAACCTATCCAAGCATAATCCCAAGAGGAAGAACTAGCAACTCATAAAGATAATAAACAAAATATACAAATATCTCCATCAAATTGATTCATGAAAGGTAAAGATAATGCCAAACCACACTTTAAATTCCAATAAATCTACAATGAAATTTGTCAATTCTTCACTTAGGAGTTACTCTAATGTCGTCTTAACTCAAATTTAGTACAAATTTTGCTCCAAGATCCAAGTGATGGGATAAAAATTAAAGATGAAAAGTGTGAAAAAGATAAGATGAAAATCTCCTTTTGTGAAAGGGTTTTAACCCCTTAAGATTTAGGAATCAGCTCTGTGAAATTACATTCTTGCCTCTAAACTTTTTTTGCCCTATAGCAATCGCACTATTTTGGATCAAGATCGCTCTTTCGTAATTGTGTGACTCTGGTCACGATCGCCATTGCTGACCCTGGTTGATCGACCTCGATTGCGATCTTTGGTCCGCGATTGTGGTAACTGAGGTATGCCTGATCTCCAGTTCTTTCTCCTTTTTGTCCATTTTCCTTTCCTTTTAGCTTGATTTAGACTCATTTTCATAGTAGGACTTGCAAGATCACAAAAACTTAAAATTAACGCACTTCAATGTAAAATTAGCCTCATTTATACAATTAAATCATAGTAATGTGCATGAATTTAGGTATCAATGAGTGGTAAATTTTCCACGCATCAACACCCCCAACTTAAATCTTTGCTTGTCCTCTATCAACACTATTTCTCTTTGAATGAGACTAGTCACTTATATGCCTACTAATTCAACAAAATCATCACAATGATTTCGTACTCGATTAGCACCACCAAGTAGGCCTCAAGCATGGGAAAAACCATCCACACAACTCCCCTCAAAATCAAACACACTTTTAAATATGCAAAATACTTTTAAGAATAACCAAGCAACAACCACTATCTCTCTAAAAATGACTCTCCATCGATAGTGACTCAACTATACTCCTTTGCCCCATTTTTGAAAGATGAAAATTTTACCTGCCTCAATTAGATTGCATTCCTCCTCGTGAAAAGAAATCCCACACACCAAATTATCTATCATGCAACAAAGGATTTAAGTGAAAACTCTCACTCTCACAAAGAATCTCTCAATGCGAACAAGTTTCATACCATATGCATTCCCTTATTTTCAATCATACTACTATGAATACACTTGATTCAAGATCTCAAAGGACTTTTTCAAGCTTATAATGTATGCTCGGGGAAATGGTATGGTATCATTTAGAAATAAAGTGACTAAACCCTCCTTGAACATCTACATCACACTGTTCAATCAAACTTTGGACTATGGGCCACTTCATTTGTTTCCAATTCACACATGCCTACTTTCACTACCTTGATTCACCCATTTCTTTGAAAGTATTTTCTTCTCAAGTATTTATTTTATGCAATCTATGTTATTCCTTCTTTTTATGATTTTTTTCTTTTTCACTTTTTCACTTTTTTTTCTTTGCTTAGCATCATAGGCATCCACTTACATTATCAAGGCTCAAGGTCATCTCTTCCAAACTTACCATCCCCAACTTAGGCATTTGGCCTTAATTTTCACTTTCCAAGTTCAAGGAGGGTGGGGTTCAAAAGAGGGAAAAACTTTGAATAGTTCAAGGCTTGTAATGTGGGTGCCAAAGAAAGGCATGAAGACTCAAAATGGGTAACTAAGGATACTATTCTATATATGGGTAGGCTCTTTAGGCTAAAGTGCACATTCATGTTCACAAAAAAGTCCTAAAATCATTTCACCAACCAAGCATAATCACAAGTATCTTTGAGAGACTAATAGGGCAAGTTCTAGATAATACAAGTATGCATGAGAGTTACACAATTACGCTCACTGCATATGGCATGCAAACTTTTGAAGAAGGCTCAATTTCATTTCCTACTAATGGAAACAAGGGGGTATTTACCATATACTACAAACTAAAGACTTTGGATTCACAAGAAGAGGGTAAAGCATTATTACATAATTATTCCCGTCCATGCCTTTGATTTTCATAAAAAAATTTGGAAGGGGGGGTGGGGGGCTGTGTTTTTTGCATTTCACCAAAAAATATGTCTATTGTTGGCACCATAGGAATGAAACTTGCCCCATTAGTCTTTCAAAGCTACTTGTGATTATGCTTGGTTGGTGAATATCAACAATCCCAAATCTATAATTATAATACCCCAAAAGTTCAGACAATTTTAGGATCATGCTTCAAACTTATGAGTAATGAATTTTAGTGCTTTGGTAGTTCTATGATTAAGTTTGATGCATATTAAGGCATCAAAAGTGTCCTAGCTAATAGACGAATCAAAACATTTCTTTACTGATTGAATTCTTGAGAAGGATATTGGTATAGTCAGCTTCAAACGAGCATATCTCTCATTATACTATGAATCGCTGATATCATTACCCACCAACAGATATATAATTGAATTATCTTTCCAACGATATCGATTTCTCCTAAATTTAATATCAGAGCAAGGAGTTATGCCCATTTTACTCCGGCATGTCAGGCTGGGAAACTGAGTGACGACATTCGTGATAAGATGTCACGCCTGTGATGTCCTATCACCAATGTCATCATCCCTGGGCAGATTTTCACCCCTGTGATGATATTTTGTGATAATCCGTCATGCCCGTGATGTCCTATCACCAATGTCGTCAACCTTAACCAGAAAATCAAGATTTTACCCTTTTATGACGACAATTCATGACGGCTTATCACCAGTTTGATGACTTGTCATGAATGTCGTCAGTTATTTTTCCCAGAAATTGAGGGACGTTTTAGTAAGAGTATTTTGGTCTTTTTCCTTCACTTCCCACAACTTATAAACCTCAAAAAGAGTATTATCTTCCATTCTCTCTAGTTAAACATCTCAAAAAGCTCTCTCATACACTCTCAACCACAAGATTAGGGTTTCCTCTCGAGATCATCTCCTCGAGAGCAAGCCTAAGGAATTCTTTAAGAACCTTCAGAAACAATAGATCTCTTTCAATATTCAATCACTAAGGTATGTGTAGTGTTCATCCATGGGTCCCTTTCATTCATGGAGCTCAAGAATCATGTTTTAAATTATAAATTGTGATTTCCTTGTCGTGTTATGACTATATTCATGTTGATGATTATTGTTTGGATTCAAGGTTATATCTTGATGTGTTTTCATGAAGCATATGAATAGGTTAGTTGAAACCCATAAATTTTGGATGGATTAAGATGGTCGAATTGATAAATATACCTATGCCTTAAAAAGGTGCATACAAGGTGCTTGATAAAATGCCTAAGGAACTAGAAATCATGCAATATAGCTATATTGTGACTAAGTGAAGGATTCATGATATGCCCCTATGTTCTAATGACTTTCATGTTGATAGGGTGCCTCGTAAATGTTGTTGGATTGTTCATGAACTAGCCTTACGAGATTATGCTATGCTTACTTTCAAATCCTACTTATGTACAAGATGTATGAAAATCATGTACTTCATGAAATTTCCCAAGTTATGATATTATGAATTGGGAACTCCAATCTTGTGATCAAGTCAGTCATGTGTGTGTCAATTTCCTTCTATCAAGTCCTGGGGGTATTCATAATCGAAAAATATAGCTGTGTGCCTAGAGCCATGTCATGTTTCATGATATCCAAAATCAAGCCATGATTCAATAGAAATCAGTCAGTCATGTGACTCATGAAAACCTTATGATCTCAATCAGTTATCAAATATCAGTAGTATTCCACCAGTCAACAAAAATTCAGTAAGTTCAGTTCACGTACAGTCAGTTAAATCATGTTCAGTCTCTTCAGATGGGAGTAGGAGTTAGCACCGAGTGAACCCAAGGATGGGAACTCACCTGTTATATGGGAACTCACCTGTTATATGAGAGTGTGATTCTTAGCAGTTATCCTTGCATTCTAGAACTATGTAGCCAACATAGGTTGAGACATCGCAGCCTGTTATATGAGGGTAGATGAGGTGGCTTAACCTATTATATGATGGTTCTCACTATTTTCACTAGAGTTACCTATTATATGAAGGTTGCTCACACGTTGTCCTTACCAGTGGCTCGGTATTGACACCCTTCTAATCAGGGCAGAGATTGGACCCTAGCTTAGCCATAATGGCACATATGGGGCATATCGGTTAAATAACTACCTCCCACAGTTTCAGCATTAGTCTCAGTAAAAGAACTCAGATAGTTCTTCAGATTTCAGTATATCAGGACTGTCAGATACAGTCAATTTAATTACAGTATGGAACTCAGATAGTTCCATCAGATTCAGGACTGTCAGATACAGTCACCCATGTTATCAGAACTACAGTATCAGTCATGATTAGTTATCAATAAACCATGTATTAGTGTACAGATTTAGTTATCACGTATTCACGATATCAGTTACTAAATATGCATGTTTGAACTCTCACATTCATATCAGTCAGTTAATTAGCATTGCTCATGCAGGTAAACCTTTTTGCATTTATCCTACCTCACTCGTATACTCAGTACATCCCCACGTACTGATGCATTTGCACTATGGTGCTTTCTTTTTATGTTACACCATAGGTCCAGAGACACGAGCTCTAAATCCACAGTAGCAGTAGCATTCCAGTATACAGAGTTGTAGTGGGTTCTCTTCATTTGAGAATGATATGATTTGATTCATTTATTATCTCAATTAGCTTTTAGTTTTATGAAGTTGGTTGGAGACATATTCCTTCATCTCCTTATTCAGACAGTACTTAGAGGCTTTTAGATTTAGTTCAGATTTGTATTTATTTTTTATTCAGATTCAGTTGTTTTGGGTATTCGTTACCCCACATGGATGTTATATTTTGACAGATTCTTTATTTAGTTGAACCTTATGGCCTATTGTTTATGTTTTCCATATTCTTCCTATATATTATGCAGTGTACAGGTACAGATATCAGTCATGGGTTAGCTTGTGGTCCTTCGGGGTCATAGGCACCATGTAGCATTCTGGTTCAGAAAATTGGGGCGTTACAAACTTGGTATCAGAGCCTAAGGTTCAATAGAGTCCTGGAAAGTCTAAAAGTCACATCTAGTAGAGTCTTGTACATGGGTGTGTTGCGTGCCACATTTATGTGCACGAGGCTATGAGATATTTTAGGAATAGTTTCCCTTCTTTCAGTATTCATGTCGTACTAGTGAGCAAAATCTCAAGTTAAACTCTCAGTCTAATCCGTTCTTCTCTTATTTCAGAATATGCCTCCAAAGAGAAGAAACCAATCAGCTCCTCAGCCCGAAGATCCTTTGGGCGAACATGTTTCTCATGCGGAGTTTAGAGATGTATTCACCACACTTTCTCAGTCTGTGGCTGCCCAAAATCAATGGCCACCAATTATTCTGGCCAATACAGTGGCCAACTCAGCCGCAACTAGGATTTGGGATTTCACCCGGATGAACCCTCCATTTTTCTTCGGGTCTAAGTATGATGAAGACCCTCAGGAATTCATTGACCAAGTCCAGAAGGTCATTGACATCATGGGTGTTACTTCTGTTGAGAGTGCTGAGGTAGCTGCATACCAGTTGCAAGATGTGGCTCATACTTGGTACAAATAGTAGAAGTCTGTGAGGGTAGAGGATGCAGGTCCTATTGAGTAGGAGGAATTTGTCACGGCCTTCTTAGACAGATTCTTTCCCCAAGAGCTGAGGAAGGCCAAAGTTCTTGAGTTCATCAACCTCAGATAGGGAAATATAACGGTTAAGGAGTATTCTCTCAGATTTACTCAATTAGCTAGATATGACCCTCATGTGGTTACAGACACCAAGGTTAAGATAAGCAAGTTCGTGTCAGAGGTGAATGATAGTGTGGTAAATGAGTGTAGGTCTGCGATGCTGAACAGTGATATGACTTTAGCCAGACTCATGACCCATGCTCAGCAAATAGAGGAACAGAAGGTTAGAGCTAGGGAGAGGCAGAACAAGAGAGCAAGATCAGGCAGTTTTAATTTTTCTCAACCCAAAGAAGAGAGATGAAACCGTTTGCAGTTTCATCCTAAATCAATAGTTCCATCCCCTTCCTTCGCCAATGCCCCAATGCCAAAATTCAAAGATGGCAAAAGAGATAGAGCACCAGTCTCTAAATCTCAAGGCAGTGTTAGAAGTGCCCGCATTTATCCTCAGTGTCATACTTGCGGTAAGCACCATCAAGGTATGTGTAGAGAGGGTAGTGGCATTTTTTTTGGTTGTGGAAAACCAGGCCACAAACTTAGAGACTTTCCTTAGCCAGGTCCTCAGGGTCAGCAGAATCGTTCCACAGCTCATTCCGGTTGCCCGAACCATCAGGGTGCCGCTTCCAGTGCTACTAGTGGGCAACAACCAAACAGACTCTATGCTCTTCAGACCCGACAGGATCAGGAAAATTCTCCTGATATCGTTACTGGTACGTTACAGATTTTCCATGTTCATGTTTATGCTTTGCTAGACCCAGGTGCATCCTTATCTTTTATTACTTCATACATAGTAGGCGATTTCGGAATCAGTCCCAAAATTTTAGCAGATCCCTTTTTAGTCTCTACCCCAGTGGGTAAAATCATTATAGCTTGGAGGGTATACAGGAACTTCCCGGTTATGAAATTTCAGAGATCCACGTCAGCAGATTTAGTTAAATTGGAGAGGACTAATTTTGATGTCATTCTCAGCATGGATTGGCTTCATTCCTGCTATGCCACAGTCGACTGCAGATATAGGATAGTTCAGTTTTAGTTCCTGAATGAACCCATCTTAGAGTGGAGGGGTAGTACTTCATCATTCAGGGGTCAGCTTGTTTCCTACCTTTGGGTAACGAAAATAATTTCTAAGGGGTGTGTGTATCATCTCGTGCATGTTAAGGATTCCAGTTTCGAATCTCCTAGATTGGAATCAGTCCCAGTAGTTAATGAATATTCAGATGTCTTTCCTGAAGATCTTCCAGGCATTCCTCCCGAAAGGGAAATAGACTTCGGCATTGATTTGCTTCAAGACACTCAGCCTATTTCTATTCCATCATACAGAATGGAGCCAGCAGAACTCAAGGAACTAAAAGATTAGTTAAAGTATCTCTTAGATAAGAGATTCATCAGGCCCAGTGTATCCCCATGGGGTGCACCAGTCTTATTCATGCGCAAGAAAGATGGTTCTCTCAGGATGTGTATTGATTACCGTCAGCTCAACAAAGCTACAGTCAAGAACAAGTATCCACTTCCTAGAATAGATGACTTGTTTAACCAAATTTAGGGTTCTAGTTATTTATCCAAGATAGACCTCATATCAGCTATCATCAGCTCAGAGTTAGAGAATGTGACATCCTGAAGACAGCTTTCCGTACTCGGTATGGTCACTTCAAATTTCTAGTCATTTTCTTTGGTCTTACTAATGCTCCAGTCGCTTTCATGGACTTGATGAACCATGTGTTCAAGAAATACTTGGACATGTTCGTCATAGTTTTCATAGATGATATCCTGGTCTATTCCCGCACAGAGCGTGATTATTCAGACCATCTCAGAATTGTTCTTTAGACTCTCATAGATCATTAGTTATTCTCCAAGTTCAATAAGTGCGAGTTTTGGCTAAGATCAGTAGCATTCCTTGGCCATATTGTTTCCAGTGATAGAATTAGGGTAGATTCTCAGAAAACCGAAGCGGTAAGAAATTGGCCTCGCCCTGTATCTCCATCAGATATCAAGAGTTTCTTGGGTTTGGCTAGCTATTACAGACGGTTTATTGAGGTATTTTCTTCTATTGAATCCTCTATATCCAGATTGACTCAAAAAAAGGTTAAGTTTCAGTGGTCAGATTCTTGCGAGAAGAGTTTTCAGGAGTTAAAGACTCGACTCACCTCAGCTCCAGATCTAGCTCTTCCAGATAGTTCAGATGGTTTCGTAGTATATTGTGATGCATCCAGAGTGGGTCTAGGTTGTGTTCTCATGCAGCATGGTAAGGTCATAGACTACGTCTTCAGACATTTAAAGCCCCATGAGAAGAATTATCCTACTCATGATCTTGAGTTAGTAGTCGTAGTATTTTCCTTAAAGATTTGGAGGCCTTATCTATACGAAGTTCATGTAGATGTTTTCACAGATCATAAGAGTCTCCAGTATGTCTTTTCTCAGAAAGATCTCAATCTTCGTCAGAGAAGGTGGTTAGATCTCTTGATAGATTATGACATGAGTGTGCTTTACCATCCGGGCAAGGCCAATGTTGTGGCAGACGCTCTCAGTAGACTCTTCATGGGTAGTATTTCTCATGTTGAGGATAGAAAGAAGAAGATAGCTCAAGAGATCCATCAGCTTGCCAGACTAGGCATTCACTTATTCGACTCTTTAGAGGGTGGTGTATGTGTTCAGAGTAGTTCAGAGCCATCTCTAGTTTCTGAGGTGAAAGAGAAGCAAGACAGGTATCCTAGCCTTGTCAAGCTAAAAGAGTCAGTTCAGAATCAAAAAGTAGAGGTTTTCTCCCAAGGGGGAGATGGTGTTCTTCATTGTCAAGGTCTTTTGTGTGTTCCAGGTGTAGATGAATTGATGCAGCAAATTTTTGCAGAAGCGCATGGTGCGTAATACTCTATTCATCCAGGGGCCACTAAGATGTACCGCGACTTATGGGAGATCTATTAGTGGAGTGGGATGAAGAGAAATATTGCAGAATTTGTGGCTAAGTGCTCTACATGTTAGCAGGTTAAGATAGAGCATCAGAAACCTAGTGTTTCCATGTAGGAGGTCACCATTCCTACTTGGAAGTGGGAATAAGTGAACATGTACTTCGTGACGGGTTTTCCTTGCATTCGTCATCAGCATGATTCAGTTTGGGTCATTGTAGATAGAATGACCAAGTCATCTCACTTTCTTCTAGTTTGTACTTCTTATTCAGCCGAGGATTATGCCAAACTCTATAGCAAGGAGTTGGTCATATTACACGATGTTCCATTATCTATCATCTCAGATAGAGGTACCCAGTTCACCTCTTACTTCTGGAAAGTGTTCCAAAAGGGTCTTGGTACCCAAGTCCATCTCAGTATAGTATTTTATCCTCAGATAGATGGTCAAGCAGAAAGGACCATTCAGACTCTAAAAGATATGTTAAGGGCTTATGCAGTTGATTTCAAGGGAAGTTGGGATGACCACTTACCTTTGATTGAGTTTGCATACAATAATAGTTATCATTCTAGTATTCAAATGGCTCCATTCGAAGCTCTCTATGGTAGGATATGTAGATCTCTAATTGGTTGGTTCAAAGTTAGTGAGGCCTCAGTCATAGGTCCTAACTTGGTATTCGATGCCTTAGAGAAGGTTTAGTTGATCAGAGAGAGACTCCGGGCTACTCAGAGCCAACAAAAGTCTTATGCAGATGTTCATAGAAAGGATCTCAAATTCGAGGTCTATGATTACATCTATCTTAAGATCTCTCCCATGAAGGGAGTGAAGAGGTACGGCAAGAAAGGGAAACTCAGTACCCGATATGTCGGTCCCTTCAGGATTCTCAGTCGCTTCAGCAAGGTATCTTATGAGCTCGAATTGCCTTTATATCTAGCCTCAGTTCATCCAGTCTTCCATGTATCTTTGCTCAAGAAGTGCATAGGTGACCCAGCAGTCGTAGTCCCTATTCAAAGCATTGACATTCAGAACAGCCTCTCTTATGAAGAGATTTCAGTTGAAATCTTAGACTATCAGACTTGTCATTTGAGGAACAAAGAAGTCCCTCTAGTCAAGGTTCTTTGGGGAAATCACTCTTATGAGGGAGATACTTGGGAAGCAGAAGCAGATATACGTACCAGGTATCCTCACCTCTTCTCCACCAATTCAGATCAAGCTCAAGGTAATAGTTCACCTTAAGCTTATTTAGTTTCATATTCATGTTCATGTTCCCATCATAAAACTTCGTACCTATTACCATTTCATACTCATTCATGAGTTCATGTATCAGTTCAGTTATAAGATCATGCATCAGCTATGCATTCTAATCTTGAGAAACTCAGTTTATCAGATTACTCAGTTATGCATTCATGTATCAGTTATCCATGCATCATATATACATAAGTTCAGTATATTTATCATGTCAGTCATAATATTAGATTTTAGTTATTCAGGTTCAGTCATGTTCAGTTTGTCTTTTATCCCCTCTCAGTTGATTCTCATTCGAGGATGAATATTTCCAAGGGGGAGATATTGTAATACCCCAAAAGTTTAGACATTTTTAGGATCATGCTTCAAACTCATGAGTAATAAATTTTAGTGCTTTGGTAGTGCTATGATCAAGGTTAATTCATATTAAGGCCTCAAAAGTGTCCTAGCTAATAGATGAATCAAAATATTTCCTTACCGATTGAATTCTTGAGAAGGATATTGGTATAGTCACCTTCAAACGAGCATATCTATCATTATACTATGAATCTCTGAGCTCATTAACTACCAACATATACATAATTTAATTATATTTCCAACTATATCAATTTCTCTTAAATCTGATATCGGAGCAAATAGTTATGCCCATTTTACTCCGAATTGTCAGGTTGTGAAACTGAGTGACGACATTCGTGATAAGTTGTCACGCCCGTGATGGCCTATCACCAATGTCGTCAACCCTGGGAAGATTTTCACCCCCAATGATGACATTTTGTGATAAGTCATCATGCCCGTGATGTCCTATCACCAATGTGGTCAACCTTAACCAGAAAATCAAGATTTTACCCTATTATGATGACAATTCGTGACGGCTTATCACCAGCTTGATGACTTGTCACGAATGTCGTCAACTATTTTTCCCAGCAATTGAGGGACATTTTAGTAAGGGTATTTTGGTCTATTTCCTTCACTTCTCATGACTTATAACCCTCAAGGAGCGTATTATCTTCAATTTTCTTTAGTTAAACATCTCAAAAAGCTCTCTCATACACTCTCAACCACAAGATTAGGGTTTTCTCTCGAGATCATCTCCTTAAGAGAAATCCTAAGGAATTCTTCAAGAACCTTCGGAAACATTAGATATCTTTCAAGATTCAATCACAAAGGTATGCATAGTGTTTATCCATAGGTCCCTTTCAGCCATGGAGCTCAAGAATCATGTTTTAAATTATAAATTGTGATTTCCTTGTCATGTTATGACTATATTCATGTTGATGATTTTTGTTTGGATTCAAGGTTGTATCTTGATGTGTTTTCATGAAGCATGTGAATAGGTTAGTTGAAACCCATAAATTTTGGATGGATTAAGATGGTCGAATTGATAAATATACCTATGCCTTAAAAGAGTGCATGCAAGGTGTTTGATAAAATGCCTAAGGAACTAGAAATCATGCAATATATCTAAATTGTGACTAAGTGAAGGATTCATGATATGCCCCTATGTTCCAATGACTTCATGTTGATAGTGTGCCTCATAAATGTTGTTGGATTGTTCATAAACTAGCCTTATGAGATTATGCTATGCTTACTTGTAAATCCTACTTATGTACAAGATGTATGAAAATCATGTACTTCATGAAATTCCCCAAGTTATGATATTATGAATTGGGAAATCCAATCTTGTGATCAAGTCAGTCATGTGTTTATCAGTTTCCTTATATAGAGTCTTGGGGGTATTCATACCCGAAAAATATTATTGTGTGCCTAGAGCCATGTCATGTTTTACGATATCCAAAATCAAGCCATGATTTAATAGAAATCAGTCAATCATGTGACTCAGGATAACCTGATGATCTCAGTTAGTTATCATATATCAGTAGTATTCTATCAGTCAACGGAAATTCAGTAAGTTCAGTTCACTTACAGTCAGCTAAATCATGTTCAGTCTCTTCAAATGGGAGTAGGAGTTAGCACCGAGTGAACCGAAGGATGGGAACTCACCCGTTATATGAGGGTGTGATTCTTAGCAGTCATACCTGTGTTTCAGAACTATGTACCCAGCATAGGTTGAGACATCGCAACCTATTATATGAGGGTAGATGAGGTGGCTTAACCTATTATATGAGGGTTCCTACCATTCTCACTAGAGTTACCTATTATATGAGGGTTGCTCACACGTTGTTCTTACCAGTGGCTTGGTATTGACACCCTTCCATTCAAAGGAGAGATTAGACCCCAGCTTAGCCATAATGGCACTATGGGGCATGTCGGTTAAACAACTACCTCCCACAGTTTCAGCATCAGTCTCGGTAAAATAACTCAGATAGTTTTTCATATTTCAGTATATCAGGACTGTCAAATATAGTTAATTTAATTATAGTACGGAACTCAGATAGTTTCATCAGATTCAGGACTATCAGATACAGTCACCCATGTTATCAAAACTACAGTATCAGTCATGATTAGTTATCAGTAAACTATGTATTAGCGTACAAATTTAGCTATCATGCATTCACGATCTTAGTTACTATGCATGCATGTTTGCACTCTCACGTTCATATCAGTCAGTCAGTTAGCATTGGTCATGCATGTAAACCCTTTTGCATTTATTCTACCTCACTCATATACTCAGTACATGCCCACGTACTGACGCATTTGTGCTATGGTGCTTTCTTTTCATGTTAGACCATATGTCAAGAGACTCGAGCTCCAAATTCACAGTAGCAGTAGCATTCCAATACACAGAGTTGCAGTGAGTCATCTTTATTCGAGGACGATATGATTTTATTCATTTATTATCTCAGTTAGCTTTTAGTTTTATGGAGTTAGTTGGAGACATGTTCCTTCATCTCCTTATTCAGACAGTACTTAGAGGCTTTCAGATTTAGATCATATTTGTATTTAGTTTTGATTCAGATTCAGTTGTTTAGGGTATTTGTTACCCCACATGGATGTTATGTTGTGACAGATTCTTTATTCAGTTGAACCTTATGGCCTATTGTTCATGTTTTTCACATTTTTTATGTATATTATGCAGTGTATAGGTACAGATATCAATCATGGATTAGGTTGTGGTCCTTCGGGGTCATAGGCACCATGTAGCGTTTTAGTTCAGAAAATTGGGGCATTATAATAATGTCATGGGTACTTCGACTTTCCTTACATCTATGGCTCAAAATCCAAACATACAACCATTTTTCCCTAAGAATGTCGTCACTCAATCTATCATAGGGAAAGAATCGTCCAACATCATTATTAAAAAAAAGGATTAAGAAAAATAAAAAACTAAAAATGCAACAATCAGTTCACAAAGTTTCTATATTTGGTGTGAACTAGATTCTCATATTCTTAACCAAGTGTGAATTATGAAAACACGGGCACACACACCCTAAACTTAAAGGCTTGTGATTCCCTCACTGCATATCATAAAATCATAAGAAGGGTAAAAGGGTCTCCCTTAAGCTGCAACATGAATTGATTTTTTCTTCATAACCGCGATTGCAATCGCGGTACCTAAGTCTAATTTTCCCTATTTTTTTGCATGGTTGCCTACCTCCCACCTCAATTTTTCCCTTAGGTTTTTTATTCCAATATGTCCAACACCCACAAATCATCAAAACTAATTATGTAACTGAAGGTTTGCCTCCCATCAAGTTCCTTACTTAGAGTTGCGACACGACATCTGTTGACCACCATTTATGACTCTACTTAGAAGATTTGAATCTTCGGCCCAGTTTTTTATCAATACATCTTCGAGGCACTTGGGTTAAAGATGATGGCGCAACGATACTACTTCTATCTCACCACTTTGAAGACTTGAACCTCTTACCCAACTTCACATCAAACTTTTGAGTAGGCTCATTGGGTATTGGTGAGAACATCAATTGACCACTAGTTAAATTTAGATTTTGAACTTCTTGGCCTTCAAGTGAGGGACGTCATTTCTCCCTTTTGAAATAACAAACTCTAAAATATAAGGATTTTGTACCTTATCTCCAAAATTCATCATTTGCTTTAGTGGTTCAACTTTCATCAAATCCACCAAGCATAATATCGAAAAGTGGTTGGAATGAGGTCGTCTTCCCAATTTCGGAGTTGTATTCTTCTTGAAATTCTCACCTCGAAATGAACTAGAGTCTTTACAATGGATTTTCTTGGCTTTTTCTTTTGACTCTAGTACCATTTTTTTCAATTTTGGTATTCTTCATTAGTGTTGGTTAAGTTGGTTGGCAATCACCAAGGATTCTTCAACATCAAACTCACATATTTTTTTATCATCCATATGGCTTGATATCTCTTCTTTATCAACCTCATTTTGAAGACTGGACATATTCATGGTACTTAAAAGATCGGTCCCCTCACCCACTTCTTCTTTCTTTTCACTTTTCTTTCTAAATACCACTATGAATTGATGCAAGAGATCCATGTTCTCCCTCATTGCAGTCACCCGGTCCAAGATAGTTAGAACATTGCATCAACACCATTGTATCCAGCACGTTGTTCTTCCTATAACACATCATGGGAATTATCAAACTCATTAGAAAAACTAGCATTTTTGTTAGCATAATTAGAGGAGGGGCATTTGGAAAATAACTCCAATGTCCATCTTGACCACTGCATAAAGAACAATTATACTCCTAATAGGATAAAGATGGTGCACACACCTCTTTACGGGGATCATATTTACAATTTTTCCAAAAGTAGGTCCACCACAATATGGACATAGATCATCAAGATAAGATTTGCAACCATCAAACTCATATTCATTCCAAGATGCCATAGTAACAAGCAAACAAAAATAAAAAATCTACCTAACATAAGAAATAAAAGAAAATCACAACCAAATAATTACTAGTTTGAATCCAAGAAAGTAAGCTAAAATTCCAAACCTACTCAATACGCCAAATTATTCCCGGCAACGGTGCTATTTTTTATAACGCTCAACTTACACGTCAAATTATGTGCAAGGTGGTCATTGTCAATATAGTTACCCAACTTTGGTTCAGGGTCAAATCCACGATGAACAATGTAAGTGGTGATCGAATAAGTTCGAAATAAAAGTTACTTGCTAAATTCAAATATGGGATATAAATGTTTGGGGGTTTTAGAATGTTTTCAAAAGTACAACAATTCTTGGAATTCTATAAGACTAACTTGAGGTTAAGAATAATTAGTGTGTAATCAATTAGGAATGGATTTTGGGATTATGATATTCTAGGTGTGAATTTATACATGGGTAATTGAGAATGTATCCAAATTTAACTAGGAACCGTGGGTAGGCTAGATTTAAGGTATTAGTGTTAGTCTTTCAATAAAACACTAAATTTGACTTATAGATTCTTTCAAACACCTCACGAGAATGACATAATCATCAATCCAATACCTCAGCTTAGCATTCCTATTTCTAGGATGATGCCCATCAAGCTAGCTAAATCACATAACATCCTTATTTCAAAGATAATGCTAAGAAAAGAACTAGTATCAAATATTTTTTCACAGTTACTCATCACCCACATCCCTCTTTCAAGTATGATGTGGGATCCAAGTTAATTTGGGGTTTTCACCCACAAATGTCATTCAATTTGGAGTTTTCACCCATAAATCTCATTTAAACTATGGAGTAATATCAAAACCCACAACAAATAGCTAATTATGTAGGTACATAAACAACAGCCATGCATACATCACAACCTATCTAAGAATAACCCCTAGATAAAGAACTAGCAACTCATAAAGATAATAAATAAAAATATATCAAAATCTCCACCAAATTGATTCATGAAAGATAAAGAGAATGTCAAAACCACACTTTAAATTCCAATAAATCTTCAATGAAATTTGTCAATTCTTCACTTAGGAATTACTCTAATGTCTTCTTAGCTCAAATTTAGTACAAATTTTGCTCCAAACTCCAACTGATAGGATAGAAATTAAAGATGAAAAGTGTGAAAAAGATAAGATGAAAATTTCTTCTTGTGAAAGGGTTTTAACCCCTTGAGAATTGGGACTTAGCTCTGTGAAATTACATTCTTTCCCCAAAAAATTTTCCACCCTATAGTGATCGCGCTATTTTGGATTGAGATCGTGCTTTCGCGATTGCGTGACTCTAGTCGCGATCTCTATTATTGACCCTGGTTGATCAACCTTGATCGTGATATTTGGTCTGCATTCACGGTAACTGAGGTCTACTTGATCTCCAGTTCTTGCTTCTTTGTGTCCATTTTCCTTTTATTTCAGCTTGATTTCAACTCATTTTCATCATTAGACCTGTAAGACCACAAAAACTTAAAATTAATGTATTTCAATGGAGAATTAGACTTATTTATACAATTAAATCATAGTAACATACAAGAATTTTGGTATCAATGAGTGGTAAATTTTCCACTCATCAACCAGAGTTGAGAAAGAACTTGATTTCTATATCACTTCTGACCAAAAATGGATTCAAATGTGTATTTGTTTCTCATAAGGTTGTAATTAGAAAAGGGAAAGTGTATTTAGGAAAAGGCTACCTCACCGAGGGCTTGTTTAAGATGAATGTAATAACTATTGAGATCAATAAAAGTTCTATTTCTTCTTACTTCCTTGAGTCTAATGAATTGTGTCATGAACGATTAGGACATGTCAATTACAAAACTTTGTGAAAACTGATTAACTTAGAAGTTTTGCCAAACTTTGAGTGTAATAAATCCAAGTGTCAAACATGTGTGGAATTAAAGTATGCTAAGCATCTGTATAAGTCTATTGAAAGGAATTCCAATCTCTTAGACTTAATCCACATAGACATTTGTGATATGAAGTCAACACCATCTCATGGTGGAAAAAAAGTATTTTATAACTTTTATTGATGATTGCACTAGGTACTGGTATATCTATTTTCTAAATAGTAAAGATGAAGCAATAGAAACATTTAGACAATATAAAATAGAAGCTAAAAATAGCTAGGGAAAAAGATTAAAACGATAAAAAGTGATAGGGGTGGAAAATATGCATCTCTTTTTGCAGAAATATGTGTAGAGAATGAAATCATCCAGCAAAGTACTACCCCGTATTCACCTCAATCAAATGGGATTGCAAAAAGAAAAGACCAAAAATTAAAGCAAATGATAAATGTCTTACTTATAAGTTCAGGTTTACCGCAAAACTTATGGGGGAAAGCTATCCGTATAGCTAATCGAATACTCAATAGAGCTCCCCATAGTAAAACACTTTCAAACCCATATCAAAAATGGAAAGAAAGGAAACACAACTTGAAATATTTCAAAGTGTGAGGGTGTCTAGAGAAGTCCAAGTTCTTATGCCTAAAAAGGTAAATATAGGACCTAAGATTGTGGATTATGCGTTCGTTGGATATGTTAAAAGTAGTAAAGGATGTAGGCTTTTGGTTCATAAATTTAAACATTTGAATATCAATAAAAATATGGTAATTGAGTTAGATAATGATGAATTTTTTGAACACATTTATCCATATAAAGAAGAACATGAGTGGTATAGTGGGGGGTCTAAATGACCTCGAGATGAACCAAATAAGAATATACATAATAATGAGAATCCAAGGCGTAGTACACGTCAAAGAATGTCAAATTTCTTTGGATTGTATTTTTTAATGCTTCTCTTAGAAAATGATCCTTAAACATTTAAAGAAGCGATGTCTCCTTCAGACTCATCCTTTTGCAAAGAAGAAGTCAATAGAGAGATTGATTCAATCGTGAGCAACCATACGTGGGAGTTGGTTGATCTTCCTTCAGGAAATAAACCTTTAGGTTTTAAATAGATCTTCAAAAGAAAAATAAAAGTAGGTGTACTATTGACAAATACCAGCCAAAACTTATAGTGAAAGTCTTCAAACAAAAGGAAGGCCTTGATTATTTTGATACATACTCGCCTGTAATGAGAATAACATCAATTCAGATGTTAGTTGCCTTGGCGCCAGTATATGATCTTGAAATCCATCAAATGGATGTGAAAACAACATTCCTAAATGGAGAGTTGGAGAAAAAGATTTACATGGAACAGCCTGAGGGTTTTGTGGTTCCTTGTAAAGAAAAAAAGGTGTGCAAACTTGTTAAGTCACTTTATGGACTAAAACAAGCACCCAAACAGTGGAACACAAAGTCTGACCAAACCATGTTGGCAAATGGCTTTAAGATAAACAAATGTGATAAATGTATTTACATTAAAGACATATCAAATCACAGAGTCATTGTTTTTTTATATACGAATGACATGCTGATCATCAGTAAAGACATTCCTGACATAAATGCTATAAAATGAATGCTTGAGAGCAAGTTTGATATGAAAGACCTTGGAGTTGTGGATGTGATCTTAGGCACAAGAATCCATAAAACTCCATAAGGGTTGGCATTGTCACAGTCTCATTACATTTAAAAGGTACTTGACAAGTTCAAGTATTTTGATTTAGATATTGTCAAGACTCCATTAGACGTGAGCTTTGCACTTCAAAAGAATGAAGGTGAAAGTGACTCACGGTTGGACTACGTAAGAGTGTTGGGATGTTTAATGTATATCATGAATTGTACATGGCCATACATAGCATGTACTATTAGTAAATTGAGTTGGTACACGAGTAATCCCAATAAAACTCATTAGATAGAAATGAAAAGAGTTTTAGGGTATCTTAAATACACTTAAGACTCTGATTTCCATTATAATAAATATCCAACAGTCATTAAAGGATATAATGATGAAAATTGAATCACCATATCGAATGAAGTAAAATCCATGAGTGGATATGTATTTACGTTAGGTGGAGGAGTAGTCTCTTGACAATCATCCAAACAGACATGTATTACCCGCTCTACAATGAAATCTAAATTATCACATTAGATAAAGCTAGTGAAGAAGCTAAATGGCTCCAAAATTTCTTGGAAGATATTCCTTATTGGCCCAAACTATTGACATCAGTATGTATACACTGTAATAGCCAAATAACAATAGGTAGAGTAGGGAGTATGATGTATAATGATAAATCTCATCATATAAGACAGAGATACAATACTATTAGAGAACTACTCTCTAGTGAAATTATTATTGTTGGCTATGTGAATTCAAAGTATAATGTGTTGGATTCACTTACAAAAGGCCTATCTAGAGAGGGAGTTGAGAGGTCATTGAAGGAAATGGGTTTAAGGGATAGGACAAGTCACCATGGCAGTAACACTACCTAGCAGACTGGAGATCTCAAGAGCTAGGTTCAAGGAGATCAAACAAAGTTGTGACTAACAGTTCAACATTATCAATATACTCAACTCATTCTCATGATGAAGATAATGTTCAAAGAACAAGGATAAGACTTATGTTTTGAAACTTTTTAATGATTCTTAAGTTTGGCAGGTTTGACCAAATAGTTTGATCTATAAGATTAAATGTTAGGAATCACCTATGTGAGGGTGAAATGGAATCCGCTTCAAGGAGAATGTTAGTAAAGGCCTATTCTCTACGCTCTCATGAAACCAGGACATGTTCATGGATGAAACGAACAAAATCGTGAGAATCATAAATGATAAAAGGTTGGTTGTGTAACTTGTATTGTATAGGTGTACATTAAAGTTTGACGGTTCAAAGGTATCAAATCTATCGATTGACCAAGTGCATCCGATGCACGTTCACTACGAAAAGTTCAAAAGAAAACCTACTTATCCAGATGCAATTAGTCTTTGTTTGTTGATCACATACTTGTCCGTAAATGTTTTGTTAAAATAGACATTCTCCATTTTTATGGGGGATTGTTGTATTTTTAAGAGGTATAAATGGAAAATGAATAGGTGTTTTTTTAAAAGACACCAAGAGAAAGGATGCAATTTGAATAGAAACCTTTTTGAATTGAATGGTTATGACCTTTCAAATGGGTTATAACTTTTTCAAAGAGTTGCACATTTATGAAGGGGTGCACCTTTCTGAACCATTGTTTCTATTCATGAAGCAACATCTTGATGGTTAGAAATACCTGAATTTTTCCTCAGGTAAAGACAATTATTTTAGTAGAAAAACAATATTCGTCTTCTTATTCTAAAAACTCTCATGTGATCATCAAATCATTGAGTGTGTTCGAAGTTTCTAAAAATTTGAGGTACCTCTATCTTCAAAAAGATAATCATTTTATCCTAGGAATAAAGATTTCATAATCTTGGGTACTTGAGGGGAATAAATTCCTTAAGGACACACAGTGTCTTTAGTGGACTTGATTCTACAATTTTTTGCTTCATCTTCTTTCTTAAAGTTGATAAATACTTTATTTTGATTATTCATTTGGACTTGTGTTTGAAGTTTTTGTAACTTTATTATAGTTCTTGAAAGTTGTTCTTAAACTTAGTATTGAAATTCAAGTTGAAACATACAGATTTTTGTACCCGAAACAACAAAATTATGGTACAAAATTGTGGTACTTGCTATATATGTCTCTTTAGTAATTTGAAAAATGCATCAAAGTCTAATTCTTCCTTTATCTCATCATTTTAAAATTTTTGTTACCTTAGTTTTGATTTGTCTTTAGTTCACTATCCTATTTTTATTTTTGCATCAATGTAATGGTCAATAGTTATATTTCATTTGCACTTTTTATGTTTGGCAAGTTGCACGTATCATTCAAAGAATGCATGTTTGATTCTAATATAATTTTGTAAGATGTTATAATCAAGGTGGGTATAAGGTATTTAGATGAAATTGTACTTTCTTTGTTGATGTTGCAATATCAATCCATGGACATGTAAAAAATTTTATTTATTGTTGGAGATTATTGATTAAGAACTCCTCACTATTTTTCAATTTTTGATAATTTGTTCCTTTTTCTTTCGACTTTTCAATTTATACTACGAGTTTGAATTTGTATAGGATACACAGACCTTTGCCTTTTTTCATATTTCAAGTTAAGTTTTGCATATGCATGTAGTTATTTGCTCTTGTATATGAAAGTTATTTGTTCAGGTGCATGTACTAATATAGTCATGGTTGTTGATGATATTTTTAGAGATTTTTTTGGGTGAAATACATAGGCAACACTTCAAATTTGTTTGATTTTTCTACTTATACACTTGTACTTAGCCCTTCACCTATTGAACACTTGATTTTTATAGAAAGTGTGTCAGGTAGACGGAATCATCAATGTGCGTGCACTACATTAAATTTGAGAGCATGATATGTTAAACTTTTTATTTTTTATTTTTTTTTTACTTAAATCTCTTTATCTTTTTCATATTTTTTTAATCTCTTCTTTCACATTATTTTTTAAAAAGAATAATCTTTTTTTTTCTTTTTTGTCTTAATAAACTGCTCTCTTTCACCACTTCACCGCCGCTAGTCCACCATTCCACCCTCATATATTTATAATCTTTCTTCACTTGATAAGTCTTTTAGAAATTGCAAAAGGCATTAAACTAATGATGAACTGGGTGTGAGAAATTAGATAATGTATGTAAAAAAATATCTTTGGGATTGGAGTTCTGACAAAATGGGTGTGAAAATTTAAGAAAAATGTGTATGATTAACGGTAGATTGATGAAGAATGAATTAGGGACAAACATTTCAACATATAAATTTAATTTCAACCAACCAAAAATTTCAATTTCAACAGCTAGAATCAAAGAATGACTAATCACATCATGAACAACTAAAATTCTTATATTTTTCTCCGTACATTATTGTTGCTGACCCACCCATTTTTTATCGTTTATACGTTGTTCTTCTATTTTTTATTTATTATGTTGAATATCATTTTTTTCATTCGACCCACTTCTCATTTTCAAATGATGAAGATTGTTCATCACATAAAATTTTGTATATAAAAAACTATTAAAAGAGTAAGAAGAAGAGGGGGCGGCAATGGGAAAGGGATAGTTTTCAGGGAAAAGGAAGGGGATAGGGTTGGGTAAGTTGCAATGGGAGGTGGGGTGGGGGTGTATAGGTGGGGTTTTCCTTTATTTATTTTATATTAAAATTTTATATTTATGATTAGTTATTTTAAGTTAAAATAAAATGTTATAGTCTTAACTTGATTTGTAACTTTGTCAAATCATCTGCGTATATATTACACACATTTTACATTTTTGGTTAGCTGGTGTTGAATAGTCACACCTTCTATAGAAATTAAGTGCTCAATAGGTGCACAGCTAAGTATAAGTATCTAAGTAGAAAAATCAAACAAGTTTAAGGGATTGCACATGTATTTCACTTTTTTATAGGTATGCTACAACATACACAACTATAATCTTCATCGAGAAAGGCCATACATCAATTATTCAGCAACATGAAAGGTATACTCCTTCAATTATACAAGGTTTGTACTCTCTATGTATGTGTGTGTATGTTTGTGTGTCAGTTTTTATTAGACAAAAGACATTAAAACTCTTCTAAACATGTTTGCTTAACTTGAGAAAATTAAAGAAATGGTGTCTTTTAAGTTTGTTTTTGAGTATTAGTGACTTTGACTATAGAAAAGGGTCAAACATTAAATTAAATTTTGATTAAGTTAACTAGGGACTTAATTAATATTTTTAAAACTTTCTAATTATTTTAAAAATACAAATCAACCCACAACAAAAACTGCCCCCCCCCTCTCTCAAACTTCTCCCAACTGTTCTGCAAATCATCGTCAATAGATCAATGATCTTCAATCTCTGGCGACTTTCAACCTGTGGTGATAATATTTTTTGAGTTTTTTTGCAATTTTCAACAGCATGCTTCGGCGACTTACGGCGACAACAACTTCGAGTTCTTCATCGTTCTTTTTAGACTTTCATAGGAAACAATTAGGGCTTTTCAGTTATGAAGAAAAAGAGAAACTTGAGTTAACTTCTCTTCTAGTATGGGTTAACAATTTTAATATTTGTTCCTAAAAAATAAAATGAGGACTCAAGATATTCCTAATTTGTGGTATTTCTTCTCTTAATATGATTTATGTAAATATGGTATCTTTTTGGAGTAAAATATGATTTTTTATTGTTACTGTAGTTCTTGTTCTCGAACATTAATGTAAAAATAGTGAAACTTAAATTTAAATTTTTTTGGAGACATCTATTGGGACCAAATCTAACAACTATTGATTTGTTGGTGTTTATTGTATTTTTTGAAGTGTTGTGTTGTTTGTGTTTGTACAGTATTGGTATTATTGTTGGGTGTGTTGGACTATTGGGTTGTTCTTGGTGGTAAATATTGATTTTCTTGGTGTGTGTGTTGGTGGTGTTGATTTATTTGTGTTGTGTTGTTGATTTTCTCTTATTTTTTTAATAGATGAACCATCTGTTGCAACAGATGAACCATCTATTGCAACAGATAAACAATCTGTTGAAAAAAATAAAGCAATTATTCCAAAAGATGACTTATCTATTGCAACAAATGGGTTATCTATTGGATGAAATCCTTATAGTTATTTCAACAGATGACTGTCAAGACTTTTGTTTTCTTCTAACAGATGGGTAATCTGTTGGAAGAAATCTAAATAATATTAAAACTATTTTATTTCTTCCAACAGATCATTCATATGTTGTATCAGATGAGTGATCTATTACAAAAAATCAGTAATCTGTTGTAATATATTAGTGATCTATTGGAAGAAATCAAAATGGTATTGAAATTTTTTTATTATTTCCAAAAAATCACTCATCTATTACAACACATGAGTGGTCTGTTGGAACTATAACTTTACTGTGTTGTACTTGTTAGATTTAGTGTTATCCTTTTTTTTAATGATGCATAAATCAGTTATAATCTTTTTTATTTTTCTCTTATTTTTAATTAATATGAATCTCAAAAGAAAAGAAAGTGAATCAAGTCCAAGTAAAGGAATAAGTGAAGTAGCTAGTCTACATTCACCACGGTATGAGCTTGTTGTACAAGCGATATCTCAATCAGAAGAAGAAGTAAAAAATGAACACGAGGAAGAAGAAAGCTTCAAAAGAGATGTTGCATTTAGTTGAAAAAGTCAACATGATGCAAATGCCAATATTGATCCTAATATCCTTCCACTGAAAAGTTTGTCAAAACCTTCAGTATTGATAGTTTTCTTGTGAGAATATAGTGTGATAATGCCACAAATTTACCTGGTGATTGTGTAGTAAAGTCATTCATGGAAAAATCTTTTGATACATTCAGAAAAATACTTTGAGAACAAAAATTGGATGCTTATTTCAGGGACAACTGCCTTGGGCAATATCTTGGTTTGTCGGAAGATAATAATGCTCGTTTCCAAATAACCATGGTATATGGTCTTCTCAAACGTACATTTATGTATGAAAATAAAGATAAGATGGATGAGGTGTTAATAAATTACTGTGGCATGCCAGTTTATTTTGGTTGGAAGGAGTTTCCCATAGTTATCCTCCTTCTCAACCTATACCTGTTGTAACACAAAAAAAATACCCCGCACACAAAAAGGTAAGTCAAGTGATGGTGATGACTTGTTGTCCCTTGTTGGTCCAAGCTTTAAAAACATAAATTTGATAGAAGATTTGAAAGTAAAAGACATTCAAAGAAGCACAAACAATCATTATGCTTGGTTTGGTTTGTATATAATATTCTTTGGGTGAGAGACGTTAACAACAACATACCACTTGGTTCAATAAAGCTCTCTGAAGATCTTGAGGCATTTAACAACTATCCTTGGGGTAATGAAAGCTTCAAAATAACTGTCAAATATTTGTTGACTCTGTTAACGCCAAAGACAATAAACTTATATGTCTTTTCATAGGCTTTCATGGTAAATAATTAAAACACCCCAGATTTTTGGCCCTAAAAAATTCTTGAGCTTTGGGCTCACTGCCTTGGTCACGACTCATGGTGACGAGTCGTGGGATGTGGTTATGGGTCGTATAGACCCTAAGCGTAACCAAAACAGAAACTTAGCGGCAAGGTTCTGCTCTGAGTACGAGTGGTTTATTGTGAGACGTGAGGATATGTTATGAGTCGTAGGCTTAAATCGTACTATGTCCAGTGTTTGATTTATTTGGGTTCTGTGTTGCTCATGAGTAGGACCCTATGAGTCGTAGGGTCATGTTACAAGTTGAAAAGTTGAGTTGTATGATGGGAATATGTGGTGGTCCTAGTCCCTATCTTGGTTACGACTCGTGGTCATGAGTCGTAAGTTGTGGGTATGATTCAAGAGGGTGACTCGTAACCAAGGCCAATGCCTTTCCAGCTTTTAAGTTGGGGGCACTTTAGACATTTCCCACTTAAAATCCTTTAGACCCCACATCCATAAAAAACTTTTTAGGGCATTTATTCAACACTTTAACGAATTAAACACTCCCAAATTCTCTCTCAAACTCTCTATTCAAGTAAAATCTTGGGTTTTAAATGGTTGATCAATTATGTCTCTCAAGGGTGGTTTCTCTTTGTACTTCTTGGCGTTTAAGGTATGTTACTCTTTTCTCATTGTTTATTTTGCAAAAGCATGAGTTTTAGAGTATTGTTCATGAGATTATTATTTGGTTTTGAAATAAAGGTTAGGGGTTTTAAATGATATGAATTGAAAAACTTTTCTCATGGTGTGTATATATGATTTCCATGTTTTTAATATGGTTTTGAACTATGGGTACATGGGTATGGTGAATAAACCAAGGAATTGTGATTTTCCCAAACTTGTGGCTTTTGAAATGGCTATAACCTCAACTCCATGATATGTAATTGGTTCAAGTTATAAGGACTATGGAAATTTATAACATTGAACTAGTCTTGAGATATTACAAAACATAAAAGGATATTTGAAATACAATGGTATGATTTAATGAAAAAAGGGAGTCAGTGTTCCTAAATGCATATTAATGAACAAAGGGAGTTGTTTTCCCTAAGTTAATGAAAACTGTTTTGGCATAATATGTTACCTTGCAAATGTAGTTGGTATGACGATACCAACATTGTATGGCTTAAGGTGGAATATGGTTAAATAAATGGGAATGTGTGATACTTAGTTTAATTGGGCTTTAATAAAGGTTGTGTAGCTGAGTCGTGAAAGTAGAGGTCCAAGTACTTATACTGGAAACCATGTTTGTTGATGTAGGGTTCAAAGTGACCAGGGAGGTTCGAGTACCCCTTATTTTTATTTCATGATTAGGGAGGTTTGAGTTCCCCATAAATCATTATATAATCGGGTGCTTAAGTCACCTTGGTATATGTTGAAGGGCTTGAGTCCCCCATATTTATATATATGAGATTATTCTCTGATTCATGTGGCTACACGCACTAGGGCCCGACCAGGAGGTGAGAGTTAGAGCCCATATAGCCCGTGGATACTATTATAATAACGGTTGAGCTACACAATCCAGGATAAAGTTTTTAAGAGCATGTTAAGCCTTGTTCCCTATCCCAACATGTGATATATATATGCTTATGCATTTGATTATGTGTGTTGGCTTTTGAATAATTTTAAACTGTTGATCATATTATTATGTTATCCTTATCCCCGAGTTACATGCTAGCATTCACCTCGCTAACCATCTTCGGATGTTGTATCCCCACGCGATGCCAGAACTGGTCATACTTCTACTTTTTTTGCTCAGTGACATGGATTTAGGATCAGCTAGCGAGTCAGCTTGAAGTGGTGAGGTTTCATACTTTATAAGACCCATTTCATGTTTATGGTTTCCTTTACATTTTAACTATTTCTTTGGACTTAGTTTTTGGCTATGGTCGGGGGCATTTCCTAACAAGATATTTTTTTTATTAGAGGCTTTGTTTGGACTACTATTAGTATGAGTGGTGTTGGTATCGGTATTGGGATTGGTATTGGTATTGCCATTGATGCCGGTATCAGTTGGTTTTGGTTGTTGACTTATTTTTATGCCTTGAAAGTAGTATTCCATTATCTTGTTATATGTTCAAAATTTATCCTACTTTGGGTGTGGTGTGTCGAGTTTGGTTAGGTACAAGGGGTGATCTCCGATCCACATGGGACTTAAGATACCCGTTATGAATAGGCCCTAGTTTAGGTTGTGGCAAAAGTGGTATCAGAGCCTTGGTTTGGTGTCATTGGGTGTCCAACAAAGCCCTGTTGAGTAGAGTCTCTTTTATGGGTGTGTAGAATGCCATACTTATAAGGGAGAGGCTACGAGACATTTAGGAATATTTCTTTTTTTTGTTATTTTGTTTCAATCTTTAGAATCTAAGGTCTTGAATCTCTCCCTTGTTTGCTAGTTTTTCAGATCATGCCTCACAGACGATCTGAAGCTCATGTAAACTTCTCTATCCCATTTGAGGACAATGCTGATGGTACACACCCTGCTTATGGGGTACAAAAGGTGTCCAGTTCCTGATTACCCTCTTGGAGTTCCATCGATCCCCTCTAGTCCTCCTCAACCTCCTCAGGCTAATATGTGGAATGTAAAATTTCTTCAGTCTATTCATATGTTGGCTCAGTTGGTAGCTTCTCAGTCTGAGCTTGTGGCTTCTGTTACTCCATCTTTAAAGGCCACAAGGGTTGGCCAATTTATGAGGTTGAGCCTTTCTATGTTCACTAGTGTTAAGGTTGAGGAGGATCCTTAAGGTTTTATTAATGAGATCGAGAAGATATTCTACATTATGCATGCTACTAATATGGAAGGTGTGGAATTTGTTGCCTATCAACTAAAACATGCAACATACCAATGGTATGAAGAATGGGAACAGACAGAGGTAACGATGTTGAGTCAGCCCTGTGGGATGATTTCTCTAGTAATTTCCTTAGACCGCTTATTTCCTTAAGAGTTGAGGAAGGTGAAGGCAGAAGAGTTTGTTAATCTAAAGCAAGGCAGGATGATGATTAAGGAGTATACCTTGAAATTTCATCAGTTGACCCGATATGTAAGGAAGGATGAGAAAATTTGCTTTTGGATTATCCCGTGACTTGATTTTAGAAAGTAAACCTGCCTTATTAAACAAGGATATGTATATTTCTATATTAGTTGTGTATATGCAGTAGGTTGAGGAAGAAAAAAAAGAGTTGGCTGAAATTGGGGAGAAGCAGAATAAGAAGTTTAGATTTTCTAATCAAGGTAGAGGTCAACAGTAGAGTAGTAGAGATAATGGAAAGTAGTCTAAGAAGAAGTGGGGGAGTTCTGGTTCCTACTCTACATTCAGTGCTTCTTATCCAAAGCCATTGGGTGGCCGTCGTTCTTAGCATGATACAGGGTTTAGGGCACACGGTGCCCATCTCAAGCTGGTGGGGCTCAGTTCGCTCTATCATATCCTGTTTGTAGATTTTGCGGATAGGTGCACAGTGAGTTTTGTGAATAAGGGATGAACAAGTATTTTAAATATGGTCAGGTTGGTCACTTATAGAGTAATTTTCCTTCTAAGGTTGCTTCAGAGACAAATAAGATTTATGTTGCCACTTCATCAGCTCCTGCACTAAAGGGTGTTGCTTCTGCTTCAAGTACCGGTACTGGCCAAAATCGCTTGTATGCTCTTGCTACTCGCCAAGACTTTAAGGTATCTCTCGATATTGTCACTGGTATGTTACGACTCTTTTCTCTTGATGTGTATTGCTTTATTGATTCGAGGTCTACCTTTTCTTATGTGACCTCATTTGTGGCAGTGCATTTTGGTTTTCGGTCCAGAGTATATCCCTAATCCCTATGTTATTTATACCTCGGTGGGTAACTCTATGGTTACTAGAAGAGTATATAGGGGTTGTGTGGTATCTGTTGGTGGTAGAGAAACTCTAGTAGATCTGATAGAGTTAGACACGTTTGATTTTGATGTCATATTGAGGATAGATTGATTGAATTCGTGTTATGACTCTTTAGATTATCGGATCCATAAGGTCATGTTTAAATTCCCTAATGAACCGGTCATTGAGTGGGAAGATGGTTCTCTAGTGCCTAAGGAAAGGTTCATATCATATCTTAGAGCCTGGAAGTTGATTTCTAAGGGATATCTCTATCATTTGGTCCTGGTTAAAGATTCTAACTTGGAGGGTCCTTCATTGCAATCTATTCCTGTGGTTAATAAATTTCCCAAGGTTTTTCCTGGTGTCCCTCCCTATATGGAGATTGACTTTGGGATTGACCTTGTTTCGAACACTTATCCTATCTCTATCCCCCCTATAGAATGGCTTCGGCTGAGTTAAACGAGCTTAAAGAGCAGTTGAATGATCTCCTTGACAAAGATTTTATCCATCCTAGTGTGTCTTTGTGGAGTGCTCTTATTTTGTTTTTGTGTAAGAAGGATGGTTCCCTTCAAATATGCATCGATTACCGTTAGTTAAATAAGGTTATAGTGAAGAATAAGTATCCTCTTTCTCGGATTAATGATTTTCTTGACCAGCTTTAGGGCTCTAAATATTTCTCCAAGATAAATCTTTGGTTCGAGTATCATTAGTTAAAGATTAGGGAAATGAATATCCCAAATACTACCTTCCGAACCCGGTACGGTAACTATAAATTTTTAGTCATGTCTTTTGGATTACTAATGCCCCGGCGGCATTCATGGACTTGATGAATGGGGTCTTTCATCATTTTCTGGATTTATTGTTATCATGTTTATAGATAATATCCTGATGTATTCCAAAAGTGAGGCAGATCATGTCGATCACCTTCGTATCGTGTTGCAAACCTTAAAAGATCAACAATTATATGCTAAGTTTTAAAGTGCAAGTTCTGGTTGAAGGCTGTTACTTTTCTGGGTCATGTCATTTCTAGTGAAAGGATCATGGTGGATCTGCAAAAAGTTGCAGTGGTTAAGAAGTGACCTAGGCCCATAACTCCACCTGAAATTTGGAGCTTCTTAGGTTTAGCCGGTTACTATAGAAGGTTTGTGGAAAGTTTCTTGACTATAGCTACCCTATTGACTAAGTTGATCCAGAATAAGGTAAAGTTTTTATGGTCAGACGCTTGTGAGGGTAGTTTTGAGAAGCTGAAAGATAAGTTGACTTCAGATCCAGTTTTGACTTACGTGAAGACACTGATGGTTTTGTTGTCTATTGTGATGCGTCCCATGTAGGACTTGGTTATGTTTTGATGCAGCATGGTAAGGTGGTGGCCTATGCTTCTAGATAGTTGAAAGTTTATGAAAAGAATTACCTGACTCATGATTTGGAGTTGTTAGTTGTGGTGTTCGCATTGAAGATCTGGCGTCACTATTTGTATGGAGTCCATATGGATATCTTTTCTGATCAAACGAGCCTGAAATATATGTTCACTCAAAAGGATCTGAACCTCAGGCAAAGAAGATAGCTTGAGTTGCTGAAAGACTACGACATGAGTCTCCACTATCATCCAGGTAAAGCTAATATGGTTGCTGATGCTCTTAGTAGGTTATACATGGGGATTCTAGTTCATGTGGATGAGGATAAGTGGGAGTTGGTGAAATATATTCACCATTTAACTAACCTTAGAGCTCGCCACTTAGACTCTGAGGATGGTGGTGTGTTCTTGCAAGAGGTGGCAATGTCTTCCCTTGTTGTTGAAATAATGAAGAAGTAGGTGTTGGATCATGTCTTAATGAATATTAAGGAAGATGTGGTCCAACAATAGGTCGTAGCCTTTGATATTGGTGGCGACGGTATCTTGAGGTACTAAGGCAGATTATGTGTTCTCGATGTAGATGGGTTAAAAGAAAGGATCTTAACTGAGGCTCATGAGTTGTTTTATGTCATTCATCGTGGTTCGATAAAGATGTATCATCATCTTAAGGAGATTTATTAGTGGAACAATAAGAAGCGAGATTTGGCCAGTTTTGTGGCTAAATGCATGGTGTGTCAACAAGTGAAGGTTGAGCACTTGCGTCCTGGAGGGTTATATCAATAAATTGAGTTTCCTGTGTGGAAGTAGGAGGTGTTTAATATAATTTTGTTACCCATATTCCTCAGTCCCAAAATTTGGTAGATTTGATTTGGGTCATTATGGATAGGATGACTAAGTCTACTCACTTCTTGCCAGTGAGGACTAATTTCTCGACAGAAGATTATGCGAGGTTGTTCCTCCAAGAGATTGTGAAGTTGCATGGAGCACCTATTTCTATCATGTCAGATCGTGGTAATCAGTTCTCATCATATTTTTGGCATTCATTTCAGAGGGGGTTGGGAACTAAAGTGAGCCTTAGTACCGCTTTCCATCCATATTTGGATGGACAAGCGGAAAGGACTATTCAGACTTTGGAAGATATGCTTCGGGCTTGTGTGTTTGACTATAATGGTAGTTAGCTTGATCATTTTTCTCTTATAGAGTTTGCGTATAATAATAGCTACTACTCTAGCATTGGGATGGCTCTGTTTGAGGCATTATATTATAGGAGGTGTAGGTCTCATATTAGGTAGTTTGAGGTTTGTGAGGCGGAGATGTTTGGCCCGGATTTGGTTCACCAAGCAATGGAGAAGGTGAAGATGATTGGGGATAGACATAAAGCCATCCAAAGTCACCAAAAGTACTATGTGGACGTGAGAAGTAGGGAGTTAGAATTTGAGGTTAGAGATTGGGTGTTCTTAAAGGTATCTCCCATGAAGGGAGTGATGTGGTTCAGGAAGAAGGGGAAGCTTAGTCCCTGGTATGTTGGCCCGTACCTAATCTTGAAAAGGGTTGGTAATGTTGCATATGAATTGGAGTTGTCCTCTAGTTTGAGCTTAATTCACCCGATGTTCCACGTGTTAATATTGAGGAAGTATGTGGGTGAACCATCATTGATTGTGCCTATCAAGGATAGCGGTATTTTGGATTCCTTATCGAATAAGAAAGTCCCAAGTGGGATTATGGATCATCAAGTTCATTGGTTGAGGACGAAGGATGTATCTTTGGCAAAGGTTCTACGGAGGAACCACAAGGTTGAAGAGGCTACTTGGGAAGCCGAAGAGGATATGAAATCCAAGTATCCATTCTTATTTTCCACATCGGATAATCGTGCATAAGGTATGTGTTATTCTTAAAGTCTTTATTTTCTGACTTTGTTAAAGGAAAGAATGATTTTCTTAGCATCTTTGTTTTCTATCTTTATTAAAGGTAAAGGTAAGACTATGTGGAGTTAATTTATGCTAATAGATTCCTTGTCCCATCATTTGAGGACGAATGATCTAAACGTGGGAGAATTGAAACACCCCAAAGTTTTGGCCATCAAAAATTCTTGAACTTTGGGCTCACTTCCTTGGTCACGACTTATAGTGACGAGTCGTGGGATGTGGTTACGGGTCGTATGGACCCTGGTCATAACAAAATCAAAAACATAGTGGTAAGGTTCTACTCTGAGTATGAGTGTCTTACTGTAAGCTATGAGGATATGTTACGAGTCGTAGGCTTAAATAGTATAATTTGCAGTGTTTGATTCATTTGGGTTATGCGTTGCTCACGAGTAAGACCCTACGAGTCATAGGGTCGTGTTATGATTTGGTGGGTTGAGTCATATGATAGGCAGTGTGTGGGTGTCCTAGTCACTATCTTAGTTACAACTTGTGGTCACGAGTCATAAGTTGTGGGTACGAGTCAAGGGGGTAACTCGTTCTAGCTTTTAAGTTGGGGGAACTTTAGATATTTCCCACTTAAAACCCTTTAGACCCCACGTCTATAAAACACTTTTAGGGAATTCATTCAACACTTTAACGGATTGAACACTCCCAAATTCTCTCTCAAACTCTCTATTCAAGTAAAGGCTAGGATTTCAAATGGTTAGTCAATTAGGGCTTTCAATGGTGATTTATATTTGTACTTCTTGGTGTTTAAGGCATGTTAATCTCCCCTCATTGTTTATTTTTAAAAAGCATGAGTTTTAAAGTATTTTTCATGAGATTATTGTATGGTTTTGAAACAAAGGTTGGAGGTTTTGAATGTTATGAATTGAATAACTTTTCTTATGGTTTGTATATATGATTTCCATGCTTTAAATATGGTTTTGAACTTGTGGGTGCATGGGTATGGTGAATGAATCAAGGAATTGCAATTTTCCCAAACTTGTGACTTTTGAAGTGGCTATAACCCTAACCACCTGATGTGAAATTGGTTCTAGTTATGAGGGCTGTCAAAATTTGTAAAATTGAATTAGTCTTGAGCTATTGCATAATATAAAAGGGTATTTTAAATAAAATGGTATGATTTAATGAACAAAGGGAGTCGGTATTTACAAATGCATATTAATGAACAAAGGGAGTTATTCTCCCTAAGTTAATGGAAACTGTTTAGGCATGATGTGTTACCTTGCAATTGTAGTTGGTATGACGATACCAACATTGTATGCCTTAAGATGGAATGTGGTTAAATAAATGGAAATGTTTGATACTTGTTTTAATTGGGCTTTAATAAGGGTTATGTAGATGAATCGTAAAAGTGGAGGTCCAAGTGACTGATTCTAAAAACCGCATTTGCCGACACGGGGGTCAAAGTGACTAGGAAGGTTCAAGTCCCCCTTATTTATTCATGATTAGGGAGGTTCAAGTCCCTCGTAAATCATTATGTAATCGGGTGCTTAAGTCACGTTGGTATATGTTTGAGAGTTCGAGTCTCTCATGTGCATATATATGAGATTATTCTCTGGTTTATGCAGCTACATGCACTGGAGACCGACCAAGGGGTGAGAGTTGGGGCCCATATAGCCCGTGGGTACTATTATAATAAAGGTTGAGCTACACAGTCCAGGCTAAAGTTTTAAAGAGTATGTTGAATCTGGTTCCCTAACCCATCATGTGATATATATATATATATATGCTTATGCATTTGATTATGTGTGTTGGATTTTGAAAATAATTAAATTGTTAATCATATCATTATGCTATCTTTATCCTTAAGTTACATGCCAGCGTTTACCCCGCTAATCGTATTCGGATGTTGTATTCCCAGGCGATGTAGGAACAGGCCACACTTCTTCTGTTGCTCAGTGACTTGGATTCGAGATCAGCTAGCGAGTCATCTTGAAGTGGTGAGTTTTCATACTTCGGAAGACCTCATTTCATGTTTATGGTTTTCTTTACTTTTTATCTATTCCTTTGGTCTTTGTTTATGGCTATGGTCGGGGGCATGTTCCAACCAGATATTTTTTTGGTTTTCATTAAAGGCTTTGTTTGGACTACTGTTGGTATGGGCGGTGTCAGTATCCATATTGGGATCGGTATTGGAATTGGCATTGATGTCGGTATCGGTTGGTTTTGGTTGTAGACTAATTTTAATGCCATGAAAGTAGTATTCCATTATCTTGTTATTTGTTTGAAATTCAGCCTACTTTGGGTATGGTGTGTCGAGTTTGGTTAGGTACCAGGGGTGATCTCATGTCCACGTGGGACTCGAGATACCCGTCACGGCCAGACCCTTGTTCAAGTCGTGGCAATAATTTTTTATGTTTTATTTTTTTATTGAATAATGCTTTTAATTTATTGACATAATTTTATAGGCTTAGGCATTTGAAGTCATTTTTTATCTCAGACAACAAGTGAACTACCAAGAAGAAGTTTCATGTCCAAGAATCTTAAATGATTCAAATACAAAATTTCTTGATCTTTTCACCCCCACCCCCACCCCCACCTCGAAATCAATATGTTTTTCATTAAGTTTTTATTTTAATTAATAATTTATTTAAATGATTTAATCATCATTCTAATATATGCAATAATTTATTTTAGATTGTGCTTTCGTGACTTGTTCCGATTAATTGAGAGTTGAAGATGTTATTTTTTGTTACTTTACCTCTATGGAAACTTTATTGGACCCTAACATAATTGGTAGAATAAAAAATAAATTGATTGGAGAAATAACCATCAAAAGAAAAACACTTTGGGGGGATGGGATTATTCTTGGTGATATTGTTGTCGATGGTGCTACTGGTGGGGATAGAGTCGTTGTTGGTGATAGTGGTTGTGATGGAGTTGTTGGTGGTGGTAGTAGTGGTGATGGTGTTGTTCGTGGGGTTAGTGGTGTTGATAAGTTGATTGATGCTCCTCTTGCAGTTTTTGAAACGAGAAATAATCATCATTATGATCATACTGGTTTTACTAATTTTGGTGGTCGATATACACCTTTAAATTGGCATACAATAGATTTCTCACACGGAAAGGGTAGTCAATCACTTAGAGATATTTCCCCTCCTAGCTTATGTTGTGCATACAAATGTCGAGAGTGTAAGGAAAAATATGATAGGGTGATTAATCCTATTAATTCATTAACTGTTGTTGTAAAGGAATTGACATCTAAGACAGGTGTGATTCCATCAAAGAGGATTTCGGATCCATTCACTCCATTAGAGATTAAGAGGAGAAAGAAAGGAATTTTCAAGGTATTATCAAATATCAAAGAAAGAAATTTTTAACTTCTTTTTTGTTGCACTGTTGAGCAATGTACAAGGTCCACAGGAGAGCAACATGAGCTACAAAAATGAATATTCTATCACTTGTTCCAACAGACTACATATTTATTGCAATAAATTACATATCTATTGCAACATATAGGTAGTCTGTTGTAACCATCTACTGCATAACTTGCAGTTGTTGGGTAATATGTTAATAACTTGCAACAGATATCTCATTTGTTGCAACAGATGGAATAGCTATTGTAACAGATTACCCATATGTTGAATTACTTTATTTATCTATTTCAATAGATGGGTTAAAGTTATGTAACAAATTACCCATCTGTTGCATAACTTTATATATCTTTTTTCATTTTATTTTGTTTGTATCTTATGATAAGCATTGACAATTCTAACTTTTAAGATGGATGTCACAGTACATACTACTGCTATTCAACATACTACCACAATTGATAATCCATCAACTGCTTCCAAAGAGGTAGAAGAAGTGAAGTCTGTCAGTCCAGATGAAAGTTTGGATAAATGTTAGAATTATTAGTTTGAAGGGTTCAACATCTCGAACGAGGCTCCAACATAGTTTATCAATATTTATTCAGAATGAATTGCTGATGGACTGTTAAAGTATCATGCCAACAAGTAACAACATAAATCATTTTTTAAAATTTTGATTCATATTCTTCTTATACAAAACATGATATTAACACATATATATCATGTAGAAAATAAAAGGACGACCACTACAAATTGAAACAAGAGGGTTTTGGAGTTTATATGGTCAACTTTATTTTTGCACATCCCGAGATGAAGAATTGATTCTATTTGATGTCACAACCCAACACGTGTTGGAATGATGAGGTTTAAATGTCATTTATCTTACTATTTGATGTTCATTTTGGTTTAATTGTATCTGTTAAATAATTTTATTTTTACTTAATAATAATATTTGATAATATGTGCAGCACGTCTATGTCATATTTTACTATCTCCAAAAAAAGTCTAAGTTGCAAATACAACAACAATACAGATACACGATAATCAACTGTTTGTTCAAAGTATACATCGATAAGACCTACGAAAGGTATTATCAAAAACATCCAAAAGTTGCTCAAAACGATGAATATTTAAGCAATATCATCAAAGGTTTCGGCATTCCGTCTGTCCTAACTTGGCATGTGGTCAACAAAATGTAAATCCCAATCAATTATGATGGTGAGTTTCATTGGGTTTTGGCTATCAGTGTTCTAAAAGAAAGGCATATCTGAGTTTATGACTCAATATCGGTAAAGAGAGATTCTGGACCATTGTCTGAGGTACAAAAGATGACCGTAATGTTGCCTACTTACCTTCATATAAGTGACTTTTTGGACCAAAAAAATTATACTGATTGATCGACGATTGAAGCATACCAGGATAAAATAGGTGATAGCCATTTTTTACGGGTAATTTATTTGATATAGAATATGCTGAAGAAAATGCTCAATAATTCATTGGTATCCTATAAGTACTTATTATGATTTATTTTCAAATTTTGCAACTCTTACATTAATTAGATATGCATTATCTGATTTTTATAAATGCAGTAATTGTAGTATTTTTGTTGTCACTCACATCGAGTATTTGAGCGATGTATTACAATTACAAAATGATGGAGTTGATGATGAATTACTTCATAAAAGATATGTTACACTTTAATTATGAAATTGTGAAGGCTCAAAAAGGGTATGTAAGCGACAATGAAGATCCACCATAATCAAAGCCAAATTTCATACCACCGGATGAAGTACAACTGGCCAATATTGAGTAGATCTTCTATAAATATTGACTTTAAAACTTAAATTATAAATATTTACCATCTATAACTATACAATTTTGTATTTCATGTATTTGTTGAATTATTTAATGTAATTTGTGAAGGCTTGGATTTATTTCTTTTTATGAATTTTATTTTAATTAATAATCAATTATTTTGTCATGAATTCTATTTTATCCTTTGATATGGACTTATTAAGTGAAATGGATTACTAAATTCAAATATTACAATAGATGACACATCTGTTGAAAATCATCAAACAAATATAGTCATCCATTGCAATAGATGCATTATTTGTTGCAATTGATGACATATCTATTGGAATAGATGTTTCATCTATTGAAAATTATCAAACAGATATAGGTATCTGTTGCAACAGATGACTAACTTGTAGTAAAAGATGTCTATATCTATTTAATAATTTTCAACAGATGTGTCATCTATTGTAATAGATGAAATCAAAATAGTCCTTACAACAAGATTGATTTCTTCCAACAGATGACCCATCTATTACAACAAATGGGTCATATGTTGTAAGAAAATAATATAGATCTTTTTATTAGATTGTGTTCTCCCAATAGATGGCCCATTTATTACAACAGATGGGTCATCTATTGGAAAAGAACTAAACTCTTGATGTTCTATTTTGTTTCTGCCAACAGATGGGTAAGTTCTATTGGATAATCTATTGCAACAGATTCTCTATCTATTGCAACAGATTTCCTATCTATTGAAAGAAATCAAACAACTAGCAAAACCTATTTTGATTCGTCCAACAGATTAGTCATCTGTTGAAACAAATGTCTATATCTATTGAATCCATTACTAAAGAGATAAAGACATGTAATTAATTACTTTAAAATTCATTAAAGTTGCAATTGAACTAATTAAATGAAAGCTAATTTTGTTGAAATTAATTTTATTTAATATAAATCAGTTTCGCATCAAATTAGTTAGTTTTGACCAAAGGAAAGGGTCAAAATTCCTTTTAAAAAATTAAATAACATAAGATAATTGGTTATTCTTTTTTAAAATACAAATCAACCCACAATTAATGTGTATACAAGGGATCAAATGCAATCATTTCAACTATTTCCCATCAGTTTTCAAAAATTTCAAAAAACATTTAATTTTCTTCTCGTCTCAACTACTCAACCTTTGTTTTGTTCCAACATATTTCTCAAACCCTTCACAAAAAATCGGTTTTGTTTCCATTTTTGACTATATCAATTGTCATTTGCGACTTCCTTCTTTCTTGTATCTGCCATTTTCTCTTGTTGCAGGTAAAAGAAATCTAATTTGTTGTTTTTTAAATAAGTTAAGGCTTTTTAGTTAATGACGAAAAAGAATAACTTTAGTTGTATTATCTTTAAGAATGGGTTAACAATTTTTAGTTTTGATGCTAAAAAAGTAAGAAAAAATCAAGAAAACCTTAGTTTTTGTGGTAGTTGTTCTCTTAGTATGGTGGTTGATGTAAAATGTAAATGGGGTAACCCTACTTTTCTTATTGAATATGATTTCTTCTTGTTGTTATTGTTGTTTTTATTCTCAAACATTATTGTAAATATTGCACAAACTTGAACTTTGACCGTTTTTGGAGATTGACAATTTTTTCTTGTTGTTTGTATTGTTGTATTGAATTACTTCACTTCTCTATTTGATATTTGTTGGTGTTGTTGGTGAATGTTAATGGTGTGTGTTGGTGGGGTGTTATTGTTAGTATTGTGGTGTTGTTGGTGTTGTTTGTTTGTTGGTTATTTATTTGTGTTCTGATATTTATTTTTGTTTTTTATTTTGGTGATGTTGTTGGTGTTGTTCTTTTTATTGGTGTTGGTGGTGTTGATATTTGTGTATTCCCCAACAGATGTGTAATCTGTTGGAAGACCTGTTTAATTTCTTTCAACAGTGACCTATCTATTGCACCTAGTGCAGCTAGATAAACTACGTCTCAACGCAAAATAATAAAAATTGCCCAATCAAATTAGCTGAAGAAACTCAAATCGTGCAAATCTTCGCCAAATTTCACAAAACACATAACATTTCTCAGAAAAAGCATAAAATACATTAAATTAAACACTCAATCAATCGATAAATTACATTAAGAACACATCAAATTAAACACAATCTCAATTAATCAATAAATTGAATTAACAATAAATTAAATTAAACACTTAAATCTCAATTAATCAATAAATTGCATTAACAACGCCTCACTTTCATTAACGAAGCATAATTCAATAGATCCAAAACAAATTAAATTTCAAAAAAATATATTGAACTCAGATCCAAGGATAAACTCTTACAAAAAATCAATATACAATGATAAATCTACAAAATTACACACAACAAATTCAAAAAAAAAAAAGCAAAAATAAAAAATATAGCAAAAAATACAAAAAAAAAACCCCAAAAGTGGAGAAAATGTCAAACAAAATTGAGCAAAAACACAAAAATAGAGGGAAAAATACAAAAATAGATGAAGAATCATAAAAAATAGAGCAAAAAACACAAAAGATAAAAGATCACAAAAAATAGAGAAAATATTAAAAAAAAACACAAGAAATAAAGGAAAATCACAAAAAAATAGAACAGAAATCCAAAATATATAGAAAACATAAATTGCATAAAAAATCTAAAAAATAGAGAAAAGGTCCAAAACATGTAGAAAAATCCATAAATTACAGAAAAATCATAAAAAATTACCTGAAGGAGAAAAGGCATAACCTAGAGAAGCCACGAAAGGTAAAAAAGGAGAATCCATAGCTTACCAATACAAAATCCTACAAAAAACTGATATTTTTTTTTAATTTGATAAAAGAAAATTCTCTGTGTATGAAATTTATTTTACACCCCGTTTGAAAAAATGGCAGTATTCATAAGGTCATTAGAAGTGTTTGGTATGATGGAAAATGTTTTCCTATTTTCCTTGTTTGATTGTAGTAAAATGTTGGAAATATATTTTCTAAAGCAACCTATTTTCCTCCATTGACAGAAAATGACTTTCCTGATGGCTCAAGGGAAGTCATTTTCTGATAAAAAATTTATGGAGCGAGTTATGCCCCACCCCCACCGCACCCCTCTCCCACACCCTCAACGACACTCAACTCACATTATCCCTTGTCCCAAATTTCAGAAGCGTACTTCATTGTCACTACTCTCTAATTTTAGGATTTCCATCTCTCTTGTCTCTACTGCAGGTTTTACAAGAATCTCAAGGTATTCTTCATAATTAATTTCTTCTACGATTTTGATAAAAAAAATCCTCAAATTTTTCTTCTTTCCTTGTTTGGGTTTATGATTTGAGTTAATTTTTTTTAAAAAAAAAACTTGGATTTAATTTTCAACGCAAATTGGTAAGTTATTGTGCGGTAATTGAACGATTACAAGTAGAATCAATCTATATGAGTATCTTAGGACTTTCAAATTTGTATTTTTTTTCTCTACAATAGATGGATTTGACTAATCAAGATTAAGATGGTGCAATAATCGAAGTTGCAGCCACATCTGTTTTAGCTACCAGAGTTGCAATTATTGTTGCCTACTAACATCAAAGTAGTATTCTTAAAGAACTTTATATTAATAAAGATCAAGTAAGAAAATTCTACATGAATGGTATTTTGAATGAAAGTGATATTCATTGTATAGGTCAGATAAGAATGAGTAAGCATGTGTTTTATAAACTGTGCAATGCTTTTAGAAGAAATAGTTTATTGTGTTCAACCAAAAATATGTTTGTTCTAGAACAAGTATTGATATTTTTGGAAATTGTTGGTTTTAATGAACGGTTTTGAAAGATTGGATCACACTTTTATAGGTCAACAAAGTTATTCATTGATGCTTTCACACTGTACTTCAAGTAGTTTTAAAGCTCTATCCAATCCTTATAAAATCACCAGATGAAACTAGAAAGCCGAAGATAATGAACAATCATCGGTATTATCCCTGGTTTATCATAAGTGACATACTATATTTATATGTGCTTGCATGTGTTCCTATTGAACAACAAAGTAGATTTCATGGCCGAAAAGGCACAACAACACAAAATGTATTAGCTGCCATCAACTTTAATGTGAAGTTCACGTACGTGCTTGCTTGTTGGGAAGGATTTGCACATGATTCTCGCATATTAAATTATGCGTTGAAGAGACTTCATGGTCTCCAAATCCCCCAAGGTATCTTATTCAATATAAAGTAGTTTAAAGGAAGAAGTAGGTGAACAATGTATATTAATTAATTTTATTTTGACTTTGTAGATAAATATTATCTTGTAGATGCGGGATATGAACTTCGTAAGGGGTTTATTCCTCTTTATCATAGAACACACTATTAATTGCAAGAGAATAGTAACTGTCCTCCCCAAAATAAAAAAGAACTATTCAATCTTCGTCATGCATCATTGAGATCCTCAATTGAACGTGACTTTGCTATACTCAAGAGATGATTTTGTGTGATTGACAATGAACCCTTAAGGGACTTTAAGACACAAATGGATGCGGTATTAGCATCGTGCATTCTACATAATCACATCGTTGATTTGGATCCAAATGACATGATAATACAAGAAATAGATGTTGAACCACTAATTCAACCTCAAAATATTCAAATTACTCAAAGTTCTCAAGGAAGTCAAAGCTATCAAACACAAAGAGAAAGGTGTGAAGAAGCTAGACAATGATCATTAAAAAGAGATTCAATTGCTCATGCCATGTTTATAAATTATGATAGACGGAGAAATGGTGGACTTTAGTGTATTAAAAAACTTTGATGATAGCTAAATAGATAATGCTGCTTGTTTTTGCTTTTGATATTTTCTTATTTCTCCTTTCTGTTGTAGCTACTGGGCAGATTTTTTATGAAAGAAATACTTCTATGATTCATTATTATTTTTTGGTTAGCATTGAGTGTTCTTATTTTTGTTTTTTTTTGTTTGGTATATGTAAAGTTTACAAGTTTCTGCTAATTTGCATTTTTATTTCATTGAGTATGGCTTGTTCCATGTAGTTTCTTGACTTGTAACAGTAAATCATGGGGAAAAAAGGAGAGAAGCAATTTAGGTGGTCAAAGCCAATGGAATATTTGATGTTGGAGATTCTAGATTATGAGGTGAAGCAAGGAAATAAATCGACTAATCAGTTTAAGGCCAACTCATTGAATCGTATTTCAAATGTCATTAACGAACAACTAAGAATGAATTGTTCATCTAAGCATGTGGAGAATCATCTTAAAAAAATAAGAAGCACGTGGAGTACAATGTAAACTCTACTAAAAATAATGATCTTGAATGGGAAGACAACTTGAAGATGATTACGGTCAGTCCTGAAGTTTATATTGTCCATATTCAGGTAAAATGTGTTTGTTAGCTTGTTTCCTTGTATTTTTATTTGTTTTACCTGGTATTGTTTTTTTTTTAAATTCTAGTTGATAGTTCTATTTCTTGATTTTGTTGTTTTGATGGGTAAGAGTATTATGATGAAGAGGAGTATTGGAGCCCATGTTGAAAAATCTGGAAATGAAACTATTATCAATCAGATCCCTCTCCTTGTTGAAACTGTTTAGATTGAGGGTGATTCGAAGGAAGCGAGCAAGGAAGTCGCAAAGTACTAGGTTGGTGCACCTACTCATGTTGGTTTGGTTGCACCAGTTGGTGTTGTTGTTCCTTCTGGAAATACTGGTGGAATTTAAGAAAATATTGATGTCTATAATATTAGCAATCTATTCTTATGTTTTGAGGAGGTAAGATTTCACTCCTTGAAGAGCATTGTATGATGAATTAATTTGAAGTAGAGCCCAAAACAAATAACATGAAGATACTGCAGTCATTTAGAGTAATAGCATAGCAGTCGATTATGATGGTGAAGGAGATTGTCTTTTTATGATGTGGAAGTGAGCTATCAACTTGATTAGCAAAGGTTGTGCATGCATCATTTATTTGGCTAAGTGCAGAAAAAAACATATATAAAAAGAAATAATTTAGTTTTAAGAAATTGTAAATGTATATGTCCTGATGACAAATTAGTCGGATGGAGTTTTGAAATGATAAGTGGATAGTGTAGTCAAAGCTTGGACCTCTAAAATTTATTAGCTAAATCACCCTGATTTAAGGCTTTCTTAAGTGGTTGAATACCTTCACCATTAGCTGGTAGGTTGCCCATTCGAGTCACGTTGGAGGATAAAAAATAAATAAAAGAAAAGATTTATTGAACTTGAGTTAGAAGCACACTTCCATCTTGACGTATCCAGGGAAAAAATTAAGAAATAGATTATAATACTAAAGTTGTTGTTTTGCTGGCTAATTTGTAATTTGTAGGCTACAACCTACATATACAGAACAGATATTGTTGGAAGGTGGCTGTATTTGTATATAGTTGCAATGGTAAATCACCCAAGTGTTCTTTGCGGGTCTAATTAGTTTAAGATCTTAACGAATTCTCCTTGTCAGTTTATTGTCAACAAAAAAGCCAACATGTATACTAGAGATGAATGTTGTATAATTTAGGATTAAACTGGACTACCTTTTAAATGACTTGAATGTTGTAATGTGGTGAACGTATTGAATTTTCTGCTATTTGAAAAGATATTTAAAATTGTAAGTTTGTAACATCTATGTGCTGAAGTTTGGTGTTAGCCAACTAAGGTAAAGTATTGGCTGAATGAAGATACGATGGTTCATTTGTATGTTCTTGACAAATTATGATTCCATAAATCATACCTAAGACAAAATGAGAACCGTATTTAAATATAAATTGTCTGGTAAACTTCATTCCAAAATTTATTTGTCACAGTAGGTCTTGTACATGAAGAATGAAGGGACTCTCACGACTGATATTAGAGTGTATTATAAGAAAGCAACTACTAGTTATATGTCTGTACATTTAAAAAGTGCGAACGCACAGGTTTTACTGTATACTTTGATCTGTTGTCTCATTTACCATAATCTTCATGAGTTTATTTTTAATTTGTCAATGTACTTCGCGTCCTTGATATGTTCTCTAGAAATGAAGTCAAGGAAATCACTGAAACTTCCTTCTTTAATCTGTTTATGATAATTAATCTATCTTCGATTTAAGTGTCTTTGTTATTTTCTTTGTTATGTTTTAAGTATTTGAGCAATATTTAATTTCGGTTTAGACTTGTTATGGTATAAGTTGGTGGTATTTTGTTTTGATAAAAAATATAAAGAAGTCACCAAGGGAGCAAAAAAGATTAAGTTTAAAATTTCCTTATCTAATAACATCAGTGTTAATTTATGAATCAAACCGGCCAATAAGGATGAAACTTTAGATTATGTTGCAATAAAGCTGTCAATTTTGTTCTGCTATTATCTCTTGAGCCATTCTATAATTGTAAGTAAATCTCTTTCTCAATTTTGTTGGATGGTGAATGTAATGCCCATCTATTCTCATGTTTTCTTTTTTTTCTTTATGGGTTAATGAAAACATAATTGAGGGGAAAAAATCAAGAGAGCAAAAAAGGACGAAAGTTCTTAGGGAGTGGTTAAAAAGAGAAGCTGCACCCTTTTTAACAGGTGAATTTGTAATAAATTCTACTACTTATTGCCATTTAAGAGCTCATGGCAGTAGCAGGAATCTTTCCTTTTCTTTTCTTTATATATATTTATATCTCGTAAATGTTCAAATGTTATAGCTGCTGCATTTTTTTGTGAATTGATATTTCTTGAGATCTTTTTATGCTTCACTTTGTTCATATTTTTAAGTTGATGTGCTTGTTATCGTCTGCTTATGTTAAATTATCCTATTATAACCAAATGAACTTGATATCAAATTTTTTCTATCTTTATATTGTAGGCATCCAATCATGATACACTACAAAAAATGGTAATATTGCGGGGGTTTATTTGCGGGGGTTATTTTAACCTCCATAAAATTATATAAAATGCAGGGGTTATAAATCTGCCGCTAAAATTTATAAAGTTGCGGAGGTTTTAGACCCCCGCTATAAATTACGGGTGTTTTAAACCCTCGCTATCTACCGAAAAAAATAACGCTTAATTATATGCCATAAAAATATAAATTTGCGGGGGTTTTACAACCCCGCTATAATAAAAAAAAAAAATAGCGCTAACATTTTCCCTCTTTTTTTTTTTAATTGGGCGAAATATTTTCCCTCACTTTCCAAGATTCATAGGCAGCTCCAATTATGATCAACCCTCTCTCATTTTCCCTCTCACTTTCCCTCTCTCATTTCCCAAATCGGCTGGCCATTTCAGTTGATTTTCAATTCTTCCAGGCAAAAAAAGAGTCATTGAGCTTGGATCTGGCTATGGCATAGGTGGATTGATCGTTACAATGACCACAGAAGCACGGAAAGATGAAAATCCCCAAGCTCTGTAGTTTGTTCCACGGTACGACAATGCACTCAAGTTTTAATGTTAAGGAACTCTTTTATTCTGTTGTAGTTATTGTTTCCTGGTTTAATTAGTGATGTTTAATCAAGAATTTGTTTTAGGATTGAAATTGGGTTACTGATGTTATGTAAACGTTTGGCTTATTTGCATGCTCTCAATTTCTTTTGTGATTTTGTGTCAATTGCTCCCAATTATATAATAACAGTTTTGTTTATGGTTTATGTTTGCTCCCAATTCTGCATTATTGTTTTTTTAATCGTCTAACGCTGATGTTGATAATGAGTCTATCTACTGATTCAGGAATTTCAGTATACATCTTTGGAGCATTAATTATCATGTTGTCATTGACTCGGCATGTTCACTTTTAATATGCAGACTTGTTCTAGAGCTGCCAGTGTTCTTTCGCATGTCATCAAGGGTAATAACCAATGCAAGGAAAAGGTATGCAAAGTTCTTCCCAGTTCCCACCATCCTGAAATGTTTTCCTTAATCTTGAGTAAAAGAGGTTTCTTTCATGCACACATGAACAAAAAGATACGGTCTTTTCATCTTGGGTTGTTGTTGTCAATAGCATTTTCAGCACCCTATGTTGTTTATTGTTACTTTTAGTATTGTGTGCGTGGAGAACTATTATATTTTGTGTAGTTAGAATTCACTTTCATTTCATAGATACAGCAAGATACACCTTATATTTGATAAGAATTATAGCATACATAAGTTTTGCTACCTTATTCTTTGGTTATAACATATAAGTGAATTGCAGGTTCTACAAATTGAACTTGAAGCACCTACGCCTACTCTAGGAGGCCCGGAGCCTTTGTTACACCGTATGGTGAAGTATCTGGCTTTTGCCTCTTCTATGAGTAAAGACAGAAAATCAAACGCATCTGAGAATGTGTTTGTTCAACCCATTATCCTAAAACTGCTAATTATTTGGCTCTCCGATTGTCCAAATGCGGTGCAATGTTTCCCGGATTCATGTCCTCACTTAACGTATTTGCTGGAGTTGGTCTCAAATCCTACCACAACTGTTAGTGTAAGGGGATTGGCTACAGTACTATTAGGGGAATGTGTAATCTACAATAAAAGCAATGCTAGTGGAAAGGATGCATATAGCATAGTTGACGCCATAAGCCAAAAAGTTGGGCTCACATTGTACTTCTTAAAGTTTGACGAAATGCAGAAAAGCTATCTTTTCATATCTGCTAAGCCATTTTTGCCACATAAACCATTGACAAGATCTAACGTTGCTAGTATGGCTGAGATTGCAGATGGTGGAAATGAATCATCTGATCAAAAGAATGAGCATCCTATGCTTACATCAGTATTTGATTCTCAATTCATCTATTTTTTGAAGCACTTACAGGCTGATATTAGAGAAAAGATGGTAGAAGCTTACAGAAGCCCAAACATCTAGGTGACCGTGGTGCCAGCAGAACCTAAAAAAAGGAGTAGGGAGAACGATGTTGACTATATCAAGCGGCTGAAGACTTTTGTGGAGAAGCAATGCCATGAGATATAGGTAAGGACTTTTTGGATAAATTATGTGCCTAGTAAATGCACTTTGTTCATTTAGTACAAGCTTAGAATTATTTGCATCTTACTATTTTTACATCTGAATTTTGTTTTGTATGCACAGTTAGGGTCTCAGTTGCTGGATAAAATTTGTTATTAAGCAAAGTCGGTGATACAATTCACTTGAGAATTCTATTTCAGTAAAAACTTAATCTACTTGAGAGAAACTGTCGTGACATTTTTTTTAAAATAATTCAGTCATCTTTATTCAATATGATTAAAAATTGCAGCATGACAACTTAAGAAAGTTAAAGTACCTTCTCTTTTGATAAGCTTAAGAAAGGTAAAGTTACTTGTAAGACCATTATATTCTAAAATGGACCTCCAGGTACCTCAGTGAGTTGCTCTATTTTGATGCTGCATTTATGAGAGTATATCTCACCTGTGTCATTTCCGACTGGTATAATGCTTTTTGTAACCTTGTAAAACTTTGCTTCTTGTATAATCCCTCTTTGGAGTCTGTACTGTTTTAAAAGTACTGGCTCTCTCCGCTCATAAACCGTTGTGTTAAATTTGCAAAATGCATGCTAGTCATAGTGCTAAAAGTTGTTGAATCTTAGTCGAGTAATTTTCTCTTTTATACTTCCAAGTTCCTGTGCACCTAATCCTCTCCAATGCGATCTGGCAGACATTATGAAAACTAGCATTTCATACTTTGAGCAGCTCTTTTTTCGATTTTTGGATAGTTAGGATGCATGTATACTCAAGCAATTTCATACTTTCTCACAATATTTACCTGCCCCATTTTTTAGCTTATTTTTAGTATACTTGTGATACTAGATGGTTAAGAAATATAGGCTTCTACACATGGTTGTCATTTTGATTAGTAGACACACTTAAAAGCAACTTTTGTGCTCCAATAAGGACTAGTTTTAACTCAGGAGATTATTGTCAATATTTCAACTCCAGGTTCTTAAAAATAATGTTCTACTGGAGGCACTTAAGAAATGCTTACTATTGAACCTTGTCTCCTAGTAGAGAGATTATACTTAATTTGTCTGATTGGCTTCGGTCTTTGGCATCATTTTGGGGTCACCTGTATGTGTAGTTTCGTCGTACTAGTTAATTGTCTCCGTAGTTTGAACATAGCTGCTACTTTGTGAGAATATACTGGTATGTTGTTGTTTTTGTTGTTAAACATAGCTGCTATTTTGCCATGCCTGCTTTTCTCTCTTAGCATGATCATGCTCTCTTTGGACAGTCTCTCATTTAAGAAAACAAATAATTTCTGTGTACTGTAGTTTCCAAGACAAACATGATATTGATGGTAAACATCATTTTGTTAGTTGCTTTACAACAGAATAAACATGATATGGATGGTCTTACTTCAGATTCTTCTTGGTGTTATTTTGGAATTCCTTATGAATAATTATATTATTTGCATAATATATTTATTCAGATTGCTAAGTCTGACTCGCTTAATGTCCTCTTTACTTATATTAAAAGCAGTTTATCGATTGTTTTTTATACTTTGTATTTTTATGTAGTCAAGTGATGCGGCTAGTGGACCCATTTCGCCCATAGATGCAAGGATATTACGTGATAATAATGATCCTAATGACATTTTTTTATTTCATTGCATTTGTAATAGTGTGGTTGGGGTGAATCTTAGAATATTGAAGTTTTTGTGTTTAAATTTGATTTTGGAGTTTGAAGATACCAGTTAATGTTGAAAATTTGGATTTTGAAGATGGTAATGTTGAAAATTTAATTTTGAAGTTTAATGTTCAATGTATTTTTGATATGCTTGTCAATTACAATGTTTAATTACTCATGTTGTATTAATGATATATGAATTGAACAATTGGATTATAGGTTATGTCTAAAGGAGCAATTAAATTTGAGCTAAAATTAGAATCTATAATTAGTTATTGAAAATTGATGGCCCTACTAAATTTAAAAAAAAAATTGCAAAGGTTTTAAACCCCCGTAATTTTTAAATAAAAATTTATTATAAAACACTACAACAAATTCGATTATCAATGACGAAATATTTTGTCATAAAAAAATCATATTTCGTCACAAAATATCTTTCGTGATGAAAATATAATCGTCACTCGTTCGTCCCTAAACCATGGGTCGTTAAATGTATATTGAGAAGACTTAGTGCTTCGTCACTAAATAGCCTTGCATTAACGATGAAAATATTTACTGTCCCCAAATGCGTAGCATTTATGATGATCTTGTTCGTCACAGAAATTATATTTTTTGTGGGTAATAGTATTTTTTTGTCACTAAAGGAGTTATAATGCCGACGAGAATGATATGTCGCTAATTGTTTATTTGAATTAGTGATGAATTATTTTGTCTCTAATCCTCTATTTATTTCGTCACAAAACAAAAATTATTTCGTCACTAAGTATTATCTTTTACATACGCACTCTATTTGTCTTTAAATGTATAAATTAGTGACAACATTACTTTCTTATCATTTTGTAGCTGAAAGCGATCACGTCGATACTAAAAATATTTATTTTACCTACGAAATAATTTTTTCATTAGAATATGTCATAATTAGTGACGATAGCAATTATCACAAAATACAAAGTTAATTTATAGGTAATAAGTGGGCTATTCAGGGACAAAATTTACTCTTGTCACCAAATGTTATAATTTGATGGCGAATATGTGATGGTTTTAGAAGGTAAAAGTAAAGCTTTTGCGGATAAAATGTTTCGTCACTAATCACAACCATTTGTATTTACCTAGCTAGGCTTTCATAATTTGAAACTAAAATCGTATATAAATATCTTAAACTTCATTATGCAGAGCGTTATACAAATTTAGAAAAAAAAAACATACTAAAAGAAGTAACATAATAGTAAAAAAAAAAAAAAAACACTGTCATATATTAATTAAGAACAACCAAGATGACATTCATGAGATAATATCTCACTAGATATGCTTAAATAAAAATCAACATGACCAAAATTCATCCAACTTGAAAGTCTAATTGAGATATACTAAACATTAACAAAATGAAGATAATAAAATGAAGGTTTCTTCTCAAAAGATCACTGTAAAAAATATTTTTTGTAGCAACTAGTCTTGATTTCTACCTTCCACAACCTGTGTAAAAAAAATAATTCAAGATTAGAATTCTTATGTTATGATATCATGATATACTACAACAACAATAATATTCTTAGCGTAATTGAATGAGTCCAAAAAGAATTCGATGGCAAACCTTACATTTTTCATTGTGAGGCTAGGAAGAATGTTTCCAATAGACTCTTGACTAAAAATAAATGTAAAAAATGCAGGAATGTATATGCTTTATTCAACACAACCTCATTATCCATATTATTCATCATGAGAACAAGCTAATAGTAAATAGCAAATTAATATTTAAACATCAAACTAATAGTAAACAACAAATTTCTAGTTCAGAAACAAGAACAAGATAACATGACAACAGAGTAAACAAATCCTTGCTAAAGATGAAGAAAAGCTTAGAAAAGCAGAGTGTTTTTTAACAAAAGTAAGTGTTTACCTTGGGATTTAAACAGTAGTGTAATATTAAACTTTGTTTGTGAATAGGTCTATGGTGACTATTTAATGCAGATTTACTACCCAGAAGGAAAAAGAATAATCTAAAATTAAGGAATTTGTTATATATGGGAAATCCTAATATTATTCACAAATTGTGAGATTAATGGGACACCACCAATTATTAAAAGGAGGAAAAAGACCTTAACTTCCTATAAATTAGATTTCTTTCCACAAATTTTAGGTTTAAAAGTTGTTATCTATTCACGTGTACAAATTCTATGAATTTAGATTTTTTTCATGTATTAATATAACTTTAATAAAAGTCCTAACACCTAACAAATTTGAAAAAAACAAAAAAGACCGTGTGTTTGTATATCAAAAAGAAATCTTCATCAAAACTTTCTTTTTTTACCTCCTATTGTATATTTCAGGAATCCTTTTTTAGGTAGAAAATAATTCTATTATATATTTTTTTCTTACCATACATGTTAGGACTCTTTAATTTTCAGAAATTATAACTAATAATATAAAAATAATTAAATAATAATTTAAGAAAAAAGTGAAAAGACGATTTTATCTAAAGAGGAGTCTTTTAATCAGGGGCAAAAAGTTTAAATCACTTTTTTAAGGTCTTCACACTTTTGATATATTACTAGTTTAGGTGTACGCGCTTCGCGCGTGTAACTCACTTTATTGAGTTCAAATGTTACATTAAATAGGATATTTGTTTAAATAATAAAGATGTATACAATAATTAAATTCAACATCTTTTGGAGAATTTATTTAATTAAACCTAACTTTTACCAAAAAAAATTATTAAAGCCGATTGACAATCATCTACCACCTGTAACTGCAATAAAATAATACGATGATAGAGACATCAAAACAATATAATTAAATCTAATATTTACACAAAAAAATTCTCAAAGCCAACTGACACTCGTCTATCACCTGTAAACTATAAAAAAATAATACGATAATAGAGATATCAAAATAATACAACTAAACTTAACCTTTACACACAAAAAAATTCTCAAAACAGAGATATAAAAATAATACAATTAAACCTAACCTTTACCTAAAAAAATTTCTCAAACCCGATCAACATTCATCTACCACTTGTAAATTCATCTACGGCCTGTAAACTACAACAGAATAATACAATAGTGATCACAAAGCTTTAGTTTTAATGAAAATAATTCTAGTCTAAGCGAAAATTTTGACAAAAACAAAGAAGATTAAACATCCACCAATCTATACATACAACCGAATCAAGTTAGATGAACATCAATAATATTTTTCCAATAAATAAATCAATTTTTTCTCTAGTTTAACGTGCATCTCAATATTTATAGAAATATTTTCTTAATAAAGTCCCATTTTATGAGTATTTTTCTATCCTATTTTAGGAGTATTTTTTTAATTAATCAGTACAAAGAAAAATATTAATTGATTCTCCTTTCTATATTTTAAGAGTCTAGTTAATATAATAAAAATAATTAAATAATAAATTGAAGAAAATAATGAAAAGAGTGATGAAAAGTTCAAATCAGTTTTCTAAACATCTTCACATTTTTAATATATTATTATTATTATTATTATTATTATTATTATTATTATTATTATTATTATTATTATAAATTATAGATAGATAGTTAATTTTATAAAGTTAATAATAATAATTGAAGAAAATTGACGAAAGAACTTCAAATTGGAAAAGAAATCAAAATAATAAAAATTAACATTGAAATCATATAAAATTGAGGAAAGGAAAATAAGAATTTTTACCTAACACACCTAATGCAATAAATCTGTCCACGTCTCTTACCATATTTATAAATTTTTTTAGTGCTCTTTATTAGTTATCATATATTTTATTACTCCCTTTTCATTTACAAAATAAAACCAACCAAAGTTTATTTTTCATATATTTTTCCTCTTACCATATAATTTAGGACTCCTTAATCTTTTAAGACTATAATTAATTTTATAAAGTTAATTAAATAATAATTAAAGAAAATTGATAAAAAAGACAATTTTGTCAAAAGAAAAGACTTTTAATGCAGGGTAAAAAGTTCAAATCATATTTTTAAGAGTCTTCACACTTTTAATATACTAATTTAGGATACGTGTGTTGCACGTGAATTTTTATTCTTATAAAAAAAATACATAAATATATAATTATAAGAATGAATTATGTGTAATATAAATTAACACTTAAATAAATATAATATTCATTTAAATGAAGAGATAATATTAATACCTTGACACAAAATTTGTATTCCAAGTAAATTGAATATTTTTTGAATTTGCAACGACAATGAATATATATTATTTAGTTAATTATATAGATATGTCCCGGGCTAATGTGGAAAATGACTAAATATAAGTGTTATATATTTCATCAAAATAAAAGAAAAAAGAAGATACTCATATTATTTTCAATATCTCTATCTAAAAAAATAAACAAATATAATAACTAAAATATGAATTATTAAGATTAAGACCTTCATCAAATACTCTTGTCTTGCATCCTTAACAAATTTTAAACAACAGAAGATTCAAATCTACAAAAATCTAATCTAAATTTTTTTTTCTCCTCTAGCAAATCGCTATCTAAAAAATAAACAAATACAATAATTAAAATCTAAATGATTAAGAAAACCTTCATCAAGTACTTTGGTTACATAACTTCACGTTAAAAAATCTTCAATTTCTTGTTATCATTTTTACAACCTTAGTCTTCAAGCCTTTCTCCTTATTTACAACATCTCTATGACCATCATATACTCTTATAACATAAATGCAAAGGGATAAATATATATACCCCTGAACTATGATAAATGATATATATACCCTTTGTCATACTTTGTGTACACATATGCCCCCATCGTTAATGAAATAGTACATATATGCCCCTCACACTAACGGTAAGGGAACATGTGTGTCCAAAGTATGATGAGTGTTTATATACGTACCATTTATAATATTTCAAGGGGTATATTTGTTCTTTTTTTAATTTTAATTTTTTTATCCTAAATAATTAACCCAAATCCAATATCCAATTCAATAAACCTATCGAACCCTATTTCAAACCAATTCAATTCGTTCTTTTTTGTTCCAAACTCGACACTTCCTCTGTCTTTTCTCTTAAACGTGAACTGAAATCAAATTGCAGTGATTGATTGATTGCTGCTAGTTGGTATTTACTGGCTGGAGGGAGTGGATATTAGCTTTTAGGTAGTTGGAGCTAGGATTGCGACGATGATTAGTTGGTGGGGTGTTTTTGGTTCGACGATGAAAATTTGTTGGAAGTTGAAATTTGGTGTTGTTTTTGGGTGTTATGGGTTAATGATTTTTAAAAAAAATTAATAGTAGTGGGTGTTATTGTATTGTGTGTGTATATCATTATAGGGTTGAAAAAATCATCTGTTAAATAGGCATCTCTTTGGTTTTAGTTAGGATTGGGTTAGATAGCGGGTTTACTGGGTAAGATAGTGGGTTTGGATTAGTTATTTAGGATAAAAATTTAAAATAAAAAAGAATAAATATACCCCTGAACTATGATAAATAATACACATATATCCTCCGACATACTTTGGGTATATATATATATGCTCCTACTGTTAGTGTGAGAGGAATATACGTACCATTTCAATAACGACAAGGATATATGTGTATTTAGAGTATGGCAGAGGTATATACGTACCATTTACCAAAGTTAGGAGGTATATTTGTCCTTTTCCGTAATATAAATAAAGAAATATCTTAATAGTTAGAAGCTCAAACTTTTAGGAAAAGAATATAATCAAATTTGAGTTACGATTAATTGAACATTGAATAACGAAAAAAAAATAGCTAACCTCAAATTCGTCCTTTCATTTTTCTCCTTTCTGGAACAAAATGTAAAAAATCAGTCTACCTAAGTCATAAATCTAACCTCAGATTCGTCCATCCAATTTTCTCCTTTCTAAAGCTAACCTTTAAGATTCAAATCTACAAAACACTAATTCAAAAACTTTTTCTTATCCAGAAAAATCTCTATTCAAAAAATAAATAAATATAAAAATTAAAATATGAATGATTAAGATTAAGACCTTCATCAGATACTCTGTCGACATACCTTAACAAATTTTTTAAAAGAAAAGATCTAGATCTACAAAAAGTATAGCTCAAAAACTTTTTCTCCTCTAGAAAATCTCTATCCAAAAAATAAACAAATATAATAATTAAAATCTGAACGATTAAGATTAAAACCTTCATCAAATACTTTGGACATAGACCTTAACATTAAAAATAAAATCTTCAACTCCTTGTTATCCTTTCTGCAACTTTTGTCTCCAAGCTCCCTTCTGCTCCAACAACTTCTTCATGACCATCATACACTTTTTTTTACGTGAATAAAGAAATATGATTAGTTAGAAGTTCAAACTTTTAGGAAAAAAAATATAATCAAAACCGAGTTTCAATTAAATGTAGAAAAAAAAAAACCAAGCTATCTAAAAGATAACGTCATAAAGCTATCCTCAACTGTTCTTTTGTTTTGCTCCTTTCTAAAGCTATGTGTCAATTCTACAGTTAATATGTACACATCCATAAATATGATATAGAATTTCGTGTTAAAAACTGTAATGCACTACAAAATTAATATTATTGAACTTAATGGATTTACATTATAAAGTTGAAGTACAAATCTATTTGAAAGACATCAATAGAAATTGTCTATAAAGTTGATAATAATTATTGTAAATTTCAAGAACGTAACATACAAAGATTTTAGAAAACTTACCTCAAATTACTAGCAAATTTAACTTATGAAAAGTTTAGAAAACTTACCTCAAATCACAAACAAATTTGTTTCTTTAATCATAAGATATATCAAGATTCCATAAAAAACTTCGCAATTAGCAACTTTCTATCAAGAATACATAATGATTTATTTATTATAAACTTCAAGTACATACTAAAAGTATAGATAACTTACCTCAAATCACAAACAAGTTTATTTCTTTAATCATAGATACTATCAAGATTGTAAACATCAAGAACATGCTAAAATTTAATTTTAGAAAACTTACCTCAAATCATAAGCAAATTTATCTCTTTAATCATAGATGCGATATTCACCCTAGAGTCACCACTATAGTCAACATATTAGAATTTGAATTCATCAATTAACTGGACAGAGAGTTGATATCTAGTAATTGTAACCACAAAACTCCAATTTAACAAAATAAACAACTTATAAGGTACTACATAAACTGTAAAATATAACAAAATTTATCCTCCATAATAAACTGTGTTTTCTTTTAGTATTTAAGATTAGTTTGTAAGTATAGACATACTTCAAGATCCATCCATCTATAAGTTTCGATCTATGTTGTCATATCATTGATTTTTGCCTTCACCCTGGCAACACCAAAATCAACCATTTTAATGACCTTAAAAGAGACATTAGGTAAAATTTTATGCTATATTGATCTTCACAAAGCTAACAAAAGATGTAACATGAATATAATATTTTTGCATACTCAATTAGAAAATACAAAGCCTTTAAAAAAGGTATACTGGATAATTTAATACTTAGTCAATCATCACTGAGTGGTTCTCTTAGTTGAAAAATTTACTACATGATACCACATCTAATAGTTGTACCTTTGTCGCACACATTCTTTGTAATGCAAAGGTCTTTTAGGATATCAATATACATTCCCACCTCGCTCTTCTGGCCTTCTCACCATTAAAATAGAGAATGATCATCTGAAATCACAGTACTAAATCACATCAACTCCGATATAATAGAGATTTTATGCATTCATAAACATAGTCAAGATTTCATACATTAAAGAATATGAACTTAAAAAAAAATATAAATCTTTCCTGAAGAGAAAAAAAACGAACAACAATTCGAGTGCTTTCTGTATAAAACAAACACGAGAAATAATTCTCTCTCTCTATATATATACATAGATATATAACAAATTATAAACATATACTTGGTCAGTAACGGGGTAAGAATTAGAGAATGATCTGGCAACACTTCTGCCACATCCATTAATGTTATTTCTATAAAATATTGAGCTAAAATAACTTAAAACGGATTAAAAAGAGGTGAATATTTAGAAAACACAAACATAAGTAAACCACTAAAAATTTAAAAACTCAATTTTTTGAACGATGATAAAATTAAGTTGTAAGAAAATATTTAGTGTATGTGTGTTGCACGTGTGCATTACGTTAATAAATGAAGTATATAAAGAAAACTGTATCTAGATTATTGTTTAATGGGTTAAACTCTTTCTCATTAAGAACTACTTGGTACATTAGACTTATACCTGTCAAGGAGGATTCTATTCTTTCGTTTGTAAGTAGTATTTCTAGAATTCTGTTGCATCCTTCTTCAATAAGTGATTTCACAACTTAACTAACACGCATATTACGTTTGAGAAGTATGAGATCCCAGTTAATGGTAAGTATTACGTAAATTGTAAGAAAAGAAAATTTAAAATAACACATGTAATTAGCAAAACATATATTAACATCCTTTTATTAATCCACTTTGCAGTACATTAAATTCAAAAAAAAAAAAAACCTTGTTTTTCGATAGCTAATGAAATTCCAAGCAACATTATGTAGGAACAAAGTAGAAAATAAGAAAATTCAAAGCCACATAACATGAGTAGAGATATACAGGCCTAGAAGAGCTAACAAAAAATTCCAGCAAAATTGAGATGATGCAATTTATTAAAAATTGTGTTAACATTTGTTCTATTCTTGGTGGACGAAGTTACATAATACCTGTTGCTAGTGGAAAGTGACAGGTATTCGGAGAATTTAGTTGAGGTGCGATTAAGTTGGCCCAGACACCACAATTATCTAAAAAAAAAAAAAAAGGAGATGGCTAATTTACAAAGACAAGAGCTACGATACCCCATCAATTTACCCGAGAACGTCATAATGATTTATCACATTGTTAGTACAGATCTCCAAATTATCAATTTTGGCATCCCTTAGAGTGGGCAATGGTAGAAGTCATGAGAAAACCATACATAGTGAGAAAAGCTAAAGATGAACATTTATGATATACTTCATGTTTAGGAGATGATAAGCATTGTTAATTCAGTTTGGAAAAATAATCATCTGTTCAATTTTTCATAAGAAACCTATCAGCATTACTACTGAAAGGAAATCCATGCCCGAATCAACTAAAGGAATGCTAGAGATTATAGAGTTGCTGTTAGCTTGTGGATTTCTTGTATTGAACAATTTTTCCCCTTTCCGGCTATATATATACATTTTTTATACATAGATTTACTAGTGTCCAATTCTAATAGAATTGGTTTTCATGATTACATCGAATCTGAAAAGACTCCTGTTGAAGGTGCAACGAAAAAAAAACTCATATTTTATATTCCTCTTACTCTTATTAATCCATGAAGACTACATATATAATTACTAATCTCTTCTTTTACAAAAGTATCAAATATAAACATGGTGCATAGTTTAATATTAACGTACAAAGTGGTGATTAGGGGGAAAAAAACTATCAACACTAAATTTATTTTTCGTTAGGAGTCCTTTTTATATTAGGAGACCTTTTTATAACGTTCTTTTCTATTTATTTTAGGATTCATATATCTCTTTCTTTTCATATATTTCCTATCAATACTAAATTTATTTTTCATACGGTTAGGAGTCCTTTTTCTATCATTCTTTTCTATATATTTTAGGACATATATTTATTTATTTCCTTATATTTATTTTATTGAATTTATAATTTAAATAGAATATGCGAAAAGACAATTTTGTCTAAAGGAAAGACTTTTAATGAAGAGCAAAAAGTCCAAACGTTATTTATAAGGCCTTCACACTTTTAAGATAATAGAGATAGAGATAGAGATAGATAGAGATTATAGAAGATTATAGATTATAGATAAAGATAGTAAATGATTATTAAATTATTTAGCTGACATTCGTGTCTTTATTTTTTATATATCTTACAAATAAGTACTAATAATTAAACTAAAATCATATGAGAAAAATAGTAAAAAGACGATTTTATCTATTGTGTATAATTAATTGTAGTGTCTTTATGTTAGGATACAGATGAACAACATAATTTTTTAACTGTGAAATGTTGCAATAAAAAGGAAAAATTAACATGAAAGGCATTTTAGTAGGGAAGAAAATTTTGCAACTAATTTTATTCTCTTTATATTAGGATACGGATGCCCAACACAATATTTTTAGTTATGGAATGTTTCAAAAAAATATTAGCTGACCACAAAGTACTAATCAATTAAATTAATAACTAAATTAAAATTATATGAGAAAAATTGTAAAATTGACTAGGATGTTGTTATACTTGGTGTGTCTAAAATCTATATCTATCTCTATAATCTATATCTATACTCTATAATCTATAATATATTAAAAGTATGAAGACCCTTACAAAAGTGATTTGAACTTTTTGTCCTTCGTTAAAAGACTCTTCTTTAGACAAAATTATCTTTTCACTATTTTCTTTAATTATTATTTAGTTATTTTTATATACTAACTAGACTCCTAAAATATATGGGACTCCAAAAATATATGGAAGGAGAATCAATTAATATTTTTCCTCTTGTATTGATCAATTAGAAAAATACTCCTAAAATATGATAGAAAAATACTCCTAAAATAGGACTCTATTAAGGAAATACTTATATAACTATTGAGATGCACGTTAAACTACCGAAGAAATAAATCAATTTACTTATTGGGAAAATATAATTTATTCTCATCTAACTTAATTCGGTTGCATGTCTAGATTGGTAGATGCTTAATTTTCTAACTCTCAACTTCTTCACTGTTTTTGTCAACATAATAGAATTCAACGTGTGTGCATATATATCTCTTCTTTGTTTTAATTCAAGTCATTCTTTAAGGTCAAAATTTTCGCTCAAACAAGAATTTTTTTAATCAAAATTGAAGCTTTGTGAATACTATTGTATTATTTTATTGTAGTTTACAGGTCGTAGATGAATTTACAGGTGGTAGATGAATGACGGTCATCTTTGAGAATTTTTTTAGGTAAAGGTTAGGTTTAATTATATTATTTTTATATCTCTATTTTGAGAATTTTTTGTTGTGTAAAGGTTAAGTTTAGTTGTATTATTTTGATATCTCTATTATCGTATTATTTTGTTATAGTTTACAGATGGTAGATGAGTGTCAGACGGCTTTGAATTTTTTTTTGTGTAATTATTGTTTTGATGTTTCTATCGTCGTATTGTTTTATTGCAATTTGCAAGTGGTAGATGAATGTCGACCGACTTTGACAATTTTTTTTGGTAAAGGTTAGGTTTAATTAAATAAATTTTTCGAAAGATTTTGAATTTAATTATTGTATTTATCATTGTTATTTAGACAAATATGTTATTTGAACTCAATAAAGTGAGGTACACGCATAAGGAACGTACACCTAAACTAGTATATTAAAAGTGTGAAGGGCGTTAGAAATATTGTTTGAACTTTTTGTCATTCATTAAAAGTCTTTGCTTTAGACAAAATTGCCTTTTTCATATTTTTTTCTAATATTTAAGTGTTAAAAATTAATTAAATATATTCATGGTAAAACTTTCCTTATTAGAAGTCATCAGAATTAATGATTTTTTTTAATATTTAAATGTAGAAAATTAATTAAATATATTTATGGTAAAATCTTTTCTTATTAGAAGTCATCAGATTTAATGACACCTAAACCTTTTCATTAGTTTAATAATTTTAAATCAATTAAATTTGATTTTAAGAAGATTTGAATCTAGAAATAAATATAAAAGCGTTAAAATAAGAAAAATTTAAGGAGTACCAAATTTTAAAATTTTTAAGTACGTAATAAAAATGTAATCAATAATTTGGTAAAGATTTGACTTTAAAAACAAGAAAATATTTTAAATATAGAAAAAACTAAAAAATAATCGTGCCACAAATATGGTTCAAATTGATGCATCTCTCTTAGCCTCTGGCAGTAAAGGAAAGAGGTACCGCATGATAAATGCAAAAGTGATGGCCGATCAATCACTTAAAACTTTTGGTGGTAAAATATATATGTGCTTATACTAAAATATATGTTTATATTTACATTACTAGATTAAAATGTGAAGGATCTTCAAAAAGTGAGTTGAAATTTTAAATGTCACTAAAAGTATTTGCAATATATAAAATTATTTAATTTTAAATAACCAAATATTATACGTGCGAGGCACATGCGGTTAAACTAGTATCCCAAAATATGTACAATACGTGTATACTAATTGTATATATTAGTATAATAAGTGAAAATTTATACATTTATTATACTGGTATAATAATACACTTTTTATATACATAGAAATACATATTTTATATAATAACGATACAATTTCATTATGTACGATACATTTTTCAGACATATACATATTGATACAATTTCTATACTATGATGAAAATAGTTGTATACATTACTGATACAAAAATGATACAATTTTTTCTGCACATAATACATTTTTCATACACATATAGTAGTGATACATTTTCTATATAGTAATGATATTATTTTATACGGAATGAAACTATTTTAAAGAGGCTAAAAAACTTTTCTAAGCTTCTTGGGCAATCTAATATCCATCATTTCTATTCTTGTCCACATAATACATTTCTCTACTTGTAATCATTAACAATAGTAGCCAAAGAAAATTTTGTATTTTGCTACGAATTTTTTTTCGTCGCAAATAGTTATTTTGTATTTTTCCACTAATTTTTTTTCATCGCAAATAGTTGAATTATTCAACTACAAATTTTAAAGTTGTCACTATTTATACCTTGCAAATTTTGTAACAAATTTTTACTGTCACTAAATCATAGATTGATTAGAGACAATAAAATAATTGTCACTAATTATATATTATATTAGTGACAAAAAGTAATGTCACAATTAAATATAAAATTTATGGCTAAAGCTTACAATATTTAACTACAAAATATAATTTGTCACTATTGTAACAACATATTTTTTATGACAAAATATTTTTGTGTCCAAAAATTAATTAGTGTTAAGACAAAAAGTTGATTTGTCACAAACTAGATAAGCTATTAATGACGAAATAATGTATCATTGATAACACATAATTTTTTACTAATGTTTCTTAATCAAATGGCGCCAACTCACTTTTTGGCGGGAAACTTTAGAGGACAAAATTGTGCTACGAAAATCTATATTTTGTCACTAAAAATATGTGACACATGTATTTAACAACAAAAGGTAACTTTTGTCATTAAAAGTAAACAATTAGTGACGAATTGTATATCGTAGCTAAGAAATTCGTAGCTCAATATCACATTTGTTGTAGTGAAAAAATTAAATTTAGAATAATGGGGGGTCAACCGCCGCAAAATAACTCCAGCAAATTAATTATGAGGATGGAGGAAAAACTGCCGCAACTTATTTATGATGGCTCGTATTATGGGGGTTTTGGAAACCGTCGGAATTATATTTTGCGGGGATTTTAAACCCACGCAAACCTTAAAATTAACCCCCTCAATTTGATCTTTTTTTTGTAGTGATAAGTTCATCAACAAAAAAATTAAAATATTTAACGAAATATCTTTTGTGTGTGGAAATGATCGAGCTAGGGGGATTGTGCTAAGTCTTTTGAAGATATAGATATGGATTGTTATTCTGCGAAAGATAATGGTAATGACATTGAAGGACCATCCACAAAAAAGGATGTACACGTGACTGAAACTTCTCAGGTGAAGGCAAGTCGCAAAAAAAGCATTCTTTTAAGGTGCATTGAAGAAGCGGCAACAACGATTGGTAAAATGATTGATAGTCGCCTAGATGTGACAAAATTATACGAAGAAGTTATGACAATGGAAGGTTATGAGGAAGAGTTCCTCGGTGATGCTTTTGATTATTTAGTCCAAAGCGACATTTTAGCAAAGACATTTATGGCAAAAAATTAAAATCTCCGTAAGGTGTGGTTGGAACGATTCAAACAACTACAATAGTTATATGAGTTTCAAGAACTTAGCTTCATAGGGTTTGGAAGCAATTACTATTCGCGCATTTTTTGTTTTTGATAATGTATCGTGCATTTACTACCAAAGTTCTCTCTTTTATGAATTTGAGGGAATATTGATTAGGAAGCTTGAATGATATAATTAGTAGTTGTTTAAATTTAGTGGCTTGTAATATTTTGGTACTCAAGATTGAAATTATTTGCTATGCTTAAATTAAGACTGTCTAACGGGCCGGGCCGGTTCAACCCGGAACCGGCCCTCTCATTCTTACCGGGTTCCGGGCCGGTTACGGGCCGGGTTTGGCCTTAACCGGTCCGGGCCGGGCCGGGCTGCACATTAAAAATATTAAAACCCACCCGGAACCGGCCCACTTAACCCAATCCGGTCAAACCCACTAAAACCCGGTCAAACCCGGTTAAAAACCGGTCAAATATACACTATATACGCTATATACATAATATATACATTAAATATACACTTTTATAGAAGATATATACACGTGTATACATTAAATATACACTTGTATAGAAGATATTAAAATTATAAATTGTTAAATAAAAAAAAATAAAAAACAACGACTATACGTTAAATATACACGTCTATAGAAGATCTATTAACATTCATACACTCTATTCTATGTATATGTAATACTTTAAATGAGATATACTACAATATATATACATTACAATATATATTTGTATAGTTATATACTAATTTATAAAACATATACACATGTATACGTTAAATATACATGTCTATAGAAGATCTATTCACATATATACACTCTATTCTATGTATAGGTAATACTTTAAATGAGATATACTACAATATATATACATTACAATATATATTTGTATAGTTATATTCTAATTTATAAAATATATACACATATATACGTTAAATATACACGTCTATAGAAGATCTATTAACATTCATACACTCTATTCTATGTATATGTAATACTTTAAATGAGATATACTACAATATATATACATTACAATATATATTTGTATAGTTATATACTAATTTATAAAACATATACACATGTATACGTTAAATATACATGTCTATAGAAGATCTATTCACATATATACACTCTATTCTATGTATATGTAATACTTTAAATGAGATATACTACAATATATATACATTACAATATATATTTGTATAGTTATATTCTAATTTATAAAATATATACACATATATACGTTAAATATACACGTCTATAGAAGATCTATTAACATTCATACACTCTATTCTATGTATATGTAATACTTTAAATGAGATATACTACAATATATATACATTAAAATATATATTTGTATAGTTATATACTAATTTATAAAACATATACACATGTATACGTTAAATATACATGTCTATAGAAGATCTATTCACATATATACATTCTATTCTATGTATAGGTAATACTTTAAATGAGATATACTACAATATATATACATTACAATATATATTTGTATAGTTATATTCTAATTTATAAAATATATACACATATATACGTTAAATATACACGTCTATAGAAGATCTATTAACATTCATACACTCTATTCTATGTATATGTAATACTTTAAATGAGATATACTACAATATATATACATTACAATATATATTTGTATAGTTATATACTAATTTATAAAACATGTACACATGTATATGTTAAATATACACGTCTATAGAAGATCTATTCACATATATACACTCTATTCTATGTATATGTAATACGTTACATGAGATATACTACAATATATATACATTACAACATATATTTGTATAGTTATATACTAATTTATAAAATATATACACATGTATACGTTAAATATACACATCTTTAGAAGATCTATTCACATATATACACTCTATTCTATGTATATGTAATACTTTAAATCCACTAAAACCCGGTCAAACCCACTAAAACCCGGTCAAACCCGGTCAAACCCGGTTAAAAACCGGTCAAATATACACTATATACGCTATATACACAATGTATACATTAAATATACACTTCTATAGAAGATATATAAACATATACACATGTATACATTAAATATACACTTGTATAGAAGATATTAAAATTCTAAATCGTTAAATAAAAAAAAATAAAAAACAACGACTAAGGAGTGAATGAATTTGTGGAATTTTATTGATTGCAAAATGATCCAAAATTTATAATTTACATGAATGAAAAATCTATAAATTATGCATCATTTTTTCCAACTCATTCATGTTAATATTAATTGGAACTTGCATAGGGTAGTCGAAGTCATAATTTCTTCAAGTTTGAGGTCGTCGTTGGGCTCTGGTTCTATTCCTTGGTTTCTTCTTTCTGCTCTAATCCAATCTCTGAGGCAAACTAAAACATTCATTGCGTTGCTTCCCAATGAGTGTCGGTTGTCTCCAAGCTGCTGTCGTCCCTGACTGAAGGCGCTCTCTGATGCAACGGTTGACATAGGAACATTCAAGATATCTCTGGCTAATCTTGAAAGTACAGGATATTGTGATTCATTATTCCTCCACCAATCCAGCGTGTTGATCCGTCGTCTGCGATCCTCTGGTGGTGTCCGCAGATAATATTTCAGCTCTTCCCGATAAGTTGATGTGTAAGCTCTCTCATCCACACTGTTCCAACAAGTTAAATCATAAAACGAATCAGGAAAACCACTATGTGCCGGCCTTTTAGAAGCTGATGGCTCCTCGGGAGGATGAGGAGCGACAGTTGGAGTGATATTTGTAGGTACAGCTGAATCAAATAAATCAGCATAGTGATTATATAATTTTTCTATATAATCCTTTGCATCAGCCGTAGCCGTCCACAAATCAGGTTGTACTTGTTCAGAATCATGGTTAGTATTTATTTCTAAGTTAGTATAAATAAGAGTACTAAAGTGACACATATGATTATATTTCATGCACGGATTTAACATAGCAGCAACCAAGTAAATAGGGGGAATCGGGAAGAAATATTTTTTAAATTTCGTAAACATAGCACCAACAGCTTCTTTATAACCTTCTTTATCTTTATATTGTCGGAGCAAACCAGAAATATCGGCTATATATGCCAAAATATTACAAACAGTAGGATAGTATGCACCGGAAAATTCAACCGTAGCTACATAAAATTTTTCTAAGAACTTAACAAGATCATTAATTATAACCCAATCAGAATTATGTAGCATGCAATCAGCAGAATCAGCAAATGAACCACAATGTTGGTTAAAAGCTAGTGTAATAGGAATTCTATATTTATAACAAGTTTTTAAAAATTCATACGTAGAATTCCATCTAATATCAATTTCCTCAGGCATCAAAATCGGTGCAAGTCCATTTTCTTGACATTTAACTTTAAATTCTTTAATTCTAGATCTACGATTATTTCCTTGAATAAAACCAACAGCAAGACGAATTTTTTCAATATAAACCTCAAAAAAGTCAAGACCATCTTTTACAATTAAATTATATATATGACATGCACACTTAACATGAAAAATTTCAGGAAAGGGCGGAGATAGCGTAGATTTTATTTTTGTTATAGCAGTCTTGTTGTTAGAAGCATTATCAAAAGCAATACATAAAATTTTATTTTCTATACCATAATATCCGGCAATTTTAATAATAGAATCAGCAATAAATTGTCCAGTATGTTTCCGATCTTCATCATATAAAAAAGCAAGAATACGTTTTTGCATTATGAAATTACTATCCATCCAATGACAAGTAACGGTTAAATAATCATTTTTATTTACAGCACGACCAAGATCGGAAGTTAGGGACAATCTACATTGAATATTTTTTAAGAATGTTGATAAATAAAAACAATATTGTGAATGGAGTCTAAAAATATCAGACCGACAAGTAGTTCTAGGAATACCATTAAACATAGGATTATAAATTGCTTGTATATAACGAATAAAGGCATCAGAAGAAGGAAAACTAAAAGGCAAACAACCCACAACTACCATTTTAGCTATTTCCTCTCTGTCCCTCAATTTATTATACTTTTTCGCTACTTGACCGGTTGTTGGGTCCATTCTAGTTTGCGTTGACCCACCAACATCCCCACCACCTTTTGCAATATTGAACTCTCTAGTGTGATCTTCAGCTATATGTCTCATTAACGTACCCGTACCCCCTTGCTTACTGCCACTTCTATGCTTATATTTTTGTTGACAAATATTGCACTGCACCTCAATATCTGATATACGTTCAAAAAATTGCCATGCAATACTAGTTCTTTTACGGGGTTTTGGGGCACTGGGAGGACGGGAAGGGAGATTAACTGATTCAGATCTAACGTTAGCATGTCCTACTGCGGGTGTTTCAGCAATATTTTCATCATCTTCGTCTACATTAACTGCATCTACTTCATTTTCTTCTTCTATACCGTAATTTTCCTGAAATTCTACATAATCCATATCGTGAGCACCTACACCTATTTCTTCCTCAAAAGGTGTACCAAGCGGTACCGGAGGCGAAGTCACACGGGTATATCTATTACTTGAACTACCTCTACCGCTAGTAATTCGCTTTTTACTACCACTACCGCTTCCGGGACAAAAAATTTTAACACCTTTAGCAACGAGGTTTTTTAATTTATCCATAATATAAATTAAATTAAACTAAAAATATTCAAAATACACAAATATAATAAAATTAAATATTAAACAATTAATACAATAAATAAAAATTAAACGTAAGAGATGGAACGACAATACCAAATTTTGGAAGTATCCGAAGATTGCGACTTTAGAAACTTCCGCTCGTACTTTGTAAACGAAAAATTAAAAATTTAAATTGAACACTTTAAGAAATTAAATATATTGAATATTTGAGAATTGAGAATTGAGATTTGAGAGAGAATGAGATTTGAGAGAGTAAAAAATTGTGTGAGAAATGATTTGAAGTTGTAGGGTATTTATAGATTTATTTTGGGGATTAAAAAATATATATATATATATATATTTTTTTTTTAAGTTAATGGGCCCAAACTAGCCGTTTGGACCCAAAAACGGTAATATAGCCGTTGGGCCAACGGCTAGTTTGGCCCAATAATTAATTTTTTTTTATATTTTTTTTTAATGCCGGGCCGGGCCGGTTAACCGGCGGGCCTGGACCGGGTTGGTCCGGGCCGGGTTAACCGAGCCCAGTTTTAAAAAAAAACCGGACCGGAACCCGGAACCCTAAAGCCCTAGGGCTTACCGGGCCGGGTCAAACCGGTCCGGTTTGATATGTAGGGCCGGTTCGGGCCGGTTCGGGCCGGGCCAGCCCGACCCGTTTGACAGGTTTAGCTTAAATTAGTTCCAACAGGTTGTTGAGTTGCTAGAGGCAGTGATAATACTAGTTAGCAGTTAGTAGTATTTTCTAGAAAATATTTTCTACTCACTTACTAAACACCATAGATATTTTTCGAAAAATGATTTTCATTCACAATCAAACATGAGAAAATAAGTAAAAAATCAGCTTGTTTTCCATGAAAACATTTTCCATGAAAAATAATTTCCATCGTATATACCAAACACACCTTAGGTGTATTCATATGTGTGTGAAAATAAATTAAATATGATGATGATTATACCAATCTTCGCTTTGTGGGCAAGAAAAGTTTTATTTTAAAAAAATTATTTATTTATTTATTTATTTATTTTAATCTATATCTATATCTATATCTATATCTATATCTATATCTATACATATATATATATATAATCAATAATCTATATCTATATCTATAATCTATAATCTATATCTATAATATATTAAAAGTGTGAACACTCTTATAAAAGTGATTTAAACTTTTTGTCCTTTATCAAAAGTTTTCGCTTTAGACTAAATCCTCTTTTCACTAATTTTCTCAAATTATTTATTAATTTTATAAAACTATAATTACCAATAGAAATTTAATTATTACCTAAAATTTAGGACTTCTTTCCATATTTTAGGTGTAAATTTTTTCAAAAAAATTACCGTATGTTTGCCTTTAGGACTCTTGATTTTTCCTTTATTTAGGATTCATGCTTAATTAATGCTACCAATTAGGTTTTGATTAAGTTTAAACAATGTGCTTTTCTTGGTTGTCCTTTTAAAATTAACAAGTTAGAATTTTATTTTTTTTGGATCAAAATATTTGATATGTTGTTATGACCTTTGAAGGTTGCTTAATGAAAGGATGAAAGGGTTATGTAGAAGGCGTTATGTTTGGACAGAAGAAATTTTTGTTATTTTTATTAATTTGATGATATTTGTTATCTAAAATTTTATATATTTGTATTTTGTATCAGTTTATGTTATTGTGCATATTCCTTTTTTTTTTTACTGTAGATTTAGATGCAAAAGCTAATGCACATTTTTCACTTCTCCGAAGCTCATGGAAGCTTCTCTTCATATAAAGTGTGTCTGTAGGCATGTGGTGACTATATGAATATGTTGTGAAAGTCTAGCAAATTAATGAAAGAGAATGGAAGAGATGTTTTTCCATAGGGTAAAAGAGTGAAACAATGAAAGAAATAGCATTATTAAAGTGCACCATTAAGGGTTTTACCATTGGAAACTCAACTGAAATTTAAAACACAAGATGAAGAAGGAGAAGAGCTTTGTTCATATTTGTTTTGGGCAAAAAAAAATGTCGGAGATGGAAAAAGGGAATTAGGTGGTCGGAGAGTTTTGCCAAATTTTTGAGAGAAGTTATACATAATTTTGATAATTTTTAGTGTTTCTTTTTCAATTGAAAATTTCTCATTGAAAAATTGAACGAAACAATCATATTTCCTCCAAATGAAGTAGTTGTTGGATTTCTTGAAGACTTTGTTTAATAAGCTGAAATCAGAATACTTGCTCGGAAAATTCGTGTTCCACAAAAAAAAATTCACCTAAAATTCTTATATTTTTATGTTTATTGTTCGTGAGTGTTTAAGTTGCTTCCAGAATAACACTTTTCTCTACGTCAATTTCAGGTTTTAATTTATAAGCACCAAGTCTCAAAGTGTATGTAATTTTAATCGAGGAAAAGGTTTTAAGTTGTTGATCAACTTCCCTAAATCTTGGCTGAAAATCTCTACATGCGTAACTTCTTTTTTCCAAAAAATATTAGTTAGTATCCTTTTTGATTTATGAATCCTCTACTTCTATAAAAGAACTTATAATTCCTAATTTGTCTTTTATTTCTCTGTTTGGGTCTTGTTTTGGTTTACATAAAATATTGATCTATAAAATGTTGCATTGTTGTATTGACAACAACTTTGAGTTCTTGATTTCATAGCAGAATTATATTTGTTGCGTCTTCTAATATTGTGAAAAATATAAATTGCATGGCTGGACATGTCAAACTTTCAAATAGTTGAACACATGTACCTTAATAAGTGGTAAGTTCTTCTTCTTTTTTTTTTTTTTTTTTTTATTGTTTTCTTAATTAGTTAAATACAAATTACTTATTTGGATGTGTAGAATTTTTGGAAAGTTTTTGCATTTTTGTTTTTTGGTGTAAGGATTAGTATTAAAACCACGTCGTCTCTAGAACAATTCGTGTAAGAGTCCCGAATCTGTCATAAGATGTAGAAGAAGAAATAACAAAAAGTTAGTCACTTCTATCATTAAAAAATTTGATCTGCTACGAATGAATGTTGATGTTAAGTTAGTGGTCCGCCCATGCTATAACTTCGTGCTTTACTTGCATTCAGTAGTATTCTATATTCTCAAAATATATTCAACTTAGTAGATCATAAACTTTCGCTACCAATAAATATAAGTTTTTCTAAAGAACATTGTTGCATGTCATATGTGGTGAATAACACAAGTCCCCGATAACTTAGTGATGATTACTCAATATTTTCTCACCAACTTAAAAAGGTGATTAGACAGGGTATAGCGCAACTTTAGTTTATCGAGGGCATGGTCTTAGATAGAAGGGTATAGAGATCATAAATTATGGTAGAAGGTTAGTACGTAGTTGAACTTTGACTCGTTTTTTGATAGAATTAATCTTATTGGAAAATATGCTAGAGAAAGATAATTTACTCTTTAAATATTAATGTAATATAACTTACAAGAAACACAAAAGAGATCGGTATTTTGAGTGATTTTTAAAACTTTTTTATGTAAAGAAAAATTTGAGGGAAAATTTGGTTATACGAAAAAAAAAATATGCTAGAGAAAGATAGCTTTTTATCGGATTTTAAAATTTTTGATAAGGAGATAGCATTTACTTTTAAAAGTTTAGCTGAGAGATGGGTACAAACTCATATATAAATCAAAAGCAAAGCTCTTTCGTGAATGACAGTAAATAATTAAAGTTTATCTTACATTAATTGTGAAGCTCTTTCGTGAATGACAGTAAATAATTAAAGTTTATCTTACATTAATTGTGCTAATATCTAAATTAGAAGAACACTTTCAGCATTCAAATGAATATAATGTTGTATATATTGCTACTTCAATTGCAACATTATACAGTTTCATGTGTAAATCTTTATATCGATGTGACATACAAATATAATGTGTGTGCATTAACATATAATGAACTTGGGCTTAAATAGTTTATCAGGTTGAGTCGGAATTTGGGAATAATTATATTAGTATGCTCATATATAATGTAGTGTGATGATGAATTATCATGCTCCCTCTTACGTACACTCTTTATTTTTACAAATTTAAGTTTTTTTTTTAAGTTTTATATTTAATAATATAAAATACATAAATTTTTTTATATACATTTATTATTAATTAATACTATATACACATGCAATGTTACCATTTTAGAGTATTAATTCCCACTCAACCAAGTATTTTGTTGGGAATGAAGGTAATTGTATGATATACGTTACTAAGAATTAAACATAAGATTTATAAAGCGATGATTAGACCATTTATGTTGTAATGGTCAACAACTCGCACGTTTAAAAGATCAAGTAGCGAAAATGAAAATATTATGATGAATGTATGGGCATACTAGGAGAGATAGAGTTAAGAATGAGGATATTTTAAAGAAGGTGAGAGTGTCTCCTGTGATGATCAAGGTGAGAGGTAAAATTGAGATGATTCGGACATGTGAAGAGGAGATATTTAGATATTCAATCTACCTACCAAACATTGTATACGTTGTATATAATTTATGTTATGCATGCATAATCATCTAAAATGCCTTCAATTTTTTGATAAAAATGTAGAATCCTAATAATAAAAATAATAACATAATACTTTTAAAATAAGAAAATAAATATAATGACTAAATATTACTCCATTTAGAGTGTCTAAACTCTGATTGTCATTAATTTGGACCATCTCAATTTACAGGAAAAAAAATAAATATTATAAATTTAAATGAGAAATTTATTTCTGACCACATTAATTTGGCTCCTTAATTATTAATGTGACAATTATTTATCATGTTCCTCTTTAATTAACTACACAATTTTATCTTCAAAATTTTAAGTTATATTTTTTAAATTATTGTACTTAATACATACATACATATATATATTTCTTAACATGTATTTTTAGGAAAAAGAAACTAATAAAGTTAAAAAAATATTAGTAACTTTTTAATTTCTTTTGTATGTATGGTTTAATATGAAGAAAAACAATTAGTTACTAAAATAATATGCATTGTTTTTCTTCATATTAAACCATACATACAAAAGAAATTAAAAAGTTACTAATATTTTTTTAACTTTATTAGTTTCTTTTTTCCTAAAAATACATGTTAAGAAATTTATGTTGATATTTCTTGAACATTTATGAGGTTTTAATATTTCATGTTAAATTACTTATTTTGTCCTAAGTTCTATAAAATATTAACAATCCCATTTTTTGTTAATAAAAATCATCATAAAAAAAATGTGAAAAAGAATTATTCTCATTTTTCATTATTTGGTATCATTAATATTTGAAGAGTCAAATTGTATTTTTTAAAAAAATTAAATTTTAAAATATTTTTAGCTAAATATAAAAAATAATTTTTTATTTAAGAATTAAGCATGTATTAAATTAGAAAAGGAATGTCAAGATACTTGAGAAAATTGAAGGAAAGGTGACTTTTAACTCTTGAATGAAAGATTGGTGACATTGACCAACTTAAAGGGTCAAACATCATTAGAAAACTTGATTAAGTTAATTGTGAACTTGATTAATATTTTCAAAACTTTCTAATCTTTTCAAAAATACAAATCAACCCAACCCACACCCCTCTTCAATCCAAATCAATCAGTCTCTCTCCTCTCTCTCAACAGCTTCTCTCAACTCTCTCCCAACCAACAGTTCTGCAAATTTCTCCTTTCAATTCTCGGCGACTTCAATATCCGACGATAAATAGTTGGGCTTCGAGTTCCTTTTCGACTTCAACCTTCAATCGATGTGATAGCCTTGCTCTCCGACCACAACAACTTTGAATTCTTCAACCTTCAATCGACGTGACAGTCTTGCTCTTCGGCCATAACAGCTTTGAATTCATCATCGTTCCTTTTTTTTCTTTCACAGGTAAAAATTTATGGCCTTTTTAATTTTGAAGAAAACAAGGAACTTGAGCCAACTTCTCTTGTAGTATTCATTAACAATTTCAATATTTGTTGCTTTAATTTGAAATGTGGTCTGAACAAAATCCTAATTTCTGGTATTTCTTCTCTTCTCTTTTCGAAGTGAATTATGATTTTTTGTTGTTTGTTGCTTTTTTTTGAAGTTTAATTTCTATTGTTTATGTTTATAAAAATAAAACAATAATTTGGATTGATTTGTTCTGTTTTTGTTCTTGGTAAAAATGGTGATATTGTTGTTTTTCTGTTGAACAAAATCGTGCTACTGTTTTTTGTTTTATCCAACAGATTATCCATTTGGTGCAACATATTAACCATCTGATGCAACAGATTTGTCAAATGATGCAACAGATCAACCATCTAATGCACCAGAAGAACCATCAGATTATAATTCTAATGCAACAGATTAATCATCTGATGCAACAGATTTAGCATATGATGCAACAGTTTAACTATCTGATGCAACAGATTAACCATATGTTGCAACAGATTAAGTATCGGATAAAAAATCTAGTGCAACTAATTAACCATCTGATGCAACGGAAGAACTATCGAATTAATGATCTGATGCAACAGATGAACCTCCTGTTGGATAAAATCCTATCAACTCTTCTAACAGGACATGCCCAAGACATGATTTTTCCAACTGATCATTTCTCTGCCGCGATAGACGACCCAATGTTGGAAGAAATCTAAATAATTTTGACCTTTGATAACTGTTCCAACAGATCATTCATGTGTTGCAACAGATGTGTGACCTGTTGTATAGACCATTCATCTTTCTTAATGGATGAGTGATATATTTTGAATTGTCAGAACAGATTACTCATTTGTTGTTGCAGGTTAGTTAATCGTTCTGACAGATCACTCATATGTTGCAACAGATGTGTGATCTGTTGCACAGACCATTCATCTTTCTCAACAGATGAGTGATATGTTTTGTTTTGTCGCAACAGATTACTCATCCATTGCTACAGGTTATCTAACTATTCCAACAGATCACTCATATATTACAACAGATGAGTGATATATTTTATATTGTTGCAACAGATTACTTATCCATTTCAATAAGTTATTTAACTGTTCCAAAAGATCAATCATGTTGCAATAATGTGTAGTCTGTTGCATAGACCATTCATCTATCTTACAAAATTAGTGATACATTTTGTATTGTTGCAACAGATATACTACCTGGTGCAACAGATAAGTGATCTATTGGAATTGTTATTCTACTATTTTTCTTGTTAGATTTACTGTTATCCTTTTTTAATGATGCATTAATCAACTATAATATATTTTTTATGTTCCTGTTAATTTTAGATAATATGGTTCCCAAAAGAACAGAAGCCGAATCAAGTACAAGTAAAGGAACAAGTGAAGCAACTAGGCTACATCCATCATTCTATGAGTTCGCAGAATATGATGAACACGGGGAGGAGGAATATTTCAAAAGAGACGATCCAAATGCTAATATCCCTTTCTCCAAAGAGTTGGTCAAAACCTTCAGCATTGATCGTTATCCTGTGAGAATACACTGCGATGGTGCCACAGATTTAACGGGTGATTTCGTAGTTAAGTCAGCCATGGAAAAATCTTTCGACGCCTTCAGAAAAATACTTCGAGAATAAAAATTGGATGCTTATTTCAGGGATAGTTGCTTTGGAAAATATCTTGATTTGCAGGAGGACAACAATGCCCGTTTTCAAATGAAAATGGTATATGAACTTCTCAAGCATAGGTTTATGTATGAAAACAAAGATAAGATTGATGAGGTGTGGATAAATTACCGTGGCATGCCTGTTTGTTTTGGTTGGAAGGAGTTTTCCATAGTTACTGAACTAAAATGTTATCCTCCTTCTCTAGTTATACACATTCTAACCCAAAAAAAGCACCTCGCACATTCAATAAAGGCAAAGGAAAGCCGTGTGATCATGATGACCTGGCGTCCATTGTTGGTTCAAGCTTCAAAAATAAAAATTTGATAGAAGCGTTGAAAGGTAAAGAACTTTCAAAGAAGCACAAACAGTCATTATGCTTGGTTTGGTTTGTACATAATATTCTTTGGGCGAGAGACGCTAACAACAACATAAGCGTTGGTTTAATAAAGCTCTCCGAGGATCTTGAGGCGTTTAACAACTATCCTTGGGGTTATGAAAGCTTCAAAATGACTGTCCAATATTTCCATGCGCTTTCATGGTAAATGTATCGTTTCTTTCTTTTATTATGATATCATTCATTTTTTTTACTCAATAATGATTTTGATTTATTGGCGTTATTTTATAGGCTTGGGCATTTGAAGTCATTCCTCATTTGAGACAACAAGTGAACTACCAGGAAGAAGTTTCCTGTCCAAGAATCTTGAGATGGTTGTCGGTAAAAATTGATAAAAATGCAAAATTTCTTGATCTCTTCAACCCCTCGAAGGATGCAATAATATAATTATAATTAAGTTTTTATTTTAATTGATGATTTTTTTTGAATGATCTAATCATCATTCTAATATATGTAATAATTTATGTTAGATTGTGCATCCTTCGCTAGTTCCGACCAATCGAGAGTGAAGATGCCATTTTTCTTACATTACGGTCTGTGCAAACTTTATCGGACCCTAAGGTCATTGACAGAATAAAAATGGAATTGTTTGGAGCAACAACCATTACAAGAAAAATAATTTTGGAGGGTGGACTTCTTGTTGTTGATGGTCTTAGTGGTGATGGAGCTGTTGGTGGTGGTAGTGGTGCTACTGTTCGTGCTAATAATGCTTCTCTTACAGTATTTAAAATAAATTATTATGAGTATGATCATACTGGTTATACAGATTTTTCCTCTCCCAGCGAATATTCTGTATGCAAATATCAAGACTGCAGGGCGAAACATGATGTAGTGATTAATGTTATTAATGCATTAACTGCTTCTATAAAGGAATTAACATCTAAGAGGGGTTTTATTCCATTAAAGAGGATTTTATTTCCATCCACTCCATTAGAGATTAAGGCTAAGAGGAGAAAGAAAGTGATTTCCAAGGCATTATCAAGCATTCAAAAGAGCGAATTGCAACTCCTCTGTCCGTATATTGCACTGAGCAATGTACAATGTCCAAAAAAGAGCAGCACGAGCTGAACAAGGTGAATATATATGTCTTTCAACTAACAAATAGATACATTTCTATTTCAACGGATGACACATCCGCTAAAAATTATCAAATAGATTTATACATCAGTTGCAACAGTTGACTAACAACTTGCACCAGATAAAGTACCTATTGTGATATATGTCTCTTCTGTTTTACCAAATCAAATAGCTATTCGTACCACTTTTATTTATACCAATAGATGACCTATCTATTGCAATAGATGAGTCATATGTTGCAACAGATGGTTCATCCGTTGAAAATTATCATACAGGTCTTCCTCATGTAGAAATTTGACCCAACAGTTGATTTATTGTTGCAATAGAAATATAATCCATTTGGAACAATTTAAAATAGGAGGAAGACCTGTTTGATTTCCTAGAACAGATGATTTATCCTTTTTTGTTTTGTTGTATCTCCGTAATTAGCATTGAGTAATTCTGGCTTTTCAGGTAGATGTAGAAGCTACTTCTGAACAACATTGACAATATGTTACTCTACTTTTTTTATGGAAATACGAAGAACAGAAAGCGCAGAAACCGTACGTAAGCGACAATAAAGATCCACGATGAGCAAAGTCGAATTCCATAGCACCGGATAAAGAACAACTTGTCCATATTGAGTAGATCTTTATATCTTGTGTTGAGTCTGGGTAACCTCACCCCTCCTTAGGAATCCTTGGCATCAATACTTAAATTGTTGATGTATTTATTGAGATCTGTACCCATAACAATTTTTTTACATTTCATTTATTTGTTGATTTTATTTCAGCTAATTTCTTAAGGCTTTGATTTATTTTATTTTATCTATGAATTTTATTTTTTCGTTAGATTTGAACTTATTAATTAAAATGGAATACTAGATTCAAATATTGCAACTGATAATGTATCTATTGTAACAGACGGAACATCTATTGTAAAATATCAAACAGATTTGACATATGTTACAACAGGTAGGTAATCTGTTGGAATTTATCAAACAGGGCTTCCCACTGCTGCAAAAGATAGACTTAGATAGAAACACGAAACACCGACATAATGCAACAGATGACCAACCTATTATAACAGATAAACTATCTGTCAGAACAGGTAGAATATCTGTTTCAACGGATGGAGAATCTGTTGCATTATAAAAATTCAACTTTCATTGGAAATAAAAAAATTGCCACTACATGTAAAAAAAGTTGGAACCCATCGACAGTGTTCAGTTCAAACACCTAAAATAAAATAGGCATCAAGAAAACAAAACACATAAAATAAAATAGGCACAATGTGTCAGGTTGACACTTTTTGCTGACTTGGCATCTGATTTTGCCCCCAACGGTCATTTTTTTACTCAATGTCTTATATATTCATATTCTTCCTAAAATTTAATCCTAAATTCCCAAATCTTCTTCTTCATTGTCTTTTTTTTATCTATCCAAATTCTTCAAATTATTTGCATTTGGTCTTTCTTTTCTTCATCTTTTTTTTTAACTGAGCTTGACAATGTCGAGCGCATCTTCCACTATTTTTTGTGATAATAATTTTCGATATTGTAAGTGCGGTTATGAAGCTCTATTGAAGACTTCTTGGACTTAACAAAATCCAGGTCGTAGGTTTTTTACTTGTAAGATTTCAAAGGTATATTTCTTTTATTTAATTAGTTGATTAATTATTGACTTGTATTTGTTTTGTAATTGTGTTCTTATTTTTATAGAAATTGGGTGGATGCAATTACTTTGATTGGTATGAAGAACGACACTCTTCATAAGAAAATTGTGTAATCTGGGGTTTGTTGAAGAAAAGTCAAGGCTTCTGAAGAGAAACAAAATCGAACAAGAAGATACTACATTGTTGCCATTATTGCTATTGGTTTGGTGGTGTTGGGAACATGAATTTTCAAGTCTAATTGCTGAAATTTTCATGGTGGTGTATTTGCTACTGGTTTGGTATTGTCGAGAACATGGATATTTAAGTGTGTAATTATTGCAAAATATCAAACAGATTTAGGCATATGTTATAAAATTTAGGTCATCTATTGGAAATTATCAAACAGGTCTTCCCATTGTTGCAACAGATTAGACTTAGATTAGATAGAAATAACATCGGCATAATGCAACAGATGACTAACCTATTGCAACAGATAAACTATCTGACAAAACAGATAGAATATATTTTACAACAGATTGACAATCTATTGCATTATAAAAAACTCAACTTTCATTCATCAGAAAAAATTATTGCCATTACATGAACATGTAATTTAAAGTAAAGTAAAGTGTGACTTGAAATAAAAAATTATTATATCACAGGCTCTTCTATATACACAGGCTCCAAGCGTCCAGTTAGTACCCCATAAACCCAGACCTCTTGCAGGCTTCCATAACGTTGTCGCACAGAAAGGTCGTTGGCTTGGCCATTTATGTACCGGTCAGCAAACATTTGATGTGTGCAAGAGCGTACGAGCCGCTCGCGTAACCGACATTATTTTTTGAAAGGGTCATGCCCTTGTTTCAACCTTCAAAATCCCTTGATTTCTTCATCAACACTTCCTTTTGTAGATGATTCATCAGTTTACTCTCCCTCAACCAGATAGGCAATAGCTCCATCAGTGGATGCACGAGGAGAAAAAGATCGACATCGTTAACGAGAGGTTCGTTGTAGTAAAAAACTTTGATCTTTCCCTCCCCGAGTAGTATCTGAACAGCCCGATAATGTATGACATTCATGCTAATGACTGCAAGAATCCTTTTTGCCTCAGTCCAACTATTGCTGTATGGATTTGGCCTCCCCCCTCTAACATATTTTATCATTTCTTCTTCATCCCAGTCCAATGTAGAAACTAAGAAATCAAATCTCGCGCTACGGTCTAATGTGGCATTATTAAGTTGATCGTACTTATCCTTGAGCTTCTTATAGAAGTTGAGGTCCATTATCCTATCGGCAGTGTCATAAGTTTCCGAATACGTTAATTGCCTTTTCCTCATTAGGCAGAGAGTTTTGTCAACATGTTGTGGTATAAGAAAATAATTTTTAAATAGGTTAGTAATTGTAAAGATGGTCCATCTGTTGCATAGGGTTCTCTAAATCAATAATCCAACGCAACTTATGCAACAGATGGATAGTAAGTTGCAACAGAACCACTACCAGTTGCACCAGAATACCCAGCTGTTGCAACAGATTTCACATCTATTGCATAGCTTCTTCTTCATAGGGTAGATTAGATTAGAAGGCTAGGTTAGGAAAAGTAAACTTGTTATGTCCTTGTAACATATACGCATATCTGTCATAGTATGGAGGTCTTGGGGGAAAGAAGGAGGCCTGGGGTAATCTGGTGCGCCTGGCTTGGCATTCTTGGCCTGTCGCAGATCCCTCTTTTCTTTGGTGCCAAGTTTCGCGTATACGTACACCTTCTTGAATGGCCCATAAACTTCAATAGCTTTTTGAGAGGGGGAGTTGCAATTATTTTTTATTTCCAACAGGAGAGTACGTCAGTTATTGCTCTTTTCTTTCTCCTAACCAATATTGTAAGAGTGTATCGTTCCCTCAACTTCTTGGATGGTATGACACCCCTCTTAGATTTGAATTCCTTGACTGCTTTAGAGATAGCCTCTACTTTTTCAAAGAGTTTATCCTGGCCGTCCTTGCACTCTTCGCATTCGCAACGAGAACACGAGGGTGAAGAGGGGTGAGAGGGACCTATGTAAGGGTGAAAAGGGGTGTTTTCAAACATATTTATTTTTTCTTGAGGATCAACATGCTCATCATTATGAGTGGTAAAAACATCAGCATGCCTTCCACCAACACCAATAACTTAACTAGAAGAAACACCCGGATCTGCCTTAGTAGGTTGGTCATGAAGAGCCTCAACATTAGGTTGACCTTGCCTAACTTCTCTTCTTATGGCTATTTCTCCAGCCAATTCTTTCCTTATTAACTCTACCGTTGGGTCTGCTATAGTATCAACATGACCTAGATTCATATAAGAAGTCATCAACGACTCCTTATCAGCAGGCACGATCCATGGATGCACAACCTAGAAAAAAAATAGATATATTTAAATCATATAATATAATAATTTTCACAGTTGGATTAACATTTTAACAGTCAACTTCTGCAATAGATTAATAATATGTTGCATCAGATTACCCATCTATTACATAGTTTGCAGTAGATGGTTAAAATCTATTTTAGTCGGGTTCAGAGAACCAGAGCAACACATGGATAGTCTGATGTAAAATATCAATCATCTGTTGCAATAGATTACCAATCTGTTGTACCAGCTGCACAAGATGGATAATCTGTTGGGTTACATGTTATGCAACAAATGATTTGTATGTGTATTAATAATATGTTACATCAGATTACACATCTGTTGCATAATTTACAGTAGATGGTTAATCTGTTAGGAGTTGGGTTTAGAGAACCAAAGCAATAGATGGGTAATTTGATGCAAGATATCAATCGTTTGTCGCAATAGATTATCCATCTGTTACACCGGTTGGCACAAGACGGGTAATCTGTCGTAATAGATGTCCCATCTGGTGCATCAAATATAACATCTGTTGCACCAGATATAACATTTTTTTAATATCTTTCATTGAGTAAAATTATTTTACTTGAAGAAGACGTACTGCATCATCCGGATGGTTAAAGAGATCAGCCTCCTTAATTTTGGTGTTGCTCTTTGCAGCCAACCACCTAAACATCCTTGGATGAGAAACCTCATCCGGGTAATCCATTACTTACTTTTGGAGGGGAGGAATGGCTTCAAATGCCCAAGCCTAAAAAATGTAAATAGGAAGCAAGCAAAAAAAAGTCATAATAACTAACTATATTCAATATAACTTAATGGATGTGTTAAAATAGCGATTAATTTTACCATGAAAGCCCAAGAAAATTCGTATAATGTGGTCATCTCTGAGGATAGCTTTGTCAGTAAATATTAGACAGCCAAGTAGAAGTTGTCATATCCCTAGGGATAATTGTTGAATTTATCAAAATCCTCAACACGCGCCAATAAATCATCTTCTATGACCTTGTTGACATCTCTTGCCAATATAACCGAATGGGAAAACCAAACTAAGCATAATTGCTCCCTGTACTTCTTTGGTATGGTTTTATCCATGAGATCTGTCAACAAATCCAATGCTTTGTAGCCACGTCGAGCAATGTCAAACAACCCATCTATTTTTTCCTTGTGTTTTGTTGCCTTGGATATTTTGCGGGGTGTTCCCTTGGCAATAGGTAGTTCTTCTAGACGATGGCATCTCAATCCCGTCACTATGGTAAACTCTTGCAAGCCAAAACAAATCGGCATGCCACAATAGTTGATCTAGATTTTATCTATCTTTTTGTTGCCCTCCTCTTTCAGATCTTCATCATCCCCCATGTATTTGATCCTGCACTTGAGAAGACCATATACCATCCTCATTGGGAAAAGGGTAGGGGCGTCCTCAGCTATCTCAAGAAAGCGTCCAAATCAGCTCTTCTTAAAAAGTCCGTCTATGTTTTCGTCCTTCATAATTTTCCTAAAACAAATAAATTTACTCCTCATCTGGCATTTAAGTACAATTTCACCAGTTAGTTCTTCTTCTATTTTTTTTTCATTTATCGGCATCGCAACTTGAAACTTGTCAATACTAAAAGTTTTGACAGGATCATGTTGGGATGTCGATATTAATTCACGCCCCATTGGTGATCCATTATCATCATGTTGATAATAAAATTCTTTCTCTTTCTCTTTCTCACTCTCTAATTCCTCCTCCTTCTCACTTTTATTTTCTTCATCACCATCTACAGACCCTTTTACACCTCCCTCAATGTTGTTTTCAAATCTCTCCTTAGCTTCACTTTGTTTCCCTAACTGAGATTGTTCAGGAAGCTCCTCCGAATCCCTCTGTACTATAGCCTTTTTTTGGGGGCGGTCAGACGTTGATCCACTTTCACTTTCTTTTCTTTTGGGAGACATGTTTTACCTACAAACAACAGAAAA